>LR738710.1:251107846-251258102 GCA_902687465.1 Secale cereale
GGGGGTGGTGCCAAGCTGTAACATACCAAATTTTTAATTTGGAATGTTATACATAGATCATATTGCATTGCATGCTCTTTGCATTTTTGTTGTGGCATGCCTCTAAATTTTAAGCAACTCAAGGACCAACGGAGAGAGTTGGGAATTTTACCGTTTTCGTATTTGAGTTCGCTCGAATACCGGTACGAGGACAGTGTGATTTTAATTATTTTTCTCTCCTAA
Source organism: Secale cereale (assembly GCA_902687465.1). Taxonomy (NCBI): domain Eukaryota; kingdom Viridiplantae; phylum Streptophyta; class Magnoliopsida; order Poales; family Poaceae; genus Secale; species Secale cereale. The sequence continues at coordinate 251,108,069 of LR738710.1, forward strand.
AAATATTTCTAAATATAAAATATGAGCGGAGATAATATGAGTTCTCCAAAATAACAGAAATATTGGAGGAAACATGTTAAAATCACTTTTGGTATTTTTCTGGATTTATTTGCGATTTTATTTGCATAGGTAAAATGTGCGTTTTTCAAAATTGCATTTAGGTCCGGGAAAAATGTTCACTTTGTCCTAAATATTATTAGAGGACGGTGAAAATTTATTTCGGGATATTTGGAGTCCGTTTAGTATTTCTTTCGTTAGTTTTTCTGCGCCAGGACTCTATTAAAAAAAAGCAACCGACTTGGAGTCGTTTAGGACTGGGACTCTGGGCTTTATAAGCCGACCGCCCTAGCCCGTCAGCCCAGCCGCCGCCTCCCTGCCATAGCCCCTCGTGCCGCCGCCCCAGCCTCGCGCCGCCGCCGCCCGCCAGCACCGCCGCCGCCGCCGCCCGTTGCGCCGTCGCCCCGCACCGCAGCACCGCCGCCTCGCCCGCCGCCACCGTCGGACGCCGTCTCGCCGGATTCGCCGTGAGGTAGTTAATCGGTTTTTTAGAACCGATCAGTTTTTTTTCGTAGACCGTAGATTCGTTTTTATGGATTAGATCGGTTCGGTTTTCGTCGATTTAGTTACTTAGGGGACGTTCGTCCGTACGTTTGTTTTAACGAACGGTTTTCGTCCGTTAGCCGCAGACAGCGAACGTTCGTTCGTTAGCCTATTCGTCAGTTTTCTTTTTCGGGGTATTTGTCCATGATTATTCCGATCGCGATTTCTGCCCTGATCTTGTTTTTCGTTTTTCTTTTCGGTCGTGAGTCGAAATCAGGTGATTCAAAATCCCAGATCTTCGTCTCGATGCCCTCTTTACGTTTAACCAACTTGAACAAGGTTTTGGCTACTGTAAAATTTGTCTTTAAGCCAATTAGCCAACCAGAGCTCGTTTCTTTCGCAGTTTGAGTTTCGTTGCTTCTTTCGAGTTGATTTTTTTTTTTGCAAATCGGAGTTCTTAAGTTGAACTTTCTGGTTAGATCTGATCTTTTGGAGTTTTGTTTGTGCATCTTTGCTTGATTGCTTATGTATTCTATTTTTTGCTTGCGATAGAATACCCGGACTGTGAAGCGTGCTACTACGAGTCTCTAGGTTTTGCGAATCGTCAGCAAGGCAAGTAACACTTTGATCATACCCCTTATTACCCTGTTTTTATGCATTAGATCAAACCCTCACACATTGCATGAGTAGGATCTCTTAATTTGTGGGACTGTGAAGTAGATTGAGGTAGAACCTATTACCTGCATTATTTTCAAACCCTTGGGAGTTACTTCTACGTTTGCTTAGGTTGCTATGCTATGCTCGTGGACGTGGTTTGGGTTTGAGTGAAATCCATGACAGATGTGACTTGTTAATTAAGGTTTCAACTTAAGGTGGTTACTTGAATACACATCTGGGTGGATTGGTTGCAGGGCACCTGGAGAATCCAGTGTTGTCCTAGGAAATCCCGGGGTTCCGTGTGATTTTTCCTATGGAATGCCACCCAGGCTCAAAGGGATCATAAAACTATTCATGCTAGAAACTTCCGTGTGCAGCCACATGCCAATATGGGCTCTGGCATAGTCGAGTAAGTTGTGGGAAACCTTTCCGTGATGGGCTAGCAGATGTAGAGGGATTGTAGGTGTACCGGCCTATCTATCCGGTTAAGGGGACCTCTTCGGAAAGACTGTGTCTCGGTCATCCGTTTCTCAAACACCATGCAGTGCGAGAAACCAAACGGAGGCGATCGAGTCTTGTGGGCAAAGTGCACAAACCTCTGCAGAGTGTACAAACTGATCATGATTAGCCGTGTCCCCGGTTATGGACATCTTGAGTATCTGGTACTTGAATTATTGGTTGATCTCATCACTCTATAATTTAATTTGTTGGGTTAATGATGAACTTTTAATTTGGGATTGAGTTGGAGGTACCTTCTCAATGATTTTCAACCAACATGGTAGTTAAAATAAAATTTATTCCTTTGTTGTAGGGAAAAATTGGCTTTACGCAAAAACTTAACCATAGAGCCTCCACCAGCCAAATATGCATGTAGTATAGCCTTTATTCCGTTACTTGCAAATCCTTGTGTTATCTTGCCAGCATATTCCATGTGCTGACCCGTTTTCGGGCTGCGACATATTACATTGCAGACTTTTCAGACGAGGAATAAGACGTGCTAGGTCATTTGTCATGCACTCAGCTATGCCGCTGGAGTTGATGGACTCACTTATCTTCCAAGCCTTCCGCTGTTATTTTGTTAGACGGCCTTAAGCCATAGATTTTGTAATAAGTTCTCATTGGAGACATTCCAAGCCTTCAAGTACTGTGTGTGTCAGCATTACCGATCCAGGGATGACAAAGAACACAAAGACTTCGGTCCATTCAGATCGTGGTCGCTACAGAGATGGTATCAGAGCACACGCTGAATGTAGGACACGACCACTAATACAGACCCTAGATCACTCTTCTCTTTCTGACTCCTCATCTTTTCTACTCTTTTAGGATGGTGGATGCAAAGAACAAGTTCACTCAACCAGATGAAGATACACCATTTGGACGACACCTGAAGGAAGTCACCAGATATCTAAACATTGGACTACCAAGTTTCACCGGAACCTACAACGCCACTCTACCCGAGGAGGAGCGTTGGTTGATTCAAGCTCAAGTTCCAGGAAGGATGTTCAAGCCCGTCACCGCACTCATAGCATTTTCTTTTAATGCGCCTACATGGATCATAGGCAGGAGCATGGCAGCCCACATCGCTATGGGAAGGATCGGAGAAGTCTACAAGCAGGAGCTGAAGGACACCATCTACCAAATTTGTGGACGCCGAGATGAGAATTGGGATATGATCAGCACCCGGAAGGATAGGTCCATTGCAGCATTCATCCAGGAGTTGAACCAGCACATTCGTCGACAGGAGCACCAGATGTGCTATGGGATGATAGAATTGAAGAAGGCACCAAACAGGAGTTTGGAACTAGAAGAAGAACTTAAGTCTACTCATGATGGTTACGAGGAGGAGATGTTGATACTAGTGGAGAAGAATGATGACTTAACACGGGAGTTAGGGATACTCATGGGAGAAGAATAAGAGGAAGAAGAACCCAAGGATATTCCACCCGAAGATTACATTATCATCAACGACACGGATTCAGAGCCCGATGATAGTAAAGACGAAGACTATGAAGATGAAGCTGGAGCAGACATCATGGAATCGTCCGCTGATCAATATTTTTAGATGACCACCCTGTGACTACTAGTTTACCCCCATATACTAGTTTTAGAGCACTTTTGTAACGTTATTTAGATTTGTAAGATCTTGCTTGAAATTGATTGGTGTGATATGATTGTGTTTGTGTCATGTGCATATGGATAGTGATTTTCCCTTAGACCTCAATTCTATTCTAATCTCTTCCCTCTACAGCTATCAGATGCCTCCAAGACGTGAGCCCAGATTTGAGTTTCCCCCTGAGCTCACCCAGTTGATCCAGCAGCAGAACACCTTGATGCAATTTCTTGTCCAGAACAACCAGAACAACAACAACAACCCTCCACCACCACCACCCGTGGACAACCTGACACGTTTCTTAAGGTTGCAACCACCCGTGTTTGCTAGAAGCATCGAACCAATAGTGGCTGATGACTGGCTACGCAAGATTGGAAGGGATTTGACCACCGCCAATTGCTCGGATGCTGAGAAGGTGCGATTTGCCGCACACCAGTTGTCTGGACCAGCCACATCATGGTGGGAGAACTACACAGCCACTTTCCCTATAGCCAATGTCACCTGGGAGTAGTTTCAGCAAGCTTTCCGTACTGCCCATGTCTCAACTGGAGCTATGAGCATGAAGAAGCGGGAGTTTCACAACTTGCGCCAAGGAAACCGTACTGTAGCACAGTATGTGGATGAGTTTAGTACCCTATCTCGTTATGCCCCAGATGATGTGGCCACAGATGCCGCGAAGCAGGAGAGATTTATGGAAGGGCTGAATGATGAGATGAGCGTACAGTTGATGGTGGCAACTTTCAACAACTACCAGGAGTTGGTAGATAAAGCTCTTATGATTGAAGGGAAGCACCAGCAGATAGAAAGCCGCAAGAGGAAGTATGGACAAGGAAGGAATAATTCTGGAGCCCAGCAGAAGCCCCGATTCACTCCGAATTCGGGAGGATATACCCATAACCATGGAATTCCCCACAACCACGATGGCCCGAAGAATGGAAATGGGAATGGAGCAAGTAATAACCAGAGCCGCCCTACCCCGTCCACACCCGCCAAGAAGGATTTCAGCCATATCGCTTGTTTCAAGTGCGGGAAGAATGGACACTATGCCACAGACTGCCCTGAAGCTAAGAATGGGAACGGCAATGGAAGCGCCGGGAAGAAGCCCAACCCATTCAACAATGGACAAGTGAACCACGTGACTGTGGAGGAGGTAGAAGAGCAACCAGATGCTGTTGTCGGTAAGTTTTTGGTTAAGATATTTACCGCAATAGTTCTTTTCGATACTGGTGCATCGCATTCATACATTTCAAGGGGATTCGTGAATAGACATAGGATGTCCACCCGAGTTCTTAAGACCCCCATGTTAGTAAGTTCACCAGGAGCAGAGTATATGGCACACCAAGGATGTTTTCAGATGCCATTGACCATAGGACGCCACACTTTCCCCTCTGACCTAATAGTCCTGGAGTCACAAGGACTGGATGTGATATTAGGTATGGATTGGCTATCGAAGTATGGAGGTAACATCGATTGTGACAGTAAGTCTATTTTGCTCACCACCCCGGAGGGAAAAAGGATTAAGTATGTATCTAGGCATTCGCCTATAAGGACCCAAGTACATTCTCTCACGGGAGTTGTTCAGGAGGAAGTGCCAGTAGTAAAGGATTATCCGGATGTGTTTCCAGAGGAGTTACCTGGCATGCCACCGGATAGAGATATTGAGTTTTTGATTGAGTTGTTGCCTGGCACCGGACCAATATCTAAGAGACCGTATCGGATGCCAGCGAATGATCTGGAGGAGATCAAGAAGCAGATTAAGGAGTTGTTGGAGAAAGGATTTATTCGTCGAAGTTCATCACCTTGGGACCCCCAGTGCTGTTGGTCGAGAAGAAGGATGGATCTTTAAGAATGGTCGTTGATTATCGTGCGCTGAATGAAGTGACTATTAAGAATAAGTACCCGTTGCCGATGATCAATGATTTGTTCGACCAACTCCAAGGAGCGAAAGTATTCTCCAAGATAGATCTACAATCTGGATACCACCAATTGAAGATCCGAGAGAAGGATATACCTAAGACAGCCTTCACCACACGGTACGGGCTATATGAGTATACGGTTATGTCATTTGGATTGACTAACGCGCCTGCCTACTTCATGAGTATGATGAACAAGGTGTTCATGGAGTTCTTGGATAAGTTCGTCGTGGTATTCAAAGATGATATCCTGATATACTCTAAGGATGAAGAAGAACATGCAGAGCATTTGCGTTTGGTATTGGAAAAGCTCAGAGAACATCAGTTATATGGCAAGTTTAGCAAATGCGAGTTTTGGTTGAAGGAAGTTGGATTCCTAGGGCATGTTATATCGGGAGAAGGAATAGCAGTAGACCCCTCAAAGTGCAGGCAGTCACGGAGTGGTTGGCACCCACTTTAGTTGGAGAGATCCGCTGTTTTCTTGGACTCACCAGATACTACCGGAGATTCATAGAAAATTTCTCCAAGATTGCAAAGCCAACGACGACATTGTTGAAGAAGGAGACGAAGTTTGATTGGACTGAAGGATGTGAAGAAAGTTTCCAAGAGTTGAAGAAACGGTTGACGACAGCCCCAGTGCTGATATTGCCGGATATACACAAGGATTTCCAAGTGTACTGCGACGCTTCACGCTTAGGACTTGGAGGAGTACTTATGCAGGATGTAAGCGTTGTTTCCTATGCATCCCGTCAACTGCGACCGCACGAGTTGAATTACGCGACGCATGATCTGGAGTTAGCAGCAGTAGTGCACGCACTGAAAACCTGGAGACATTACCTTATTGGAAATCGTTGTGATGTGTACACGGAAAACAAGAGTTTGAAGTACATTTTCACACAGAAGGAGTTGAACCTCAGACAGAGGAGATGGTTGGAGCTTATAAAGAATTATGATATGCAGCTGCACTATCACCCAGGAAAGGCCAACGTCGTGGCAGACGCTTTGAGCCGGAAGAGTTATGCAAATACCCTAGTAAAAGGGGGTTGCCACAGGAGTTAGCAGAACATCTCAAGGAGCTTCGTTTGGAGATAGTTCCTAGAGGTTTCGTTGCAACATTGGAAGTTCAGTCAACATTACTGGGAAAGATACGCGAAGCCCAGAAGGATGATAAGGAAATTGCCAAGATAAGGAAAAGGATGAGTGAAGGAAAAGCCAAGGGATTTCGTGAGGACGAACACGACACCTTGTGGTTTGAGGATCGAATCTATGTGCCCAACGACCTGGAGATAAGGAAGTTGATACTGCAAGAAGCACATGATTCACCATACTCGATACACCCCGGTAACACCAAGATGTATTTGGATTTGAAGGAACGTTTCTGGTGGACGGGAATGAAGAAGGATATTGCCGAGTATGTAGCCGTGTGCGATGTATGCCAGAGAGTAAAGGAAGAGCATCAGAAGCCAGCAGGATTGTTGCAACCTATGCCGATACCCGAATGGAAGTGGGAGAAGCTTGGCATGGATTTTATCACCGGATTGCCCAAGACCAAAGCAGGATATGATTCAATCTGGGTAGTAGTGGTCCGTTTGACTAAGGTAGCCCATTTTATCCCCGTGAAAACCACATATACCAGTGCAAAGTTGGCCAAGGTATACATGACCAGGATAGTATGTCTGCCCGGAGTTCCGAGGACCATTGTGTCAGATAGAGGAACACAGTTCACCTCAAAGTTTTGGCATCAGTTACACCAAACCTTGGGAATGAGGCTAGAATTCGGCACAGCTTTTCATCCGCAGACCGATGGACAGACCGAAAGAGTCAACCAGATCCTGGAAGATATGTTGAGAGCCTGTGCGCTAGATTATGGATCTAGTTGGGATGACAATTTTCCCTACGCGGAGTTCTCATACAACAACAATTACCAAGCCAGTTTGAAGATGGCACCGTTCGAGGCATTGTATGGAAGGAGATGCCGAACATCGTTAATGTGGGATGAAGTGGGAGACCGACAGTTGTTTGGACCAGACTTGATCAAAGAGTCTAAGGAGAAGGTGAAGTTGATTCGAGATAGATTGAAGGTAGCTCAGTCCAGGCAGAAGAGTTATGCAGACTCGAAGCGCAAGGAGATAGCCTATGAGATCGGAGACAGAGCGTACTTGAGAGTATCACCTCTACGTGGAGTTAAACGTTTCAGAGTTAAATGGAAGCTAGCCCCGAGATTTGTGGGACCTTACCGTGTTTTGGAACGCATGGGAGAGGTTGCCTATAAGTTGGAATTGCCCAAAGGATTGGCAGGAGTGCATGATGTGTTTCACGTTTCGCAGCTTAAGAAGTGCCATGCGGAGATGGCCGAAATCCCGCTTAGAGACACGGTACCCCTGGAAGCAATTCAGTTGGATAGTGATCTCACCTACGAGGAGAAGCCTATTAAGATCCTCGAATTTTCGAGCAGAGTTACCCGCAGTAAGGTTATCAAGTTTTGCAAAGTTCAGTGGAGTCACCACACCGAGGAAGAAGCCACCTGGGAACGAGAAGATGATCTACGCAAGGACCACCCACACCTGTTCTCTAGCCAAGTCGAATCTCGAGGGCGAGATTCATTCTAAGGGGGGTAGGTTTGTAACATCCCAAAATTTTAATTTGAAATGTTATACATAGATCATATTGCATTGCATGCTCTTTGGATTTTTGTTGTGGCGTGCCTCGAAATTCTAAGCAACTGAAGGACCTACGGAGAGAGTTGGGAATTTTACCGTTTTCGTATTTGAGTTCGCTCGAATACCGGTACGAGGACACTGTGATTCTAATTATTTTTATCTCCTAAAAATATTTCTAAATACAAAATATGAGCGGAGATAATATGACTTCTCCGAAATAACAGAAATATTGGAGGAAAAAAATGTTAAAATCACTTTTGGTATTTTTCTGGATTTATTTGCGATTTTATTTGCATAGGAAAAACGCGTTTTTCAAAATTGCATTTAGGTCCGGGAAAAATGTTCACTTTGTCCTAAATATTATTAGAGGACGGTGAAAATTTATTTCGGGATTTTTGGAGTCCGTTTAGTATTTCTTTCGTTAGTTTTTTTGCGCGAGAACTCTATTTAAAAAAAACGCAACCGACTTGGAGTCGTTTAGGACTGGGACTCTGGGATTTATAAGCCGACCGTCCCGGCCCGTCAGCCCAGCCGCCGCCTCCCTGCCCTAGCCCCTCGCGCCGCCGCCCCAGCCTCGCGCCGCCGCCCCCCCGCCAGCGCCGCCGCCGCCCGCCTGTGCCGCCGCCGCTGCTGCCGTCGCCCCGCCGCCCCGCACCGCAGCGCCGCCGCCTCGCCCGCCGCCGCCGCCGGACGCCGTCTCACCGGAGTTGCCGTGAGGTAGTTAATCGGTTTTTTTAGAACCGATCGGTTTTTTTTTTCGTAGACCGTAGATTCGTTTTTTTTTTGGATTAGATCGGTTCAGTTTTCGTCGGTTTAGTTACTTAGCGGACGTTCGTCCGTACGTTCGTTTTAACGAACGGTTTTCGTCCGTTAGCCGCAGACAGCGAACGTTCGTTCGTTAGCCTGTTCATCAGTTTTCTTTTTCGAGGTATTTATCCACGATTATTCCGATCGTGATTTCTGCCCTGATCTTGTTTTCCGTTTTTTTTCGCTCGAGAGTCGGAATCAGGTGATTCAAAATCCCAGATCTTCGTCTCGATGCCCTCTTTATGTTTAGCCAACTTGAACAAGGTTTTGGCTACTGTAAAATTTGACTTTAGGCCAATTAGCAAACCGGAGCTCGTTTCTTTCGCAGTTTGAGTTTCGTTGCTTCTTTCGAGTTGATTTTTTTTTGCAAACCGGAGTTCTTAAGTTGAACTTTCTGGTTAGATCTGATCTTTTGGAGTTTTGTTTGTGCATCTTTGCTTGATTGTTTATGTATGCTATTGTTTGCTTGCAATAGAATACCCGGACTGGGAAGCGTGCTACTACGAGTCTCTAGGTTTTGCGAATCGTCAGCAAGGCAAGTAACACTTTGATCATACCTCTTATTACCCAGTTTTTATGCATTAGATCAAACCCTCACACATTGCATGAGTAGGATCTCTTAATTTGTGGGACTGGGAAGTAGATTGAGGTAGATCCTATTACCTGCATTAATTTCAAACCCCTGGGAGTTACTTCTACGTTTGCTTAGGTTGCTATGCTATGCTCGTAGACGTGGTTTGGGTTTGAGTGAAATCCATGACAGATGTGAGTTGTTAATTAAGGTTTCAACTTAAGGTGGTTACTTGAATACACATCTGGGTGGATTGGTTGCAGGGCACCTGGAGAATCCAGTGTTGTCCTAGGAAATCCCGGGGTTCCGTGTGATTTTTCCTATGGAATGCCACCCAGGCTTAAAGGGATCATAAAACTATTCATGCTAGAAACTTCCGTGTGCAGCCACATGCCAATATGGGCTCTGGCATAGTCGAGTAAGTTGTGGGAAACCATTCCGTGATGGGCTAGCAGATGTAGAGGGATTGTAGGTGTACCGTCCTATCTATCCGGTTAAGGGGACCTCTTCAGAAAGACTGTGTCTCGGTCATCCGTTTCTCAAACACCATGCAGTGCAAGAAACCAAACGGAGGTGATCGAGTCTTGTGGGAAAAGTGCACAAACCTCTGTAGAGTGTACAAACTGATCATGATTAGGCGTGTCCCCGGTTATGGACATCTTGAGTATCTGGTACTTGAATTATTGGTTGATCTCATCACTCTATAATTTAATTTGTTGGGTTAATGATGAACTTTTAATTTGGGATTGAGTTGGAGGTACCTTCTCAATGATTTTCAACCAACATGGTAGTTAAAATAAAATTTATTCCTTTGTTGTATGGAAAAATTGGCTTTACACAAAAACTTAAGCATAGAGCCTCCACCAGCCAAATATGCATGTAGTATAGCCTTTATTCCGTTACTTGCAAATCCTTGTGTTATCTTGCCAGCATATTCCATGTGCTGACCCGTTTTCGGGCTGCGACATATTACGTTGCAGACTTTTCAGACGAGGAATAAGACGTGCTAGGTCGTTTGTCATGCACTCAGCTATGCCATTGGAGTTGATGGACTCACTTATCTTCCAAGCCTTCCGCTGTTGTTTTGTTAGATGGCCTTAAGCCATAGATTTTGTAGTAAGTTCTCATTGGAGACATTCGATGTAATAAGTGTGTGATTGCCACTGTGTTATAAATCCTTCAAGTACTGTGTGTGTCAGCATTACCGATCTAGGGATGACACAGAACACAGAGACTTCGGTCCATTCGGATCGTGGTCGCTACACAAGCACGGCGGTGCGGTGAGGTCGAGGGGAGGGCGCAGGCAGGGGGCTAGGCCGGTGGTCGCTGCCGTTTCGAGGAAGATCGTCAACACTGACTGGTTGGAGGTAGATGAAGGCGATCTGCCCGTTCTTTGTACATCGGACGGTGCAGAAAAAATGGACTAACCTATTTGTTTTCAGTTGAATGTTATTTTCATAGAATCATGTAGTAATTTAGTGTGCCATGCATGTTGTAGAGCTATCATATGTCTCCCATCATTTATTTCTCACCGACCTGCTATTTGCTACCTTTACACTGTACTAATTGTGCACACACTTCACCCATACTCGCACTATTGTTTTTTATGCATGGGTATTTCAGACTCTGACACAGTGTTGATGAATGCTGAAAAGAAAAGACAGAAGTCGCTCCAGTGTAATTCGATCATAAGCACTAAGCGTTTCAGCGCCCTAAAGGATGTAGTGTCAGCAGTTGGAGACAGTAAACGTAGCTCTGCAGTTGATGATCTCAATTGCCACACACAATCATCCCAGGTACTTGCTTTAACTTCGCGCTGTCAAATGTGGTTGCATGTTGCATATGGTGTCTAGCTTGTATTGCTTCCAATTTGGTTAAATTGCATCTGCTTACTTTACGCATTATACCTTTGATAATGACACGCCTTCCTGTTTTTGATACATACTACATATGTCTATTAACCATGTTCGTACATCAAACTAATGCTCTTTTGTATCCCTTGTCAATCAATTATGATGAGACAGTCACCTAGGTGGGTTAGTGTGAGACGCCATACTCGTTTAAAGAGTGCAGTGTCATCCTCCCCACATGATTCTCAAGAAACAGCAAGGCTAAATGAAGATAGTCAACGTATCTCTCTAGTTGATGACCCCAATTCCCCCACACCACCATCATAGGTGCTTGCTCTAACTTCGTAGTGTGTTATGTGGTTGCATGTTGCATACAGTGTCTAGCTTGTAATGCTTCTAATTAGGGTAAATTGCATCTTCTTAGAATACACATTATACCTATGAATATGACATGCCTTCCTATTTTTGGTACACACTACATCTATGTGTTAACCTGGTTCTTACATGAAACTACCTCTCTTCTGTATCCTGCATCAATCACTTACGATGACTCACCTTTATTCGTTGCATATTGCATATTATTTCTAGCCTGCTGCCATGTATTGCTTCTAATTTGGTCAAATACATTTGTTAGGGCACCCTTTTAAATTAGTAGAGTGATATTGGTTTCATCTTTCATATGGTTTCTAGCTTGCAGTGATTCTAACAAGTTCAAGCACCTTGTGCTTAGTTTACACTTTATACATCATGCATGTCAATATGTCACGTCGTCCTATTTTTCATACATATTCCATCCTCCTATAATGTGGCTGCCTTACATGAAAGTAGTGTTCGTCAGTATCATGTATCAATGAGTTCTGAAGAACAAATTTTATTCCTTTTACTTGTGGGTTTGACTTGACAAGGCAAAATCAATAAAGAGGAAGGAAAAGAGTAAGGAAGGCGATGATGGTGGTCCTCTGCATCAACGTAAATGGAGCATCTGTACCGATTCTCCTTGTACTGATAGTGCATTACAAGGTCCAAGTCTCCGCTCCCCTACTCCACCATCCAAGGTGCTTTCTCTAAATTGGCAGTGTGATATCTGGTTGCATGTTGCATATGGTGTCTAGCTTGTATTGCTCCTAATTAGTGTAAACTGCATCTGCTTAGCTTACACCTGATACGTGTGAATATGACACACTTTCCTATTTTTGGTACATACTATATCTGTCTATCACACCATGTTCTTACATGAAACTACTCTTCTTGTGTATCCTACATCAATCACTTATGATGGAACACCTTTAAGTTGGCAGTGTGATATTGGTTTGCGTCTTGAATATGATTTCTAGCATGTATTGCGTCTAGTTTGACTAACGCCACCTATGACGAGACAGTTTTAACTTGGCAGAGTGATATTGATTGCACCTTTCATATGGTGTCTAGTTTGTAGTGCTTCTAATTTGTTGAAGTGCCTTCTGCTTAGTTACCACATCATAGGTGTGAATATGTCAAGCCGTCCATTTTTTCGTTATTCCATCCTCATATCATGACTTTGCCTTTCATCAGAGTAGTGTTCGTCAGTATCATGCATGAATGAGTTCTGAAGAGCGAATTATATTCCTTTTGCTTGTCGGTTTGACCTCAGAATGCAAAATCAATAAAGCTGAAGGAAATTGGCAAGGCATTGGATGATGGTGGTCCTTCCGAGCAACTGAAAGGGAGGTTCTCTACAGATTCTACTCCGCCATCCTCCCAACAAGATTCGGAAGACAACGCAAGGCTAGACAGTCAACGTAGCTGTGTAGATGATGAGCACATCTCCCCTAATCCACCATCACAGGTGCTTGCTCTAACTTGGCACTATTATATGTGGTTGCATGTTGCGTATGATGTCTAGCTTGTATGCTTCTAACTTTGTTGAATTGCATCTGCTTACTTTACACATAATGCCTGTGAATATGACACGTGTTCCTGTTTCTAGAACATACGCGTACATGATGAGCACATCTCCCCTACTCCACCATCACATGTGCTTGCTCTAACTTGGCACTATTATATGTGGTTGCATGTTGCATATGATGTCTAGCTTGTATTGCTTCTAACTTTGTTGAATTGCATCTGCTTACTTCACACATAATGCATGTGAATATGACACGTGTTCCTATTTCTAGATCATACGTGTACATGCTGATCACATTTCCCCTACTCCACCATCACAGGTGCTTGCCCTAACTTGGAACTGTTATACGTGGTTGCGTTTTCCGTATGATGTCTAGTTTGTATTGCTTCTGATTATGTAGAATTGCATCTGTGTAGCTTACAACTTATACCTGCAACAATCACTTACCCATAAGACACATTTAACTTGGGACTGTGATGTAGGTTGCATCTTGCATTGTCTTCTAGCTTGTACTACTTCTAATTTCTTGAAACGGCACTTACGACGAGACACTTTTTACCCGATAGAGTGATATTGGTTGCATGTTCATATGGTGCCTAGCTTTCATTTCTTCTAATTTTGTTGAAATGCCTTCCGCTTACTGTTTTTTCATACATATTCCACCCTCCTATCGTACATGTGAATATGAAACGCTGTCTTTTTTGTATATATTTCATCCTCCTATCCTGCGCTTGCCTTACATCAAAGTAGTGTTCGTCTGTATCATGCATCAACCGGTTATGCAGAGCTAATTTTATTCATCTTCTTGTGGTTTTGATTTCATAAGGCAATATCAGAAAATAGGAAGGAAAAGAGTAAGTTAGGGGATGTTGGTGGTCCTCCGCACCGACGCAAACAGAGACTCTCTAGATTTGCCACTGCTACTGCTAATGAAGTTGAAGTCCCAAGTCTACATGATGAGTTCATCTCCGGTACTCCACCATCGCAGGTGCTTGCTCTAAGTTGACAATGTGATAATTGATTTCATGTTGCATATGTTGTCTAGCCTGTATTTCTTCTATTTTGATTAAATTGCACCTGCTGACTTCATACGTTACACATGTGCATATGACATGGCGTTTTGTGTCTAGAATACACTGCATCTATCTATCATACCATGGTCTTACATCAAAGTACTGATGTTGTGTATCCCGCATCAGTCACTCATGATTGGACACTTTTAACATGGCAGTTTGATAGTGGTTGCATCTTGCATTGATTTCTACGCTGTACTGCTTCGAATTTTTCGAATTGCCACTTATGACAAGACACTTTTAACTTGGTAGAGTAATATTTGTTGCATCTTTCATATGGTGTCTAGCTTGCATTACTTATATTTTCTTGAAAATCCTTCTGCTTAGTTTACACATCGTAGCTATGAATATGTCATGCCGTCCTATTTTTCTTACATATTCCATCCTCATACGGTTGTCTTACATCAAAGTATTGCTTGTCTGTATCATGCATCAATGAGTTCTGAAGAGTGATTTTATTCTTTTGTGTTGTGGGTACGGCTTGACATGGCAAAGTAAAAAAAGAGCAAGGAACATAATATAGTAGGGAGTGGTGTTAATCGTCGGGTGAAACGGAAAATGATCTGCCGTCTAGATTCTGCTGATACTTATAGTGCAGTGGAAGGTCCAAGTCCACCGGCTAAATCTACAAACATAGTATCTCCTGCTCCACCAGCTGCAACATCCGCTTCAACTGTACCAGCATCTCAACGAGTTGCTCGTTCGTTTGCTCCGGAACAGGCCAGTTCCCAAGATGCCTTCACACCTAACACTACTTCCGAAGCACTGCTGACACAACATGACTTGGCAAGATCAGATGAACCTCATGAGCATCAACACCAGGACGGTACCTAACCGAGTCAAGTTGTAGTTGCATGCTCCTTTATATGTACTCTCACAGTTTGATGTACACTAACACTTTCCATATTCGTTGTTGAACTAGCACTACGACGCAAGCGGAAATAGACATCAGGGATAATGCTTGACAGATTAACAAAATCTAAAGGAGGAAGAATGGAGATCCATTTTGAGGCAGGTTTGAAAAGGCCACGTGATGCTACAGAGTCAGCCAAGTTAGTATCAGAGGCAACCGTTGCCGTTAGGTGTCATGCACGTATCCTCCCAACGTGGATCCAGTACAGGAATGAGAAAGACAATACCCAGTTTAACACCTTCCTTGACCATTTATCCGTAAGTAATGTTATTCATCGCAATTAGTAATATTGTCTTGCTCTATCCCATACTTTCTAGCTTCCTCCTAATAAGACTCACATTCTTTTTTCAACAGATGAGGTTCAAGTTGGATC
Organism: Secale cereale; assembly: GCA_902687465.1. NCBI lineage: Eukaryota > Viridiplantae > Streptophyta > Magnoliopsida > Poales > Poaceae > Secale > Secale cereale. The sequence continues at coordinate 251,123,421 of LR738710.1, forward strand.
CGAAAGATGATGCAACTAAACAAGCATGCACTCATGTTTTTAGGTCTACTCTGCGACAGTATCGGTACCACCTTAGAAAATCTCACTTTGAAGGCAAGGCTAACAATGAAATCGCCCAAACACCTCAAGTGAAATATATTACAGATGAAGACTGGACAACCCTCGTTAGACACTGGTTTGATCCAAAGTATCAGGTAGGCTAAATGTATTTGATCAGACCACATATTGAACTTGTATTTATGTATGTGCCTTACAAGTGTATCTTCTTCTAAGCTAACTGTTTGAAGAACAAGACCAACCGTTCTAAAGTGAAATTCCAACAGACAACAGGATCTCGTAGCTATATTGCACACTGCCATGCTCTTGTAAATAGTTGCTACTTCCTTCTTTTTTCTGTGCCATATTATCATATCTATATTGACTTGTTCCAAATATATAGGAAAGCCTGTGCGGACCAAAAAGAACCTGAACCGAATGTAGTGAAAATCTTCAAGGATTGCCACACCAGCAAGATGAAGGGCATGATCACACCAGTTCAAGCCGCTATTGTAAGTCCTTACTCCTCCTGCCTTTGAACTGATTGGTACTGTGATGTGTTCATTTAACTACTTGGTTTGCAGCCAATGTCAGTTACTTTGTTCACTTTTATACACAGTTGCCTTAACGTATCATTTCACCTTACATGGTTTAAAAGAGATGAAGGATATTCTTTTGGTCTTGGTCTGTATTCTAGTTGTTATGTTCACGTGCACACACAATGATAAAATAGCCTGTTTGTTTTATATCTGTTTGCCCATGATATGAATGCTATCATACTATGTTCATCCTACTTTAAACCACGTCTCTTTATCCTCAGATGTCAACGAATGTGAGGAAATAGACAATACAGTAGGCATGCTACATGGACATATGTTCCGAAAGTGATGTTATTATGTAGTTGGCACTACAATACATGCTAATGTATTACAGTAGTTCACCAAAATAAGTTATGTATAAACGTGTAACCTACTTTGTTTGTTTTTGTCTCATTAGTAACTTATCTGGTACACTAATCTACAAGTTCAAACTTTCAGGAAGCTATGGAAAAAATGATTGAACGGCCACAACCACCTGAGGTGACGAGGCTACCACAAGCACAATGTCACCTCTTGCTGCAGTGCGTCAGTATCTCTCCACTAACAGTGCAAAAGCACCTTCCTGCGTAATTCTGGGTTGGTTGTCAAGGTAACCTCGTCCAAATCGCCTACTGAACAAAATCTTCCTGCTAGACAGAGTGTTATATCTGTGCTCCAGACACAAGTCCAATCCCTAATGGACATCATTTGGGAAACAAGAATAGAGGTTGACAAATGTCGTCAATATATGAATGGTTTTGAAACCAGACTATCAGACATTTGCTTCGTTGTTCAAGAGCAATGGCGGAAAAAGGTGAAGATCGTGCTGCTCCATCAGATTCTATGGCCTGAAACATTACTACTCAGGTCAAATGATCTATGCTTCGATACATCTGATGGTGCTTTTATCTGCAAGGACTGTAAACTTTATGCCAATAGGCCTTTTGTTGTGATACAACATTTATGCTGCTGCCAAAGGCTGCAATAATTACGACGCTATTTTTGTATAGTGTAGGTTTATCTTAGTAATGTATTCGGCCGAAAGCTTCGTAGGAACCCAACATGCCAACATTCGTCGGGCCCATTCCAATTGGGCTAAAAATGATAATGGGCCGAAATTTGCATGTAGCCCACTAAAAATATCTGGGCCTAAATCAGCATAAGATTTCATATTTTTGTGGTAGGCATGTGCCCGTAGTGGGCCTTTAACAGTCCTAAACATAATTTGGGCCCTCAGTAACAATAGGCCGTTTACAGGTGTAAATATCCCGAGCCCATAAAAAACATGGGCCTTTAAAAGACCGAAAGTGCGATTGGGCCCATTTACGATGCAGATCTTTCACAGGCCGAATTTCAGACGGGCCGTAAATGCGCCGACCTAATACACGGGCCTTTAATAGGCCGGAAGTTCGGTCGGGCTACAATATCGTCATTTTTATTTGGCCCATGGATTTTGTCCGACGTTAACAGGACGAAAATCACAACAAGCCGAAAATGGCCCAAATCTGTAGTGGGCCTCTAACTGGCCGAATGTCAGACATGGCCGAATATGACCCAGATCTTGCACGGTCGTTTCTTGGCCGTAAGTTTCAATGGCCTGTAAATGGGCCCAAATGAAGCAGGACCTTTAACATGCCGGAAATACAGCGGGCCGTAATTCGGCCCATATACTTAGCGGACTGTTAACGGGCCAGAAGTGACCATGGGCCGCGACGATGACAAGTTTAGGTCAGGTCATTGACGGGCCGATTTGACACTAGCCATACGGACCTTAACTGAGAATGTTGGGCCTTTAGCTGGGCCGGCCCATTATGGTCCGCAAAATCTCGCAGGCCTTTAGCTGGGCCGCCCCATTATGGCCCGCAAAATCTCGTGGACCTTTAGCTGGGCTGGCCCATTATGATACACGAAATCTCGTGGGCCTTTTGCTAGGCCGGCCCATTATGGACCGCAAAATCTCGTGGGCCTTTTGCTCGGCTGGCCCATTATGGACCGCAAAATCTTGTGGGCCTTTAGTTGGGCCGGCCCATTTAAACTTTATGGGCCACTTTTGGGCCGGTCCACGTGTCAACATATCATAAGCGCATCTCGCCCATTGGATGAGTGACACCTGTGCCAACGCAGAGCTGACACGTGTTTCCGTCAGCCAATCAAAATTTTACACGTGGAAAATCCCCATTTGTCAGGGCTGTTAATGGGGTATCGGATCCAAAACCGGATCCGATAGCTTAACGGCGTTCCGTTACGGTGGATGCCACGTGTCGGTCACCCTTGACGGAAGCACTTCTGTGACACGTGATTTATCGTCATGGAAGTGGACACTTCCGTGATGATAATTTTCGTAATGTCATGGAACACTTCTACGACAGCACATGTATGACTATCTTCATTCTGTCATAAATTTGTCATGGATGTACATGCATGACAGAAAACGTGACCTACCGTGACAAACACGTATCATCACGGAAGTTTATTTTTGTTGTAGTGAGGGTCGCGAGGAAGAAGACGAAGCGGAAGAAGCAAGGGGAGAATGGAAAGGGCTCCTGGCCCTATTTATAAGCGGAATGGATAAGGGTCACGCACGAAGATCGAGGAGGCAAATAAGCAGGAAAGTGACGATACATGCGCCTCGATTGTCGGGATCCCATTTAATGCGGAAATATTTGTTAGGATCTAGACAGTTCAAAGGTAAGCAACAGATGACGTCATGGCGGGTTACCACCATTTCAAAGAGCTAAAGTCATGGCGGGTTATAGTTTCTCGTAAGAAGATGAAGTAAGATTGACATGAACAAGTTCAAATCAACCTGGGGCCTAATGTTGAGGATATAAGTAGTTGATATGACCCGCCCAGGAGGGGCCGGGTTACCCAATGGCGGTTCATGGGCCAAGCCCAGAAGCATGTTAAAGATGGCGGTTTAGGTGAGAGCCCAAGGCCCGAGGCGGCTTAAAGCCTGTGAGTATCAATCGCCATATATGTGACTTGTATTGTAAGGCATGTGCCAAGAGTCACCAGGCCGGACACGATTGTATGAGCTGGCCGGGACTCCGTAGGCCGCAGGGCGTCAACCCGTGTATATAAGGGGACGACCCGGCAGTGGCTTAGGGCAAGAAACAACCAATCGAGAGCTAGGCAAGTGCATCTGCCCCTAGCAATCGATACCCTAGCAATTCCACCTCAAAATAGATTAGGTTTTACCCTCACCGCAAGAGGCCGAACCAGTATAAATTCCCCGTGTCTTTTGTCCCATTTAACCGCTTTAAGCTAACCACGTCGCTATGGCTCCGCAATCAAGTCCTTCCCTTAGGACATCTGCCGTGACAACTCCACGACAGGAGTGTTGTGTTTAATCTTGGAATTTTTCGGGGTTCGTTTGGCCTTTCTTATACATCAACTGGGTTTTCTAGGCATTTTATGTGCATAATTCAAATTTGAACTACAAGCACATGCTCCAATGCACCAAAGTTGGTTGAAAAATCACATGTGTGTCCTTGGGTGCATGCTTAGGTCCCATGCAAGAGACGGGAATGAATTTCAAACGCCGGGGCACTGTTGATTGTCGGCAAAATGTTGAGATACCTGGTTTTTAAATTCTAGTAAATCCAAAACTCATCTGAAATTCATGAAACTTGGCATGCTATCATGGAGCGGCATCAACATGCTGTGGTAAAAAAAATGTCCCATTTGGGGCAGGTTCGGATATAAGCTTCTCACAACAAGCATGATGGTTTCGATAGGGAACGGAACGATGTCTGTTGCCTCTTATTGCTTTCAAAAAAAAATCTAGTGTCAACATAGAACAACAAGAGTGTTGTGTTTAATCTTGGAATATTTCGGGGTTCGTTTGGCCTTTTTTATACATTAACTGGGTTTTCTAGGCACTTTATGTGCATAATTCAAATTTGAACTACAAGCACATGCTCCAATGCACTAAAGTTGGTTGAAAAATCACATGTGTGTCCTTGGGGGCATGCTTAGGTCCCATGCAAGAGACGGGAATGAATTTCAAACGCCGGGGCACTATTAATTACCGGCAAAACATTGAGATACATGGTTTTTTAATTCTAGTAAATCAAAAACACGTCTGAAATTCATGAAACTTGGCATGCTATCATGGAGCGGCATCAACATGCCGTGGTGAAAAATTGTCCCATTTGGGGCAGGTTCGGGTATAAGCTTCTCACTAACCAGAGCTTCTCACAACAAGCATGATGGTTTCAATAGGGAACATACCACCTTTGGGGACGGGACGGTATCCGTTGCCTCTTATTGCTTTCAAAAAATTTCTAGTGTCAACATAGAACAACAGGAGTGTTGTGTTTAATCTCGGACCTTTTCGGGGGTTCGTTTGGCCTTTTTTATACATTAACCGGGCTTTCTAGGCATTTTTTGTGCATAATTCAAATTTGAACTACAAGCACATGCTCCAATGCACCAAAGTTGGTTGAAAAATCACATGTGTGTCCTTGGGTGAATTTCTAGGTCCCATGCAAGAGATGGGAATGAAATTCAAACACCAGGGCACTGTTGATTGCCGGCAAAATGTTGAGATGCCTTGGTTTTAAATTCTAGTAAATCCAAAACTCGTCTGAAATTCATGAAAATTAGCATGCTATCATGGAGCGACATCAACATGCCGTGGTAAAAAAATTGTCCCATTTAGAGCAGGTTCGGGTATAAGCGTCTCACAAACCAGAGCTTCTCACAACAAGCATGATGGTTTCGATAGGGAACGTCCCACCTTTGGGGAAGAAACGATATCCATTGCCTCTTATTGCTTTCAAAAAATTTCTAGTGTCAACATATAACAGTAGGAGTGTTGTGTCAATTTTCGTGATTTTTCGGGGTTCCTTTGGACATTTTTATGCATTAACTGGGTTTTTAGGCATTTTATGTGCATAATTCAAATTTTAACTACAAGCACATGCTCCAGTGCACTAAAGTTGGTTGAAAAATCTATTCTGTGTCCTTGGGTGCATGCTTAGGTCCCATGCAAGAGACGGGAATGAAATTCAAACACCAGGGCACTGTTGATTGCCGGCAAAATGTTGAGATGCCTGGTTTTTAAATTCTAGTAAATCCAAAACTCGTCTGAAATTGAAACTTGCATGCTATCATGGAGCAGCATCAACATGCCATGGTAAAAATTGTCCCATTCGGGGCAGGTTCGGGTATATGCTTCTCACAAACCAGACATTCTCATAACAAGCATGATTGTTTTGGGTAGGGAACGTCCCACCTTTGGGGACGAAACGATATCCATTGCCTCTTACTGCTTTCAAAAAAATTCTTTTGTCAAGATCGAACAACATGAGTGTTGTGTCAATTTTTGGGATTTTTTGGGGTTCGTTTGGACATTTTTGTGCATTAACTGAGTTTCAATGCATTTATGTGCATAATTCAAATTTGAACTACAAGCACATGCTCCAGTGCATATAAATTGGTTGAAAAAAAATCAAATTTGTGTCCTTGGGTGTATGCTTAGGCCCCATGCAAGAAATGGGAATGAATTTCAAACACGAGGGCACTGTTGATTACCGGCAAAACATTGAGATGCCTGGTTTTGAAATTCTAGTAAATCCAAAACTCGTCCGAAATTCATGAAACTTGGCATGCTATCATGGAATGGCACCCGACATGCTGTGGCATTTTTCGTGTCCATTTTGAGAGAAGGCGCACTCGAATAATGACAACCAATAAAGGCATTTTGAAAAAATAGCTGCCACTTTAATATCTTAAACTTTCATAGAATTCAAACCGTGTGCGTTCTGTTAACCATTCACGTGACGCCATGTGTCTTGGTTTTAATGGTTGTAGGACGTGCCGTGCGGACAGCTTCTTGACCTTGACTGAACGGGAGGCGTGCGAGCGTAGTCCGGTGCGCAGGCTGACCGAGAGGCGTGCAAGCCGTCCTCCAATGCGCAGGCTCACCGGGAAGCGTGCGAGTTGTATGCTGTGCAGGCTCACTGGGAAGTGAGCCATTTGACTTACATGGTCGCCCGCCTTCCTCTCCATTAATGGAGCCCGAGCCACTGTTTAATACGGGGGGCGTTACTGTTCGCCTCCCATTCCCCTCCCTCCCGCAGACCTCGACCAACGCCATGACGCAGAACGATCATCTGCCACTAGTATTCAAGTTTGGTGAAGTCGACTTCGAGCCGGAGGAGATAGAAAATAAGGAGGAATGGGGCCTCATGGACATGGACCAGAACGAGCTGGCTGCGGCGGTTGCTGCCCCCGCTACCATCCCACCTCCCATCCCCGCGCCCGCACCAGCGACCATCCTCGTAGCATTGACGGGCTGGTCGCCGAGCACTATCGCAGAGCTCGAAGCCGCGGGCGTCAGCGAGGTCTCTGCGGACCCGCGCGAGGTCATGTACATGCCAGCACTAGCACCTGTGCCCGTGCTCATGCGCGCCCCTCCACCCATCGTGGCGCCGGCCCCCGTGCGTTCGGTTGCACCCGCCGCGCCCGTGCCCCTGCCCGTGTGCGCGCCCCCCTCAGCGGCATTTGAAGCTGCCATCGACCGCTACCTCTCAGCAGCGCCAGTTGCCGTCCTCCTGCGCCCCACCCATCGATCGCGCGACGACATGATGTTTGATTTACAAGTGAAGAACATTTTGTGCTGCCTTGAAGACTTCAACAACGGCGTCCCGGAGGATGAGAATGACAACGACGACGCGACACACCGCCTCCGCCGCTGCCGAAAACAGTTTTTTTGGGGTTTAATAATGTATCTCAAATTCTTGATCATATGAATATAAATTTGTAGTGTAACTGAATGAAAGATATGGTTTGAACAAACTTGCATTTTTCTCTCTTAATGTACAGACTTATCAAACGATTTTCTTTTGAAAAAAATGTCAATGGTTTTCAAATATAAAACACTCATCGCAAACGTTTTAGTTAGAACACCCGGATGCAAACCGACAGCTTCCCCAGGAAGGCAAGGGAAAATGTGCCGAGCAGGATTTCTGCACCCCTACAACGCAAACGGTTGTTTTGCATGACCCGTGTGCAAACACGTACAAACAATTGGGTAAGATTTGCATATCTGCCATTTTGGGTATGTTGCCATTTGTCAAACAGGAAAGATTGGCATTTGTTTATCAAGTAACATTACCATTTGTCAACCTTGTAACACTGCGATTTGTCAAAATATGCAGCTAAAAATCACTAGCAATATCTAAGTTTTGCAACTAAAATCACTAGCACTGTTCATATGGACACCCGTACAATGTTCCATTGTACTTCATTTGTCATCCAAATAGAAAAATAATATATGTGCCACCACGCGACCCATGTGACGTGCGAGCATGCGTGAATTGATGGGACGCATATGCAAATGTACCATTCATTACATACAACAAGTCATCAACACACAACAACAACAAGGATACATGTTGGATTATAGATTATTTCCAACAAAACATTCTAGTAAAGTAAAGTTTTTATCACACAACAAATAACAAAGCGATGAAATGAACTTCAGCTCAACCAATCCTCTGCGTTGGAAACACTTGCTTTGAACCATAACTGATTCTCTGGGAAGGGCCAGCTATTGTCAATCTCGAGACCAACGCAGGACTGATCATCCATGCTGAAGCGGCCTATATCAGGACGCATATTGTGATAGCCAGGGTAAGGAACCATAGCAATGTCCAAGGTATAGATACATTTTCTTCTCATAAATGGTAGTAACGTTGTTCAACAGCAGCTGGATCGCCTTTCACCATCATAGGATAGTTTTGTCCAAGGAAGAGCGAGTTTTCTCCAAGACTATAAATACAGAACCATGGATAAGGAGTTGTTGGCGCTAGTACACTAGTATCCATCCGGAATACCCTACAACGGATGTTGGAATAGGTCTGGATAGTGCGACCACACCTGCTTCGTTAGTAACATCAGCAGTGCCCTGTATACATACAAGAAGAGGAGATCCATCGGAATAAGTTGCCAAGCGCCACTGAGTATATGGGTCCTGCTCGTCCTCATGCTCGTGATCATCACCATCATCATCTCCCCCTTGGTTATAAAAAAAATTCAAGTATAGGTGGTGGAATGTTCACAGGATCTTGGAAACACAAGAAGGTTAATAAGTACGGTGATACTAACTAGCATGCATGTGGATGAAACAATTCTAATTACGGTGGAAGACAAACGTACCGAAACAATAAGGATCCCATGCAAAAATAGTGCCACGAGTGGTGGCAGCCAACACAAGACGCTCGTATTGAATTTCATCATAGTACTCATTCGTGTACAAAAATTGATTTTTGAGCAATATACATCCATTCGTGGAAGCAGAGACGGCAACAAGCTTGTCAAAGATAGCAACAACATCATTGTTCTTATATTCCCAAGAGCGGTTGGGAACTCGAGATTTACTATCTTCTGTAGACGAATGTCATGATGATCGTATATGAACGTACGTAGACTATCTGTGTGCTGAACCTCGGGGCAGTCTGAGATTTTTGGAAGTGGAACCCATTGACGAGTGGACACATTCACAAGTTCCCGCTCCCAATTGTTCCCAATATAAACAACCCAATCTCCATTTGCGCGTGCCCAGGCCTTACCCTTAAGTGATGGCAACTTGACATCACATGTATCATTATCAAGCGGCATCAACTTGCACAAGGCAAGGCTTCCGTCGTCCTCACGACGACGAGCAGGGTGGTGAATAAGATAGGGGAGATCAAACCGCTCATGAACCCTTGGGTTCTTTGTAATGATCCTATTTGTTGAGTCGAGAATGTTCTTGTACGAACCTGCCATGCTAGCCGAGGTGATGACATTACACCGATCAATGAATTCCTCCACCACGTCATCTTTCAGATCGGGGCAAGAATAACGGTGTCGTTTCCGACCTGTTCCCTCCATGGAGAAGATGATCGAAAAATGGCAGAAGGAAGGGTGAAGGCAAATGGAGGGAGGAAGAGTGTGCGACAGCAGTTCCAAATCGAGTGGGAAAGGCGAAGAGGCAGTGGACGGTTGCCATGGTACAAGAAGAGGCTAGTGGGGAGCGAACGGTTGCCACAGAGGTCACACACTGACGACAAGGCCGAGTGAACCGCATGCTGCATATCGCACACACCTTGATCTGTCTGACCGTTTCTTTAGTGTTGCCTAATCACAAACAGTTCATCCGAGTGAACCATATGTTGTATATCGCACACACCTTCGTCTGGCTGCCCGTTTCTTTTGTGTTGCCTAATCACAAACAGTTCATCCGAGTGAATCGTATGCTGTGTATCGCACACGCCTTCATCTGGCTGCCCGTTTCTTTTGTTCCTCCTCATCGCAAAGAGTTAATTGAACTGAACCATATGCCTTCATCGCACACGCAACAAAAATCTGAACTGTGTTTGATGCATCCGTCTTCGCAAACATTTTACACATTTTTGATGGTTTTCATACACCACCGTTTGCGATGATTGCATCGCACACCGTTTCTCGAAGGGTCTCTGAACGTAGTGTCGTGTTAGCAGAAACCTGCAGTAGTGTGTGTGTCCATGTACCCTTGTAGACCGAAAGCGGAAGCGTTTAGTAACGCGGTTGATGTAGGCAAACGTCTTCGCGATCAAACCGATCCAAGCACCGAACGTACGACACCTCCGCGTTCAGCACATGTTCAGATCGATGAAGTCCCTCGAGATCTTGATCCAGTTGAGGACGAGGGAGAGTTTCGTTAGCACGACGGCGTGCTGACGGTGACGATGAAGTTACTGGCGCAAGGCTTCGCCTAAGCACTATGACGATATGATCGAGGTGTGTAACTGTGGAGGGGGGCACCGCACACGGCTAAGAGAAACTTTGGTGTGCCTTTGGGGTGCCCCCTCCAACGTATATAAAGGAGGGAGGGAGGAGGAGGCCGGCCTAGGGGTGGCGCATGCCCAAGGGGGGGAGTCCTACTCCAAGTAGGTTTTGGCCCCCCTTTCCTATTCCTACTAGGAGGAGGAAGGAAGAGGAGAGGAGAAGGAAAGGGGAGCCGGCCTCCCAAACCCTAAACCAATTCCGTTTGGGCCTAGGGGATGCGCCCCACCACTTGCCCGCTGCCTCCTTTCTCCACTAGGGCCCATTAAGGCCCATTGACTCCCCGGGGGTTCCGGTAACCCCCCGATACTCCAGAAAATACCCGATACTCTTCGGAACCATTCCGGTGTCCGAATATAACCTTCCAATATATAAATATTTATGTCTCGACCATTTCGAGACTCCTCTTCATGTCCGTGATCTCATCAGAGACTCTGCACAACCTTCGGTCAACAAATCACATAAACTCATAATACAAATCGTCATTGAACGTTAAGCGTGCGGACCCTACGGGTTTGAGAACTATGTAGACATGATCGAGACACATCTCCGGTCAATAACCAATAGCGGAACCTGGATTCTCATATTGGCTCCTACATATTCTATGAAGATTTTTATCGGTCAAACCGCATAACAACATACGTTGTTCCCTTTGTCATCGGTATGTTACTTGCCCGAGATTCGATCATCGGTATCATCATACCTAGTTCAATCTCGTTACCGGCAAGTCTCTTTACTCGTTTTGTGATGCATCATCCCGCAACTAACTCATTAGTTACATTGATTGCAAGGCTTATATCGATGTGCATTACCGAGAGGGCCCAGAGATACCTCTCCGACACTCGGAGTGACAAATCCTAATCTTGATCTATGCCAACACCACAAACACTTTCGGAAACACCTGTAGAGCATCTTTATAATCACCTAGTTATGTTGTGACGTTTGATACCACACAAGGTGTTCCTTTGGTATTCGGGAGTTGCATAATCTCATAGTTAGAGGAAGATGTATAAGTCATGAAGAAAGCAATAGCAATAAAACTAAACGATCATAGTGCTAAGCTAATGGATGGGTCTTGTCCATCACATCATTCTCCTAATGATGTGATCCCGTTGATCAAATGACAACACATGTCTATGGTTAGGAAACTCAACCATCTTTGATTAACAAGCTAGTCATGTAGAGGCATACTAGGGACACTTTGTTTTGTCTATGTATTCACACATGTATCAAGTTTCCGGTTAATACAATTCTAGCATGAATAAAAGACATTTATCATGATATATAAGGAAATATAAATAACAACTTTATTATTGCCTCTGGGGCATATTTCCTTCAAATACCACATATAGGTTGGTATGGTGGAGTCATTTGGCACACCTTGGGTTTTAGGATTTGGATGCACAAGCAGTATTCCCGCTTAGTATAAGTGAAGGGTAGCAAATAGATTGAGAAGCGACCAACCATGAAATCAAAACCATCATAAAAGAACATTAAACATAACAAACACTGAATAATGCACCACAAGTAGGATATAACTTCATTGCATAATTATTGACTTAACGTTCATGTATAGGGAATCGCCAACTTTGACTCCAATATTCTTACTAGAGCATAATTACTCACCAACAAAACTCACATATCACTATCTTCATATCACAAAACTATTGCAAGGAATCAAGTTTAATATCCAATGATCTTCATGATTTTTTTATTATATCCCTCTTGAATATATATCACTTTGGGAACAAATTATTTTAAAGCATATTGCCATTGCTAATAACAAGCTCTCAAACAAATTTAAGTGAAGTACGAGAGCACATATTTCTTAAAAATTTCAACTCTCAAAATAGTCTAAGTGAAGCATGAGAGGATTTATTCAAAAATTCTACAAACTCTCAAAATGATCTAAGTGAAGCATGAGAGCACATTTCTTTAAAATAACAGCACCACCATGCTCAAAAAGGTATAAGTGAGGCACTAGAGCAATTCCATCGCTCAAAAAATTTAAGTGAAGCACATATAGCAATTCTAACAAATTATAGCATAATTATGGCTCTCTCAAATAGGTGTGTCCAACAAGGATGACTGTGAAAAAATAAAAAGCAAAACAATCAAAGACTCATATAATACAAGACGCTCCAAGCAAAACTCGTGATATGTGATGAATAAAAATATAGCTCCAAGTAAATTACCGATGGTCATTATACGAAAGAGGGGATGCCTTAAGGAGCATCCCCAAGCTTAGTTGCCCAGTTCTCCTTGAATATTACCTTGGGGTTCCATGGGGCATACCCAATCTTAGGCTCTTTTCACTCCTTATTCGTTCATCCATCGTGATCTCACACAAAACTTGAAAACTTCAATCACGCAAAACTTAATAAAATCTCGTGAGATCTATTAGTATAATAATACTCATCGTTACGCTAAGTACTATTGCCATCCCATTAATATTTTGTTATTACATTATATCTACTGTATTCTAACATGTGACAAACACATCTAAGTATAACATACTTCCTATGCATAGGCATCTAATAGGAAAACAAATTACCAAAACAAGCAAGATCTAGCATATGCAAGGAAGAAGAAAGAAACAAGATCAATCTCAACACGAAAAGGGGTAATTTAGTAACATGAAGATTTCTACAACCATATTTTCCTCTCTCATAATAATTGCATGTAGGATCATAATCAAATTCAATAATATAGCTATCATATAACATATTTTCTACATGATCCACATGCATGCAAAGTTGACACTCTTCCAAAATAGTGGGACTATCATTGAATAAAGTCATGACCTCTCCAAGCTCACTTTTATCAAAAATTTCATAAGATTGATCATTCTCCAAGGTACTGGGATAATTATTACCAAAAGTTGGAACTCTTCCAAACGCACTTTTAATATTATCTCAAACATATTCATCATTAGGCTTAAATAAATTTTCAAGATCATAAGAAGAATCACCCCAATCCTGATCATTGCAATAAGTAGAGGACATATCAAAATTAGCATCCCCAAGCTTGGGCTTTTGCATATTATTAGCATAATAGACATTAGTAGATTTTTTATGACACCGTCGCAATCATGCTTTTCATTCAAGGAGCTATAATGAATCACTTCATAAGTTTCTTCTTTTAGCTCTTCATCACAATTTTCATATTCATGAATCTCAAGCAAAACTTCATAGAGATAATCTAGTGAACTCAATTCACTAGTGATTGGTTCATCATAATTGGATATTTTGAATATATTAGCAAGTGGATGAGGATCCATAAACCTTTTCCTTCTGATTTCCAATAAACACACAATTATGCCAAACTAACAAGCATAGTTACGGATGCTTGGAAAGGGGTTCAATCATAAGTGGGAGGCTTGTTCAAGTAAGAAGAGCATCCAAGCATCGGTCCACCCACATATCAAATTATCAAAGTAGCGAACGTAAATCAAACTAACATGATGAAAGTGATTAGATGAAATTCACATGTGTCCTCAAGAACGCTTTGCTTATTATAAGAGACCGTTTCGCCCTGCCCTTTCCAACGAAAGGATTGGGCTATCTTGCTGCACTTATTGCTACTTGTCACTTGCTACAAATTATATTGCTATCAAACAACTTGTTACCACAATTTCAGTGCTTGTAGAAATTACCTTGCTGGAAACCGCTTGTCATTTCCTTCTGCTCCTCGTTGGGTTCGACACTATTACTTATCAAAAGGACTATAGTTGATCCCCTATACTTGTGGGTCATTGGTAAATGATAAAAACAAAAAAAAATGATGTGGAATGTTGCCTAACATATGCAGTATATTCTTTCTTTGTGGCATGGACATTTGGACTTTAGATGATTCAAAGCGATAGTCTATAATTTGACAATAAAATATAAATACTCAAGCATATCAACATGTAACCATGTCTTTCAAAATATCAATGCTAAGGAAAGCTATCCCTAGTCCATTATGTTCAATCGTTGATCCATTCATCAAACACACTCAAATATTAGCTACATCCAATGCACAAGTATGATAATAGTGTTCCCTAGTTGGTGCTTTTTAAGAGAAGATGGAGACTCAAGAAAAATAAAAATTTCATAAAAGTAAATAGGTAGGCCCTTCATAGAGGGAAGCATAGATTTGTAGAGGTGCGAGAGCTCAAACCTTTGATTGAGAGATAAAATTATTTTGAGAGGCATGCTTTTCCTGTCAACGAAAAGGACCGAGAATTCCTAATATCTTCCATGCTCGATAAATCATAGCCAGTTCCCAAACATATAATAAATTTTATTTCCTTTTCCACCATTCTTTCACAATCCATGGCTAGCCGTATCCGCGGGTGCCTTCCATACCAACACATACCAAGAATTTGTTTTTTTGCATTTTGGGACTGGGCATCCCTATTACCTGCGACACTCTCGTGCAATGAGAAGTGAATAAACACTCATCTTGAGAATAACATACCTACCATGGAAAATATTGGCCACCCCCTGCCGCTTCATGAGCGGTACGTGCACACAAAAGAGAAGTTCATTTTGAAAATTAGAGTTGGCACATGCAAATTTACTTGGAACGACATGGAAATACTGCATATAGGTATGCATGTTGCACTCATTTGGCCCAACTTGGGTTTAGTGGGTTGGATGCATAAGCAGTATTCCCGCTTATTACAAATGGATGCTAGAAAATAGATTGAGAAGCGACCAACTATGAAACAAAAATGATCAACGAGCATTAAACATAACTGACACTGAATAATGCACCACAAGTAGGATATAACTTCATTTCATAACTGATGACTTTATGTGCATGCATAGGGAATCACAAACTTTAACACCAATATTCCTACTAAAGCATAATTACTCACCAACATGACTCACATATCACTATCTCCATATCACAAAACTATTGCAAGGAATCAAGTTTAATATCTAATGATCTTCATGAAAGATTCTATTATATCCCTGTTGAATATCTATCACTTTGGGACCAAATTTATATTTAAAGCATATTTCCATTGCTAATAATAAGCTCTCAAACAAATTTAAGTGAAGCATGAGAGCATAAATATTTCTTCAATTTTTTCATCTCTCACAATAATATAAGTGAAGCATGATAGGATTTCTTCAAAAATTCTAATAACTCTCATAATGATCTAAGTGAAGCATGAGAGCATTTCTTCAAAATATTAGCACTCCCGTACTAAAAAAGATATAAGTGAAGTATAAGAGCTATTCTTTTTCGGGAAAACGCAAAAGCTTTGCGTTTCATTATATTGAAAAGGAAGAGTGTTTTATGTTACAGCCCGCCTAGGAGGCGAATTACAGTCCGGGGACATGAGCTAGTGCACATCCCAGGTCGGGGGCAAGACTACTCGCAGTCTAGCAGCTCCTGCCGCAGCCCAAAGTTTAGCCTCCTCCTTGATGCCGTGAAGTAGCATTTGAGTGGATGGGCGCGCGCCGTTGAAGATGCAATCGTTGCGGTGCTTCCAGATCAAAAAATTGAAGTGAAGCTCATAGAGCAATTCTAACAAATCAAGATATCATTATGGCTCTCCCAAATAGGTGTGTCCAGCAAGGATGATTGTGACAAACTAAAAGGCAAAACAATCCAAGACTCATATAATACAAGATGCTCCAAGCAAAACTCATGATATGTGACGAATAAAAATATAGCCTCAAGTAAAATTGCTGATGGTCGTTGGAAGAAAGAGGGGATGCCTTCCGAGGTATCCCCAAGCTTAGTTGCTTGATTCTCCTTGAATATTACCTTGGGGTGCCATGGGCATCTTAGGCTCTTACCACTCCTTATTCCTTCTTCCATCATGATCTCACCCAAAACATGAAAAGTTCAATCACACAAAACTTAACAAAACCTCATGAGACCCGTTAGTATAATAAAACCAATCTTTACTTAAAGTACTATTGCAAACTGCTACCTCTTGATCTTGCGTTGTATACCCTCGAAGAGGAAAGGGAGATGCAGCACAATATCGTAAGTATTTCCCTCAGTTTTTGAGAACCAAGGTATCAATCCAGTAGGAGACAACGCGCGAGTCCCTCGCACCTGCACAAACAAATAAGAACTTCGCAGCCAACGCGATAAGGGGTTGTCAATCCCTTTACGGTCACTTACGAAAGTGAGATCCGATAGAGATGATAGTTTATATTTTTGGTATTTTTAGTTTATAAGAACAGCAAATAAAAGCGATAAAAGTAAAGTAGATGTAGAATGATATGTTGAGAATAGACCCGGGGGACAGAGTTTTCTCTAGTGGCTTCTCTCATAATAGCGATATTCTACGGCGGTAAACAAATTACTGTCGAGGAATTGATAGAAAAGCGAATAATTATGAGACTATCTAGGCATGATCATTGTATGTAGGCATCACGTTCGAGACAAGTAGACCGACTCCTGCCTGCATCTACTACTATTACTCCACACATCAACTGCTATCCAGCATGCATCTAGGGTATTGAGTTCATAAGAACAGAGTAACGCCTTAAGCAAGATGACATGATGTAGAGGGATAAACTCAAGCAATATGATATAAACCCCATCTTTTTATCCTCGATGGCAACAATACAATACGTGCCTTGCTGCCCCTACTGTCACTGGGAAAGGACACCACAAGATTGAACCCAAAGCCAAGCACTTCTCCCATTGCAAGAACTATAGATCTAGTAGGCCAAACCAAACCAATAATTCGAAGAGACTTGCAAGGATATTATGAGAACACATAAAAAGTTTAGAGAAGAACCAAATATCTTTCATAGATAACCTTGATCATAAACTCACAATTCATCGGATCTCGACAAACACACCGCAAAAAGAGATTACATCGAATAGATCTCCTCAAAGGCCGAGGAGAACTTTGTATTGAGATCCAGAGAGAGAGAAGAAGCCATATAGATACTTGATATGGACCCGAAGGTCTGTGGTAAACTACTCACAACTCATGGTGACGGAGATGATGATGATGGTGAAGGCCTCCGTGATGGACCCCCCCTCTGGTGGAGCTCCGGAACAGGCTCCAAGATGGGATCTCCACGTGAACAGAAGGTACGGCGGTGGAATTAGGGTTTTCTCTCCGTTCACGGAGTTTCTGGGGTACATAGACTTATATAGGAAGAAGGAGGGCACCGGGGGACGCTCGAGGGGGCCACAAGGCAGGGGGGTGCGCCCTGGGAAGGGGGCGCACCCCCATGCTCGTGGGCCGTCCCTCTGTCCCATGATGTGGTTCTCAAGCTCCGCGTGCATGATTTTCTCCAAAAATACCTCTCGCGAAGGTTTCATTCCGTTTGGACTCCGTTTGATATTCTTTTTCTGCAAAACCCTAAAACAGGCAAAAAAAATAGTAATCTGGACCGGGTTTTTGGGTTAGTAGGTTAGTCCCAAAAATGATATAAAAGTGAATGATAAAGCCCATTAAACATCTAAGACTTCATAAATAATAGCATGGAACAATCAAAAATTATAGATACGTTGGAGACGTATCAAGCATCCCCAAGCTTAATTCCTGCTCGTCCTCGAGTAGGTAAATGATAAAGAAAGAATTTTTGATGTGGAATGCTAACCAATATAGTTTTTCAATGTAATTATCTTAATTGTGGCATGAATGTTCAGATCTGAAAGATTCAAGATAATATTGACATAAGAAATAACAATACTTCAAGCATCCTAACAAAGCAATCATGTCTTCTCAAAATACCATGTCTAAAGAAAGTTATCCCTACAAAATCATATAGTCTGGCTATGCTCCCTCTTCATCGCAGAAAATATTCATATCATGCACAACCCCGCTTTCAGCCAAGCATTTGTTTCCATACTCTATCTTTTCAAACCTTTGAACTTTCATGCAATACATGAGCGTGAGCCATGGATATAACACTATGGGTGGAATAGAGGTGATTGTGGAGAAGACAAAAAGGAGGGAGATAGTCTCACATCGACTAGAAATATCAACGGGCTATGGAGATGCCCATCAATAGATATCAATGTGAGTGAGTAGGGATTGCCATGCAACGGATGCACTAGAGCTAATTATGAATGGAAGCTCAACAAAAGAAACTAGTGGGTGTGCATCCAACTTGCTTGCTCGCGAAGACCTAGGGCATTTGAGGAAGCCCATCGTTGGAATATACAAGCCAAGTTCTATAATGAAAATTCCCACTAGTATATGAAAGTGACTAAGCATGAGACTCTCTACAATGAAGAACATGGTGCTACTTTGAAGCACAAGTGTGGAAAAAAGATAGTAGCAATTGTCCCTTCTCTCTTTTCTCTCATTTTTTGGAAGGGTTTTCTCTTTTTTTATTAGCCCCTCTCTATTTTTTTGGGCCATCTGCCTTTTTTATTGGCCTTTCCTCACATGGGACAATGCTCTAATAATGATGATCATCACACTTTTTATTACAACTCGAAATTACAACTCGATACTACAACAAGTATGACTCTACATGAATGCCTCCAGCGGTGTACCGGGATATGCAACGAATCAAGAGTGACATATATGAAAAATTATGCATGGTGGCTTTGCCACAACTACGATGTCTACTACATGATCATGCATGGCAATATGACAATATGATGCGTGTCATATAAACGGAACGGTGGAAAGTTGCATGGTAATATATCTCGGAATGGCTATGGAAATGCCATGATAGGTAGGTATGGTGGCTGTTTTGAGGAACAATATGGTGGCTGTTTTGAGGAAGGATATATAGTGGGTTTATGGCACCGGCGAAAGTTGCGCGGTACAAGAACGGCTAGCAATGGTGGAAGGGTGAGAGTGCGTATAATCCATGGACTCAACATTAGTCATAAGAACTCATATACTTATTGCAAAAATCTACGAGTCATCAAAACAAAGCAATCAACGCATGCTCCTAGGGGGGGGGGAGGTTGGTAGGAGTTAACCATCGCGCGCCCCCGACTGTCGGGGAAACTGGTCGCCCACGAACACCTATGGGACCAGAGCCCCTTTTCGGTACGGCAAGGTAGCGGAGGGAGCACAAAGAGCAGATCGAGGGGCACACGCGAGCAGTTTACCCAGGTTCGGGCTGCACGGATGCGTAAAACCCTACTCCTGCCTTGGTTGTATTGAGTTCTTGGCTCGGGAGCAAGAAGATCTACAGTGCTAGCTATGCCGAGCGTGGGAGTGATCAAGTTTTCGGAACCGAACCCCCTCTACGTTGTGCATGGGCCTCCTTTTATAGCTCAAAGGGGTCACCGACAGGTGTCAATCGTAGAGGAGGGTAAAAACGTGAAAATTGCTGG
The DNA here is from genome assembly GCA_902687465.1 of Secale cereale. Classification (NCBI taxonomy): domain Eukaryota; kingdom Viridiplantae; phylum Streptophyta; class Magnoliopsida; order Poales; family Poaceae; genus Secale; species Secale cereale. The sequence continues at coordinate 251,143,127 of LR738710.1, forward strand.
CAGTTGTAACAGTGCATGTACAGTGGTCTATACCTAACCCTAACGGTGGGGGACAAGAGCATTGAATGCCCGTCGCCGTCACCCCAAAAGCGTCCGCCCGGGCGCCTCCATTTGCCACGACGGAGGCCTCATCATCGTGGCTCGCCACCGTGTACCTCCTCTGCACAGCCATCCGCCACGTGCCCCAGGAAGGGCCCCAGGGCGACGCGTGGCCAGGTGAGCTGGAGCGCAGGCACACAGTGAAAGCTTGCCGCGGCAAGCACCTTGCCGCGGTCGTTACCTTGCCGGGCCCGGAAGCTTGCCGCTCTCCGGGTCTTGCCGGGGCGCTCGATGCGCCATGGCAGGTCTTCTGAAATGTTGTTCTTTGGCCTTCCTGACAAGCTCCTCTTGCCAGGGTCTTGTGCAGAAGGGATGATCTCGAGCCTGGAGCGGCCTTCCCGGCAAGCTCCTCTTGCCGGGGTCTGGTTTCTTAACTTGAATACTTTGTCCTTGAATGGCTTCAAGGGAACTAGAGCGGGCTTTGGTGGGCACGTGGTGAGCCTGACCACGGGACGCTGCTACTGCCCGTGCACAAGTCGGGATACTAAGGTACCCCTACTTTAGTACACCGACAGGAGCCCCCGGTCCTGGGCCACACACGGTGCCGAGCGCTGTTGGGCCAGGCCCAAAACAGTGCACGGGCACACGCGGCCCACGGCGCGCCGTATCCCGCTCCGCATTCGCCGCGTCCCTCCCTAACGGCACGCGTCGATTGCGGCGTCGTGGGAGAGATCGTGGCATGTTTCTTTAATAGGAAAATGCGGAACGTCCCCCACTTCCCCCTTAAAAGCAGAGGAAGCAGGGGCAGTTTCCCCCCATTGCTTCATTGCGTCTTCAATCTCCAGAAACCCCCGCCGCTCTCCGCCTCCCAAAGGTCGACAGAGAGCCTAGCTCCACCCTTCCTCCACCGTCTCCAGCGTCCTCAGCGCCACCGACCCCCCCTCGCCGTCCCCGCCATGGCCCCGAAGAGCGACAAGGCGAAGAGCGACAAGGCGAAGAAGGAGAAGTCTGATAAGGCGGCGAAGCTGGCAGCCATGCGGAGGCGGATGGTGGTCTTCCCGCCGAGGCTCGGCGCGAGGGAGTTGAGGGACAAGTATTACTTGTTCTGGGCGAGGGAGACGAAGACTCACCCGCGCACCAGGGTCCTCCCCGCCGAAGCCTGCGATATGTACCCGGGAGGTTACCACTTCTTCGCTTTGTTCTTCCACTGTGGTCTTTGTCCTCCGTACTCTGAGTTTTTCTACGATGTGATGAACACATATGGATTCCACCTCCTAGATTTCACCCCGAACACAGTCTTGACCTTGGCCGTTTTTGCACATTTGTGCGAAAACTTTGTCGGGGTCCACCCCAACGTAGCTCTCTTCCGCCACTTTTTCACACCTAGAGTAGAGTCTGGATCCCCACTCTCCGGCGGCATCTCTTGAATCTTCAGGATCAACAAGAAAGAAGCGTACTTGATTGGAGAGCTCCGCGGCAAGTGGGACGAGTGGAGGGCTGATTGGTGCTGGGTTATGGAAGAGGAGCCCCAGTAGTTTACCTCCCCGCGCCGAGCGGCAATAGTGCACGGCAGGGATTGGAGTGACTGGGCCCCGGAGGACGATAAGCTGCAGATTGCCCTTACCAGGATCCTTCGCCTCCGGGCCGCCAACCTTACTGTAGGCGAGGTCGGGGCGTATTTCCTTCGCCGCCGCATTGCCCCCTTGCAGGACAGGAAGAGGCCTGCTTGGGAGTTCGGCAACGCGGCAGACTTCATGAGGCTGCGCCCCGGGCTGAATTTCAACTTCACCGTCTTGGAGCTCAAGGGAATGGTCTGCTCGCTGTTTAAGCACGACCCCAAACACCCGGAGTGGTTCACCCCGTTGGACGGAGTAGTTCCACTATGCAACAATACTGCCCTTAGTGCCATCCGTGCGACAATGCCTCAGTGCGACTCCCACGGGGTTGTTCCCACTTGGCTGATGCCTTCGTAAGAGACCGTGCAGACTTTCTTCGACAATCTGGTTGAATGGCCGCGCAACCCCGAGGAGAAAAAGGGTCTCACCCGCGTGACCACCGACCGGGACGTGGCATATATAGCCAACAGGATGGAGGAGGCCGCCGCAGCGGCGGCCGCGGGTGAGTTTGGGTACACCGTGGAGGAAGCAGAAGCAGCGGATGCAGTGAGCCGGGCCGAGGAGGAAGAAATCCTCAAAATGCTGAGGCCTGCCGGGAAGCCTGCCGGGGAGCCTGCCGGGACAAGCGAGGCTGCCGGGCAAGGCACTGAGTCCAGTGAGCCCGCCGAGGAGGACGCCGAATCAGGCGATTCCGATGAAGACTCGGGCGGGTCACTGAACCTCGACGACATTTCCTCATCCTCGGAGAACTCTCCGCCACCGCCAAGTCCTCCGCCACAGCCGAAGAAGCGCCTCCGCAAGACCACCGAGACGGTGAAGCAGCCGGCGCCCCGACAACAGCCGAAGCGCCGCGCGATGCGTGCCACCACGACGAGCAAGGTCGTCAAGGAAGCGCCTCGCACCTCAGCGGCAAGCGGAGGGGGATCTTCTCGAAGCGGTTCTGGTGCTCCTTACGCCCCCCGGTCCTCGGCGACAACCGGCGCGGGGTCTTCTCAACCCACGGCTCCGGAGCCCGCCAAGCGCCCGAGGGAACCTACTCCTCCAGCTCCTCGCGCTGGGATGCGCGAGGCGGAGTTTGACTTCTCCGCCCTTAGTTCCGACGAGGAGGAGGAAGAGTAAGCATTTGCAGCTTTTATTTCCTTTGATTCTTGTTGCTCTTGTCTTGAATTCCCTTGCTTGGTTCTGATCTTATTTGGCTTCCAGGACCCTGACCCAGAGGATGGCGAAGAGGGCCAAGATCCCTGTGGTTGACCTTGAGGACGACGAGCCCGTCGCCGCGGCAGGGGATGCGCTCGCGGCAGGCTTGCCGGATCAGCCGGCTGCTCCGGAGAGCAGCCCCCAGCGCAGCCCCCAGCGTAAGTTTCTTGTTCACTTTTCTTCTTATCGGGCGCGCTTGAGCTTCTTATCCTTATTGATGTCTTGTTTGCTTGTTGACTTGTGCAGAAGTGGAGCCACAGCCGCAGGAGCGCCAAGAGACCGCCCCCGACGAGCCGCTTGTCCCACCATCCCCGCCAAGGAGGAGCTCCCCGGCGAGGGAGGGTGCTCCGCCAAGGGCGAGTACCCCGCCAAGGGCGAGCACCACGACAAGGGAGGGCACCCCGCCAAGGGAAAGCGCCGGCAGCCCTCCGCCGGCGGGGGCCACTGCTACGCCGCCAAGGGAGGACTCCCCGGGAGGGACCCCGTTACTGAAGAGGCCCGCGCAGGTAAACCCTTGTACTTTCCTTCTTTTGAACTCTTCTTTTTTTGGATATTTGCTTGACAATTCTTTCTTTTCTTTTCTTTTTCTGTTGTCAGATCCGCCTGCCCCGGAGCCGATGGAGAAGGAGACCATCGCCGAGGAGGAAGTGCGTGGCGATGCTGGCGACGCCACCACCGCTGAAGGAATGGCCGACGCTGACGAGCCAACCGCCGAGGAGACCGCCCCGGCCGCTGACGCTGCAGCTGGGGAAGGGACCGACGACCGTACTGCTGGCCTCGAGGCCGCAGGAGCGCCGGACGCTGCGCCGGCCGCCGACCCCTCCGCCCCCGCGGCTGGGTCGGGTGTCTATCTGGAGGCCGCCAACGGGGTCTTTATCCCGTGGGCGTCCTCATCAAGGGCACCCGCGGAGGGGGAGAGCTTCGACGGAGAAGTTCTCGCCTCCGCCGGACTGAGGGTTGTCGACGCGCCCGGCAGCAGCAACGAGCCCGAAGAGGAGCAACTCCTACGTCGACTCCTGGGCTTGTATCGGGCCAGGCAAGCCAAGCTGGAGTCCCGGGAGGCTCTGGCTGCCAAGGCCGGTGCTGATCTGGAGAAGCGCGCCGCGGAGCTCCGTGCCGCCAACCAAGCGGCCCTCCGGAATTTGGCGGAGGAGCGCGAGGAGCTTGCCGAAGCGCACCAAGCATTTGTCCTCGAGAAGGCCGAGGTCGAGGAGCAGCAGCAACGGGCCGCCGAGGATCTGGCTCGGCGGGAGGGAGTGCTGAACCAGCGGAAGGTTGACCTCGATAGCCACGAGGATGACCTTACCGCGCGCGAACAGTCCATTGGAGGGGCTCTGCAGGAGGCGAGGGACGCCACTGCTGCCGCAGAGACCGCCAAGAGGGACCTGGAGGCAAGGGTGGTGCAGCTGGAGTTGAGCTTGAAGACGAGCGAGGAGAGGGTTGCCGCACTCAACTTGGCGCGGGAAAAGGACGCCCACACCAACTCGGAGCTACAAGTCTGTCTCTCCGAGAAGGGCAAGGAGCTCAACAACACCAAGGACTCCATCGCCGATTTGGAGCTGAAGGTTTCCACCCTCACCGACTCACTTGACGCCGCCCGGGACCGCGAAACGAAGCTGAAAGATGATCTCCGGGCTGAAAGGGCGCTGCTGGACAGTGCCGCCCTGTCACAGAACAACTTCCAGCGGACGGTGGAGCAGTGGACCGAGGAGCTCGTCGCCTCTGCCACCAACATCGACAAGGAGATGGTGGCGCTGAGGGCGGAGCACCTCGTGTACTCCCCCGACGAGAGCCTCCTCCACAGCGCCAAGCTGAGCTTGTTCTTCAGAGGAGTGGCGCCGGCCCTTGCGCAGCTACGGGAGAGGGTCCCCACGCAGCTGGCTAACGAGGCACGCCGGCTTTGCATGGGTACCATGGAGCGGGTGTTGACGAAGATCGTCTACCGCAACCCCGGGATTAATCTCGAGAACGTCCTCCGGACCTTGCCGCCCGAAGCTGACCTGGAAGCGTTGAAGGCACAAGTTGTCCACATCGTGGCCAAGGCGGGCAAGATCAAGAGGGTTGACGGAGACCGTGTAGACTAGGCTCCCTTCTTTCTGCTTCCCTTGCCGCTGTCAATTAAGTCATGGGTAGTAGTTGGTTAGAACAACGGCAAGTTATCTTGTAATATAACTTTATTTTGGATAGTCAATGCAGTGTTATCTCCCTTGCTTGGTTCCTTCACTTTGTATGCTTCTCACCCTACGCTTCTAGGGAACTTGCCGGCAAAGGGACCCTTGCTGCGAGCGCAGAGTGCGGAACTCTTAGCAGCCTGCTGGCAGTGCCCTCACCGGAAAGAAACCTTGCCGCAGCTAGTCGCAACACACTTAGGTTGTTGAGCGAACTCGAAAACGGAATAAGGGCGCGACACTTGTCGCAGCTCACTTGAGCCGTTGAGCATGCTCGAAACAAAGTAAGGGCGCGGCTAGACACGGGTAGGTTCCTCTGCGCACAGGTTTTCCATACAAAGTGTGTTCGTTCAAGGAGGATAACTAAGAATTTTAAAATTTTGAATGCTCAAACTTTGGAAACTTATCTTTTATGTTCTGTTTGCTTCTCGATAAGGCTTTCCTTCCTTGAACAGCACTTGGTCCATACCACTGTCTCCTCCCCCCCGGCAAACTTGTGCGCGAGGAACACTTCTTCTGCTTGAGAGAAAAAAAAGGAAGAGTGGAGGAAACACAGATATGGAGCTTTGCGGCTTGTTATCGCTTACCGGGATCGTGTGCTGCACAAAGTGTTAGGTAATACATGCAATGAAAACAAGAATGCATGAAACGACAAGCTGTGCGAAGCACAAAAGTTTTACTGATGCACGGGGTCTGCGCCCGGCTTTGTACAAAGGTTTACATGCAACATCGGCAAGACTTGTACAAAAGGTGGTTGCCGGAGCGGATCACGGCAACCGCGCCTCATGGGTGAAACTTGCGAAGATGCTCAATGTTCCAGGAGTTGCTCACCGGTAAGCCTTCTTCGGTCTCAAGGCGGACAACGCCGGGCCTTGTGACTTGTCTCACCCGATAAGGGCCTTCCCACTTCGGCGTCAACTTGTTGGAGTTCTTGGCGGACTGAATGCGCCGAAGAATAAGGTCGCCTTCCTCGAGACTCCTGGCCTTAACTTTGCGGCTATGATATCGATGCAAAGCTTGCTGGTATCGAGCAGCTTGTACAGCAGCCTGGAGACGGTCCTCCTCGAGGAGCAATGCATCATCTTGGCGCAACTGCTCTTGCTCAAACTCATCGTAAGTGAGCACTCGAGGAGACCCGTATACGAGTTCCGTGGGGAGAGCTGCCTCTGCTCCATAGACAAGAGCAAAGGGTGTCTGTCCAGTTGCTCGATTTGGTGTCGTCCTGATTGACCAAAGAGCCGCCGGCAACTCCTCGATCTAGTTTCTTCCGCACTTGTGCAGCCTGTCGAAGGTCCTTGTCTTGAGTCCGCGCAGCACTTCTGCATTTGCCCTCTCCGCTTGACCATTGCTCATCGGGTGAGCAACAGAGGCGAAGCAGACCTTGGCGCCAAGGTCTTGGACGTATTGCATGAAGGTGCGGCTTGTGAACTGTGTGCCGTTGTCGGTGATGATCCTGTTAGGGATTCCAAAGCGGCAAACGATCGATCTGAAGAACCTGACTGCTGACTGTGTGGTCACCTTTCTCATTGGTTCCACTTCCGTCCACTTTGTGAACTTGTCGATAGCAACGTACAAGTACTCAAAGCCCCCGACAGCGCGGGGAAAGGGGCCGAGGATGTCGAGCCCCCAGACCTAAAAGGGCCAGGACAAAGGGATCGTCTGGAGAGCTTGAGCTGGTTGGTGTATTTGCTTGGCATGGAACTGGCACACTTCACACTTGGTTACTTGTGCAGTCGCATCTTGGAGGGCTTCTGGCCAAAAGAAACCTTGCCGGAACGCCTTCCCGGCAAGTGCTCTTGCGCCAATGTGGTGTCCACATATGCCTCCGTGTATCTCTGCCAACAGCTTCTGTCCATCTTCCCGGGAAATGCATTTCAATCTGACACCGTTGAGTCTTCTTCTGTACAGTTCGTTGCCAACGAACTGGTACATACTTGACTGCCTGGTTATTCTCTCTGTTTCTTCTGGTTCTTCTGGAAGTTCTCCGGTTTGAAGGAAACGGACGATTTGCTGTGCCCATGCTGGAGCCTGAGGCTCGACAACAAGGACTAAAGGCATTAGTGCTGCTGCGGGAACGTTAGCTTCTACGGCAAGAACCTGCAGCTCTACCGGAGCTAGACGTTCCCCGGCAAGCCTGCCGGAGCCAGGCTTGCCGGGACCATCTGCTTCAACTACACGAACCCTTGGGTCCGCAGGAGCAGACTGTTCCTCAGCAACTTGGTCGTCGATCCTGGGGACTTTGGCGGCGGCTTCAGGAAGATCCGCCGGCAAGTAGTCACCGGAGACCAACTTTCTTTTCTTGCTCTGCCCAACTGATGGTATAATGGATGGTTGAGTTAGCTTGAGCAGGAAGGTCCCTGGTTCCATAGGTAACTTCATTGCAGCACATTTTGAGAGGCTATCTGCGATATCATTTTGAGCTCTTGGAACATGCTCCATCCGCAGGCCTTCAAAGTGTTCTTCAAGCTTCCTCACTTCATCGACATAAGCTTCCATCAAAGGACTCTGGTAGCTCTTGTTCACTTGTCGGACCACCAACTGTGAATCTCCCCGCACAATCAGTTTCTTGATCCCAAGTTCGGCTGCAATTCTGAGGCCGGCAAGCAAACCTTCATACTCTGCAGTATTGTTTGTCGCTTGCGCCTTGGGAAAGTGCATCTGAACAACGTACTTGAGGTGCTCCCCGGTGGGTGCCACAAGTAACACACCAGCACCGGCGCCTTGCAGCGAGAAGGCACCATCAAAGTACATTATCCATTCCTTGCTTGCTTCCTTGACGGGGATGCTTGTCTCTGGAACTTCTTCGTCTGGTGTTGGCGTCCATTCCGCTATGAACTCTGCTAAAGCTCTGCTCCGTATAGTTGATGTGCTTTCAAACTTAAGACGAAAGCTTGACAGCTCTAGTGCCCACCCGACGATCCTGCCTGTTGCTTCCGGGTTTTGCAATATCCTCTTCAGCGGGAAGCGAGTGACCACCGTTATCTCATGTGCTTGGAAGTAGTGGCGCAGCTTTCTCGAGGCCATGAGGAGGCCGAAAAGCAGCTTCTGCACCCTAGAGTATCTTGATCTAGCCCCCTGCAAGAGGGAACTTACAAAATAAACTGGGGGCTGCACCATCTTCTTTCGTACTTCTTCTTGTTCCTGCGCAGACTTGTCCTTGTCGGGGCCAGAGCTTGTCGGGGAAGCCCCCTGCTTGTCACTGGATGTGCTTGCCGGGGCTGTGGGATCCTCCTCTGCCTCCCTCTCCGCTACCAACGCAGCACTAACCACTTGATTGGTTGCTGCTAAGTATAGCAGCAACTTCTCTTGCGGCTTAGGTGCGACAAGTATAGGAGTGGAGGACAGGTATCCTTTCAAGTCCTGCAGCGCTGCCTCCGCTTCTGGAGTCCATTTCATTGGACCTGCCTTTTTCAAGATTTTGAAGAAAGGCAGGGCGCGTTCTGCAGACTTTGAAATGAACCTGCTGAGGGCAGCCACACAACCAGTAAGCCTCCGTACATCCTTGACGCGCTTTGGAGCTTCGATCTGCTCAATGGCCTTGATCTTGTCGGGATTGGCTTCAATCCCCCTCCGCGACACAAAGAACCCGAGAAGCTTGCCGGAGGGGACTCCGAAGACGCACTTCTCGGGGTTCAGCTTGAGTTGTATCTTGCGCAGATTTGCAAAAGTCTCATCCAGGTCTTGGATCAGGGTATCCTTGTCCTTGCTCTTGACCACTATGTCATCCATGTAGGCTTCTACGTTCCTGTGTATCTGTGGCTCAAAAGCAGTGTGGACCACCCTTGCAAATTTTGAGCCCGCATTCTTCAGTCCAAAGGGCATACGTATGAAACAGTAAGTGCCACATGGAGTAATGAATGCGGTCTTCTCTTCGTCTTCCTCAGCCATGAATATCTGGTGACACCCGGAGTATGCGTCAAGAAATGAAAGTAACTCACATCCAGCTGTGGAGTCAACGATCTGGTCAATGCGCGGCAAGGGAAATGGATCCTTGGGACAAGCTTTATTCACATCAGTGAAGTCTATACAAAGTCTCCACTTCCCATTAGCCTTGCGCACGACAACTGGATTGGCCAGCCACGTAGGATGAAGTACACCTCTAACAAGGCCTGCTGCTTCCAACTTCTTGATCTCTTCTGCTATGAACTCTTGGCGCTCCACCGCTTGCTTCCTGACCTTCTGCTTGACGGGCCGCGCGTGAGGGCAAACAGCAAGCTTGTGCTCAATTACCTTCCTGGGAACGCCGGGGATGTCAGACGGTTGCCATGCAAACACGTCGACATTCGCCCGCAGGAAGGCAACGAGCGCGCTTTCCTATTTGGGATCGAGCGTAGCACTGATGGTGAAGGTACCACCAGTGCCGTCCTCCTTGGCGGACACCTTCTTGGTTGCGGGTGGAGCTGCCATTCCTTTCTTGCACTTGCCGGTGGAGCTCGATGGTGCGTCCTCGACGGCAGCGCAGCACTCCGAAGAGGTGCGTTTGCCGGAGTGGGCCCCAGAGCTCTTGCCGGACTTGGTCTTGGTCTTCCCCCCGGGAGCTTCAGCGGCAAGTGTCTTGCTGTCTGCCGCGGCTGCTGCATCCCGGTAGATCTTGTCGGCGCAGATAAGCGCGTCCTTCTTGTCGCCGGGGACAGAGATGACGCTTATCGGGCCAGGCATCTTGAGCATGTTATATGCATAGTGAGAGGCTGCCATGAACTTGGCGAGCGCAGGACGGCCAAGTATCCCATTGTATGGTAATGGGATATCGGCAACGTCGAACGTGATCCTCTCAGTCCTGAAGTTTAGTTCTCCGCCAAAGGTCACGGGCAGTGTGATCTTCCCCTTCGGCTTGCTCCTTCCCGGGTTGATTCCTTGGAACGTCCCGGTTTCTTCGAGCTTGCTGTCGGGGATCTGCAGCTTCCGGATTACAACAGAGGAGATTAAGTTTAGGCCGGCCCCGCCGTCAACCAACATCTTGGTGACCTTGAGGTTGCGGATGGTTGGCGAAACCAACATCGGCAAGCACCCGACCGCAGTTGTGCGGTCAGGGTGGTCTTCAAGGTCGAAGATGATGGGCGTGCTGGACCACTTCAAAAGTTTGCGCGACTCGACGGGTGGCTCTGCAGCATTCACTTCCCGCACCCATTGCTTGAGTTGGCGGTGGGAAGTGTGCAGAGAGGCACCTCCATCGACGCACAAAACTTCTGTGGCCTTCTGGAACTCCTGCTCGTTGTTGTCTCCGTCATCCATGTCCTCGTCGTCGTCTTCATCTTCATCCTTGTCGCGGCCCCGGGGAGGTCTATCTCCTTGCCGCTGCTTGGCCTTGCCGCGGCGTCCCCCCCGGCCATTGAATGGCCGCTTCTTGCTGGACTTACCTTCGCCTCCTTGGGCCTTCTCCTTGTCGCGTCGCTCGTATTCAGCCTTCTGCTGCTCTACGAGGTATTCAACCCTCTTGCAGTTCTGGAGGTCGTGGACCTTGGTGCGGTGGATCTTGCAGTACTGCTTATCGGAGTTGTCCTGCTTGTCGGCGGCGGCTACAGTGGCAGGCTTCTTGCCGGAGCCACCAGCCTGAGTTTTCTTGTCGCCAGCCTCCTTGCTGGACTTCTCCACAGCCAGTACTTCCTTGTTCTTCTTCTTCCTATTGTTCCGCCACCGGTTTTTCCTTGCCGGGGCGGCATCCTCACTGTCCGTTCCTCCTGCTCCGGTATCTTCTCCGGGGAGTCTCCTCCCTTCTTCAGCACGCGCACAGTTGTCAGCCAGAGCGTAAAGCTCGCTGACGTCCCATATCTTGGTCATCGCCATCTCCTCCCTCATCCGGCGGTTACGCACGTTCTGGTGGAACGCGCTGATAACCGCGGCAGGGTGGACATCCGGGATGTTGTGCTGAACGCGGCTGAACCTCTGGATATACTTTCGCAGGGACTCTCCCTCCTTCTGGGCAAGAATGTGGAGATCGCTCTCCTGTCCGTGGGGTTTGTGGCCGCCCGTGAAGGCGCCGACAAACTGGTGGCACAGATCTGCCCAAGAAGAGATGGAGTTCTCCGGCAAGTGCATAAGCCAAGATCTGACGTTTGGCTTAAGCATGAGCGGGAAGTAGTTCGCTAGAATCTTCTCGTCGCGTCCCCCGGCAGCCTGCACCGCAATGGTGTAGATGCTGAGGAACTCCGAGGGATGGGTCTTGCCGTCGTACTTCTCGGGTAAGTCGGGATTAAAGTTCTTCATGCTGGGCCACTGGACTTGCCGTAGCTCTCGGGTGAACGCAGGGCAACCTGCCGCATACGGCAAGTCGCCTGGTTCACCGGGCGCGTGCAAGTCGACAGCGGTCCCGGCGCGCTGGTCGGACTGTCGCCGTGCTTCTCTTCGACGCTCGATGCGAGTTCGAGCGTCCTCTTGACGCCTATCGTCGAGGACTTGGCGCTGATCGCGGCGAGCTCGCGGATCCGACGACGCCGTAGAGTCGTCGTCGACGTTGATCCGGTGAGCCGGCGATTTTTGCTTCTGCGGCGGGGAGTGCACGGTAGTCTCACCCCTGGCGGTCTTGTCTCCATCAGCCTTCGCTTGGCTGACTTGCCGCGGCCGTGATGTTGCCGGCTGCTGCGGCGAGTCGTTGTTGGCGAAGGCGATGAGGCTCTGGATTGTAGCCCTCCAGTCTTCGGCCTTGTCCGCCGCCGGAGGGAAGTCGAGGAGCAGCTGAGCCCTAGCTAGAGCTTCTGCTGGAGAGGAGGGAAGCGAGATATGCTCGGACTTCTAACAGGGTTAGAAGGAGCAGGGTCTCGCCCCAGCGACCGCGCCTTGCTCGTACCGACGCGTTGGCCTTGAGTGTCCCACGACCCGTCGGCTTGGCCACGTCCCAGCAAGCGTATGGTACCCTGGGTACCACGCCGCTGCTGGTCCGGCACCTCCTGAGAGGGTTGTGGCGCGTGCACGGACGCCGAAGTCTTGGAATGGGCTCGGTCGTCCGTCTTGTCCTTGGACTTGGTGGCGCCGTGAGTTTCCTCGCCGACGTCCACTCTTCCGCCGGCGTCTACCGCACCAACCGTTGGTTCTGGTGGTGGTGGGATCGACGCGGACGGGCCTCCTACCTCCGAAACCTTCTTCTTCGGAGGCATGCTGGCGTAGTCGATGAAGCTGACGGAGTTGGAGAAGATTGCGCCCGCGTGAGCGCCGGATCAGGTTCGCACAACCTCGACGCCCCCTACCTGGTGCGCCAAAGATGTCGGGGAAACTGGTCACCCACGAACACCTATGGGACCGGAGCCCCTTTTCGGTACGGCAAGGGAGCGGAGGGAGCACAAAGAGCAGAACGAGGGGCACACGCGAGCAGTTTACCCAGGTTCGGGCCGCACGGATGCGTAAAACCCTACTCCTGCCTTGGTTGTATTGAGTTCTTGGCTCGGGAGCAAGAAGATCTACAGTGCTAGCTACACCGAGCGTGGGAGTGATCAAGTTTTCGGAACCGAACCCCCTCTACGTTGTGCATGGGCCTCCTTTTATAGCTCAAAGGGGTCACCGACAGGTGTCAATCGTAGAGGAGGGTAAAAACGTAAAATTGGTGGCAGTTGTAACAGTGCATGTACAGTGTTCTATACCTAACCCTGACGGTGGGGGACAAGAGCATTGAATGCCCGTCGCCGTCACCCCAAAAGCGTCCGCCCGGGCGCCTCCGTTCGCTACGACGGAGGCCTCGTCATCGTGGCTCGCCACCGTGTACCCCCAGGCTGCACAGCCATCCGCCACGTGCCCCAGGAAGGGCCCCAGGGCGACGCGTGGCCAGGTGAGCTGGAGCGCAGGCACATAGTGAAAGCTTGCCGCGGCAAGCACCTTGCCGCGGTCGTTACCTTGCCGGGCCCGGAAGCTTGCCGCTCTCCAGGTCTTGCCGGGGCGCTCGATGCGCCACGGAAGGTCTTCTGAAATGTTGTTCTTTGGACTTCCTGACAAGCTCCTCTTGCCAGGGTCTTGTGCAGAAGGGATGATCTCGAGCCTGGAGCGGCCTTCCCGGCAAGCTCCTCTTGCCGGGGTCTGGTTTCTTAACTTGAATACTTTGTCCTTGAATGGCTTCAAGGGAACTAGAGCGGGCTTTGGCGGGCACGTGGTGAGCCTGACCACGGGACGCTGCTACTGCCCGTGCACAAGTCGGGATACTAAGGTACCCCTACTTTAGTATACCGACACCGACCTCCACACAAAGGTTGGCACTCTACAAATACCTCATGCTCTAACTTCGTCACATAGCGGTTCACCATACGTGCATGATACGGGAATCACTAACCTTAACACAAGTATTCCTCAATTTCATAATAACTCCGCTAGCATGACTCTAATATCACTATCCTCATATCTCAAAACATTTACCAAGCATCCAACATCTCATTCTATTCAATGCACTTGGTGTGAATTTTTTACTACATTGGATGTCTATCATGTGAAGACTAGTTTCTTTAGCCTAAACACATTACCATGCTGTTTTAATAGACTCTCAAAAGGATATAAGTGAAGGATGAGAGTTCAACAATTTCTACAAAATATTAGCACCACCGTGCTCTAAAATATATAACTGAAGCACTAGAGCAAAAACTATTCAACTCAAAAGATATAAGTGAAGCACATAGAGTGTTCTAACAATTCCTAGGCCATATTTAACTCTCTCAAATAGGTGTGTCCAGCAAGGATGATTGTGGCAAACTAACAAGAAAAGACTCAAATTATACAAGACGCTCCAACAAGCAAAACACATAACATGTTGCGAATAAAAATATAGCTCCAAGTATAGTTACCGATGGATGAAGACGAAAGAGGGGATGCCTTCCCGGGGCATCCCCAAGCTTAGGCTTTTGATTATCTTGAATTTACTTGGGGTGCCATGGGCATCCCCAAGCTTAGGCCTTTGCTACTCCTTGTTCCATAGTCCATCAAAGCAATACTCAAAACTTGAAAACTTCACAACACAAAACTTAGACAAAAATTCTCGTGAACTCCGTTAGTATAAGAAAGCAAACCACTACTCAAAGGTGCAGCAATAAATCCATTCTTTGTTTATATTGGTGTTAAACCTACTGTATTCCATCTTCTCTATGGTTCATATCCTCCAATACTACTCATAGATGCATCGGAATAAGCAAACAACACAGGAAAAACAGAATCTGTCAAAAACAGAACAATCTGTAGTAATCTGCAGGTTTCGCGTACATCTGGAACTCCAAAAAATTCAAAATAAATTGTTAAATTTGCGTAATTTGTCTAACAATAATCTACAAAAAGAATCAACTAAAAATCGCGCTCCAGTAAAATCTGAAGACTACTTTATCCAGTGCTAACGATTCTGTTTTTCACAGCAAGATCATATAAACTTCACACAAGTCTTCCCAAAGGTTCTACTTGGCACAAACACTAAACAAAACATGAAACCACATCTAATCAGAGGCTAGATCCAATATTTATTCCCTAACAGTAACAAAAACAAAAAACATAAAATTGGGTTGCCTCCCAACAAGCGCTATCGTTTTACGCCCCTAGCTAGGCACGATACAAGATAAATCTAGGTATTGCCATCTTTGGAAGGCAATCCATAAGTGGATCTCATGATAGATTCATATGGTAATCTGATTTTATTTCTAGGAAAGTGTTCCATGCCTTTCCTTAACGGAAATTGGAATCTAATATTTCCTTCCTTCATATCAATAATTGCACCAATCGTTCTAAGGAAAGGTCTACCAAGAATAATAGGACATGAAGGATTGCAATCTATATCAATAACAATGAAATCTACGGGCACATAATTCCTATTGGCAACAATAAGAACATCATTAATTCTTCCCATAGGTTTCTCAATAGTGGAATCCGCAAGATGCAAATTTAAAGAACAACCATCAAGCTCATGGAACCCTAGCAAATCACACAAAGTTTTTGGGATAGTGGAGACACTTGCACCCAAATCACACAAAGCATAGCATTCATGATCTTTTATTTTTAATTTTATAGTAGGTTCCCACTCATCATAAAGCTTTCTAGGTATAGAAACTTCCAACTCAACTTTTTCCTCATAAGATTATATCAAAGCATCAACTATGTGTTTAGTGAAAGCTTTATTTTGACTATAAGCATGCGGAGAATTTAGCACGGATTGCAACAAGGAAATACAATCAATCAAAGAGCAATTATCATAATTGAATCCCTTGAAATCCAAAGTAGTGGGTTCATCACTATGCAAAGTTTTAATCTCTTCACTCCCACTTTTATCAATTTTAGCATCTAAAAACTCTGAATCATTTGGACACCTTAAAGCAGAATTATCTCCAATCCTATCTTCATCAAGATTAATACTAGAAAACAAGGATCTAATAGGAGACACATCAATAACTTTCAGATCTTCATCTTTATTTTCATGATAACTAGAAGAACACGATTTAATATAATCTTCTCTTTTAGCATGCATTCTAACGGTTCTTTCTTTGCATTCATCAATGGAAATTCTCATGGCTTTGAGAGACTCATTGATATCATGCTTAGGTGGGATAGATCTAAGTTTCAAAGAATCAACATCAAGAGTAATTCTATCCACACTTCCAGCCAATTCATCAACCTTAAGCAATTTCTCTTCAAGCATAGCATTGAAATTCTTTTGCGAGATCATAAACTCCTTAACACTAGTTTCAAATTCATAAGGCATCTTTCCATAAGAGTTGTTGTAGGAATTTCCATAATTATTAGAGGAATTACTAGGAAAAGTGTAGGATCGAAGAAGTATGTCTAGAGGGGGGGTGATTAGACTACTTGACAATAATAAAAATCTGCCTTTAGATCATGCAAAGTTTTTGGCAGTTTCACAACTAAGATCAAGTCAAGTAATACACTGCACATGCAATTCTAGAGTATGGGCAGCGGAAAGTAAATTGCATATATAGTAAAGAGAGGTGGAGAAGATCAAACGCAGTTTGGTGACACGGAGATTTTTGTCGTGGTTCCGATAGGTGGTGCTATCGTACATCCACGTTGATGGAGACTTCAACCCACGGAGGGTAACGGCTGCGCGAGTCCACGGAGGGCTCCACCCACGAAGGGTCCACGAAGAAGCAATCTTGTCTATTCCATCATGGCCTACGCCCACGGAGGACTAGCCTTACTCGGGGTAGATCTTCACGAAGTAGGCGATCTCCTTGCCCTTACAAACTTCTTGGTTCAACTCCACATCTCAAAGATGGAGGCTCCCAAGCGACACCTAACCAATCTAGGAGGCACCACCCCCCAAAAGGTAATAGACGGTGTTGGTGATGATGAACTCCTTGCTCTTGTGCTTCAAATGATAATCTCCCCAACACTCAACTCTCCTCACTGATATGGCTGTGGTGGAAGAAAGGTTTGAGTGGAAGGCAACTTGGGAAGGCTAGAAATCAAGTTTCATATGGTAGGAATGGAATGGCTTGATCTCAACACAAGGGTAGGTGGTTCACTTCTCAGAAAGTGTATGATAGAAGTGGTGGTACTTTCTGATGGCTCTCCTCACGAATGAAGAGGGGGTGGAGGGGTATATATAGCCTCCACACAAAATCCAACCGTTACACACACATTTGACCAAACTCGGTGAGACCGAAGTGAAAACTCGGTCAGACCGAAAGTTCAAATATAGTGAACGTTGGGATTTTCGGTGGGACCGAAAATACCATCTCGGTGGGACCGAAAGTGTATCTGATATGAACGTTGGAGATTTCGGTGAGACCGAGAAAGAAAACTCGGTTGGACCGATTTGAGAAAGAATAGGAACATGCCAGAATCGGTGTGACCGAAAATGCAATATCGGTGAGACCGATTTGACCCAAGACAGAACCTGGCCATTTCGGTAAGACCGAAAATGCAAACTCGGATATTCCGATATGATGTGAAGTGGTTACAGAAGGTTGGCAGTTCAGATTTCGGTGAGACCGATCTCAAACTCGGTATGACCGATTTTTCTAGGGTTTGGAATATGGCAGAAGTGGTTCATCTCGGTGGGACTGAGTTGTAAGAATCGGTTTGTCCGAGATTACTTATGAGTGTGTTAAGTAGTGAAAGGTGCTGATAGTTGAAGGAGCTAAATCACTAAGCACTTGAGCAACCAGATCATCAACACAACCTCATCCCCTTTTGATAGTATTGGCTTTTCCTATGGACTCAATGTGATCTTTGATCACTAAACCAGAAATGGAGTCTTGAGCTTTTGCCAATGCTTGCCTTAGCATTTGAGGGGTCCACTTCTTCAATCATCTTGCCATACCAATGTGATTGGGTTTCCTGAAACATACTTGATAAAAGCATTAGTCCAACCACAAAGTATGTTGTCATTAATTACCAAAACCACCCGGAGAGCAAATGTGCTTTCAATCTCCCCCTTTTTGGTAATTGATGGCAACACACTAAAATTATACTAAACAAGACATCAAAGCTTATTGAAAGAAAGACAGAATTCTCATGAAAGCTTTGACAAGCATGTAGTACACAGGCTCCCCCTACAAGTGTGCAAGATTTTCATAGATTATGGTTTTGGACTACCACAAGCACACAAGAGAAATAAGCAAGATGTGCTACATGCAGCTTGGCTATATGCATCAGAGCAGAAGAAAAGGAATTGAGTGATAATGCATATGTGCATGGTGATTTCTTGCAAACAAGTATTTACAAGCAAGTCACCATCATGCACATTCTGCAAGATGCATATACTTACCTTGAGGTTCCTTGGCATTGTACCTGAAGGGATAAACTTGAGAAAACAAGGTTAGATAACACAAGAGTATTCCTTCAACCAACTGCAAGAACATCAAGAGTACCAAGCCAGGGAGGACATGTATAAAGAGTGTCTCATATTGAGCACAGGCTTGAATCAGCAAACATGTCTCCGAAGCTAAAAGATTTTCAATAAACTCAGAGAGATTTTGCTTTTCATAGGATATCAATTGTGAAGATTCCTCTAAGTCTTCTCCCCTTAAGCTAAAAGATTCCATGAGATACCAATTGTGAGAACAAGGGGTGTGATGTAAAAAGCAAAATCAAAAGAAAGATGCCAATTGTAATGTCCAATGTAAAACACGACAAAGCTTTGATGTGATTCTCTCCCCCTTAAGATAAGATTGCTTTTCTTCTTCCCCTAAGTCTTCTCTTCTCCCCTACTCCCCCTATTCCCCCTAAGTTCTCTCCCCCTTTGACATCAAGTGCCGAAAAGGACAGTAAACTAGGTAGGACAGGAAAGATGGAAAGAGAGAAAGAAAGAAAGAAGTGGGATCCTTAAGAATCACAACAGGACAAATAAGAACATTTCAAGAGTAACATTGAGTCTTCTCCTCTTTAAGATTTAAATTTGGAGTGGAGCTGCAGAAGTAGATGTCCTGGAAGATAAATCGGTGACACCGAATTAGATGGATCGGTGGTTCCGAATCCTTTTCGGTTAGACCGAAAATTTCAAATCGGTGACGCCGAGTTTATTCCAAGGAAATACAGAAATAATTCAGCTCACTCTGCGAGGGAAGTTTCAAAAGATTTGCAATGAATTTGTAAGAGATTTTCAAGGAATTGTTCAGAGCCATAAAAAGATTTCCAGAAGGATATTCACAAAGAAATATAAGAAAAGAAATATAAAGATTCCTAGATGAAGTTTTTTTTTTGTTTAAAGAAAACTCAATGAGAGAACATAAGAGAAAACAGAAAAACTCCAAAAAGCATATGTACTTCATCTAGATAAAGGTCGGCGACAAAGTCACCTATGTTTGAGTATATTGACTTAGGAGTCAAATGAAGGCATTTGATCATAGGTCATACTCATCGTTTAAGCTCAAAATGGGGTTGCCATTTTTCGATTAAGCATTTGATGTGATCACATCTTATGAAGCTGCTTGTACTCATGACTTTTGAGCAAAGCTCCTCAAAGATGTGAAGAACATACCTTGGGTTTGTTGTTGCTTTACTCATGTAGGTAAGCTTGATGTAGGTGCTCATTGAATGTGAAGTTGGAGCGCCATTTCTACTTGTGTAGTTCATCTTCCTACATGGGTTAGGCAAGCAAGGAAATACTCAAGAATATCCAAGATGACAAGAGTGAAATACTAGATGTATAAGGTGTCAAAAAGGATATGTGGAATTTTGTTCCTTGAACTCAACATCCCAAAGGGCTAGATACTTGGTCAATGACAAGATTACTCATGATTTGAGTGTGTGGTAATCTTGTGGAATGTAGATCATCCAAGTACCTGCAAGGAGTTAGATGCAATACAAGGAGGCAAATGTGTCCAAGACATATGATCATCATCATAAGAGAAATATCAAGGATTAGTCAAGAGGCTCATGCCTTGCATGCATCAATGGAGTTATCACTCCAAGTTTGAAGCATCAATGATGTTCAACTCACTCCTTAAGCGACAAAACACTTTCTCATCAAGAGGTTTTGTAAAGATATCAGCAAGTTGTTTGTCAGTACGAACATGCTTAAGATTAATATCACCCTTGGCAATATGATCACGAATAAAATGGTGACGAACTTCAATATGCTTTGTTCGAGAGTGTTGCACAGGATTGTGTCCAATCTTGATTGCACTCTCATTGTCACAAAGCAAGGGAACATGTCTCACATGTATCCCATAATCTTTAAGCGTTTGTGTCATCCATAGCAATTGAGCATAACACGAACCAGCAGCAATATATTCCGCTTCGGCAGTGGATAATGATACCGAATTTTGTTTCTTGGAGGACCAAGATACAAGGGATCGACCAAGGAATTGACATGTACCCGAAGTTGACTTTCTATCAACCTTGTCACCGGCATGGTCCGAGTCGGAATAGCCAACAAGATCGAAAGAGGCCCTCTTAGGATACCAAATGCCAAAGTTTGGTGTGTGTATCAAGTATCTCACTATCCTTTTAACAGCTTTAAGATGACATTCTTTAGGGGCTGCTTGATATCGTGCACACATGCATACACTCAACATTATGTCAGGACGAGAAGCACAAAGATATAGTAGAGAACCAATCATAGAACGGTAAACCCTTTGATCAACGGGTTCTCCATCTTTAGTCAAGTCATTATGTCCACTAGTAGGCATGGGGGTACTCATACCTTTGCTTTCTTGCATGTTGAACTTCTTGAAGAGATCCTTGGTGTACTTTGTTTGTGAGACAAAAGTACCCTCCTTAGATTGCTTGATTTGCAACCCAAGGAAAAATTTGAGTTCACACATCATGGACATTTCATACTTCTCCGACATGAGCTGTCCAAACTTCTTGCTAAAATGGGGGTTAGTTGAACCAAAGATAATATCATCAACATATATTTGGCACACAAATAGTTCACCATTAACCCTTTTTGTGAATAGTGTTGAGTCTATTTTTCCAATCTCAAAGCCTTTTTCAAGAAGAAAGCTAGTTAAGCATTTGTACCAAGCTCTAGGGGCTTGTTTAAGACCATAAAGAGCTTTATGCAACTTGTAAACATGATTAGGCTTTTTGGGATTCACAAATCTGGGAGGTTGTTTCACAAATACTTCCTCCTCAATCTCACCATTTAGGAAAGCACTTTTGATGTCCATTTGATAGAGAGTAATATCATGATGATTGGCATAAGCAAGAAGAATGCGAATGGACTCAAGTCTAGCAACGGGGGCATAGGTCTCGCCATAGTCCATACCTTCGACTTGTGTGTAACCTTGAGCTACGAGACGAGCCTTGTTGCGGATGACTTGTCCATCTTCATCTTGCTTGTTGCGAAACACCCATTTGGTTCCAATGATGTTTTGATCATCGTTGGGCTTCTCTACCAAAGTCCACACCTTGTTCCTCTCGAAGTTGTGTAGTTCTTCGTGCATAGCGTTCACCCAATCCGGGTCTTTAAGTGCTTCTTCTACCTTCATAGGTTCAATACTAGAGATAAATGAGTAATGCTCACAAAAGTTAGCTAAGCGAGTTTTAGAGCGAGTAATTCTCCCGGAGTTGATGTCGTTCATCATTTGTTCCACGGGATGATTCTTCTTGACTCTTGCTCGAACTCGGGATAGCCTTTGTTGATGTTGTGGCTCAGCTTCCTCATCATCTTCATCTTCCTCTTCTTCTTCTTCATTGTTGTTGGTGTTGTCTTGAGGTGGTGGAGAAGGAGGTTGCGGTGGATCTTCTTGTTGCATTTCCTCATCTTGGTGAGTTCCACTTGTGGAGGCCTCCATGTTGCCTTGAGGTTCATCTCTCTGTGAGGTAGGTGGCTCCACATATGTAGATGAGGTACTCTCCTTCACTTCCATGGGACGGATCTTTCCAATAGATAGATCTTGGATAGCTTCCGATGGGTCCTTGTCTCCTACATCAATAGGCATTTGCTCTACTTGCGAGCCATTAGATTCAACAAACTTCACATCTACCGTCTCTTCAACCTTTCGGGTGAAATTATTGTAGACACGGTAGGTGTGGGAGTTTGATCCATAACCAAGAAGAAAGCCTTCATGAGATTTAGGAGCAAATTTAGACCGACGATGCTTAGCAAGGATATAGCATTTTGAACCAAAGACACGAAAGTATCCCACTTGGGGTTTGTTACCGGTGAGAAGCTCGTATGATGTCTTGCCGAGAAGCTTATGAAGATAAAGCCTGTTGATAGCATGACAAGCTGTCTCGACCGCTTCTCCCCAAAAGTGCTTCGGTGTCTTGTATTCATCAAGCATCGTTCTTGCCATCTCAATGAGCGTTCGGTTCTTCCTCTCAACAACTCCATTTTGTTGAGGAGTGTACGTAGCCGAGAACTCATGTAGAATCCCTTCCTCATCGAGAAAAGAGTCTACATTGGCGTTCTTGAACTCCGTTCCATTGTCACTCCGAACTTTCTTGATCTTCACCTCAAATTGATTTTGGGCCTTTTTGGCAAAGGTCTTGAAGATCCTCTGAACCTGCGATTTATCATCAAGGAAAAATACCCACGTAAATCTGGAATAATCATCAACTATAACTAGACCAAAGGAGTTACCACCAAGGCTTTTGTAAGCATTGGGACCGAAGAGATCCATATGAAGAAGCTCAAGCGGTCTCCTAGTGGTCATGATGTTTTTCACGGGATGACTTCCACCAACTTGTTTTCCTGCTTGACAAGCACTACAAAGTCTATCTTTGTCAAAGAAAACATCTTTAACACCAAGAATATGATCACCTTTGATCAGCTTGTCTAAATTACGCATACCAACATGTCCTAGCCTTCTATGCCACAACCAACCTTTAGAGGATTTAGCAATGAAACAAGCTCTAGGTTGGGCTTTCTTAGTGAAATCAACAATATATAGATCACCTTTACGAATACCAGTAAAAGCCATGTTTTGATTATCACGACGAAAGACTTGGCAATCTACTTTGGTGAATAGCACATTGAATCCAAAGTCAGCTAATCTAGACACGGAAAGTAAATTGTATCCAAGAGATTCTACAAGCATGACATTTTGAATAGAGCTATCATGAGATATGGCCACCTTACCAAGGCCAAGTACCTTACCCTTGGAGTTGTCTCCAAAAGTCACATACTTGCGTGGACCATCGTTCTTTGCAAGCTCTCGAAACATGTCTTTGTCTCCGGTCATGTGATCGGTGCATCCACTATCAAGAATCCACTCTTTTCCGCCGGACATGTAGTCTCTCATATTTGCCATAAGATTGAGACTCTTCATGACTTTGTCTAGCTCGGTGTCCGAATCGGAGTAATCATCATCTTTCTCATGCTCATCATCATATTGACCCATAGATTGTTCATCATCAACACCTAGGTCAATTTGATAAGTACTTGCATTAGTTTGGTCAATGGAACAATAATCTTCGGAATGCAATGCAAGAGCATTTCTAATGATAATATTGATAATACTGGGATCACCCTTCTTTTTCATAAGATCACGAAGCTCAAAGAAGCATTTATCAAAGTTAGGATCATTGGGGTGCAACTTATCAAATTCAATAGTCTTGTGTAGAATTTCATCAAGACTTCTCAAAGAGTAGTCCGGATAAAGTTCTTCCAAGAATTTCCACATAGCATAGGCACACTCAAAGTTTGTAACAAGATTAAGCAAGTCATCAGGTAACCCTCTAATGATAAGATTTACAGTTCTAAGGTTACGAAGCAAATCAAACTCTTCATCCATGGTAGGGTGCAAGGGATCAAAAGGAGGCACATAGGGGGTCTCAACATATTTGCACAAATTGTACATTTTAAAGATACTAAGCATTTCAGACCTCCAAGAGTTATAGAACCTTCCATTAAGAACAGGCACTCTATGGCTAACACTCCCATCCGTAGACACGTCCATCTTCCTCCAATGGTGTGTAAACCAAAGCAATGGAGACCAAAGCTCTGATACCAATTGTAGGATCGAAGAAGTATGTCTAGAGGGGGGGGGGTGATTAGACTACTTGACAATAATAAAAATCTGCCTTTAGATCATGCAAAGTTTTTGGCAGTTTCACAACTAAGATCAAGTCAAGTAATACACTACACATGCAATTCTAGAGTATGGGCAGCGGAAAGTAAATTGCATATATAGTAAAGAGAGGTGGAGAAGATCAAACGCAGTTTGGTGACACGGAGATTTTTGTCGTGGTTCCGATAGGTGGTGCTATCGTACATCCACGTTGATGGAGACTTCAACCCACGGAGGGTAACGGCTGCGCGAGTCCACGGAGGGCTCCACCCACGAAGGGTCCACGAAGAAGCAACCTTGTCTATTCCATCATGGCCTACGCCCACGGAGGACTAGCCTTACTCGGGGTAGATCTTCACGAAGTAGGCGATCTCCTTGCCCTTACAAACTTCTTGGTTCAACTCCACATCTCAAAGACGGAGGCTCCCAAGCGACACCTAACCAATCTAGGAGGCACCACCCCCCAAAAGGTAATAGACGGTGTTGGTGATGATGAACTCCTTGCTCTTGTGCTTCAAATGATAATCTCCCCAACACTCAACTCTCCTCACTGATATGGCTGTGGTGGAAGAAAGGTTTGAGTGGAAGGCAACTTGGGAAGGCTAGAAATCAAGTTTCATATGGTAGGAATGGAATGGCTTGATCTCAACACAAGGGTAGGTGGTTCACTTCTCAGAAAGTGTATGATAGAAGTGGTGGTACTTTCTGATGGCTCTCCTCACGAATGAAGAGGGGGTGGAGGGGTATATATAGCCTCCACACAAAATCCAACCGTTACACACACATTTGACCAAACTCGGTGAGACCGAAGTGAAAACTCGGTCAGACCGAAAGTTCAAATATAGTGAACGTTGGGATTTTCGGTGGGACCAAAAATACCATCTCGGTGGGACCAAAAGTGTATCTGATATGAACATTGGAGATTTCGGTGAGACCGAGAAAGAAAACTCGGTTGGACCGATTTGAGAAAGAATAGGAACATGCCAGAATCGGTGTGACCGAAAATGCAATATCGGTGAGACCGATTTGACCCAAGACAGAACCTGGCCATTTCGGTAAGACCGAAAATGCAAACTCGGATATTCCGATATGATGTGAAGTGGTTACAGAAGGTTGGCAGTTCAGATTTCGGTGAGACCGATCTCAAACTCGGTATGACCGATTTTTCTAGGGTTTGGAATATGGCAGAAGTGGTTCATCTCGGTGGGACTGAGTTGTAAGAATCGGTTTGTCCGAGATTACTTATGAGTGTGTTAAGTAGTGAAAGGTGCTGATAGTTGAAGGAGCTAAATCACTAAGCACTTGAGCAACCAGATCATCAACACAACCTCATCCCCTTTTGATAGTATTGGCTTTTCCTATGGACTCAATGTGATCTTTGATCACTAAACCAGAAATGGAGTCTTGAGCTTTTGCCAATGCTTGCCTTAGCATTTGAGGGGTCCACTTCTTCAATCATCTTGCCATACCAATGTGATTGGGTTTCCTGAAACATACTTGATAAAAGCATTAGTCCAACCACAAAGTATGTTGTCATTAATTACCAAAACCACCCGGAGAGCAAATGTGCTTTCAAAAAGGCCTAGGATTAAAATTACCTCTATAAGCATTGTTACCAAAATTATTGCTACCAACAAAATTCACATCCAAAGATTCATTGTTATTCTCAATCAAAGTGGACAAAGGCATATCATTAGGATCAGAAGAAGCACTCGTAGCAACAAATAATTTCGTAAGTTAATCCATCTTTCCACTCAAAACACTAATTTCTTCGATAGCATGCAATTTTTTACTAGTAGATCTTTCGGTGTGCCATTGATAATAATTAACCATAATATTATCTAGGAGTTTGGTAGCTTCTACTAAGGTGGTTTCCATAAAAGTGCCTTCGGCGGCCGAATCTAAAAGATTTCTAGAAGCAAAATTCAAGCCAGGATAAAAGTTCTAAATAATCATCCATAGATTCAAACCATGTGTAGGGCAATTACGTATCGTCAATTTCATTCTCTCCCAAGCTTGTGCAACATGCTCATGATCTAGTTGCTTAAAATTCATAATATCGTTTCTAAGAGAGATGATCTTAGCAGGAGGGAAATACTTAGAGATAAAAGCATCTTTATACTTATTCCACGAATCAATACTATTTCTAAGCAAAGAGGAAAACCAAGTTTTAGCACGATCTCTAAGTGAAAACGGAAATAACTTCAATTTAACAATATTGTTATCCGTATCCCTTTTCTTTTGCATATCACACAAATCAACAAAGTTGTTTAGATGGGTAGCGGCATCTCCACTAGGAAGGCCGGAGAATTGATCTTTCATGACAAAATTCAATAAAGCAGCATTGATCTCACAAGATTCAGCATCGGTAATAGGAGCAATCGGAGTGCTAATAAAGTCATTGTTGTTAGTATTGGAGAAGTCACACAATTTGGTATTGTTCTGAGCCATAGTGAAAAACAAGCAATCCAACACACACAAGCAAACAAGAAGCAAGCGAACGATAAACACATGACGGAAGACTGGCAAATAAAACGTCAAGGGTGAAGTGGGGGAGAGGAAAACGAGAGGCAAATAAATGTAATGCGAAGGATAAGGGTTTGTGATAGGTACTTGGTATATGACTTTTGCGTAAGCCTCCCCGGCAACGGCGCCAGAAATTCTTCTTGCTACCTCTTGAGCTTGCGTTGTATTCCCTCGAAGAGGAAAGGGAGATGCAACACAGTAGCGTAAGTATTTCCCTCTGTTTTTGTGAACCAAGGTATCAATCCAGTAGGAGACCACGCGCGAGTCCCTCACACCTGCACAAACAAATAAGAACTTCGCAGCCAACGCGATAAGGGGTTGTCAATCCCTTTACAGTCACTTATGAAAGTGAGATCTGATTGAGATGATAGTTTATATTTTGGTATTTTTATTTTATAAGAACAACAAATAAAAGCGATAAAAGTAAAGTAGATGTAGATTGATATGTTGAGAATAGACCCGGGGGCCATAGTTTTCTCTAGTGGCTTCTCTCATGATAGCGGTATTCTATGGCGGGTAAACAAATTACTGTTGAGCAATTGATAGAAAAGCGAATAATTATGAGACTATCTAGGCATGATCATTGTATATAGGCATCACGTCCGAGACAAGTAGATCGACTCCTGCCTGCATCTACTACTATTACTTCACACATCGACCGCTATCCAGCACGCATCTAGTGTATTGAGTTCATAAGAACAGAGTAACACCTTAAGACAGGTAACATGATGTAGAGGGATGAACTCAAGCAATATGATATAAACCCCATCTTTTTATCCTCGATGGCAACAATACAATATGTGCCTTGTTTCCCCTACTGTCACTGGGAAAGGACACCGCAAGATTGAACCCAAAGCCAAGCACTTCTCGCATTGCAAGAACTATAGATCTAGTAGGCCAAACCAAACCAATAATTCAAAGAGACTTGCAAGGATATTATGAGCACACATAAAAAGTTCAGAGAAGAACCAAATATCTTTCATAGATAACCTTGATCATAAACTCACAATTCATCGGATCTCGACAAACACACAGCAAAAAGAGATTACATCGAATAGATCTCCTCGAAGGCCGAGGAGAACTTTGTATTGAGAGCTGGAGAGAGAAGAAGCCATCTAGATACTAGCTATGGACCCGAAGGTCTGTGGTAAACTACTCACAACTCATGGTGAGGGCGATGATGATGATGGTGAAGGCCTCCGTGATGGATCCCCCTCCGGTGAAGCTCCGGAACAGGCTCCAAGATGGGATCTCCATGGGAACAGAAGGTACGGCGGTGGAATTAGGGTTTTCTCTCTGTTCACAGAGTTTCTGGGGTACGTAGACTTATATAGGAAGAAGGAGGGCACCGGGGGACGCTCGAGGGGGCCACGAGGCAGGGGCACGCCCTGGGAAGGGGGGCGCGCCCCCCATCCTCGTGGGCCAGCCCTCCGTCTCCTGACGTGGTTCTCAAGCTCCGCGTGC
Source organism: Secale cereale (assembly GCA_902687465.1). Lineage (NCBI taxonomy): Eukaryota > Viridiplantae > Streptophyta > Magnoliopsida > Poales > Poaceae > Secale > Secale cereale. Next base: position 251,170,508 of record LR738710.1, read on the forward strand.
GTGATTTTCTCCAAAAATATCTCTCGCGAAGGTTTCATTCCGTTTGGACTCCGTTTGACATTATTTTTCTGCAAAACATTGAAACAGGCAAAAAACAGCAATCTGGACTGGGCCTTTGGGTTAGTAGGTTAGTCCCAAAAATGATATAAAAGTGAATGATAAAGCCAATTAAACATTCAAGACTTCATAAATAATAGCATGGAAAAATAAAAAATTATAGATACGTTGGAGACGTATCACAAACCCATTCATATTGTTTATTACATTATATCTACTGTACTCTAACTTTACCATGGCTTATACCCCCGATACAATCCATAGATTCATCAAAGTAAGCACATAATGCAAGAAAAACAGAATCTGTCAAAAATAGAACAGTTTGTAAATACGTTATTTTTAGTCATACTTCTGTAGCTCTGAAAATCGTAAAAAATTAGGACAACGTGGGAAATTTGTATATCAATCATGTGTAACAATTTAGGAAATTTTTCACCCTCCAGCAATTGCAAACATTTCTGCTACTGTACGTGAAAGTTTCTGTTAATGCACAAAATCAAATCAACTATCACCCAAATCAACCCAATGGCTTTGATTGGCACAAATACTAATTAAAACACTAAAACCCAATCACAACAGTAGCATAATTGTGTATTTATATAAAAATGGAAAGAAAAATAAAAAATAAATATTAAAGGATAACTATTGGGTTTCCTCCCAACTAGCGTTGTTGTTTTACGCCCCTAGCTAGGCATAATGCATAGATCTTATGTGTTGTCATCTTTGGTATTTGATCCATAGGTTGCCCACATGATTGATTCTTATGGTAGCTTAATCTTAGTTCTAGGGAAGTGTTCCATATCCTTTCTTAACGGGAACTGAAATTTCATATTCCCTTCTTTCATATCAATCACGGCACCTATAGTTCGTAAAAACGGTCTACCAAGTATTATGGGACAAGACAGATTGCAATCAATATCAAGAACTAGAAATATATGAGCTCATAATTCTTGTTTGCAATAATAAGAACATCATTAATTATTCCCAAAGGATTTTTAATAGTAGAATCCGCCAAGTGCGTATTAAGAGAACACTCCATATTGGTAAGACCAAGCACATCACACAGAGATTTCAGAATTATGGAAACACTAGCACCCAAATCACATGAAGCATTGCACTCATAATTTTTGATTTTGACTTTAATGGTAGGTTCCCATTCATCCCATGATTTTCTAGGAATGTAAATCTCTAATTCTAACTTTGCTTCTAAAATTTTCATCAACGCTTCTATGATATGTTTAGTAAAAGCTTTGTTTTGTTCATAGACATTGGGTGACTTTATCATGCATTGCAGCAAATAAATACATCCAATCAAAGATCAACTATCATAATTAAAGTCATTGTAATCCAAAGGAGTGGGCACATCACTAGCTAATGTTTTTACCTCTCCAAACCCACTTTTATCACCCTTTTCAACAAGATTTTCACCCTTCGAATTATGGGAACACCCTCTAGCTAAAATTGACTCTTCTTCAGTTCCCTTATCATCAATTTTAACATTACTAAACAAGTAATCAATAGAAGAAACACCATTCATTTTAATCTCTTCATCATTACTATGAAAGCAATCAGGAAAAAACGCTTTTTCTAAAAAGATGTCTTTTAGCTCTAAGAGCATCTCCAACAAACGCGGTAAAAAAATTACGGCGCCGAAATAGCGCTCTTGCGCGCGAGAGGTTTACCAGACACACAAAAACAGAACACCCAACCCGACGGCCCCACATGCAGCTTCCCGCGCGCACAAGCCGGCGCCCCAAATTTGCAGCCTCGCAGCCCACGTGCGCTAAATTTGCAGCTTCGTTTTTATGTGTGCTCTATTTTACATCTTCAGTTGGAGCGCTATTTTTGGTCGCGCGCGCTATATAGGAATATTTTTTAGTGTGTCGCTTATATAGCGCGTCTGTTGGAGATGCTCTAAGCATAGAGGTTCTTTTCTTACTTTCATCTATAGAGACATATAAAGCTTTAATTGATTCATTAGTATCAACCTTGGGTGGAAACATTTCAATCTTGATATTTTCTACGTCAGCAGTAATTATATCAATGCTTCTTGACATACCATCAATCTTACTCAACTTTTCTTCTATCGTAGTGTCGAAAACTTTTTGCACATTGATAAATTCTTTAATATTATTATTAAGATCTGAGGGCATCCTCTTGTTATTGTTATTGTTATTATTATTATTGTAAGAATTACCATAGTAATTGCCATAATTATTAGAGGAACTTCCAGGAAATGGCTTATGATTAAAATTACCTCTATAAGCAGTATTATTAAAGTTATTACGCGAGACAAAATTCACATCTACGGGGTCATTATTCTGTTGAATCAAAGTAGACAACGGCATATCATTAGGATCAATAGGATAATTTTTAGTAGCAACCAATTTCATAAGAGCATCAACTTTATCACTCAAAGTACTAATTTCTTCAACACAATTAACCTTTTTACTAGTAGGAGCTCTTTCAGTATGCCATTGTGAATAATTAGACATGATATTATCAAGAAATTTAGTAGCTTCACCCAAAGTAATCTCGATAAAAGTAGCACCCGCGACAGAATTCAAAAGATTTCTTGAAACAAAATTCAATCCCACATTAAAAATTTGTATGATCATCCACAAATTTGAACCATGAGTTGGGCAATTTGTTACCATCAACTTCGTCCTTTCCCAAGATTGGCAAACATGTTCATGATCAAGTTGCTTAAAATTCATGATTTGATTTTTAAGGGAAATATTTTTTGCGGGAGGAAAATACTAAGTGATAAAAGCATCTTTGCACTTGTCCCAAGAATCAATACTATTTCGCGGCAAAGATGAAACCCAAATGTTAGCACGATCACGCAAAGAGAATGGAAATAATTTTAGTTTCACAATATCATTGTCCACATCTTTTTTCGTTTGCATATCACACAATTCTACATAGGTGTTTAGATGGGACACGACATCCTCATTAGGATTAACGGAAAATTTCTCTTTCATAACAAGATTCAACAAAGCGGCATTAATATCATAAGACTTCGCACTAGCGATGGGAGGAGCAATCGGTGTACTATAAAATCATTATTATTATTATTATTGGAAAATCACACAACTTGGTGTTTTCTTGAGACATCGTGACTATGCAAACAAGATCGCAAGAAACAAAAGATCTAAGAAGAAAAGGGCAAATGAAAAGGCAAATAAGTTTGTGTTTTTTGTAAAAATGTTTTAGAAGTGGGGGAGATGAAAATGAGAGGCAAATGGCAAATAATGTAATTGCAAGGAGATGAGAGTTTATGCATAGGTACTTGATAGATGTTGATGATGTCTCCCTGGGAACGACGCCAGAAATTCTTCTTGCTACTTGTGATCCGCGTTGGTATTTCCCCGAAGAGGAGGGGATGATGCAGCAGAGCAGAGGTAAGTATTTCCCTCAGCTATGAAACCATGGATATCAATCCGGTAGGAGAACCAAGCAACACTATGTAAACAACGCCTACACCCAAACATCAAATAATTGCAACCCAACGCGTAGAGGGGTTGTCAATCCCTCAACGGTATTAAGATTTGATAAATGGATTGATTGATAGATGCAAATAAAATAAAAGCAAATATAACGCAGAAAAATATTTTTGGGTTTTTGATTGAATAGAGATGAAAATGTATGATAGGAAATAGACCCGGGGGCCATAGATTTCACTAGTGGCCTCTCTCAAGAAAATAGTGTAAAGTGGGTAAACAAATTACTGTTGGGCAATTGATAGAAAAGCAAATAATTATGACGATATATGATGTCTACTACACAAGTTGTTCTTGTAGACTCGCGTTGGGCCACCAAGCACAGAGTTTTGTAGGAGAGTAGTATTTTTCCCTCAAGTGGATGACCTAAGGTTTATCAATCCATGGGAGGTGTATGATGAAGATGGTCTCTCTCAAACAAATCTGGAACCAAATAATAAAAATTATCTTGTGTCCCCAACAGACCAAATACAATGGTAAATTGTATAGGTGCACTAGTTTGGCGAAGAGATGGTGATACAAGTGTATTAATGATAGTAGATATTGATTTTTGTAATAGGAACAATTAAAAAACAAGGTAGCAAGTAACAAAAGTGTGCACGAACGGTATTGCAATGCTTGAAAATGAGGCCTAGGGTTCGTACTTTCACTAGTGCAATCTCTCAACAATGCTAATATAATTGGATCATATAACCATCCCTCAACGTGCAATGAAGAATCACTCCAAAGTTCATATCTAGTGGATAACATAAGAAGAATTTGTTTGTAGCTATTATTTCCGATTGATCTATCCAAGAGTTCATACTAACATAACACCAAGTTATTCTTTCCGATCTATCTATCAAGAGTTCATACTAAAATAACATAAGTTATTCTTTCCGATCGATCTATCAAGAGTTCGTACTAAAATAACACCAAAACAAATTCAGATTCATAATACTCAATCCAACATAAAGAACCTCAAAGAGTGCCCCGAGATTTCTACCGGAGAAACAAAGACGAGAACGTGCATCAACCCCTATGCCTAGATTACCCCGATGTCACCTCAGGAATCCGCGAGTTGAGTGCCAAAACACATATCAAGTGAATAAATATGGTACCACATTATCAACGTGGGTATTCAAAGCAAGACATACATCAAGTGTACTAAAATCCATATTCAATCCATAAGAACAAAATCTCAAAGGGAAAACTCAATTCATCATAACAAGTGTAATGCCCAGGATGGAGTTATACCTCCTACGTGTCGAGGCACGACTTAAAGGCATAAATCCATCCTAGAATGATCTCAAGTTCGGTAATCTTTGCACATCTCATGTAAAAGAGGGGATTGTAAACAGAAAATAGTTGGCTTACACTCGCCACGTCACATAATTACAATTCAAGTCTCAAACATCATACATTAAGAATATCACAACCCTCTAAGGGCAAAATCCAAATGTCAAAGTACCAAACTTAGATAAATAAACCACAGGCGGATCGAATCCTAGTAAGAGTCTCCACTACTGATCATCCGGGTATCGCACATAGTACCGACTACGCTCCTCGTCGTACTCCCAATCCAGCTCGGTGCCATCACCTGGATAGCTCACAGCTGGACCTGCATCTGGTGTGTGAAGTCACTGTGAGCCACAGAGGACTCAGCAATCCCGTCTCCGGGTTACAAGACTATTTAAGCCTTTGGGAGAGGAAAGGCTGAAGAAAAGAATAAGTGTCTGCAGCAGCAACTAGCATCTAGCTTACGTGAGTGAGAGCGAGAAGAGAAAGCCTCGGCAAGAAGTGATCACGAAGTGATCCTAGCTACAAGCTCCACAAACATAACCCCTCCGTGTTCAACTCCCGAATCCCTATTCGGAAATTGACGGTCACGGAACACACGCTGGTTGTGTATTAGAAACATTGTGTCAAGTTTTCTACAACCGGATATTAACAAGCTCCCATCTGCCACATAACCGCGGGCACGGCTTTCGAAAGTTCAAAACCCTGCAGGGGTGTTCCAACTTGACCCATTACAAGCCCACAATCCGCGGAGTCGCAACTCCAAAGTGGGAAGACCCGAGTATCCTCGGAATCCCGTGCTCAAGATATACCGAACTAAGGTAAGGCTAATCCAGCAAATCCTCCCGGCGTGTCGACACCCTGATAGTAGCCGCGCGTATCTAAGTCTCAGGACACGACCGGATGAGTCATCCTACAGGTGTATGCCAGATACCTCAGGTTGCCCCGAGGCGGCCCCGCAGTCTGCTCGTTTCGGACCAACACTCATGTGGAGCACTGGCCCGGGGTTGTTGATTAAGAAAGAGGGTTAATTACTCCCTATGCAAGTTTAGTTTGTTATTAGGCAAATAGTACCAATGTTTGGACTTGCTGGAAAAGACTTAGCACTTAGCGGTTTATCGAGGGGGTCCCATACACCCCAACCGTGTTAGGAACGCATAATCAAGGAACATAACACCGGTTTATACGGTTCCTAACGGCATGAGTGGAAAAAATCACCAAGCACAAGGCTTAGCCTTCCACCCTTGCCAATATATAGATGATTTCATTTTAAGCATTTATATAGTGTGATAAAACCCAACCAAACTTCAACATGAAGCAAGCATCTTCGATCTTCACCTGCAACTAGCAACGCTATAAGAAGGGCTGAGCGAAGCGTACTTAGCCAAGCAATGGTTTGCATAGGTAGGTTGGTTAAACATGGCAATTGGTTACAAGTAGGAGGATGACAAGAAGATCAAGGGCATCGAGGCAACACTATAGAGCGGAACTACTAGCAATAGGCAAAGATAGTAATGTTATCGGGGTTCGGTCATCTTGCCTGAAGAGAAGTCGTTCGGATCGTAAGAAGGGTCCTCGTGCTCAACCTCGTAGGAAACCTCGTGCTCGTACTCGATCTCGGTCTCGGCTTCCGGCTCTAAACAAAACAATCACACCAAGCACCAATCAACAAGATGCAATGCGCACTCGAAAAGATGAATGCATGATGGATGCACTAAGGATGCACACGGAGCACGTAAGATATCACTCAAGCAAAACACCTCAAAACAAGATAACAATAACATATTATGATTCTACACAGAAAATCAATCAAGTTTGATATAAGATTCGCTGAAATCGGAGTTACGGGCTAAAAGTTATGCCCGAAACAAGAAATGAGCGAAAGCTGAAAATTACAGCATCATAGCAACTTCGGAGCTCAAAATAATTAAGCTACAGCATTCAAATATCATGGCAAAGGATACGAACACAAACTAGACATATACTACAGCAACTAAGTCCAAAGGTGCACCCCCAACGGAGTCACGGATCAATAGCAATGATCTTGGACATATTGAACTTGACAATAAAATTCTGGCAGTAGAATTTTATTGAAACTTTGGAGCAAAAGATAAACATGCTACAGCCACTTAACTAGATATGTGAGGACATGAATGGAAAGACAACAATATATACTACAAGGAACAATCAAAATCCACTCCAAAACTAACATGGTTTGTCCTAGAACATCACACGAACATGGCATCGGAACGTTACAGATTTCAGACTTAGTGAAAATCCACTAAGTCCTAAAACAGCAATTTCATCATGGCATATAAAAGAGCATGTTTAAGTCACCTCGAAACTAAACATGGCAAGAGGTAAGCACCTCATCAAAGTACACATGAAGGTGATTCCGAAACACACAAGCATGCTTCATGGAGGTAAACACAACGATAGCAACGAGCTCAACGAGATGGCATTTCATAACAAGTGAAACAACATCACAGCCACATGGCACTTTGCAACGATGATAAATATGGCAAGAATAAATCTAACATGCAACCTATCACAAGCAACACGTAGAGCATGGCAAGACGAACACGTGGACATGTCATTTGCATCATTCGGACAAACGAGCTAAAAGATATCACATGGCAAAGATGGCATAAAAACATCACATAGCAGCAGTTTATATCACGATGCACTCTTGCAACAGCAAAACGAGCACCTAGATGATCTCTAACATGCATGACAATAACAGATAAAACGTAGAGCACGATCCCACGAACGTCTGGACATATTATACGCGCGAATCGGAGCAACAGACAAAATGTTATGCATGTTTGAAAAAGGCATCAGACACAAAAATTACTGGGGACTTAGGATTTAGGAGACAACCTCAGAGATCTGAAAAAAAAGGAGATGGGCTCGGGCTGCAGCAGATCTGAGCGTGGAGAGGCCCGCGTGGCGCCGGCCCGCGAAGGAGGAGGCGGCCTCGGGCGCGGCTTGGCTGGCAGCTTCGCGGCGGCGCGGCCCACGAAGGGGGGCCCAGGCGGCGGCGGCTGGCCTGGTGGAGAGGCCCGACGCCTGGCGAGGGAGGCGCTGGCGAGGCCCGCTCGGGCGGCGGATGCGGTGGCCCGCGGCCCGTTAGGCGTCGCGGCCTGGTGCCTGCTGGCGCGGGGGCGAGGCGATGCGGCGGTGGAGGCGATGCCTGGTGGCGATGGCGTGGGCCGCTGGTTTGGGCCCGGTGAAGTGGGGACCGGCTGGAGGCGGCGGTGTACGGGCCAGGAGGAGGGAGCGCGCGGCAATGGGCCCGATCCGGCGAGGCGAAGTGCCGAGGCCTAGCGCGGCGATCGAGCGGCGCAGGGGATCGAGCGGGCGTTGACCCCAGCCGCCACCTGGTCGGATCGATCGATCGATCCGACTCGGGCTCGGGATCCAGGCGAGGGAGGCGAGTGGAGCGGTGGTGGAGATGGATCTGATCTGATCTGATAAAGAAAGAAAAAAATAGGGGAGAAGGGGAAGAAGATAGGGAAGCCAAAAATAGACTAGGAGGGTCTATAAATAGCAGATTTTTAGGGTTAGGGGGGATCTGGGGGTGCTAGGAGCCCTCCGATCGCGATCCGACGGATCCGATCGCGAGGGTAGATTAAAAAGGGCCTAGGAGAAGATAAAAGACTGCAGTAGGGGTGTTTCTGGGACACGAAGTGAAGGCACTTTGGACCCACACGAACAACGGATGACAAAGTCAACGGAGTCCAAACGCGACGAGATTTGAGAGGCGGGTTGCACACAACAAAACAACAACACACACAACAACCTCGCGGCACACCGGTAACGTTACACGCCCAAACAACAAAGTAGGCCTACGGGGCGTCACGGACACGTGAGGGAGCTCCGGAACGCGAAACGGACAACGGGAAGAAACGTGTGAAACCGGATGCAACCGTCAACACAAATGCAATGCGATGCACATGTCTACATGATATGAATGAATGCCACACACTCACACAACAAAACGATGAAAACCCGAAAGACAAAGAACCCGGAATGGAAATAGAAGAGGCCGGAGATATATTATATACCCAAAAGGGAAAGTATTACATCTGGGGCATTACAAACTCTCCTCTACTACAAAAAGATCTCGTCCCGAGATCTAGGACTGGAAAAAGGAAGGGTACTCGGAACGAAGATGATCTTCTTGTTCCCAGGTAGCTTCTCGGTCGGTGTGATGTGACCACTTGACTTTCAGAAATTTGATGGACTTGTTGCGGGTCTTGCGTTCGGTTTGTTCGAGAATTGCAACTGGGTGCTCTCGGTAGGACAGGTCTTGTTGAAGATCAATCTCTTCAAACGGAATCATGTGCTCAGGTTCCTTGAAGCATTTGCGAAGTTGAGACACATGGAAGACATCATGAACATTGGCGAAGTTTGAAGGGAGCTCAAGTTGATAGGCTAGATCGCCTCTTTTGCCAAGAATCTTGAAAGGACCGACGTATCTAGGAGCAAGTTTTCCTTTGATACCGAATCTTTGGGTGCCTTTCATCGGAGACACACGGAGATAAACATGATCATCAATGTTGAATGCCAAATCACGATGCTTGCTGTCATAGTAGCTCTTCTGACGCGACTGAGCGGCCTTGAGATTCTCACGTATGACTTTGCACATTTCTTCGGCTTCTGAGATCAAGTCATTGCCAAGAAGTTGGCGTTCGCCTGTTTCAGACCAGTTGAGAGGGGTACGACACTTTCTGCCATAGAGAATTTCAAACGGTGCTTTGCCTGCACTTGCTTGAAAGCTGTTGTTGTAAGAGAACTCGGCAAATGGAAGGCAGTCTACCCATTTCATGCCAAAGGAGATGACACAGGCTCTGAGCATGTCTTCTAGAATCTGATTCACGCGCTCGACTTGACCACTAGTCTGAGGGTGAAAAGCAGTGCTGAACCTGATCTTAGTGCCCATGGCGGACTGAAAGGAGTCCCAGAACCTTGATGTGAACAAGCTTCCACGGTCTGAGGATATAACTTGAGGAATGCCATGTAGGGACACAATTCTGGAAGTGTACAGCTCTGCAAGTTGAGCTGCATTGATTGATTCTTTGACTGGAAGAAAGTGAGCAACTTTGGTAAGCTTGTCAATCACCACAAAGATAGCATCATTTCCTCGTTTGGATTTAGGAAAGCCAGTGACGAAGTCCATTTCAATGTGGTCGAACTTCCACTCGGGAATAGGAAGAGGTTGGAGAAGACCGGCTGGACGTTGATGTTCTGCTTTCACACTTCTGCACACATCACATTCATTCACGAATTGGGCAATCTCCCTTTTCATGCGTGTCCACCAGTAAGATTGCTTGAGATCTTGATACATCTTGGAACTGCCAGGATGAATGGAAAGGAGAGAATCATGAGCTTCTTCCATTATGAGCTTCCTGAGATCACCTTTGGGAACAACGAGTCTGTCCTCGAAGAACAAGGTATCTCTCTCATCAACACGGAAGCACTTGTATTTCGGAATGCCCTTAGCAATCCCATGTTTCACTTTCTTCACCATGGTATCACTGAGCTGGGCCTCACGGACTTGATCTTCCAAGGTAGGAGCAATTTGAAGATTTTCAAGAAAACCCTGCGGAACAACTTGAAGGTTGAGTTTCCTGAATGCTTCACAAAGCTCAGGCTGATATGGCTTGAAAGAAGGCTGTTGCAATATGCCTTTCTGCTCAAAGCATCTGCAATCGCATTCGCCTTGCCAGGAGTGTATTCAATGCTGGGATTATACTCTTGGATCATCTCAACCCAACGAGTCTGACGGAGGTTCAGATGCGGCTGTGTGAAGATGTACTTCAAGCTCTTGTGATCAGTGAAGATGTCGACCTTTCTGCCCAACAACAGATGTCTCCACGTAATCAGAGCATGTACCACAGCTGCTAGCTCGAGATCATGTGTGGGATAGTTCTTCTCACTTGGCTTTAGCTGACGAGAAGTATATGCCACAATTCTCTTATCTTGCATAAGCACACCACCAAGACCTTGAAGAGAAGCGTCACAGAAAACTTCATAGGGCTTGGATTCATCTGGAGGAGTCAGAACTGGAGCAGAGACAAGCTTCTCTTTGAGGGTTTTGAATGCCACTTCACACTTTGGAGACCAAAAATATTTGACATTCTTCTGAAGCAAGTTGGAAAGAGGCTTGGCAATCTTGGAGAAGTTCTCAACGAACCTTCTGCAATAGCTGGCAAGACCCAGAAAACTGCGGAGCTGCTTGACGTTATGAGGAGCTTCCCAGTTGACAATTGCTTCAACTTTCTCGGGATTAACCGCAATACCGTCAGCTGAGATGATGTGGCCTAGGTACAAAACCTTATCGAGCCAAAACTCGCACTTGGAGAACTTGGCATAGAATTTGTGCTCTCGGAGTCGATCAAGAACCAGACATAAGTGCTTTTCGTGATCTTCTTCATTCTTGGAAAACACCAGAATATCATTCAGATACACAAGCACAAACTCGCCAGTATAGGGGTTGAAGATGTAATGCATCATCCTCGAAAAGGTAGGAGGAGCATTGGCGAGACCGAAGGACATGACGGTATACTCGTATGAACCGTAGCTCATTCTGAAGGCCGTCTTGGGAATGTCTTCCTCGCGAATGCGAATTTGATGATAGCCCATTCGGAGGTCAAGCTTAGAGAACACTTTAGCTCCTTTGAGCTGCTCGAAGAGTTCGTTGATGTTGGGGAGCGGATATTTGTTCTTAATCGTCTTCTTGTTCAATGGCCGGTAGTCAACACAGAGACGCTCCGTGCCATCTTTCTTCTTGACAAATAAGACACCATAGCCCCATGGAGACGTACTAGGTCTGATGAGACCCATACTCTCCTGCTTATCAAGCTGCCTCTTCAGTTCCTTCAATTCATCGGGAGAGAGCTTGTACGGACGCCGGCATGCTGGCTCAGTACACGGCTCGAGTTCAATGACAAACTCCACCTGACGGTGTGGAGGCATGCGTGGAAGTTCTTCAGGAAAGACGTCTTGATATTCGTTCACCATCAGAATTTGAGATATGGCATTAATTTCGCCCTTATCATTAAGAGAGAAAAGTCTGATAGTGTTATCCCTTGAGGCAAAGATAATCACATCTTCATCAGAATGAGTCATCTTGACTTCCTTTTGAGCACAATCAATGTGAGCATCGTGCTGAGAAAGCCAATCCATTCCGAGGATGAGGTCGATGTCAGAATTACCAAGAATCACCGGTTTAGCCAGAAAACAATAATCTCCCATGCGAATAGAAACATCCGGAGCATAGACAGTAGAAGACATACGTCTCCCCGGAGAAATAACTTGCAACCTCTGAGGCAAATTTGAAGTGGCAATATTGTGCTTGGATGCAAATGGTTGAGACATGAAAGAGCATGAAGCACCCGAATCAAATAACACTTTAGCTGGAAAAGAGTTAACTGGAAGGTTACCCAAAATGACATCAGAAGAATTCTCCGCTTGCGCTGCATTCATCAGATTGACCCTTGCTGTCTTTGGATCATGCCTGACAATAGCTGAACTCACAGGTGGAGGAGGAGGAAGGCGCTTCAGATTCGGACATCTGTTGGCATAATGACCCTTCTGTCCACACTTGTTGCACACCACTTCAGAGAGAGGACGGAAATGAGACCCACTGGACTTGGAGCCTTGAGACTGAAACTGCTTCTTCGACTGGTTACTCAGGTTGGGTGGGTGGGAGAAACCACGACCACTAGAGTTCTTGTAGTTGGAGTTGTTGGAGTTGTTGGAGTTGTTGTATGGAGCTCGAATCACTGGAGGAGGAGGAAGCCAGAATTTCTGATGCTTCGAGACCATCTGAGACGATGAGGAAGAGTGAACGACATCTCGAATTTTCTTCTTAGAAGCCTCCATCTTGAGCTGAGCTGCTACTTGTTTCAAAGCCATGTTATAGAACTTGTCGAATTCATCGGGCTCGAAAAAATTAGAGCAAGCCGAAGTTCATCTTTGAGACCTCCACGAAATTGGTAGATTTTACTCTTGGCATCAGGAATGTCTTGCTTAGCATAGCGAGCGAGGTTTTGGAACTTGACATTATACTGATAGACTGTCATGGAGCACTGCTTCAGGTTGCGGAATTGCTCACGCATACCCTCGATGACACTTGTTGGAATGTGGTGCGAGCGAAAATCCTTGCAGAAATTCTCCCAAGAGATCACTTGACCTGGCCTGGAGTCTTTGTACTGCTACCACCAATCAGCTGCTTGATCTTTCAGTTGGAAGGCTGCAAACTTCACATAATCATCTTCTCTTACGTTACTGCACTCAAAATGCTTCTTAATGTTGGTTAACCAATCTTCAGCATCAAGAGGGTCGACACAGTAACTGAAAGCTTTAGGATTGTTGGCCAAGAACTGGTTAAGAGTAGCATGGTGCTGCTGGTTGAAGAAGTTGCCTTGGTTCCCTGGAATACCCTGATTAGCTTGATTAGCTTGCATCTGCTGCATCATCTGCATCATCAACTGGGTATTCTGAGCTGTAGTCTGCATAATCGCTCTCCAAGCCTCAGGCGGAGGAGGAGGGGAAGGAGGATGTTCTGGAACCTCTTCCACCTCTGGGTTAGCGTTGGGAACCGTTTTCGGAGCCATCCTGTAAGAGATGACCACGAATCATCAATTGATTGACAAATGGTATAAGTTGAATCAATGGAATGAATTGCAGCAAGTCTTCACAATAATCATTCGAACAATAAGAACGAATGAAATCATTCGAACAAGAGGAACGAATGATATTCTCAGTTAAATGATATCATCAGTCTTCACGAGAAGCCACATAGGGGACAAAAATGAAAAATAAGAAAAACAACAAGGTACGGAAGGGAACAAACACAAGAGAGGAGTTTCGTTCTAACATCTTTGTGCTGAAAGCATATGAACGCGTTACGAAAAGGTTTTGCAATCCCCGGATCAGCATAGCCAAGGACCCTTTAAGATGCAACTCCTGATAGTAACATCGGTCATATAACCCCTTCACTCAATGTAAAACCCCAAACTCACTAACCTGCATTCGTTGGAAGAATGCCTACGATCTACTGGATAAACCCACCTATAGATTTCCGAAAGATTCCAGTTATGCAATCAGGTGTTGGGGATACACGGGAAGCACCGCGCAATCAACTCTAAACCTACATCCAGGTGTATCCATCCTTCAACACATAACCAGTCTTTCTCGGAAACTGTGTACCTCGGACCTTCGAAAAGCATCCACTATAACAAGCTATGGCAATACTCCCGAACTACCTCCCCAGTACTGGGTGATGCCGGGGTTATCTTGCCACTGGCCGTATAGGAGAGATTTTCGATGTCGGCCGTCTTAAGTATTTAGTACTGCCGCGATATGCTTGTGACAACAATACCCCGAAGCTCAACTCCCCGGGAACAGGAGGCATCGAGAACAATATCCTTGTCACAAGAACATCAAAACAATCCCAGAATACTCGCGGGATTCCTAAAAAAAAATTGGTGCAATTTTTGAAGATAGGAGAGACAAGAGTAGTCGTTAGGAGTCCTCACCAGAGAGAAAGGGGATGAGAAGCAAAGGAATCCTACTCTCCGATATAATATAGGACTCAAAAAGTTTTTCAGTGTGTGCCTAGACTCGACCGTCAACGATTCGATCAAACAGTGGGGGCTCCTAGGTCGGAGAAGGCTCTGAATACCAACTTGTAATGCCCAGGATGGAGTTATACCTCCTACGTGTCGAGGCACGACTTAAAGGCATAAATCCATCCTAGAATGATCTCAAGTTCGGTAATCTTTGCACATCTCATGTAAAAAGAGGGGATTGTAAACAGAAAATAGTTGGCTTACACTCGCCACGTCACAGAATTACAATTCAAGTCTCAAACATCATACATTAAGGATATCACAACCCTCTAAGGGCAAAATCCAAATGTCAAAGTACCAAACTTAGATAAATAAACCACAGGCGGATCGAATCCTAGTAAGAGTCTCCACTACTGATCATCCGGGTATCGCACATAGTACCGACTACGCTCCTCGTCGTACTCCCAATCCAGCTCGGTGCCATCACCTGGATAGCTCACAGCTAGACCTGCATCTGGTGTGTGAAGTAACTGTGAGCCACAGAGGACTCAGCAATCCCGTCTCCGGGTAACAAGACTATTTAAGCCTTTGGGAGAGGAAAGGCTGAAGAAAAGAATAAGTGTCTGCAGCAGCAACTAGCATCTAGCTTACGTGAGTGAGAGCGAGAAGAGAAAACCTCGGCAAGAAGTGATCACGAAGTGATCCTAGCTACAAGCTCCACAAACATAACCCCTCCGTGTTCAACTCCCGAATCCCTATTCGGAAATTGACGGTCACGGAACACACGCTGGTAGTGTATTAGAAACATTGTGTCAAGTTTTCTACAACCGGATATTAACAAGCTCCCATCTGCCACATAACCACAGGCACGGCTTTCGAAAGTTCAAAACCCTGCAGGGGTGTTCCAACTTGACCCATTACAAGCCTACGATCCGCGGAGTCGCAACTCCAAAGTGGGAAGACCCGAGTATGTATGATCATCCACAAATTTGAACCATGAGTTGGGCAATTTGTTACCATCAACTTCGCCCTTTCCCAAGATTGGCAAACATGTTCATGATCAAGTTGCTTAAAATTCATGATTTCATTTTTAAGGGAAATATTTTTTGCGGGAGGAAAATACTAAGTGATGAAAGCATCTTTGCACTTGTCCCAAGAATCAATACTATTTCGCGGCAAAGATGAAACCCAAATGTTAGCACGATCACGCAAAGAGAACGGAAATAATTTTAGTTTCACAATATCATTGTCCACATCTTTTTTCGTTTGCATATCACACAATTCTACATAAGTGTTTAGATGGGACACGACATCCTCATTAGGATTAACGGAAAATTTCTCTTTCATAACAAGATTCAACAAAGCAGCATTAATATCATAAGACTTCGCACTAGCGATGGGAGGAGCAATCGGTGTACTATAAAATCATTATTATTATTATTATTGGAAAATCACACAACTTGGTGTTTTCTTGAGACATCGTGACTATGCAAACAAGATCGCAAGAAACAAAAGATCTAAGAAGAAAAGGGCAAATGAAAAGGCAAATAAGTTTGTGGTTTTTGTAAAAATGTTTTAGAAGTGGGGGAGATGAAAACGAGAGGCAAATGGCAAATAATGTAATTGCAAGGAGATGAGAGTTTATGCATACGTACTTGATAGATGTTGATGATGTCTCCCTGGGAACGACGCCAGAAATTCTTCTTGCTACTTGTCATCCGTGTTGGTATTTCCCCGAAGAGGAGGGGATGAAGCAGCAGAGCAGAGGTAAGTATTTCCCTCAGCTATGAAACCATGGATATCAATCCGGTAGGAGAACCAAGCAACACTATGTAAACAACGCCTACACCCAAACAACAAATAATTGCAACCCAACGCGTAGAGGGGTTGTCAATCCCTCAACGGTATTAAGATTTGATAAATGGATTGATTGATAGATGCAAATAAAATAAAAGCAAATATAACGCAGAAAAATAGTTTTGGGTTTTTGATTGAATAGAGATGAAAATGTATGATAGGAAATAGACCCGGGGGCCATAGATTTCACTAGTGGCCTCTCTCAAGAAAATAGTGTAAAGTGGGTAAACAAATTACTGTTGGGCAATTGATAGAAAAGCAAATAATTATGACGATATATGATGTCTACTACACAAGTTGTTCTTGTATACTCGCGTTGGGCCACCAAGCGTAGAGTTTTGTAGGAGATTAGTATTTTTCCCTCAAGTGGATGACCTAAGGTTTATCAATCCATGGGAGGTGTATGATGAAGATGGTCTCTCTCAAACAAATCTGGAACCAAATAATAAAAATTATCTTGTGTCCCCAACAGACCAAATACAATGGTAAATTGTATAGGTGCACTAGTTTGGCGAAGAGATGGTGATACAAGTGTAGTAATGATAGTAGATATTGATTTTTGTAATAGGAACAATAAAAAAACAAGGTAGCAAGTAACAAAAGTGTGCACGAACGGTATTGCAATGCTTGAAAATGAGGCCTAGGGTTCGTACTTTCACTAGTGCAATCTCTCAACAATGCTAATATAATTGGATCATATAACCATCCCTCAACGTGCAATGAAGAATCACTCCAAAGTTCATATCTAGTGGATAACGTAAGAAGAATTTGTTTGTAGCTATTATTTCCGATTGATCTATCCAAGAGTTCATACTAACATAACACCAAGTTATTCTTTCCGATCTATCTATCAAGAGTTCATACTAAAATAACATAAGTTATTCTTTCCGATCGATCTATCAAGAGTTCGTACTAAAATAACACCAAAACAAATTCAGATTCATAATACTCAATCCAACATAAAGAACCTCAAAGAGTGCCTCGAGATTTCTACCGGAGAAACAAAGACAAGAACGTGCATCAACCCCTATGCCTAGATTACCCCGATGTCACCTCAGGAATCCGCGAGTTGAGTGCCAAAACACATATCAAGTGAATAAATATGGTACCACATTATCAACGTGGGTATTCAAAGCAAGACATACATCAAGTGTACTAAAATCCATCAAAGTATTCAATCCATAAGAAAAAATCTCAAAGGGAAAACTCAATTCATCATAACAAGTGTAATGCCCAGGATGGAGTTATACCTCCTACGTGTCGAGGCACGACTTAAAGGCATAAATCCATCCTAGAATGATCTCAAGTTCGGTAATCTTTGCACATCTCATGTAAAAGAGGGGATTGTAAACAGAAAATAGTTGGCTTACACTCGCCACGTCACAGAATTACAATTCAAGTCTCAAACATCATACATTAAGAATATCACAACCCTCTAAGGGCAAAATCCAAATGTCAAAGTACCAAACTTAGATAAATAAACCATAGGCGGATCGAATCCTAGTAAGAGTCTCCACTACTGTTCATCCGGGTATCGCACATAGTACCGACTACGCTCCTCGTCGTACTCCCAATCCAGCTCGGTGCCATCACCTGGATAGCTCACAGCTGGACCTGCATCTGGTGTGTGAAGTAACTGTGAGCCACAGAGGACTCATCAATCCCGTCTCCGGGTAACAAGACTATTTAAGCCTTTGGGAGAGGAAAGGTTGAAGAAAAGAATAAGTGTCTGCAGCAGCAACTAGCATCTAGCTTACGTGAGTGAGAGCGAGAAGAGAAAGCCTCGGCAAGAAGTGATCACGAAGTGATCCTAGCTACAAGCTCCACAAACATAACCCCTCCGTGTTCAACTCCCGAATCCCTATTCGGAAATTGACGGTCACGGAACACACGCTGGTAGTGTATTAGAAACATTGTGTCAAGTTTTCTACAACCGGATATTAACAAGCTCCCATCTGCCACATAACCGCGGGCACGGCTTTCGAAAGTTCAAAACCCTGCAGGGGTGTTCCAACTTGACCCATTACAAGCCCACGATCCGCGGAGTCGCAACTCCAAAGTGGGAAGACCCGAGTATCCTCGGAATCCCATGCTCAAGATATACCGAACTAAGGTAAGGCTAATCCAGCAAATCCTCCCGGCGTGTCGACACCCTGATAGTAGCCGCGCGTATCTAAGTCTCAGGACACGACCGGATGAGTCATCCTACAGGTGTATGCCAGATACCTCAGGTTGCCCCGAGGCGGCCCCGCAGTCTGCTCGTTTCGGACCAACACTCATGTGGAGCACTGGCCCGGGGTTGTTGATTAAGAAAGAGGGTTAATTACTCCCTATGCAAGTTTAGTTTGTTATTAGGCAAATAGTACCAATGTTGGGACTTGCTGGAAAAGACTTAGCACTTAGCGGTTTATCGAGGGGGTCCCATACACCCCAACCGTGTTAGGAACGCATAATCAAGGAACATAACACCGGTTTATACGGTTCCTAACGGCATGAGTGGAACAAATCACCAAGCACAAGGCTTAGCCTTCCACCCTTGCCAATATATAGATGATTTCATTTTAAGCATTTATATAGTGTTATAAAACCCAACCAAACTTCAACATGAAGCAAGCATCTTCGATCTTCACCTGCAACTAGCAACGCTATAAGAAGGGCTGAGCGAAGCGTACTTAGCCAAGCAACGGTTTGCATAGGTAGGTTGGTTAAACATGGCAATTGGTTACAAGTAGGAGGCTGACAAGAAGATCAAGGGCATCGAGGCAACACTATAGAGCGGAACTACTAGCAATAGGCAAAGATAGTAATGTTATCGGGGTTCGGTCATCTTGCCTGAAGAGAAGTCGTTCGGATCGTAAGAAGGGTCCTCGTGCTCAACCTCGTAGGAAACCTCGTGCTCGTACTCGATCTCGGTCTCGGCTTCCGGCTCTAAACAAAACAATCACACCAAGCACCAATCAACAAGATGCAATGCGCACTCGAAAAGATGAATGCATGATGGATGCACTAAGGATGCACACGGAGCACGTAAGATATCACTCAAGAAAAACACCTCAAAACATGATAACAATAACATATTATGATTCTACACAGAAAATCAATCAAGTTTGATATAAGATTCGCTGAAATCGGAGTTACGGGGTAAAAGTTATGCCCGAAACAAGAAATGAGCGAAAGCTGAAAATTACAGCATCATAGCAACTTCGGAGCTCAAAATAATTTAGCTACAGCATTCAAATATCATGGCAAAGGACATGAACACAAACTAGACATATACTACAGCAATTAAGTCCGAAGGTGCACCCCCAACGGAGTCACGGATCAATAGCAATGATCTTGGACATATTGAACTTGACAATAAAATTCTGGCAGCAGAATTTTATTGATTCTTTGGAGCAAAAGATAAACATGCTACAGCCACTTAACTAGACATGTGAGGACATGAATGGAAAGACAACAATATATACTACAAGGAACAATCAAAATCCACTCCAAAACTAACATGGTTTGTCCTAGAACATCACACGAACATGGCATCGGAACGTTACAGATTTCAGATTAAGTGAAAATCCACTAAGTCCTAAAACAGCAATTTCATCATGGCATATAAAAGAGTATGTTTAAGTCACCTCGAAACTAAACATGGCAAGAGGTAAGCACCTCATCAAAGTACACATGAAGGTGATTCCGAAACACACAAGCATGCTTCATGGAGGTAAACACAACGATAGCAACGAGCTCAACAAGATGGCATTTCATAACAAGTGAAACAACATCACAGCCACATGGCACTTTGCAACGATGATAAATATGGCAAGAATAAATCTAACATGCAACCTATCACAAGCAACACGTAGAGCATGGCAAGACGAACACGTGGACATGTCATTTGCATCAATCGGACAAACGAGATAAAAGATATCACATGGCAAAGATGGCATAAAAACATCACATAGCAGCAGTTTATATCACGATGCACTCTTGCAACAGCAAAACGAGCACCTAGATGATCTCTAACATGCATGACAATAACAGATAAAACGTAGAGCACGATCCCACGAACGTCTGGACATATTATACGCGCGAATCGGAGCAACAGACAAAAAGTTATGCATGTTTGAAAAAGGCATCAGACCAAAAAATTACTGGGGACTTAGGATTTAGGAGACAACCTCAGAGATCTGAAAAAAAGGAGATGGGCTCGGGCTGCAGCAGATCTGAGCGTGGAGAGGCCCGCGTGGCGCCGGCCCGCGAAGGAGGAGGCGGCCTCGGGCGCGGCTCGGCTGGCAGCTTCGCGGTGGCACGGCCCACGAAGGGGGGCCCAGGCGGCGGCGGCTGGCCTGGTGGAGAGGCCCGACGCCTGGCGAGGGAGGCGCTGGCGAGGCCCGCTCGGGCGGCGGATGCAGTGGCCCGCGGCCCGTTAGGCGTCGCGGCCTGGTGCCTGCTGGCGCGGGGGCGAGGCGATGCGGCGGTGGAGGCGATGCCCGGTGGCGATGGCGTGGGCCGCTGGTTTGGGCCCGGTGAAGTGGGGACCGGCTGGAGGCGGCGGTGTACGGGCCAGGAGGAGGGAGCGCGCGGCGATGGGCCCGATCCGGCGAGGCGAAGTGCCGAGGCCTGGCGCGGCGATCGAGCGGCGCAGGGGATCGAGCGGGCGTTGACCCCAGCCGCCACCTGGTCGGATCGATCGATCGATCCGACTCGGGCTCGGGATCCAGGCGAGGGAGGCGAGTGGAGCGGTGGTGGAGATGCATCTGATCTGATCTGATAAAGAAAAAAAATAGGGGAGAAGGGGAAGAAGATAGGGAAGCCAAAAATAGACTAGGAGGGTCTATAAATAGCCCTCCGATCTGGGGGTGCTAGGAGCCCTCCGATCGCGATCCGACGGATCCGATCGCGGGGATAGATTAAAAAGGGCCTAGGAGAAGATAAAAGACTGCAGTAGGGGTGTTTCTGGGACACGAAGTGAAGGCACTTTGGTCCCACACAAACAACGGATGACAAAGTCAACGGAGTCCAAACGCGGCGAGATTTGAGAGGCGGGTTGCACACAACAAAACAACAACACACACAACAACCTCAGGGCACACCGGTAACGTTACACGCCCAAACAACAAAGTAGGCCTACGGGGCGTCACGGACACGTGAGGGAGCTCCGGAACGCGAAACTGACAACGGGAAGAAACGCGTGAAACCGGATGCAACCGTCAACACAAATGCAATGCGATGCACATGTCTACATGATATGAATGAATGCCACACACTCACACAACAAAACGACGAAAACCCGAAAGACAAAGAACCCGGAATGGAAATAGAAGAGGCCGGAGATATATTATATAACCAAAAGGGAAAGTATTACATCCGGGGCATTACAACAAGATAGAGAGGGAGAAACACCATATGATTCAACTATATTAACAAAGCCCGCGATACATCAAGATCGTGCCATCTCAAGAACATGAGAGAGAGAGAGATTAAACACATATATACTGGTACAAACCCTTATCCCCGAGGGTGGACTACTCCCTCCTCATCATGGTGGCCGTCGGGATGATGAAGATGGCCATCGTTCATGATTCCCCCTCCTGCAGGGTGCATGAACGGGGTCTAGATTGGTTTTTCGTGGCTATAGAGGCTTGCGGTGGCGGAACTTTTGATCTAGGGTCATTCCTGATGTTTCTCTATTTATAGGATTTTTTGGTGTCGGTCTCACGCTAAGATGGGAATCGAGGTGACCACAACCCACCAGTCCATGGGTAAGGCACTAGGCGCGCCGTGGTGGGTTGTCCTCACATCCTTCACCTTCTGGTCCTGCCACGAAGCTTCTGGTGCCTCTTTTGTTCCAAAAAATCATCAAAAAAATTCGCTGCATTTGGAGAACTTTGATTTCTGCAAAAAAAAAACACCACGGTAGTTCGGCTGAAAACAGCTTCAGTCCGGGTTAGTTCCATCCAAATCATACCAAAACCATATAAAATTATTGTAAACATGGCATGAATACTTCATAAATTATAGATATGTTGGAGACGTATCATCATCCCCAAGCTTAATTCCTACTCGTCCTCGAGTAGGTAAATGATAAAAGAAATAATGCATGAAGTGTGAATGCTAGCGTCGTGTATAAGTTTGATCAACGATAATTTCAATCGCTTTCCTAGAATTATAACATCAACTCTACCTCATAAAACTCATCATGATAAAGTAGCAATTGAAAATGAAATTTTTGATGTGGAATGCTACTTACCATATTTAGCATAGATAACAAGGGTTTCACCAAAGTAGACGGTCAAGGGAAACATTCCACTTATCAAAGAAGGGATACATGTATTTCAAGTTCAAGAAGTAGGCATTGATCCCAAAGAATGTAGTGAAAATCTAGGCTAGGAGGAATGCATCAGAGCCGAAGTCAGGCAAAAGTTTGTTGGATCTTTATGTCGGTCGAAAGTTATTTGTTTTCAATGAGATATACTCTTTTCTTTTGTAGCATGGACATTTGGACTTGAATGATTCAAAGCAATAGTCTATATTTTTACATGAAGACATCAATATTCAAGCATGCTAACGGGCAACCATGTCTTTTCGAAATATCAATGCTAAAGAAAGCTATCCCTAGCCCATTATGCCCAATCATTGATCCATTCATGAAACACACTCAAATATTAGCTACATCCAATGCTCAAGTATGATAATTGTGTTCCATAGGTGGTGCTTTATAAGAGAAGATGGAGATTCAATAAAAAATAAAAATTTCATAAAATAAATAGATAGGCCCTTCGCAAAGGGAAGCAAATATTTGTAGAGTTGCGAGAGCTCAAAGCTTAAATTGAGAGATACAATATTTTGAGAGGCATGCTTTTCCCGTCAACGAAAACGACCGAGTAATTCCCAATACTTTCCATGCTAGATACATCATAGGCGGTTCCCAAACATAAAAAAAGTCCATTCCTTTTTCCACCATTCTTTCACAATCCATGGCTAGCCGTACCCATGGGTGCCTTCCATACCAACACTTTCCAAGTATCTATTATTTGACAACATAAAGTAAATTTCTTTTTCATTTCAGGACCGGGCATCCATATTACCGCCACACTCTCGTGCAACGACAAGTGAATAAACACTTTTCTTGGGAATAACACAACTAGCATGGAAAAATATTGGCCACCCCATGCCGCTTCATGAGTGGTACGGGCACACAAAAGAGAAGTTTATTTTGAAAATTAGAGTTGGCACATACAAATTTACTTGGAACGGCATGGAAATACCTCATATAGGTAGGTATGGTGGACACATTCGGCTCAACTTTGGGTTCAAGGAGTTGGATGCACAAGCAACATTCCTGTAGAGACCCAATCCAAATGGATCGAAGTCTCTGTGCTTAAGTGTCGTCCCTGGATCGGTATGCTGACACACTGATAACCCACAAGTGTAGGGGATCGCAACAATTTTCGAGGGTAAAGTATTAAACCCAAATTTGTTGATTCGACACAAAGGGAGCCAAAGAATACTCTTAAGTATTAACAGCTGAGTTGTCAATTCAACCACACCTGGAAACTTAGTATCTGCAGCAAGATAGTTTAGTAGCAAAGTATTATGATAGTGGCGGTAGCAGCAATAAAAGTAATGATAGTGTTTTTGTAGTTTTTGTAATAGTAGGAACGGAAAAGTAAATAAGCAACTAGCAATATAGGTAAAGCTCGTAGGCATTGGATCGGTGATGGGAAATTATGTCGGATGCAATTCATCATGTAGAAGTTATAACCTAGGGTGACACAGAACTAGTTCCAGTTCATCAATGCAATGTAGGCATGTATGACGAATATAGTCATACGTGCTTATGGAAAAGAACTTGCATGACATATTTTGTCCTACCCTCCCGTGGCAGCGGGGTCCTATTGGAAACTATTTGATATTAAGGCCTCCTTTTAATAGAGTACCAAACCAAAGAATTAACACATAGTGAATACATGAACTCCTCAAACTATGGTCATCACCGGGAGTGGTCCCGATTATTGTCACTTCGGGGTTGCCGGATCATAACACATAGTAGGTGACTATAGACTTGCAAGATAGGATCAAGAACACACATATATTCATGGAAACATAATAGGTTCAGATCTGAAATCATGGCACCCGGGACCTAGTGATAAGCATTAAGCATAGCAAAGTCATAGCAACATCAATCTCAGAACATAGGGGATACTAGGGATCAAACCCTAACAAAACTAACTCGATTACATGATAGATCCCATCCAACACATCACCGTCCAGCAAGCTTACGATGGAATTACTCACACACGACGGTGAGCATCATGGAATTGGTGATGGAGGAAGGTTGATGATGACGATGGCGACGATCTCCACTCTCCGGAGCCCCGAACGGACTCCAGATCAGCCCTCCCGAGAGAGATTAGGGCTTGGCGGCGGCTCCGTCTCGTGAAACGCGATAATTCCTTCTCCTTGAATTTTTTTCTCCCCAAAATGGAAGATATAGGATCTGGGGATACATCAGTGGAGCACCAGGGGGCCCACGAGGCAGGGGGGCACGCCCCCCACCCTCGTGGACTGGCCCAAGGCCTCCTGGTGTGGATCTTCTTGCAGGTAATTTTTATATTTTCCGAAATAATTCTCCATTGATTTTCAGGCGATTCCAAGAACTTTTTATTCTGCACAAAAAGAACACCATGGCAGTTCTGCTAAAAACAGCGTCAGTCCGGGTTAGTTCCATTCAAATCATGCAAGTTAGAGTCCAAAACAAGGGCAAAAGGGTTTGGAAAAGTAGATACGTTGGAGATGTATCAACTCCCCCAAGCTTATACCTTTGCTTGTCCTCAAGCAATTCAACTGATAAACTGAAAGTGATAAAGAAAAACTTTGACAAACTCTGTTTGCTCTTGTTATTGTAAAAATGTAAGCTAGCATTCAGGTTTTCAACAAGATCATGAACTAACCACATTAACAATAACTTTCAGGTCTCAAGACTACTCACATCAATGGCATAATCAACTAGCGAGCAATAATAATAAACCTCGGATGACAACACTTTCTCAAAACAATCATGATATGATATAACAAGATGGTATCTCGCTAGCCCTTTCTGAGACCGCAAAACATAAATGCAGAGGACCTTTAAGGATCAAGGACTGACTAGACATTGTAATTCATGGTAAAAGAGATCCAGTCATGATCATACTATTTGCAAATTAATAGTAATACATGCAAAGATAGAGGTGCTCTCCTACTGGTGCTTTTTGATAAGGGGATGATGACTCTGCATAAAAGTATATAGATAGGCCCTTCATAGAGGGAAGCAGGGATTTGTAGAGGTGCCAGACCTCGATTTTTAAATAGAGATGAATAACATTTTCAGCGATATACTTTCATTGTCAACATAACAACCAAGAATATCGATATCTCCCATGCTACGCACATTATAGGCTGTTCCCAAACAGAATGGTAAAGTTTATACTCCCCCAACCACCAACAAGAACACTCCACGGCCATCCGAATCCACGGGGTACCGTCCAAACAAGCAACAGCCCTGGGGGAGTTTTGTTTAATTATTACGATTTTGAGCATGGGACTGGGCATCCCGATTACCAGCCATTTTCTCATAAATGATGAGTGGAGTCCACTCATCGTGAGAATAACCCACCTAGCATGGAAGATATAGACAGCCCTAGTTGATACATGAGTTGTTCGAGCATACAAAACAGAATTTCATTTGAAGGTTTAGAGTTTGGCACATACAAATTTACTTGGAATGGTAGGTAAATACCGCATATAGGAAGGTATGGTGGACTCATATGGAATAACTTTGAGGTTTATGGAAGTGGATGCACAAGCAGTATTCCTGCTTAGTACAGGTGAAGGCTAGAGAGAGACTGGGGAGCAACCAGCTAGAGAGCAACAACAGTCATGAACATGCATTAAAACTAATCAACAATGAATGCAAGCATGAGTAGGATATAAATCACCATGAACATAAATATCGTGAAGGCTATGTTGATTTGTTTCAACTACATGCGTGAACATGTGCCAAGTCAAGTCACTTAAATCGTTCAAAGGAGGATACCACCCATCATACCACATCACAACCATTTTAATATCATGTTGGCACACAAGATAGACCATTATAAACTCTCAGCTAATTAAGCATGGCATAAGAAGCTATGATCTCTAATTGTCATTGCAAGCATGTTTCATTCATAACAAGCTGAATCAGGAACGATGAGCCATCATATTTACAAAAACAAGAGAGGTCGAGTTCATACTAGCTTTTCTCATCTCAATTATTTCATCATATATCATCCTTATTTCCTTTCACTCGCACGACCGAACGGTGCGTACAATAATAATAGTGCACGTGCATTGGACTAAGCTAGAATCTGCAGGCATTTAATACAAGAGAGAAGACAAGGTAATATGGCTCAAGGTTAAATCAACAACAAATCATAAGAGAGCCACTAAGCATTTTTATCATGGTCTTCTACTCTTAACCCCTAAAGAAAAGAAAAGAAACTATTTACACGGGAAAGCTCCCAACAAGCAAAAGAAGAATGGGAAATCTTTTTGGGTTTTCATTTTTTTAACTACTACTACAAGCAAAGAAAGTAAACTAGCTAGAAGCTACAACTAATATTTTTTTGTTTTTCTGGGTTTTTTCTAGCACACAAGAAAAAGACTAAGAAAAAGAAATGAAACTAAACATGGATGGTACAGTGAAAGAGTGTGAGCACTGACATCTTAGAATAAGTGTGTGAACATGAATGTAAGTCAGTGAGAAACACGTACTCCCCCAAGCTTGGGCTTTTGGCCTAAGTTGGTCTATGGCCAGTATTGGCCTGACGGATATCCAAAGTTGTAGTTGGGGTCGTACTGAGACGCAGCAGATGCTGCATGCTGAGCTGCAGCTTGAAGGCGGGCTGCCTCCGTCATGTTATAATAAGCATTTGCCTCCTCCATAGTTATAGTGTATCTTCCTTTTTCCTGAAAGTTAAACAAAGTAGCGGCAGGAAGAACTATAGGGATGGCCTGCTGCCTGTTAAAGATTAGTCAATATTTGAGGATTTGGTTATCCCATTCTATAAACCGGTGACTAGTCATAGCATGGCAGTCTAAATAAGCAGGAGGTAAAGGTTCATCATTCACGTGCACGGGTATACCAAGGAAGCGGGCTATGCGGGTAGCATAGATCCCACCAAATAAATCTCCATGCAAGCCATTATGGTGTAGCCTACGTGCAACGATTGCTCCCAAGTTATATTGCCTATCACCTAGTACAGCACTTCTGAGAACACTAAGATCAGGGACACACATGTGACAAGCCTCATCTTTACCGTTTATGCATCTACCGATAAAGAGAGCAAGTAATGAATAGCAGGAAAATATATGCTCCCCGTGGTAGTTTGTGTGACGTCCCTAGATTCCCCCACTGTAATACTGGCTAGGAATTCTCTAAATTCAGATTTGTGAGGATCACTCATACTGCCCCACTGTGGGAGCTTGCAGGCAACATTAAAATCCTCTGAATCCATGGCATAAGATTTATCATAAAGGTCAAAAAGGACAGTGTGAGAATTACGTGAAGATGAAAATTTAAACCTTCTCACAAAGCTATCAGTTAAGCCACGGTATTGAGGACACTTATCTTGTATGAAGTCCTCGAGGTCAGCGTTGCGCACATATGCGTAAAATTCATCCTTGATTCCAGCTTGACTCATGAATTCATCTGACGGCCATTCACAGGGCCGCACATCAGCATCCCTCGGTGGTTCATCGTCCGGCTCATGGAACGCAAGCCTCGGTTCTTGCTTCCTTGAAGGACCACCTTGGAAGTTTCTCCTAGATATTTTTCTGAAATTTTCTGAAATTTTTAGTAACTTCAAAATAAAAGTTAACCAAACTCAACAAGATTGATGGCAACAACTCCTATAAGTGCATAGAGGCTATATCATGCATTAAAACTACTTGGGACCAAGAAAATTTGACATGCAAGCTCAAGAACAAGGTCACCACAGCAGCATAAATTTGCAACAAATAAAGCACTAGAACAAAAACTAGTTGGACCAATGGAGGAGTCACATACCAAGGAACAATCTCCCCACACAGCTTGGTGAATGGTGCTTTGAGCAAGGAGATCGAAAATGGCAGCAAGATGAGCTAGAACTCGGGTTTGAGCTGGTTGTGGATTTTTTTGGGAGGAAGAGGAAGGGCAAGGGTGCAGGAATAAGTGGAGGGGGGGGGCACGTGGGGCCGACGAGGCAGGCGGCGCGCCCTGGACCCTCATGGCCACGTGCTGGCTCCCCTCCCTGTGTGTTCAGTGCCATATTTTCTTAAATATTCTAGAAAAAATCGTATTTCATTTTCATGGCATTTGGAGAACTTTTATTTTCGAGATATTTTTTATTGCACGGATAAGTCTGAAACAGACAGAAATTACTATTTTTGCTTTATTTATCCTAATTAACAGAAAGTAGAAAGAGGGTACATAAGGTTGTGCTATCTAGATTCACCTATCCCATGTTCATCAAAAGGAATCCATTAACAAGGTTGATTAGGTCTTGTTAATAAACTCTTTCCGAGTAACATGAAACCGGAGAATTTTTGAATAACACTAGGTTACCTCAATGGGGATAGGTATGTCCCCAACAATAAGTATGTCATATGTCTTCTTGACAGTAGGAATAGGAAACTCGAAGCCTCCAATAGTAATAGTTGAAGTTTTTCCAATATATTTGATACTGTGGACCTGAGGTTGTTTCCTCGGAAAGTGTACAATATTCTCATTACCATTGACATGAAAATTGACATTGTCTTTGTTGCAATCAATAACAGCCCCTGCAGTATTCAAAAAGGGTCTTCCAAGAATAATAGACATACTATCGTCCTCGGGAATATCAAGTATAACGAAGTCCGTTAGAATAGTAACATTTGATACTACAACAGGCACATCCTCACAAATACCGACAGGTATAGCAGTTGATTTATCAGCCATTTGCAAAGATATTTCAGTAGGTGTCAACTTACTCAAGTCAAGTCTATGATATAAAGAGAGAGGCATAACACTAACACCAGCTCCAAGATCACACAAAGAAGTCTTAACATAGTTTCTGTTAATGGAGCAAGGAATAGTTTGTACTCCTGGATCTCCTAATTTCTTAGGCATTCCACCCTCAAAAGTGTAATTGGCAAGCATGGTGGAAATTTCTACTTCAGGTATCTTTCTTTTGTTGGTAATAATGTCTTTCATATACTTAGCATAAGGATTTTTTTTAAGCACGTCAGTCAAACGCATACGCAAAAAGATATGTCTAATCATCTCAGCGAAGCGCTCAAAATCCTCATCATCCTTTTTCTTGGATGGTTTCGGAGGAAAATGCATGGGTTTCTGAACCCATGGTTCTCTTTACCTACCGTGCTTCCTAGCAACAAAGTCTCTGTTATCATAACGTTTATTCTTTGATTGTGGGTTATCAAGATCAACATCAGGTTCAATCTCTACATCATTATCATTGCTAGGTTGAGCATCATCATGAACATCATCATTAATATTACCACTAGGCTCATGTTCATTACCAGATTGTGTCTCAGCATCAAAAACTGATATATCATTATTATTCTCAGGTGTGGCAGCTACAGGTTCACTAGGAGCATGCAAAGTTCTATCATTTTTCTTTTTCTTCTTCTTAGAAGAACTAGGCGCATCTATATTAGATCTGTGAGAATCTTTCTCAATTCTCTTAGGGTGGCCTTCAGGATACAGAGGTTCCTAAGTAATTCTACCACCTCTAGTCACAACTCTAATGGCATTATCATTATTCTTACTATTTAATTCATTGAGCAAATCATTCTGAGCCTTAAGTACTTGTTCTACTTGAGTGGTGACCATAGAAGCATGTTTACTAATAAGTTTCAGTTCACCTTTAGCTCTAGACAGATAATCACTCAAGCGTTCAATCATATAAGCATTATCTTGTAATTGTCTACCAACATAAGCATTGAAGTTTTCTTGTTTCACAATGAAATTGTCAAACTCATCAAAGCATTGACTGAGAGACTTATAACGAGGAATATCACCTTATCAAATCTATAAAGAGAATTTACCTTTACTACCTATGTCGGGTTATCAAGACCATGTATTTCTTCAATAGGCGGTAAATTCTTAACATCTTCAGCTTTAATACCTTTTTCTTTCATAGATTTCTTTGCCTCTTGCATATCTTCAGGACTGAGAAATAGAACACCTCTTTTCTTCGGAGTTGGCTTAGGGGCTGGTTCAGGAAGTGTCCAATTATTTTCATTGGCCAGCATATTATTCAATAGTAATTCAACTTGTTCAACTCTTCTTTCCCTGAAAACACAACCAGCACAACTATCCAGGTGGTCTCTAGAAGCATCGATTAGTCCATTATAAAAGACATCAAGTATATCATGCATCTCAAGAGGATGATCGGGCAAAGCATTAAGTAACTGGAGAAGCCTCCCCCAAGCTTGTGGGAGACTATCTTCTTCAGTTTGAGCAAAGTTATATATTTCCCGTAAGGCAGCTTGTTTCTTATGAGCGAGAAATATTTAGCAGAGAAGTAATACATCATATCCTGGGGACTACGCACACAACCAGGATCAAGAGAATTAAACCATGTCTTAGCATCACCCTTTAACAAGAATGGAAATAGCTTAAGGATATAATAGTAACAGATCTTTTCATCATTGGTAAACAGGGTGGCTATATCATTCAACTTAGTAAGATGTGCCACAATAGTTTCAGACTCATAGCCATGGAAAGGATCTGATTCAACCAAAGTAATTAACTCAGGATCAACAGAGAATTCATAATCCTTATTAGTGACATAGATAGGTGAAGTAGAAAAAGTAGGGTCATGTTTCATTCTAGCATTCAAGGACTTTTCTTTCAACTTAGCTAATAACTTATTAAGATCATACCTATCAATGCAAGCAAGAAAGTCTCTAGCAGTTTCTTCATCCATAACATAACCCTCAGGCACAACAGGCAATTCATATCTATTGGGAGTAGTTTGATCATCACTTTCATAAATATCATCAGTTTCAACATTTGCACTCTCCCTAACCTTAAAAATTTGTTCATCTAGAAATTCACCTAGTGGAACTGTGTCAGGCATAGAGATAGTTTCATCATACATAGCAGAAGCAGCATCATCAAGAACATACGGCATATCAGATTCAATAGCAGGAGTAGGTGCCGCAAGTTTACTCATAACAGAAGGAGAATCAAGTGCAGAGCTAGATGGCAGTTCCTTACCTCCCCTCGTAGTTGAGGGCAAGATCTTGGTTTTTGAGTCCTTCAAATTCTTCATAGTGATCAGCAGATATAAATCCCAAGTGACTTAAAGAATAGAGCTATGCTCCCCGGCAAAGGCGCCAGAAAATAGTCTTGATAACCCACAAGTGTAGGGGATCACAACAGTTTTCGAGGGTAAAGTATTAAACCCAAATTTGTTGATTCGACACAAGGGGAGCCAAAGAATACTCTTAAGTATTAGCAGCTGAGTTGTCAATTCAACCACACCTGGAAACTTAGTATCTGCAGCAAGATAGTTTAGTAGCAAAGTAATATGATAGTGGCAGTAGCAACAATAAAATTAATGATAGTGTTTTTGTAGTTTTTGTAATAGTAGCAATGGAAAAGTAAATAAGCAACTAGAAATATAGGTAAAGCTCGTAGGCATTGGATCGGTGATGGGAAATTATGTCGGATGCAATTCATCATGTAGAAGTTATAACCTAGGGTGACACGGAACTAGCTCCAGTTCATCAATGCAATAGTCATATGTGCTTATGGAAAAGAACTTGCATGACATCTTTTGTCCTACCCTCCCGTGGCAGCGGGGTCCTATTGGAAACTATGGGATATTATGGCCTCCTTTTAATAGAGTATGGGACCAAAGCATTAACACATAGTGAATACATGAACTCCTTAAACTATGGTCATCACCGGGAGTGGTCTCGATTATTGTCACTTCAGGGTTGCCGGATCATAACACATAGTAGGTGACTATAGACTTGCAAGATAGGATCTAGAACACACATATATTCATGGAAACATAATAGGTTCAGATCTGAAATCATGGCACTCGGGCCCTAGTGACAAGCATTAAGCATTGCAAAGTCATAGCAACATCAATCTCAGAACATAGTGGATACTAGGGATCAAACCCTAACAAAACTAACTCGATTACATGATAGATCCCATCCAACCCATCACCGTCCAGCAAGCTTACAATGGAAATACTCACACACGGTAGTGAGCATCATGGAATTGGTGATGAAGGAAGGTTGATGATGACGATGGCGACGATCTCCACTCTCCGGAGCCCCGAACGGACTCCAGATCAGTCCTCCTGAGAGAGATTAGGGCTTGGCAGTGGCTCCGTCTCGTAAAATGTGATAATTCCTTCTCCTTGATTTTTTTCTCCCCGAAACGGAAGATATAGGATCTGGGGATACGTTGGTGGAGCACCAGGGGGCCCACGAGGCAGGGGGCGTGCCCTGGGCAGGGGGCACGCCCCCCACCCTCGCGCCCCCACCCTCGTGGACTGGCCCAAGGCCCCCTGGTGTGGATCTTCTTGCAGGTATTTTTTATATTTTTCGAAATAATTCTCCGTTGATTTTCAGGCGACTCTGAGAACTTTTTATTCTGCACAAAAACAACACCATGGAAGTTCTACTGAAAACAACATCAGTCTGGGTTAGTTCCATTCAAATCATGCAAGTTAGAGTCCAAAACAAGGGCAAAAGGGTTTGGAAAAGTAGATACGTTGGAGACGTATCACACACACAGTACTCCAGAAATTATAATAGAGTTCAATCACACACTTTATTACATCGAGGTCCTCAAAAGAGAATTTATTACAATAATATGGCAAAGGCCATCTAAATGAAAATAACTGCGAAAGCATCGAAGGTAAATGAGTCCATCCAACTCCATGGCAAACTGAGTGCAGAACAACGACCTATCGCACCTTTAATCCTCGTCGAAAAACTCCGCAACATGAGACGTTGCAGCCGTGTAGGTCAACACATGGAATATGCTGGCAATTTCACACCATAGAGTAATAATAATGAAGAAGACTATATCTATATGCAATTTTAGCTGGTGGAGGCTCTAAGTTTAATTTTTGCATAAAGCCAATTTTATCCTACGACAAAGGAATACATTTTTATTTACTACTAAAATAAGATGCCATAATTGAGAAGGTTCCTCCAACTCAATTCCAAAATTCCCAAGTTATTAGTAACCCAATAATTTCATTAAATAGAGTGATGAGATCAACCAATAATTCACTTCTAGATACTCAAGTTGTCCATAACCGGGGACACGACTAATCATGATTTGATTTTACACTCTGCAGAGGTTTGCGCACTTTTACCCACAAGACTCGACCACCTCCATGATCGGAAGATCGAGACACAACCTTTCTGAAGTATTTCCTCCAAACCCTGGGTAGACCAGTACACCTACTTTCCCCTACATCAGCTGGTCTACCACAGAAAGATGTCACACAATTTACTCAACTATGCCAGAGCCCATAATGGCTTGTGGCTGCACACGGAAGTTTCTAGGCATGAAAGATCTTATGATCCCTTTGAGCCTAGGTGGCAGACATAGGGTAATCGCACGAGTACTACGGGATCCCCTTGGGCAAAGCACTGGTTTCTCCAGGTGCCCCAAACAATCCACCCAGATGTGTATTAAGGTTGCCACCTTATGTTGTCCCAAAAAATTATTATCTCTCGCAACTTGCATGTATCACACATACCAATCCCCGCCTACAAGCATGGCTAAGCAATATATGAGATAATGAATATTCCCGGGGTGATAAAAGGTCATAGGTTCCTACCACATAAACTACAAAGCATATCACCATGTTCCCAATCCTACTCATGCAATCTTTGAGGGTGAAACTAATGCATAGTAAAAACTGGGTATCGAAAATTATGATCAAAGTGTGAACTTGCCTTGCTGACGTTCGTTGAAATTTAAAGATTCGTAGTAGCAAGCTTCGCACTCCGGATGATCTAGCGTAAGCAAGAAATAACATAAATAAGCATACAAGCAAAGATTCAAAAAGAAAACAAATAAAAGACTTTGAAAAACTGCAAAAACACCAAATAAATTTTCTGTACAGAATGTAATTTTTATAGCAACAAAAATAAATGGTTTTGGTTTTAACAGAAGGTACATGTCACAAGCTTCGATTTGCAAAAATAATCACCCAAAACGGAGTTACGAAACTCAAGTTATGGCCTAACGAAGTTTGAAATCAAATCTGTTTGAATTCAAATTTTAAAACTTCCAAAAATCTTTTCCGTTTGGTTCTCTGGATATAGGATATTTTTATGAAATCATAGAAAAAAGAATCAACTAAATCCGGTCTATAGATTAAAAGATACATACTAGAAAGAAGATTGATAAAGAATCTGAATTTGAAAAAAAAATCCTAAAAAGAAAAAAAAATCGGCCACAGACAAGTGGCGCTCTATGGTTGGCTGGGGTGTTTGCGGCGGCTAAAACAAAAAGCAAAAAAAGGCCGGTTTGATCAACTGAAGAAAACCCAACAAAACATTTTTTTACTGAACGAACAAACAGATGCTCGTTCAACTTACAGATAGAAGAACGAGTGTTGGGGAGGCGCTCGGGCTCCGGCGATCATGGGCGGAGGCGAAGATGTCTAGGAGATGCGGTGGAGAGTGGCTCGTCCGGTGGAGGAGTCGGTGAAGATCGGCGATGACGAACGGCGACAAAATCAAGCGACGAAACTCGTGTACTCCAGGTGCTCTGGTGAAGACAACATGGTCGGGATGGCCTCTGTAGATAAAGAGGGATCAAAAGACCTTGTCAAATCGGTTGTACGGATCGAGAGAAGTCGGAACACAAAAGGATAAGGCTTGGGACGGCTCACCGGCGTCGGAAACTTGCGATGAACTACAGCTTCTGAGACAAGATTGGAACGTCGAGTGCGCCGTCTAGAGGTAGTTTTGGCGAGAGATTTTCGACTGAATCGGTCGAGGAGAGTCGTGGCTATTTATAGGACATATTGCTTGGGCGTGGGATTGGCTAGAGGTAAGATTTTCAAGAATTCTAAATGAAACGACATAAGGTGTACGCGTACGTTTCTCTGTAGTGGGAGGAAGAAGAAGAGATGGGGTGGGGCCCAGGCGCTAGAGGGAGTGAGAAGAGTAACGTGAATGGGAGAGGGAACGAATGAGGGTTGAGAGGGGCTTGCGAGGTTCTTTTTATAGGGCTTGGGGAGGCCAGAATTCGAGCAGAAGATGTAGTATAATGGTTGTTGTTCAGTTTCTGTGTAATGGCCACTATGCCTCGATTGATGGCGCACTAGCTAAGGGGAAAAGGTTGGGGAAAGCAAGGGGAACCAGTTATGGGGGTTAGTGGGTGCGGGGGAAGGGAGATGAGGGGGAGAGAGAGGTGGAGGCGCCATGGATGAGCCTCTGTTCGTGTTCCTCTGTACATGAACGAGGAGGAAAAGAAGATAGCGATGGACATGGGCCTTAGTGAAAAAAATGAGGCCCAATAAAAGAAACACTGAAAAAAATATAAAGATAGAAAATAGAAAATATTTTTATATAGGACATATATATATCAAAACTTTCAGAAAAATAAATCCTACAAGATGAACTATATTTCAGAGGCTAAATAAAAACTTTATAAAAAATATTTTTCAAAAAAAATCCAAATGAAACTCTAATTTGAATTCAAAACTTTTGGCATTGATTTCTTCTGACTTTTTGGAGTGTCATGTTAGCTCATCTCATACTTTTGAACAAGTATTTGTCAAGGATTTTTTAAATAAATTTCAATTGCCAAGTTGAATTCAAAGTCAGATAAAATTCAAATGCCTCTGAAATTTCCAAATGCCACTCAATTAAAAAAATGCATATATGCTTAGCTAATAATTGTAAGACATTCCAAATTGAAAATTTGGGATGTTACAAACCTGCCCCCCTTAAGATGAATCTCGCCCTCGAGATTCGGGTTGGCTAGCAAAAAGGTGTCGGTGGTCCTGTCGAAGATCTTCTTCGCGTTCCCAGGTGGCTTCTTCCTCGGTATGGTGACTCCATTGAACCTTGCGGAACTTGTTGACCTTGCTACGGGTAACTCTGTTAGCAAACTTGAGAATCTTGACGGGCTTCTCCTCATAGGTCAGATCACTATCCAACTGTATGGCCTCCAGTGGCACTGTATCTCTCAAAGGATTATTGGCCATCTCTGCATGGCACTTCTTCAACTGGGAAACGTGAAACACATCATGAACTCCAGACAAGGCTTCGGGTAACTCTAGATGATATGGAACTTCTCCTCTATGTTCCAAAATTCTATATGGCCCCACAAATCGTGGTGCTAGTTTGCCTTTAACTCCAAACCGTTTAACTCCTCGAAGTGGAGACACACGAAGATATGCTCTATCTCCGACTTCGTAGGTTACTTCCTTGCGTTTATCATCAACATAACTCTTCTGCCTGGACTGGGCTATCTTGAGTCTGTCACGGATCAACTTGACTTTCTCCTCCGAATCTCTGATTAAATCGGGTCCAAACAGTTTACGGTCTCCAACTCCATCCCACATCAATGGTGTCCAGCACCTCCTTCCGTACAAGGCTTCAAAAGGGGCCATCTTCAAACTAGCTTGATAGCTGTTGTTATATGAGAATTCTGCTTATGGCAAATTATCATCCCAACTAGATCCATAATCTAGCGCACAAGCTTTCAACATGTCCTCCAGAATCTGATTGACTCTCTCGGTCTGCCCATCTGTCTGCGGATGAAAGGCTGTACTGAACTCTAGCCTGGTACCCAAAGTTTCGTGTAATTGATTCCAAAACTTTGAGGTAAACTGTGTTCTTCTATCTGATATGATGGTCCTCGGAACTCCATGCGAACATACGATCCTAGTCATGTATATCTTGGCCAACTTAGCACTTGTATATGTGGTTTTTACGGGGGTGAAGTGAGCTACCTTGGTCAAACGATCAACTATAACCCAGATGGAATCATATCCTGAACGAGTCCTGGGCAATCCGGTGATAAAATCCATGCCAAGCTAATCCCATTTCCAGTCGGGTATCGGCAAGGGCAGAAGTAATCCTGCTGGTTTCTGATGCTCTGCCTTAACTCTCTGATATACGTCGCATACTGCTACATACTCGGCAATATCCTTCTTCATACCTGTCCACCAGAAATTTTCCTTCAAGTCCAAATACATCTTTGTGTTTCCCGGGTGTATCGAATAAGGCGAATCATGAGCCTCTTGAAGAATCAACTTCCTGATCTCTGTGTCATTTGGCACATAAATACGCTGCTCAAACCATAAGGTTCCGTGTTCATCCTCACAAAATACTTCTGCCTTTCCTTGGTTCATCCTTCCCTTTATCTCTGCAATACCTTTGTCTAACTTCTGGGCTTCTCGGATCCTTCCCAACAAAGTGGACTGAATTTCCAGTGCTGCAACATATCCTCTCGGAACTATCTCCAATTGAAGGTCTCTGAGATCATCGGCTAACTCTTGAGGCAATCCTCCTGCCGTGAGGGTATTGACATAGCTCTTGCGGCTCAATGCATCTGCCACAACATTGGCCTTTCCTGGGTGATAATGCAGTCTCACGTCATAATCCTTTATGAGCTCTAATCATCTCCTCTGCCTGAGGTTCAACTCCTTCTGCGTGAAGATGTATTTCAAACTCTTGTGATCCGTGTAAACATCACAATGATTTCCAATAAGAAAATGCCTCCAAGTCTTGAGTGCTGCACTACGGTAGCTAACTCTAAATCATGTGTGTCATAATTCAACTCATGAGGTCGAAGCTGACGTGAGGCATATGAAATAACTCTTCCTTCTTGCATAAGAACACCTCCAAGTCCCTGACGTGAAGCGTCGTAATACACCTGAAAATCCTTGTGTATATTCGGAAGAATTAGCATTGGGGCTGTGACCAAACGTTTCTTCAAATCCTGAAAACTAGCCTCATATTCCTCGGTCCAATTAAACTTGGTGTCTTTCTTCAGTAATTCTGTCATGGGCTTCGCGATCTTGGAGAAATTCTCAATAAACCTCCAATAATTATCATGTCAGTCCAAGAAAACTGCGTATCTCTCCGACTGTGGTGGGTGCCTTCCACTCGGTGACGGCTTCAACTTTGGAAGGTTCTACTGCTATTCCTTCCCCTGATATAACATGTGCGAGAAATCCGACTTCCTTCAACCAAAATTCACACTTGCTGAACTTGGCGTATAACTGATGTTCCCTGAGCTTCTCGAGAACCAAGCGTAAATGTTCCTTGTGTTCTTCTTCATTCTTTGAGTAAATCAATATGTCATCAATGAATACCACAACAAACTTATCCAAGAACTCCATGAATACCTTATTCATCATACTCATAAAATAGGCAGGGGCATTAGTCAAACCAAAATACCTGACCGTGTACTCATAAAGCCCATATCTCGTGGTAAAGGCTCTCTTGGGTATATCCTATTCTCGAATCTTCAGCTGGTGATATCCTGATCGAAGATCGATCTTGGAGAAAACTTTTGCTCCCTGTAGCTGGTCAAACAAATCATTGATCATTGGTAGAGGGTGCTTGTTGTTGATCGTCACCTCGTTCAGCACACGATAATCTACAACCATTCTCAAGGATCCATCCTTCTCCGCAACTAGAAGCACTGGGGCTCCCCAAGGTGATGAACTCGGTCGAATATAACCTTTCTCCAATAATTCCTTAATTTTCTTCTTAATTTCCTCCAGATCATTTGCGGGGATCCGGTACGGTCTCTTGGATATTAGTCTGGTGCCTGGTAATAATTCGATCAAAAACTCTATGTCCCGATCCGGTGGTGTGCCTGGTAGTTCCTCTGGAAAAACATCGGGATAATCCTTCACAGCCGGTACTTCCTCCTTAACAACTCCCAAATGAGAATTCACTTGAGTCATCCTTGGTGTATGCCTCGACTCATACTTGATCCATTTTCCCTCTGAGGTGGTGAGAAGAATCGACTTACTGGCACAATCGATGTTTCCCTCGTACTTGGATAGCTAATCCATACTTAGGATCACATCCAATCCTTGGGATTCTAGGATTACGAGGTCTGTGGAAAACACATGTCTACCTATTGTCAATGGCAGCTAAAAACATCCCCGACTAGCCATATACTCTGCTCCGGGGGAACTCACTAACATAGGTGACTTAAGGGATACGGTCGGCAACTTAAACTTATCCACGAATCCCCTTGATATGAATGAATGTGATGCACCAGTGTAAAAAAGAACAAGGGTTGTAAATGTGTTAATCAAAAACTTACCAACAACTGCGTGAGGTTGCTTGTAAATTTCCTCCAGATTGACGTGATTCACATGCCCTCTGGTGAAAGGATTGGGATTCTTTCCGGAGCTTCCATTTCCATTCCCGTTCTTGGCCTCATGACACTTTGTGGCATAATGCCCTGGCTTCTCGCACTTGAAACTTGTGATGTGGCTCAGATCCTTCTTTGCTGTTGTTGCGGGGTTGGAATGTTGTTGATTGCCATTTCCTCTGTTCCCATTGCCATTCCTATGGCCAATATGGTTGTGTCCATT
This sequence comes from Secale cereale, assembly GCA_902687465.1. Lineage (NCBI taxonomy): Eukaryota > Viridiplantae > Streptophyta > Magnoliopsida > Poales > Poaceae > Secale > Secale cereale. Next base: position 251,210,408 of record LR738710.1, read on the forward strand.
CCCTCCATGATGTGTATGTACTTCATGGTTATGGTGAGTGTGTCCACCATACTTGCCAGATCCTGATCCATTATTTCCCGGGTACGGGGTATAGCGGGGCTTCTACTGAACTCCAGAGTTGTACTTTCCCTGTCGGTACTTCCCCTTCCGGTTTTCCACCTGCTGCTTCTTGCCTTCCAGAATGAGAGCCTTGTCAACCAACTCTTGATAATTGTTAAAGGTAGGCATGGTCAACTGAAGTCCCAGATCATCGTTTAGTCCCTCCAAAAATTTCTCCTGCTTAGCGGCATCATCAGCTACGTCTCCGGGAGCATACCTGGATAACTTGATGAATACCTCCACATAATCACCAACAGAATGATTACCCTGGTGTAAGTTGCAGAACTCACGCTTCTTTAGACTCATAGCTCCGGCTGAAACATGTCCGGTACGAAACGCCTGCTGGAACTGATCCCAAGTCACATTTGCTATGGGGAATGTGGTGGTGTAATTCTCCCACGACGAAGCTGCTGGTCCATCCAGTTGATGTGCAGCAAAGTGTACCTTCTCAGTGTGAGTGCATCCTGCGGTGGTCAGATCCCTTCTGATCCTGTGAAGCCAGTCATCTGCGACGATCGGCTCCGTGCTGCTAGAGAATGCGGGTGGTTTCAACTTGAGGAAACGAGTAAGGTTGTCGACCGGGGGTGGTGGCGGTGGGTTGTTGTTGTTCTGGTTCTCATTCTGGATAAGCATCTGCATCAGGGCATTCTGGTTCTGGATCAACTGGGTAAGTTCCGGTGGAAATTTCGGGTCACGTCTCGGAGGCATCTGTTCAGTTTAGAGTGGATGAGAAATTAGAATAGAATAAGAGCCTAATGAGAAAAATCACTACCCATATGCTTATGATAGCAATAAAACTTCAAATCAGGCAATTCACAAAAATCACACCACACAATCAAAATCTACAGGTAAGGTCATATCCACAAGAGATATGATCTCTTCATACTACCGTAATCATTCGTTGGACTCCATTTGGTAGTGGTGGTCTGAACTAAATCTCCTCAAATCAATGTCACCTCTAGCTTCTTCTTCGTCAATGTTATCCTCATAGGTTATTCTCATCGGGCTGAGCAACTTGGTGATGGGGTTCATCTACTATTTTATTGAAGTAGAGAAGAGATAGAAATGAATAGAGAAGAGTATAGACCAACATATATATAAGGAAGTCGTAAAATAGAGTTTTCTTCCTATGGTTTTCCATTCCTAGTGGTCGTGTCCTAGAGTCAGCGTGTGCTCTAATATCATCTTGTAGCGACCCGATCCAAATGGATCGAAGCCTCTGTGCTTGAGTGTCATCCCTAGATCGGTATGCCGTCACACACAGTACTTGAAGAATTATAACAGAGTTCAATCACACACTTTATTACATCGAGGTCCTCAAAAGAGTATTTATTACAATAATATGGCCAAAGGCCATCTAAATAAAAATAACTGCAGAAGCATCGAAGGTAAATGAGTCCATCCAACTCCACGGCAAACTGAGTGCAGAACAATGACCTATCGCACCTTTAATCCTCGTCGAAAAACTCTGCAACATGAGACGTTGCAGCCGTGTAGGTCACCACATGGAATATGCTTGCAATCTACCATAGAATAATAATAATGAAAAAGACTATCTCTATATGCAATTTTAGCTCGTGGAGGCTCTAAGTTTAATTTTTTTGCATAAAGCCAATTTTACCCTACAACAAGGGAATAAATTTTTATTTACTACTAAAATAAAATGCCATAATTGAGAAGGTTCCACCAACTAAATTCCAAATTTCCCAAGTTATTATTAACCCAATAATTTTATTAAATAGAGTGATGAGATCAACCAATAATTCACTTCTAGATACTCAAGTTGTCCATAACCGGGGACACGGCTAATCATGATTAGTTTTTACACTCTGCAGAGGTTTGCACACTTTTCCCCACAAGACTCGACCACCTCCATGATCGGAAGATTAAGACACAGCCTTTCTAAAGTACTTCCTCCAAACCCTGGGTAGACCGGTATACCTACTTTCCCCTACATCAGCTGGTCTACCACGGAAAGAGGTCACACAACTTACTCAACTATGCCAGATCCCATAATGGCTTGGGGTTGCACACGGAAGTTTCTAGGCATGAAATATCTTATGATCCCTTTGAGCCTGGGTGGAGGACCTAGGGTGAACGCATGGGCACTCCGGGATCCCCATGGGCAAAGCACTGGTATCTCCAGGTGCCCCAAACAATCCACCCAGACGTGTATTAAGGTTGCCACCTTAGGTTGTCCCAAAAAATTATTATATCTCGCAACTTGCATGTATCACACATACCAATCCCCGTCTACGAGCATGGATAAGCAATATATGAGATAACGAATATTCCCAGAGTGATAAAAGGTCATAGGTTCCTACCACATAAACTACAAAGCATATCCACATGTTCCCAATCCTACTCATGCAATCTTTGAGGGTGAAACTAATGCATAGTAAAAACTGGGTATCGAAAATTATGATCAAAGTGTGAACTTGCCTTGCTGACGTTTGTTTAACTCTAAAGATTCATAGTAGCAAGTTTCGCACTCCGGATGATCTAGCGTAAGCAAGCAATAACATACATAAGCATACAAGCAAAGATCCAAAAAGAAAACAAATAAAAGACTTCGAAAAATGCAAAAACACCCAAATAAAGTTTCTGTACAGAATGTAATTTTTACAGCAACAAAAATAAATTGTTTTGGTTTTAACATAAGGTACATGTCACAAGCTTCGATTTGCAAAAAGAATCACCCAAAACGGAGTTACGAAACTCAAGTTATAGCCTAACGTAGTTTGAATTCAAATCTATTTGAATTCAAAATTTAAAACTTTCAAAAATATTTTTCGTTTGGTTCTCTCGATAGAGGATATTGTTATGAATCCGTAGAAAAAAGACTCAACTAAATCCGGTCTATATATTAAAAGATATACTAGAAAGAAGATTGATAAAGAATCTGAACTTGAAAAAATTCCTGAAAAAGAGAAAAATCGGCTAGAGACAAGTGGTGCTCTCTGGTTGGCTGGGGTGTTTGCTGCGGCTAAAAGAAAAAAGAAAAAAAACCAAAGGCCAGTTCGATCAACTTAAGAAAACCGATCTAGCTCAACAAAAAGTTTTTTACTAAACGAACAAACAGATGCTCGTTCAACTTGCAGAGAGAAGAACGAGCGTTGGGGAGGCGCTCGGGCTCCGGCGAGGCGGCGGCTCCGACGATCGTGGGCTGAGGCGGAGATGTCTAGGAGATGCGATGGAGAGTGGCTTGTCTGATGGTGGAGTCGGTGAAGATCGACGACGACGAATGGCGACAAAATCAAGCGATGAAACTCGCGTACTCCAGGTGCTCTGGTGAAGACAACATGGTCGGGATGGCCTCTGTAGATGGAGAGGGATCAAAAGACCTTGTCAAAACGGTTGTACGGATCGAGAGAAGTCGGAACACAAAAGGATAAGGCTCGGAACGGCTCACCGGCGTCGAAAACTTGCGATGAACTACAACTTCTGAGGCGAGATTGGAACGTCGAGTGCGCCGTCTAGAGGTAGTTTTGGTGAGAGATTTTCAACTGAATCAGTCGAGGAGAGTCGTGGCTATTTATAGGACATATTGCTTGGGTGTGGGATTGGCTAGAGGTAAGAATTTCAAGAATTCAAAATGAAACGACATCGGGTGTACGCGTACGTTTCTTTGTAGTGGGAGGAAGAAGAAGAGATGGGTGGGTCCCAGGCGCCAGAGGGAGTGAGAAGAGTTACGTGAATGGGAGATGGAACGAACGAGGGTTGAGAGGGGCTCGCAGGGTGCTGTTTATAGGGCTTGGGGAGGTGAGAATTGGAGCAGAAGATGTAGTATAATGGTGGCTGTTCAGTTTCTCTGTTATGGCCACTATGCCTCGATTGATGGCGCACTAGCGAAGGGGAAAAGGTTGGGGAAGGCAAGGGGAACCGGTTCTGGGGGTTAGTGGGTGCGGGGGAAGGGAGATGAGGAGGAGAGAGAGGTGGAGAAGCCATGGATGAGCCTCTGTTCGTGTTCCTCTATACATGAACGAGGAGGAAAAAGAAGATAGCGCTGGGCATGGGCCTTAGTGACAAAAAAAACGAGGCCCAATAAAAGAAAGATAGAAAATAAAAATTATTTTTATATAGGACATATATATATATATATATATATATATATATATATATATCAAAAAATTCAGAAAAATAAATCCTAAAAGATGAACTATTTTCAGAGGCTAAATAAAACTTTATATAAACATTTTTCAAAAAAAAAATCCAAATGAAACTCAAATTTGAATTCAACACTTTTGGCATTGATTTCTTCTGACTTTTTGGAGTGTCATGTTAGCTCCTCTCATACTTTTGAACAAGTATTTGTCAAGGATTTTTGAAATAAATTTCAATTGCCAAGTTGAATTCAAAGTCAGATAAAATTAAAATGCCTCTGAAATTTCCAAATGCCACTCAATTAAAAAATGCATATATGCTTAGCTAATAATTGTAAAACATTGCAAATTGAAAATTTGGGATGTTACAGTTCCCTCTTAGTACAGGTGAGGGGTAGCAAATAGATTGAGAAGTGACCAACCAAGGAACGACAACCATCATAAACAAACATTAAACATAACTAACACTGAATAATACGACACAAGTAGGATATAAATTCATTATATAACTATTGACTTAATGTGCATGCATAGGTAATCACAAACCTTAACACCAATATTTTTACTAAACCACAATTACTCACTAACACGACTCACATATTATCATCTCTATATCGCAAAACTATTGCAAGGAATCAAACTTATCATATCCAATGATCTAGATGAAAGTTTTTACTATATCCTTCTTGGATATTCATCTTATTATGATCAATTTCATATCTTGTGCAAATTGTCATCACTATTATCAACTATCAAAATAATATAAGTGAAGCACGAGAGTGTTTGACAAACTACTCCAAAAAGATATAAGTGAAGTTGAAATGAGTAGTTAAGTATATAGGTAGCTATGTGAGGACTCTCTCCCATTTAAAAACTTTCAGATCTATGTATTTTATTCAAATAGCAAGCAAAACAAAATAAAATGACATTCCTAGAATAGCACACATCATGTGAAGAAGCAAAAACTTAGGTTCAATCGAGGCTAATCGATAATTGTTGATGAAGAAAGGTGGGATGCCTACCAGGGCATCCCCAAGCTTAGATGCTTGAGAATTCTTGAAATATTGTCTTGGGATTACTTGGGCATCCCCAAGCTTGAGCTTTTGTGTCTCCTTAATTCCTTTTATATCACGGTTTCCCTAAATCTCAAAAACTTCATCCACACAAAACTCAACAAGAACCAGTGAGATAAGTTAATATAAACCAACTCAAAAGCTTATCATTCTCTACTATAATAAATCACTAAAATTAATTTAACATTTCATAACAAATGCCTCTGCATATTCAATACTCTTATCATCAATAGAATCATTAAACACACAAACATATGTAAACAATGCAATCGTAACAGCAATCTATCTAAACAGAACAGTCTGTAAAGAATGCAAGAAGAATCATATTTATCTAACTCAACAAATTCTAACAATTTACCACACCATCAAAAATTTATCATATCTTATTATGCAAAATAAATCAATATTTTATCACATCTCACTTTTCTAGGGAATTTTGGCAACAACGATAAACTTTCTATTTTCAAACGGCAACATATAAACTTGCAAAATAAGCATGGTAAATATTATCATTGACACATTTATTGAAATAAAAGAAACCAAACATTCTAAATATCAGCAAGCAAATCCTAATAAAATAAAATGTCATTCGAAGCAAACAACATATCATGTAGTGAATAAAAATATAGCTCTAAGTGAGTTTACCGATAATGTTGGAGACGAAAGAGGGGATGCCTTCTAGGCATACCCAAGCTTAGTTGCTTGGATCTTCCTTGAATGTTAACTTGTGGTGCCTTGGGAATCCCCAAGCTTAGTGTATTTCCCCTCCTTATTCTCCTCATATCAACATCTCACCCAAAACTTGAAAACCTCAATCACACAAAACTTAACAAAGCCTTCGTGAGATTCGTTAGTATGATAAAGCAAATCACCACTTTAAGTATTGTTAAAGACAAGATTTATAATTGTTTCCACAAAATTCCTACTGTATCATATAATTTTTACAATTTATATTGATCAATATAAGCCATAGAAACTAGAAAACAAGCAAACTATGCATTGAAAACAAAATCTGTCAAAAAACAGAACAATCTGTAATGATCCGGACATTGACCACACTTATGCAACTCTCAAACTTCTGAAAATTTAGGCAAACGTAAACAATTTGTATATAAATAATGTGTAAAAATTTCAAAAAAATAGCATGTTCTAGTAATTTATAGAATTTTCTGCACTGGACGAAAAACTTTATGTTTTTCATAGAATCAAGTCAACTATCATCCACACTATCCCAGAGGCTTCACTTGGCACTTTATTGAAACAAAAGCTATAAAACATGATTACTACAATAGCTTAATTATGTGAACACACAAAAATATTGGGGTAAATGTTGGGTTGTCTCCCAACAAGTGCATTGCTTTAATGCCTTTTTAGCTAGGCATGATGATTTCAATGGTGCTCACATAAAAGTTATGAATTGACACACAAAGAGATCATCATCAAGCATATGACTAGTTGAAAGTGCATATAATCCCCGGGTGGTTTTCGTAATTCATAACAACATATAGCTCATTGAACTAATATCCATTCATGTTAAATATTTCAAAAAACAATGATTGTCATGGCATGGAGTAGAGATGTGGACCCCTCAAAATGCTAAGGACAAATATTGGCAAAATCTCAAGACTCTTCATTTCTATTTTAGTGATCCAAGATCACATTGAGTCCAGAGGAAAGCGAATACTATTAAAAGGGGATGAGGTGTTACTTAATGATCTACTTGCTCAAAGTGCTTAGTGATATTGCTCCTAAAATCCTCAGCCACTTTCTCATATCCAAATATGTCCAAAACTCCAAGTCAAACTTGGCCCCTCCGATTTGATCTATCTGGTGCCACCGAGTTCATTTGACATAGCCACAACCAGAAACCCTAACAATTCGGTCACATCGATACAGATCTCGGTCTCGCCGAGATGGACTTGCAAACTCTGTGTAATGCTTTTGTAACATTTTGGTCTCACCGAAATGAGCGATCGGTCCCACTGACTTTGCCTGACCGACTCTCTGGTTGCACTTTTCTGAAATTACTCTCACCAAGTTCATGCATTCGGCGTCACTGAGATTAGGTTTTGCCCTAGGCCTAGCACATCGGTTCCACCGAGTTGTTCTAGTCGGTCCCACCGAGATTCTTAACGTTCACATTTTGAACTGCTTCGGTCTTACCGAGTTCCTTAATTTGGTCTGACCGAGTTGGCTCAAATGTGTGTAACGATTGGATTTTATGTGGAGGCTATATATACCCCTCCACCCCCTTCTCCATTAGAGAGAGCGCCATCAGAACGTGCCTACACTTCCACTACTCATTTTCTGAGAGAACCACCTACTTATGTGTTGAGACCAAGATATTCCAATCCTACCACAAGATTCTTTATCTCTAGCCTTCCCCAAGTTGCTTTCCACTCAAATTATATTTCCACTATAGCCAAATCTGTGAGAGAGAGTTGAGTGTTGGGCAGGCTATCATTTGAAGCACAAGAGCAAGGAGTTCATCATCAACACACCATCTATTACCTTTCGGAGAGTGGTGCCTCCTAGATTGGTTAGGTGTCGCTTGGGAGCCTCCGACAAGATTGTGGAGTTGAACCAAGAAGTTTGTAAGGGCAAGGAGATCGCCTACTTCATGAAGATCTACCCGGGTGAGGCAAGTCCTTCACGGGTGATGGCTATGGTGGGATAGACAAGGTTGCTTCTTCATGGACCATTTGTGGGTGGAGCCCTGCGTGGACTCGCGCAGCTATTACCCTGCGTGGGTAGAAGTATCCATCAACGTGGATGTACGATAGCACCCCCTATCGGAACCATGCCAAAAATCATTGTCTCTACATTGAGTTTGCCTTCTCCAAACCCTTCCCTTAATCTTCATATGCAATGTTTAAATTTTTGCTGCTACACTCTTAGAATTGCATATATAGGTTGATTGCTTGGCTTCTGCTAGTTGCAAAAATCTACCAACACTTAAAACTGGAAAAATGTTAGATTTTTAATTGGACAAGTAGTCTAATCACCCCCTCTAGACCTACTTTCGATCCTACACATGGTATCAAAGCTTTGGTCTCCATTTACCTCCATAGCTTTGGTGATCATATCCTTGGTTTCACAATCTAGGAGAGTATGGCATCTAGCGAGGGAAATTTCCACAATAGAGATCCTTACTTTGATGGTACTAATTCTGCTAGTTGGAAAAATAAGATGAAATTGCATATTCTTTGTCATAACCCTGCCGTTTGGGCTATTGTGCGCATTGGCTTGCAAGGTGAATACTTCCAGGATGGACATGAACCGGAACATGAAGCATTTGCAAAAGAATTGAAGATGTTGCTATACAATGCTCAAGCTTGCAATATCCTCTTCAACGGATTGTGCCCCGAAGAATTCAACAAAATCAGCCGTCTTGAGAATGCAAAGGAAATTTGGGATACTTTGGTTGATATGCACGAAGGTACCGAGTCCGTCAAGGAATCTAAATTGGATCTGCTTCAAAGTCAACTTGACAAGTTCAAGATGAAGGGTGGTGAAGGAGTCACTGAGATGTACTCTAGGATGAAGGATGGTGAAGGAGTCGCTGAGATGTACTCTAGGCTTGATCTCATCACAAATGATATTGTTGGCTTGGGAAACGAAGACATGACGGACAAATTCATCATCAAGAAGATCCTAAGAGGTTTCGATGGAAAATGTGATACCGTGTGCACCTTGATCCAAATGATGCCCAATTACAAAGATCGCAAGCCAATGTAAGTCATTGGTAGAATTGTTGCTCATGAGATGTCACTGGAGGATAAGGAAGAGCTCCCCAACAAGTCAAGTGGTGCCTATAAAGCTTCTTGTGATGCTCCTACAACATCAAGTGAAAAACAAGTCTTCAATGAGGAATTGAGCTTAATGGTGAAGAACTTCAACAAGTTCTACAAGAATAGAAGCAAAGAGAGAAGTTCCAAGTCAAGGTCCTACAACAACAAAAGATCTTCTAGCTGTGATCATAATTGCTACAATTGTGGAAGACCCGGATACTACTTCAATGAGTGTATGGCTCCCTACAAGAAAAGAGAAGATTCACCCAAAAGGAGAAGTGGAAGAGAGGATTCACCTCAAAGAGAGAGAAGGAGTACAGATGATCATTATGAACGAAGACCCACTCGTAGAAGCAAGGATTGGAAAGGAAGGACAAGTCATCAAAGAGCTACACAAGATGAAGACATCAAGCTCATGTTGATGAATGGGTGTCCGGTTCCGACTCCGACAACTACTCCGAGAGAAGCTATCACTCCGACTCCAAATATACTCAAGATGAAGGTGTTGCCGGAATTGCTCTTGTGTCATCCAACTCCTACGATATATTTGACTCACCAAATGAAGGAATTGGAAGATGCTTCATGGCTAAAGGCCCCAAGGTATCACACCCTGAGTATCTTGATTTCAATAGTGATGAAGATGATTTGCTAGGTGATGATGAATTCTTGTTGACAACACTAGTGATTAAATATATGATGAAATTGCTAGTAATCATGCTAATCAAGATGAAACGAATGATGATAATAAGAAGGATATTGAGCGTCTAACTAAAGAACTAAACACTCTTAAGTTATCTCATGAAACAACTCTACAGGATCATAGAGAGCTCTTAAAGACTCATGAGAAGCTACGCTTCGAGAAGCTAAATTTAGAGCAAGAGCATGGGTTCCTAAAAGCTATCAACGATGTTCTTCGAAAGAAGAGTTCTTCTTACATTGCCAAGCGTTTACTCTTGTCTACTTATATGCCACAAGTAAAATCTAGCAATAAGAAAGATTCTTCATCTAGTAGTAACAATAATAATGCTAAACCCAATATTGTTGCTAGTAGTTCTCTTGATTCGACTAATGATTCTCTTAGCTAAGTTACACTTGAGCAAGAAAATAGCTTATTAAAGGGAATTATAGAGAAAGGTGTTTACAAGAGCCTTGCCGGGAGTAAGCAATTTGAAGAAATTGTACGCAAGCAAGGAAGGCACCAGAAGAATCAATGTGTTGGTTTTGAAAGAAAGTTCAATGCCAATGGAGTTGAGTGGGAAGAAGATCAATACCCCAAGACAAAGTTTGTTCCTCAACACAATACAAAAAAGACACATCCGTGACATTTTGGCCCGAACGAATTTTTCTGTCATGCTTATGACACTTCTATGATGATAATTGTGACAAAAACACGTATCATCATAGATGTGGTGGGCTCCTACTTCTATGACAAAAAATCATGACAGAAAATGGGCTCTTTGTCCTGGGCGGGCCGGGGATGCACCTGCATGACATTCTTTGGGCCGTCCCTAACGGAAAATATCGTGGTAGAAGCGAGGGCGAGGAAAATTTCGAGGAGTTCCCGATTACAGTGGGTGGTCGGGGCGGAGCGATGCACGGAGGTTTGCTTGTTTCTCTCGTACACGTCGCATGTATGTGCGAGGTGTTGGGCTCTAACTAAACCCGAGCGAGGCATTTGGTTACTGAACCCGAGCTATTGCAGTAGCCAAGTTACTAAACCTGAGCGACCAATCCCTGCTGGCTGCTAACTGAACCCGCCCGATTCCTTTCCTACTACTGTTAACTGAAGCCTATCGAACCCTGCTGATGCTGCTTGATGAACAATGACCGTTGTTGGGGGTTGGATGAACAGTTCCTGATGGGGGATGGATGAACATGACCCCGTGGTAGTAGAGGCCATTGCCGCTGAATGAATAGGACCCCAACCGAGAGGAGGCTGACACACACTCGAGTCGGTTGGGGGTGGATGAACATGACCCCATGGAGGGCTAGTTGAATAGGACCCCATGGAGGGCTGGTTGAACAGGACCCCCATGTGGAGAGCTGGTTGAACAGTAGCCTGTGGAGGCCGGATGAATAAGACCCCGTGATGAACAGTAGTTGGTGGAGGCCTGAGGAAGTCGATGGTGGTTGAACAATAGCAGGGGAGGCTGGAGGAAGTTAACGGTGGATGAACAATAGCCCATGGAGGCTGGAGCTAGGCAGTAGACGGTGGATGAACAGTAGCCCGTGGAGTCCCGTTTTGCGGTACGCCACACCCCTCCTGATGAACAGGACCCCATTTCGACCGTTGCCGCTCCAACACAAGTCTGTTTCCTCCGTTTTGCGATACGCCACACCCTTCCTGATCAACAACACCTTGTTTCGACCATAGGAGCTCGAACATAAGTCCGATTCCTCCATTTTGCGGTATGCCAGACTCTTCCTGATAAACAAGACCCCATTTCGACAGTACGCGGTCCAATAAAAGACCGTTTTCCTCCGTTTTGCGGTACGCCAGACCCCGTTCCGGCTGTTCTGTCCAAGCCGGTTGGCTCCTGATGAACATGACGTGTTCCGGGCCCTGGCCGTACATCTGCGCGAGTACGCGTTCGAGACCCCGCCCTTATGTATGTATGTAGCTGTATTTACTTTCTTGCAGCATGGCTGTACATACGTGTACACGATATATATAAACGGGACTGCGTGACATGCTACGTCTGCGCCTCTACTACGACATGTGCATCTCCTTACTCGGCCATGATTCATCGCTACAGAGAGAGCGTTCAACCAGTATGTACGTACACGTTCACGACCAGACAGACAACTCTACGTACGGTTCGACCCGGTGGGTCCCAGCTGCCAGGGAGGATAAGGAGGGACTTCCTTGCGTGCGAAGATCTATCTGGTGGGTCCAAGCTGTCAGGGGAAGAATCATTTTTTGCCCATAATATGGACGCACTTCCTTGCGTGCAAAGATGTAGCTAGTGGGTCCCAGCTGTCACGGGGGAAACGTTTTTTTCAAGGCCCTTCAGGTAGGTCCCGCTGTTAGGTGGAGGAATCATTATTTGCATGTAATAAGGAGTCACATCCTTGCTGCGGTCGTGGACCCAGTTGTCAGCGTCTCCACGTATAGTCGTCTTTCGATGGAAGTCGTTTCTTGACCATGTTGACCATGCCGTGCGGACAACACTAGGCGGTGGACGACGGTGAGGTAGGGAATGATGCGAAACCTGGGAACACGCGGAGGTTAGTATGAGGGTTGACTGGTTCGGTTGCGGTGTGAGTCTGCCGTCGCCGCAGAATAACAGGGGGTGTGGGTGAGTAGAGGGATGGCCCAGCCAGTGGTGGGAGTAGTAGGGGGCAGTGAGTCCTACACGACAGCATAGCTGGCCACGGGAGGCAGGAGCACGCAGTGGTTTGGATGGCTAGAGCAAGAAAATCAGAGGTTGAAGAAGCAGGACGACCATTGGATGTTAACAATCCAACGGTCACTCGTGATAGAATCGTTTGTTGACTAAGTTGACAAAGCCCTGCGTACGCATCAACTTAGTAGGGCCACAAGTTAGCCTGCAAATCTGGTGGGCCCCAGCTGTCTTGGGGAGCACTCATTATTTTTCGCTTAATAAGGAGGCACTTCCTTCCGTGCCAAGATATAGTTGGTGGGTCCCAGGTGTCATTGGGAGGATTCATTCTTTTGGCGTAATAAGGAGGTACTTGCTTGCGTGCGGCCATGGACCATGTAGGTCCCAACTGTCAGCCTCTCCATGTACATCCCTCTTCCGATGTTGTTGTTTGTTGACAATGTTGACCACGCCGTGCCGAGAACACCAACGCGATGGACGACGGCGAGACCCAGGAAGGGAATGACCCGGAGGCGGCGAAGCCACAACAATGGACGGATGTGGGTGAGTAGAGGGATGGCCTGGCCAACGGTGGGAGTAGTAGGGGGTAGTGAGGCCTGCACAGCAGCACCGCCAGCTACGGGAGGCGGGAGCAGGCGGTCCCACCAGCATTAGATTTGGCGGCTGGAGCAAGAAGATCAGAGATTGAAGAAGCACGACGGCCGTTGGATTGACATGCAATGGTCACGTTCGCTAGAATCGTTTGTTGACGTATATAATAAGTAAGAAAATCTTGCATACGCGTCAACTTAATAGGCCCACAAGTCAGACCATTCCCTATTTTTTAATAGTTTACAGCTCATTGCAACTTCTTATGCAATTTATTGCAGTCCTTTTTTTGTTGGCCAAGGACAGGGTTAAAAATTTAAACGAAATTTTGCATATTTAGGTGGGGTCCAAACTATTTTTAATACCGAAATGTCGAGCCAAATTTAAAGTACTTTGAAGATATATTTAAATTAGGTTAAAGCCCAGTGAAATTGGAATATCTGAAAATGTGAAAATATTCAGAAATTTAAAAGCAATTGCTAATTTGTTGTCTATTTTTATATTACAGCCCATTTCATATTACTTTCTAGATTTGTAGCCGCCTTGAAAGAGTTGCAGCCCAGCAGGGCATAGAAGAATAAGTAGGCCTGGATTGGGTATTCTTCAGAAAAAATAAATTGGGCTCATTTTCACAAAGAAAAAAATAGCTGGGCTGGTCATGTGGTGAACGTAAATAGAAGCCTGGGCTAGACGGGCCACAGCCCAGTTGAAAACCTGCTCTGTCTCAACAATAACACAAAAATACTGCTTGAGCAGCTACATCCCAGGTGTCAGTCAATCTTGTGTTGTTCTCTTGTCTATTGACTATACGCTGACAATGTCATCGGTCCTAGATGTCAGCAAACCACTAGAAGGCAGCATTTTATTTTTCTATACGCTGACAATGGAGTACCTATAACAAAAAATGAGGAACTTGCTGTGTACGGCCATAGACATGGTGCCCCCCTAGTGTCATCCTCTCCAGGTACAGTCCTCTCATGATTCCTCTTGTTTGTTGACCATGTTGACAACGCGAGAGGGCAGCACCGCGGCGAACACACCAAAGCACGCAGAGGACGACGTCGAGGCCTCAGACTTTGGTGTTAACGATTTAGGAGACGGTGGGGCAGCGATGCACTGAGACACAGCCAGCCATGGGAGGCAGAAGCAGGCGGCCCCGCCAGCGCTGGTTTGGTTTGGGAGGCTGGAGGAAACCAGGACTGAAGAAACACGAAAGACTGTAAAAGCAGCATTAGTACTTAACAACCTTAACTGAAACTAGCAGGGGCCCTTAACAACCATAGCTGAAAGCTATATGAGTACTTATACAGGTTCAACCGTACAAACCACGCCTCGAACAGTGCTACTTTGCCTATAATTAACCAAGGGTGAGGCCACCAAGCCCCAGGACAAGCCCATGCGCCACTCCGCGCATCCACAATCTTCTGAAAGCGGCTTCATCTCGCAATGTAGTCAATAAACAGGATATTCACTTCGGAGCCATGGAAAAGCATGAGCATAACCTTCTGTCCTATTCTCCGACATGGATGGGCCTTCATTATTTGAGACCACCCATGAATAAGTATATTTTCACCTCCTAGGGAAATGGAGTAGGTCAACATAGACATCATGTTGTGGCCAAGTGCAAGTCTGACCCGACCATGGTCAGGCATCTGTATAGGAACAATAGAACTGGGAACTTTCTGTTTCAAGAAGATCACAACTGTAAAACCGTGTATAAGCAAGAGTTTATGAACAATATATATAACAGAAAACAGCTCGTACCATAAGTTTCTCGACACAGTTTGACATGTTCAACGTGTGCACCAGTGGCATACATATCCCACATGGTCTTCCACCATTGAAATGCCCCACAGGGACCTCAAGATGATCAATAAAGTGTAGGAACTGGTGGATGTCGTCCCAGTCTACTTCAGTGCCATCAGTAACAATCAAGTTCTTATAGAATAACAAACGAGTAGCGTGCTTAATTTTGAAATAACCTACACATGCCACCAATTATAAGAAATATTGGTTAGAAGTAGCATCTTTGTGAGAGAAGGGAATCACAAATCGTTGCTACTTCTAAAGTTAAATTGGGATTAGTTAGACATAATAGGTGGATTAAGAAGTAATCGAGGCAACATGAAGAACCAGATACAAAACTAACATGGATGAACTACTAGAAAGACGTCGGGGTGGGTGATCATAGTGAAGATGAGACCAGGTTTTGATATTTCCATCAACATTCATGCGCCAACTTTCAGTCTGTAACACTTGATAAAGTGTATCCAAGTTCTCCATAAAAAAAGCAGTGATCTTCTTGGTTCATGAACGCAACTCAGATTTATACCCATGGCTTGTCTTCAGTGTGACTATTAAACTGTTGTATTCAGTTATGGCAAGGCCGGCCATCTTGAGTACATGTATTCTCGCAGAGCAAGGAATGTGCTGCGGGAAAAATAATATGAGAACACAATGTATTTGCTATCCAAATTTAGAAATAATTTCCTCCTTCACGTCAGTGATAACCATGGCACTAGTACCTTTTATCCAAATATAGCAATCCAAATTTCCAAATTAGTCGAGAGCATGTTCAAAAAACCCACCCTCGAGGATAGAAAAGAGGTTTCTAGGTACATACTATGCGTGTTTTAAAATCCTATGTTAGGATGAGAAGGAACAAGTATGGCGTCTCGCCGAGGGCGCAGAAACTTGTAGGGTCCTCACACTTTGGGCACTGCAAATGAAACACAGTAGATTCAGTACAAAGAAAAATGCATCAATGGCAGCGACTGCCATCCTAGCATTACCCGCAACCAAGGGACTTGGATTTATCGGGGATGGATGAAGAATTCGTACCTGGTTCTCCATGAGAAAACCCTATGCAATCGCCGAGAGGCGTTTTTCTCTGAACAAGCAGACAACGGAGAAGGGGATTCAGGCCTAGTGAAATATTGTTGCTTTGTTCGTCCATCTTACTGCTAAAGCTGGAAATGTGCGGTTTTTTGTGATTTGACGGCTCATTGGGCATTACTGTCGCGCTGCGACCTGGGTGAGTCTACCGTGCAGTTGTGCACTCTAATTTGGTGCATGGCATGTGGACCCCGTTGCCCGATGCCCCACATATCAGTGATAGGAAGTAGAAAGGCAAGACTAAATAGTTACACATAAATATTTTTTTGATAGAGAGATACTCCTTCTGTAAAGAAATATAAAAATATTTTATATCACAACTTTATAATTACATAAGAAAAATCAAGGGGAATATATATAACATAATATGGGGGTTCAGCTGAGAATATAATACTCGAACAGGCTCACGATTCTAGACTTTGGGCCACAGGCCAGTGGGCCTCCATGTTTGGGGGGCCATGTGTTCTAACTCGGCGCATTTCAAATTGCAAGAGACCGGTACGGCACTAGTTTTAGATGTTGTTGCAAGGCGAATATAGAAAATTAAATAAAGCACGGCAGCTGTTAGAATGAAATCAAACGACAGTTCCTAACCCACAATCAGAGTTGCAATTCTTTCACGATATCCTACGTAATAATTAATATTGTCTTACTACTTATACACACAGGACACTTGTTTCACCATGCCATCTAATTACATCAAAAGCTCTTGGAGGATAGATCAGTTCGGCAGTTGCGTGCTGCTACTAAAGAATTTCAAAGTTGATTAGGACCAGCTCTCCTTACCGAGAAAGTTTGATTTTGACATCATCCCTGATACGTCCCTAACGTTTCTATAATTTTTGATTGTTCCATGCTATTATATTATCTGTTTTGGATGTTTTATATGCATTAATATGCTATTTTATACTGTTTTTGGGACTAACCTATTAACCTAGGGCCCAGTGCAAGTTTATGTTTTTTCCTTGTTTTTGAGTTTCGTAGAAAAGGAATACCAAACAGAGTCCAAACGAAACGAAACTTTACGAGGATTTTTCTTGGACCAGAAGACATCTAGAGGACTTGGAGTGCACGTCAGGGGAGCTATGAGGCAGCCACAAGGACAGAGGACGCGCCCTGGGGGGTAGGGCGCCCCCACCCTTGTGGGCCCCTCAAGCGTCCATCGACCTATTTCTTCCGCCTATATATTCTCATATATTCCAGAAACCCTAGAGGCATGATCGAAACCACTTTTCCACCGCAGTAACCTTCTTTTTCCGTGAGATCCCATCTGGAGGCCTTTTCCGGTACTCTGCCGGAGGGGGATTCTACCATGGAGGGCATCTACATCAACCCTATTGCCCTTCCGATGAAGTGTGAGTAGTTTACCACAGACCTATGGGTCCATAGCTAGTAGCTAGATGGCTTATTCTCTCTCTTTGATTCTCAATACCATGTTCTCCTTGATGTTCTTCGAGATCTATTCGATGTAATATTCTTTTGCGGTGTGTTTGCCAAGATCCGATGAATTGTGGATTTATGATCAGATTATCTATTAACGTTATTTGAGTCTTTTATGAATTCTTATATGCATGATTTGATTTCTTAGTGATTCTCTTCGAACTATTAGTTTGGTTTGGCCAACTAGATTGGTTTTTCTTGCAATGGGAGAAGTGCTTTGCTTTGGGTTCAATCTTGTGGTGCTCAATCCCAGTGAAAGAAAGGAACATGACACGTATTGTATTGTTGCCATCGAGGATAACAAGATGGGGTTTTCATCATATTGCTTGAGTTAATTCCGCTACATCATGGCATCTTACTTAATGCGTTACTCTATTCTTTATGAACTTAATACTCTAGATGCAGAATCGTTTCGGTCGATGTGTGGAGTAATAGTAGTAGATGCAGGCAGGAGTCAGTCTACTTGACACGGACGTGATGCCTATATTCATGATCATTGCCCTAGATATCGTTATACCTTAGGACTTTTCAATCAATATCTTGGCAGTAATTTGTTTACCCACCGTAATATTTGCTATCATGAGAGAAGCCTCTAGTGAAACATATGGCCCCCGGGTCTATTTTCCATCTTATAAGTTTCCGATCTACTATTTTGCAATCGTTTACTTTCCAATCTATAAAACAAAAATACCAAAAATATTTACTTTACAGTTTATCTATCTCTATCATATCACACTTTTGCACATAACCGTGAAGGGATTGACAACCCCTTTATCGTGTTGGGTGCAAGTTATTTGATTGTTTGTGCAGGTATTTAACGATTTGTGTGTTGTCTCCTACTGGATTGATACGTCGGTTCTCAAACTGAGGAAAATACTTACTCTACTTTGCGGCATCACCCTTTCCTCTTCAAGGGAAAAACCAACGCAAGCTCAAGAGGTAGCAATCCCCAACCGCAAGATTTGATAGAGTTTTGAACCTTGACCATCATTTAGCATCAATCATCACGCGACCATCCTTTGTACTTACGGTATATTGAGAAGATTCATTCACACCAAGGCTACGCATGGTAAGAGAAACTCGGCCATGGTTGCCCCGATTATTGAACAACTCCCTCGTTGCTCTAGGAACTCTCTGTTTGCAAACAAGAAGACATACACAAACAGTTAGATCAACATAGTGAAAACTGTGAAACAACATGGAAAGAAAAAAGAGTAAAGCACTTGGGCTGCCAGTGCTCACCAAGAAGGTGGAGATGTCGGTTTTTTGTAAGGAGTTTGGTATACGCAGTGCGAACTGCAGCCCAGTCTGTTGCCGGTTCAAGTGCTGGTTCTGTTGCCACTGCATAGGCTGAAGCAGATGCAAGTGCAACTTGAAGTGTTGGTGCAGGTGCCGGAGCCATTGCTGGTGCCCATGTCGATGCGACTGGTAGTGCCGGTGCTGTTGCCAGAGATGGTGCTCCTTGTGGAGCTGGTGCCAGTGTCGGAGCAGGTTCTCATGTCGGTGCCCGATCCTCCGGTAGATCAGCCTGATCCGCTGATATGAATGGTGCCCAATCCTCTGGTGGATCAGACTGAGCTGTTGTCGCTTTCAGTGATAGAGCTAGTGCCGGTGCTCAATCCGATGTTGAAGGTGGTACCGATGTGCGAGACAGCAACGATCCTCTCTGGTCTGCTATGATTTCATACTTCAGCTTTCTAACTTTGCTAGGGTTCGTCACCTGGATCTAGTCTTTTTCTTCACTTCTTTTAATCACGAGAAGGACTAATTGTGGCATGTTTGTTAAGACAAACAACAGTTCATCACAGGGCTTCAGATTGTACTCCGACAACAGAATGATCCAATTGTGTCTAGTAATATAAGTGATGGACAGTGCCTTCATTACTGACACGTCATAAGAAATGAAACCTGCTAAAATAACCATCATAAAGCAAACCAAATGGTTTATTCTCTAACGAATGTGACATGGAAAAACCTACATCGCAAAATTGCAGCAAAAGTAAGAAAACATGATAGTAAATCAATATGATTTACTTGATGTGACACGAGTCAATCCTTACCAGGATATCACTATGTTCAAGTTCTAAATAGAAGGTTGATTGTCCAATTATGGGTGGCATGTAGGCCCCCCACTTACTCGCACAAGCAAGACAGTCGAAAGGTCATGAAAACTCGTTTAGAGCGAACATCCATGGGACTGGAAATCCTGGTGGGTGCGATAAACCCTGCAATGCATGCAAATATTGGAGTGTAACCATAATTGATAAACCGTCCTCACAAAAAAGATGATCTGGATACTTCAAAATATACAGACTAAATTGAGTGGACAAACATTAACATAGACTGTTTTCAGGACTCACCACTCAACAAAAGTGGCAGTACTATACAATACAGGGTTCACACACACAAATCAAGTAATAAACAAGTAGTGCTTACTACAGACAAGCAAAGTTGCACTAATTAAACTCTGCAGACTATTTGTTGCCACCGACATACGGGATCTACCCCACATAAATGACTAGGCCATGGACTTTGCGAGAGATGTCTATCGGCATCATCGCCATCTGGTCAACCTTGCACAACCTAGGTCTTTCCAATCATAAATATGACGATGAAGGCAATCCGCATCAGATTTGTCGGGAAGCTTTACAAGAACCACACCCTTCATAATAGAAGGCACAACTAGGAAATTGTTGTGGTGAAGTACACCCTCAAGAACACGCTTGACAACAATGCTACAGGAAAATGCTTGTTCACCACACGTGGCGACAAGGACACAACAACTGGATAGTTTAGTAGTAGAACTCATCCTCAGGTCTTCCAGTTCACACGGCATGACTTTGAGAACTTCATCTCCACCACGGTCCTGGTTCTAATTCAAACAGAAACCAAATATTTTATTACTACCTCCGTTCAAAAATATAAGATGATTTTCGATATTTAACTCCATATAAGACTACATATACGCAGAGAAATGAGTGAACAAAGACACTAGAACATGTCTTCAAAGGCATGAGAGCAGAGGGATTACTTGCAATATTCATAACACAAGTCACTAAGGCTACTATACTCTCCTCAAGGGCATGAGAGCTAAAATCTTGCATTTCCTACAGCTAGCATTGATGTTCATCAAGTAGTTGAAAGTAATCTATAAGAAATCAGTGTTATGTGCAAAAATCATATGTATGTCAACCTCTCACATGTTTTGGTCAAAAGCGCAGTTTAGAATCGTGATTTGGCACAGAAAAATCACATGCAAGATCACCCAGGAAGTTGTACCACTAGTACTAGTACTAGGTGTTAGATCAAAAAACCACAATGAAGACCGCCAAAAAGATCATCGAGAAGAGATATTACCTGGACCGGCTAAATGTGGAATCCCGGAGAGGAGGGCTTGGACAGGGCGATGACCTTGAGCTTGTCTGCGGTAGTCTCGACAGGGTTCTTGCGCTTCTTCGTACCATGAGCCCCGACGGCTTTGGTTAGAGCCGACATCACTTCGGCCGATGCTCCAGGGTCCATCAAGAAACTTTCAAATAGAAATAAAAGTATAGAAACCATAATCACAAACCCAAAATAAGAACAGAGAGGGAGTTAGGATCGGTCGCGGGGTTGCAAGACCGGGCCTTGGCCAGAAGCAACACCATTTATGCACTCACCTTTCCTTATTTGGGAGAGAAGAACAATGGCAGAAGCGTGATACGTCTCCAACGTATCTATAATTTTGTATTGTTCCATGCTATGATATTATCTGTTTTGGATGTTTAATGGGATTTATTATGCACTTTTATATTATTTTTGGGACTAACCTACTAACCAAAGGCCCAGTGCAAAATGCTATTTTTTTGCCTATTTCAGTGTTTCGCAGGAAAGGAATATCAAACGGAGTCCAAATGGAATGAAACCTTCGAGAGGATCGATTTTGTAACAAACGCAATCCAGAAGACTTGGAGTACATGTCTGGGAAGCCACAAGGCAGGAGGGCGTGCCCAGGGGGGTAGGCACACCCCCACCCTCGTGGGCCCCTCGTAGCTCCACCGACGTACCTCTTCCTCCTATATATACTCATATACCTTGAAAACATCCGAGAGCACCACGAAACCCCATTTCCACCACGACAACCTTTTGTACCCATGAGATCCCATCTTGTGGCCTTTTCCGGAGCTCCGCCGGAGGGGGAATCGATCATGGAGGGCTTCTACATCAGCACCATAGCCTCTCCGATGATGTGTGAGTAGTTTACCACAGACCTTCGGGTCCATAGTTATTATCTAGATGGCTTCTTCTCTCTCTTTGGATCTCAATACAAAGTTCTCCTCAATCTTCTTGGAGATCTATTCGATGTAATACTTTTTGCGATGTGTTTGTCGAGATCCGATGAATTGTGGGTTTATGATCAAGATTATTGATGAAGAATATTTGGTTCTTCTCTGAATTCTTATATGCATTATTTAATATCTTTGCAAGTCTCTTTGAATTATCAGTTTGGTTTGGCCTACTAGATTGATCTTTCTTGCAATGGGAGAAGTGCTTAGCTTTGGGTTCAATCTTGTGGTGTCCTTTCCTAGTGACAGTAGGGGCAGCAAGGTACGTATTGTATTGTTGCCACCGAGGATAAAAAGATGGGCTTTATATCATATTGCATGAGTTTATCCCTCTACATCATGTCATCTTGCTTAAGGCATTACTATGTTCTTATGAATTTAATACTCTAGATGCATGCTGGATAGCGGTCGATGTGTGGAGTAATAGTAGTAGATGCATAATCGTTTAGGTCTACTTGTCATGGACGTGATGCCTATATACATGATCATGCCTAGATATTCTCATAACTATGCACTTTTCTATCAATTGCTCGACAGTTATTTGTTCACCCACCGTAAAATATGTTATCTTCACAGAAGCCACTAGCGAAACCTATGGCCCCCGGGTCTATTTTCCATCATATTAATCGTCCCTCAACTAGCTATCTTTATTACTCTTTTATTTTGCAATCTTTACTATTCAATCCATACAACAAAATACCAAAAATATTTATCTTATTATCTCTATTATATCTCACTTTTGCAAGTGGCTGTGAAGGGATTGACAACCCCTTATCGCGTTGGTTGCAAGGTTCTTAATTGTTTGTGCAGGTACTAGGGACTTGCGTGTAGTCTCCTACTGGATTGATACCTTGGTTCTCAAAAACTGAGGGAGATACTTACGCTACTTTGCTTCATCACCCTTTCTTCTTCAAGGAAAAAACAATGCATGCTCAAGAGGTAGCAAGAAGAATCTCTGGCGTCGTTGCCGGGGAGATCTGCGCACAAGTCACATACCAAGTACCCATCACAAACTCTTATCCCTTGCATTGCATTATTTGCCATTTGCCTCTCGTTTTCCTATCCCCCACTTCACATTTGCCGTTTTATTCACCTTTTTCCGTTTGTCTCTTTCTGCGGCTTGTTTTTTGCTTGTGTGTTGGATTGCTTGTTTGTCACAATGGCCCAAGACAATACTAAATTGAGTGACTTTTCCAATAGCAACAACAATGATTTTATTAGCACTCCGATTGCTCCTATTACCAATGTTGAATCTTGTGAAATCAATGTTGCTCTGTTAAATCGTGTCATGAAAGATCAATTTGATGGCCTTCCTAGTGAAGATCCCGCTACCCATCTAAACAACTTTGTTGATTTGTGCGATATGCAAAAGAATAGAGATGTATATAATGATATTGTTAAATTAAAGCGGTTTCCGTTTTCTCTTAGAGATCATGCTAAAACTTGGTTCTCTTCTTTGCCTAAAAATAGTATTGATTCATGGAATAAGTGCAAAGATGCCTTTATCTCTAAGTATGTTCCTCCCGCTAAGATTATCTCTCTTAGAAATGATATTATGAATTTTAAGCAACTTGATCATGAGCATGTTGCACAAGCTTGGGAGAGGATGAAATTAATGATACGTAATTGCCCTACACATGGTTTGAATTTATGGATGATTATACAATTTTTTTATGCTGGATTGAATTTTACTTCCAGTAATCTTTTAGATTCGGCTACGGGAAACACTTTTATGGAAATCACTTTAGGATAATCTACTAAACTCCTGGACAATATTATGGTTAATTACTCTCAATGGCACACTGAAAGATCCACTAGTAAAAAAGTTCATGCGATTGAAGAGATTAATGTTTTGAGTGGAAAGATGGATGGACTTATGAAATTATTTGCTAATAAGAGTGTTTCTTATGATCCTAATGATATGCCTTTGTCCATGTTGATTGAGAATAATAATGAACATATGGATGTGAATTTTGTTGGTAGGAACAATTTTGGTAACAACGTGTATAGAGGAAACTTTAATTCTAGGCCTTTTCCTAGTAATTCGTCTAATAATTATGGTAATTCCAACAACAACTCTTATGGAAATTTTAATTAGATGCCCTCTTATTTTTAGACCAGTGTTAAAGAATTTATGAATTCACAAAAGAATTTCAATGCTTTGCTTGAAGAAAAATTGCTTAAGATTGATGGGTTGGCTAGGAACGTGGATAGAATTTCTCTTGATGTTGATCCTTTGAAACTTAGATCTATTCCACCTAAGCATGATATCAATCAGTCTCTCAAGGCTATGAGAATTTCCATTGATGAGTGCAAAGAAAGAACCGCTAGGATGCGCGCTAAAAGAGATCGCTTTATGAAAGTGTGTTCTTCAAGTTTAGATGATAATAAAGATGAAGATCTAAAAGTGATTGATGTGTCTCCTATTAAATCTTTGTTTTCCAATATGAATCTTGATAAAGATGGGAGTGGATATGAGCCAACTTTAGTTAAAAGGCGTCCCAATGATTCGGAGTTTTTAGATCTTGATGCAAAAATTGGTAAAAGTGGGATTAAAGAGGTGAAAACTTTACATAGCAATGAGCCCACTATCTTGGATTTCAAGGAATTTAATTATGATAATTGCTCTTTGATAGATTGTATTTTCTTGTTGCAATCCGTGTTAAATTCTCCTCACGCTTATAGTCAAAATAAACCTTTTACCAAACACATCGTTGATGCTTTAATGCAATCTTATGAAGAAAAACATGAATTAGAAGTTTCTATCCCTAGAAAACTTTATGATGAGTGGGAACCTACTATTAAAATCAAAATTAAAGATCATGAATGCTATGCTTTGTGTGATTTGGGTGCTAGTGTTTCCACAATTCCAAAAACTTTGTGTGATGTGTTAGGTTTCCATGAACTTGATGATTGTTCTTTAAATTTGCATCTTGCGGATTCTACCATTAAGAAACCTATGGGAAGGATTAATGATGTTCTTATTGTTGGAAATAGGAATTATGTGCCCATAGATTTCATCGTTCATGATATAGATTGCAATCCTACATGCCCTATTATTCTTGGTAGACCTTTCCTTCGAACGATTGGTGCAATTATTGACATGAAAGAAGGAAACATTAAATTCCAATTTCTGTTAAGGAAAGGCATGGAACACTTTCCTAGAAAGAAAATCAAATTACCTTATGAATCTATTACGAGAGCCACTAATGGATTTCCTACCAAAGATGACAATATCTAGATCTATTCTTGTTTTGTGCCTAGCTAGGGGCATTAAATGATAGCACTTGTTGGGAGGCAACCCAATTTTATTTTATTTGCTTTTACTTCTGTTTAGTAATAAATAATTCATTTAGCTTCTGTTTAGATGTGGTTTTGTGTTTTAATTAGTTTTTGTTCCAAGTAGAACCTTTGGGAAAACTTGGGTAAAGTCTTTGCGATCTTGTTGTAAAAAACAGAAATTTTTGCGCTCACGAGATTAGCTGCCATTTTTTACTGGAGAGTGATTTTAAGTTGATTTTTTTGCAGATGATTAATAGAAAAATTCCTCACGTCCACCAATTTATTTAGGAATTTTTAGAGTTACATAAGTATTCAAAAGTTACAGATTGCTACAGACTGTTCTGTTTTTGACAGATGCATAGGAATTTTTAAGTTGTTTGCTTATTTCGATGAATCTATGAGTATTATCGGGGGGTATGAACCATAGAGAAGTTGGAATACAGTAGGTTTGACACCAATATAAATGAAGAATGATTTCAATACAGTACCTTAAAGTGGTGGTTAGTTTTCTTATACTAACGGAGCTCATGAGATTTTCTGTTAAGTTCTGTGTTGTGAAGTTTTCAAATTTTTTGGTAAGGATTTGATGGACTATGGAATAAAGAGTGGCAATAGCCCAAGGCACCCCAAGGTAAAATTCAAGGACAACCAAAAGCCTAAGCTTGGGGATGCCCTGGGAAGGCATCCCCTCTTTCGTCTTCGTCTATCGGTAACTTTACTTGAGACTATATTTTTATTCACCAAATGATATGTGTTTTGCTTGGAGCGTCTTGTATGATTTGAGTCTTTGCTTTTTAGTTTACGACAATCATCCTGGCTGTACACACCTTTTGGGAGAGACACACATGCATCGGAATTTATGAAGATACTCTATGTGCTTCACTTATATCTTTTGAGCTAGATAATCTTGCTCTAGTGCTTCACTTATATCTTTTTAGAGCACGGTGGTGGTTTTATTTTATAGAAATTATTGATCTCTCATGCTTCACTTATATTACTCATCTCGATCAGTCTTTCAAAATTAATTAGAATCTTACTAACGGGTGCATCGATAATATGATTTTGACTGAATCGAAAAGTGAGTAAACTCTCGGCTAGGTGTACCTTTGTGAAGTCGTTGGAAGGAGAAGATGGTTGCACCACTGGAACAATACCTTTCTCCACTTTTGAATAATCCTCCAATGCCTCTTCCTCTTTTTCTGGATCTCGTGCCGGTCACTTGGATTTCCTGAGTAGATTTGACTTGGATTTCCCGAGTAGATTTCACTCGGATTACCCGAATGGATTCCACTCGGCCGCTCTTCGTCAGCTAAACTTCGTTCATCTGCACGCTCTGGTTCTTGATCTTCATCACTAGCCAAACTTTGTTTGGCCATATAAATTTGCTCTTGATGCTCATCAATTTCTTTGGCACAGAACTCATAGGGCAGCATGTAAGCTCCCTCACATCCAGAAAAATCAAGCACGGCCAATTTGTTGCGTTTACCGTTCTTTTGCTCGGTGAAGCTTGCATCTTCTATTTTGGTACACGCAACAATAACTGGCTTGATGCACTCGGCTTTAGCGGCTTTAGCCGGTGATGTACTCGTCTGACAAGATGTACTCGGTTGGCACGATGCACTCGGCTGGCTCGATGCAACGCACTCGGCCTTAAACGTCTCAGTGGTCAATTTGGTTTCAATTGAATCCACCATTGTCTTATTACTAAGGGAACTGTTCAACTTAGCTGTAGACGACTTAGTCGTATTTGACACGGTTTCAACCGAATCAACCGTATTAGCCGAGTGAACCCCTTCTTGATGATTTTCTTGCAAAGCTTCTTTTTCATCTTGCTTCAAAAGTGTAGAAGAGCCAACATGGTTGCTACATGGAGGAAGGCACTTGACGTATTCTTGCAAATATCCCACTTCACGCTTCTTCTTGAGTGCTTCATAAGCATGTCGATATTCTGCTGGTAATTCCTCAAGAGTTGGCGTAGTAAATTCGTTGACGCTATTCCCTACGAGCTTTGATTTGATCTTGTCCACTTGGGCCACATATTTTTCTTTAAACTCACCCTGCTTGGATCGGCTTGCCCCCCCCCAATACTTTTACGAACTTTCGGCAATGAATTGATATTGCCGAAACTTTGCGATTGTATAGAGGGTGTATAACATGCTGCAATGATAGGTGAAGATGTGTGCACTGTTGTTGAATATTTTCTCATGCTAATTTGATCAATCGGCAACACTTCGTCTTCTTTTAAAACCCTAGCTCTTATTGCCTCAAAATCAGGAACCAATCCCTTTTTGTGTTGCTCAAGGCAAATAGCACTAATCTTCTTATTTTGGGTTAAACGTTTTATTGCAGCCAGAGCCACCTCATCTTCTGTAATATTAGGCATATTTGCTCCTATAGAATCTCCATTCACTCGGCCATAACCGTGAAGGCGAGCCGAGTCATGAATATTTTTAGTTTCATATGCCCCTGAACAATTAATCTCATGAGGTGTAGTATCTGATGACTGAGGATAACCAGCCAAATAACTACATGAAGCATGGCCGATTCCCCCGTCCATCGGCATGTTTGAGGATGAACCCGCAAATCGTGAGTCGGCTGCCGA
Organism: Secale cereale; assembly: GCA_902687465.1. NCBI lineage: Eukaryota > Viridiplantae > Streptophyta > Magnoliopsida > Poales > Poaceae > Secale > Secale cereale. Next base: position 251,237,950 of record LR738710.1, read on the forward strand.
TGGACAAAACTTTGAGATGCCCTCTTGTACATGAGGTGTCATATATTGATCACTCGAACAAATCATGTTATTCATCGGCATATTGAAAGGTGTTGTCGATGCATGAAAGTTCAGATTCATAAGTTGCATGTCGCGATTCTGTAAATTCCAAATTTCTCCAACGGAATAACTAGTCAGCCTTTGCTCGTTAGGGCTAGCCGACATGACATGTCCATTGAAAGATCTAGCAACATCAACATAATGGCTATTTGCATCTACATATGGAGATTGATGATACATGTTACCGTTGTAGATTGCAGTCGCTTGATGAAGATCTCCTCGTAGCAAGAACAGGCTGGAGACTGTTCAAAGCTTCGTCCCCAGCGGAGTCACCAAAAAGTGTGTTCGCACACGAACACGTCACTGTGTACCCTCGACGCTGGAGGTGATGCACCGCAGCTCACGTCGAAAGAGACACGTCCGGAAGCGCGGTACGCAAGCAATCCGGCAGGCGCTTTTCAGGACCCGAAACCCCGCTTGCCCGGGAGGGACCCCGTCAGGGCTCGCGGCGGCTATGGGCTGACCTAAGTCGACCTGATCGCCCCTAGGGCCTCGAGGTTCGCCGTCCTGCAATGAAGAAGAACGAACGAAGAACGAGGAAAAAGATACAAGGGTAGGGGATAGATGAACACGAAAAAGTAGTAGATGCGTTTGTTTGATTGTGTGTTGTTAAATCGGCCGTCACCCCTTAGGTATATATAAGAGGCGGCTGGACTTCCCGTGCAAGGAAAAGGCTTGGATTCACATCTAAAACCCTAGCCAAATTCGGATTGGTTTTGTCCGAACTTTCCCAAATTGTTCGGTTTAAACTGGCTGTACCTTGCGGGTAATTTTTAAGGTGGTAAACGACCTCGGATGGAAAAGAGCCTAGAAGAAATCTTGACCATTTCAACGAGGCGAACAACTTTTATGTTGAACATTTTTCGATTTGAAGCCATCTTCTAGGACAAAACGGTCACGCAATACAGGCTATTATTCGCGCTACCCATCAGACACGTGGCTGGTGGGGCGCGCCACTTATGGCTCTGTGAAAGGGCTGTGTTCGGATGGCTGTAACTTTTGCATACGAACTCGGATTGGGACGATTTTTATATCGAAATCGACCGTTTCGACGAGACGAAGACAATTCGTGTAAATATTTTTTTCTATATGAGGCAATCTTGGTGGTCTAATCTGCCGAATACTGCTCTAGATATAAAAACTCTGTGCTTTGAGCATAGTTTTGGCACTCGAGATGAGATCGGATGACGATGGCCCAAAATGCAAAGATGTTCACCTTGACAATACGAAACTTTTTCACTTTGAGCACTTTTCCATTTGAGGCCGTCTTATTTGCTTTTTATGCCATGCCAAAATCTGGTGTCAACACATGCCCCCCTTTTTTCTGGCAGAGCTTGCGTGCCAGAAAATACATCATCCAAGCACGATGTCAACACTACATCGGCTGTGCATGCTAAGAACGATAATTTTTATCGGTCATATGCTTAAGCGTGTTGCTTCTTGGGTAGAGCCTCTTGGATAATAGTCGTCTGAGAACAACAATTGGACGTCACAAAGGCCTCCACGTAAGTTTCTTATGTCAATCCGGACCTTGCTTTGTCCAGGCACTCCCTGGGAATATTAGAACCCTTCGACGGTAAGCCGGTTGCTGAACGATTATGACCATGCACCTCAAAGGAATACTATCAACTGTTCGGCGACTCAACTCATTATTGATCAAAGTAAACCAGCAAGCCTCCGCCGAACAAAGTCTCTCTCCTGACTTGGGTCTTGCAAATAACTAACACCACGAGTCAGAGCTTTTTATGTACTAGACCCTTGATCAGTGGCCAACTCAATAATTAAGTCGGCCTTGCCAGTATTGGCAAACACTGAGCATCGGCTATAGGAGTAGGAGATCAACCATGGTGAACACCGTTAGCCAGATGCCGGCTTTGCCAACACAATGAATTCTGAGGGCGATATGCAAATATCGGCCATGCGTTCTCATCTCAAAGGTGCTCGGGAATCCGTCCACCAAAGTGTGAATAACCGAAATAATTTAGATGTTTCGGCCGAGGATAAATTCCATAGCGTTGATTTTGATGATACGATTAAAGAATGTGCATGACACGCCTCCTGGAGTTTCCTATAGTGAGATGAAAATTGTCGTCCTCGCCTACGGGATTTACACTTGTATTCCCTTATTTCTGCTGGCTTCGCAACAGGAGATGTGATGCCGCACTTGTCTCGAGGATTTTCCTTAGGAACCCAGACCATGTTCCTCTTCTCCAGCTCTTTGGCCCTAAGCTGTTTCAGCTTCTTCTGTTGCGAATATGGTAAGCCGAGAGGGCATCCCAGCTGGGATTTTGGTTTATGCACTAGCAAGTTCTTCCTGGCTTTGGGCATCTCCGGCTTGGCCTGTCCAAAATCGGTGATCGGATCCCTGAGATTTACTTGCTTTACTTTCTTGTCCTTAGTAGCCAACATAGACTCGACTGGCTTTTTGTCATTTGGAGTCGGATATGAAATAGCACTCTTGCGGCCATCCTTTTCTTTCTTCACTTTTTTAACACTTGTTGCAATAGAAGGTCGGACATCATTTCTATTTGACTGCTCCTCTTGGGAACCCATGCCATGTTCTTCTTTCTCAACTCATGTGCACTAAGTTTTTGTAATTCCTTCTCTTGACAATGCGCTAAGCCGAGTGGGCACCTCGGCTGTGATTCTGTTTCAACCAATGCCAACACTTTTTTGGCCTTGTGCACTCTCAACTTCTTCCCTTCAGATTTGGCACTTGGTTGACTTGCCTCGTTGCCTTTTGTAGCCAATGTCAATACTTTAACTGGCTCTTTGTTATTTGAGAACAAATCCGAAGTAGCACACTTACGACCATCTTTCTTGACCCGGTACACTTGCTTGACCACCTCTTTCTTGTTCCTTGAGCTCCGTACTGATTCCTTATGATTGAAACGGTCTTTGATGTGTGATTGTTCATCAAATGTTGATCTTTTTGGAGCTGCATAATGTTGGCGAGATGATCTAAAATAAGATGGATAATGTGCCCTTGTATCATACCTGCCCCATGATGGATATGGATTTACATGAGCGTAGGGAGGCATCCACGACATTGGCATTGGCGGCCCAAAAGGAGGATATGAAGTCTGCTTGCTCAACGTCTTCCTTTGCCAATTTAGTCTTCGGATTTATGCCTTGCGGGTGACCTCGATGCTTTTGCTACACTCGGCCGATAAGCACTCTTTCCCTCACTTATCTTTTGGTACTTTTCCAATAACAGCGCGAAAGTGACTTTCGGCCTTTTGCTTTTGTGCTTACCATGGCCTTTGCTTTCTTTGGTTGTGCGTGCAACGGTCTTTGAATTCTCTTGTTGCCCCCAGTGCTAGATGTTACCATTTTAGCTTTGATGGAATTTCCGTCTTCAAGATTGTTCTTGATGCACTTTTTAACAATATCCTTGCTCGAAGACCTGACCCCATCATCATTTACGTGTACATATCCACTTTTAGATAAATTAGCTGGAGATAGCCGAGTCAACATTTGATGGCCGTCAAAATGATCCGACTGTCCAAATGATCGTGCCTCAACAAACTCCAATCGTCCTATCTTGTCCGATTGCTTGACTTGATGGATCATGTTGCAATCTTTGACATTTTGCTTGAACGAACATTGCGTTGGCTCTTGTCTTGACGGCTCGACATCGTGATCAATTATAATAATAGAATTAGTCAGCGATGTACCGATGGTGTGATCAACTATGGCTGCACTGGACGTACACTCCTGGTCCATTAACCGATATTGTGATACCGGCTTTGATACAAAACAACTGAGCGGTGTGAGTTTAACATCATCCGACTCGGCTATGCATTGATTTTCGTCCTCCTTTCCCAATGCTCTTGATTCGGCTATCCTGAAGAACTTTGAACCTGGCTTTATATTCCTGCAACCAAAATAATTACAGAATATACGTCTATCTGAGACCAAATGTTAGCCAGGCATGAAATAAACAAAGTTGCCCATATGAATATAAAGTTCAGTCGGCATGACGGGAACAACTTTGGTTACGATAAGTTGTCACTATTAGCCTCTATGAATGGTGCCATGTGTTGATCAGCATGATTAGTAACAAGATAATTCGAAACAAATAGATTACTCATCTCGATCGGTCTTTCAAAATTAATTAGAATCTTACTAACGGGTGCATCGATAATATGATTTTGATCGAATCAAAAACTGAGTAAACTCTCGGCTAGGTGTACCTTTGTAAAGTCGTTGGAAGGATAAGATGGTTGCACCACTGGAACAATACCTTTCTCCACTTTTGAATAATCCTCCAATGCCTCTTCCTCTTTTTCTGGATCTCGTGCCCCATCACTTGGATTTCCTGAGTATATTTGACTTGGATTTCCCGAGTAGATTTCACTCGGATTACCCGAAAGGATTCCACTCGACCGCTCTTCATCAGCTAAACTTCGTTCAGCTCCACGCTCTGGTTCTCGATCTTCATCACTAGCCAAACTTTGTTTGGCCATATAAATTTGCTCTTGATGCTCATCAATTTCTTTGGCACAGAACTCATAGGGCAGCATGTAAGCTCCCTCACATCCAGAAAAATCAAGCACGGCCAATTTGTTGCGTTTACCGTTCTTTTGCTCGGTGAAGCTTGCATCTTCTATTTTGATACACGCAACAATAACTGGCTTGATGCACTCGGCTTTAGCAGCTTTAGCCGGTGATGTACTCGTCTGACAAGATGTACTCGGTTGGCACGATGCACTCGGCTGGCTCGATGCAACGCACTCGGCCTTAAACGTCTCAGTGGTCAATTTGGTTTCAATTGAATCCACCATTGTCTTGTTACTAAAGGAACTGTTCAACTCAGCTGTAGACGACTTAGCCATATTTGACTCAGTTTCAACCGAATCAACCGTATTAGCCGAGTGAACCCCTTCTTGATGATTTTCTTGCAAAGCTTCTTTTCCATCTTGCTTCAAAAGTGCAGAAGAGCCAACATGGTTGCTACATGGAGGAAGGCACTTGACGTATTCTTGCAAATATCCCACTTCACGCTTCTTCTTGAGTGCTTCATAAGCATGTCGATATTCTGCTGGTAATTCCTCAAGAGTTGGCGTAGTAAATTCGTTGACACTATTCCCTGTGAGCTTTGACTTGATCTTGTCCACTTGGGCCACATATTTTTCTTTAAACTCAACCATGCTTGGATCGGCTTTCCCCCCAATACTTTTACGAACTTCCGGCAATGAATTGATGTTGCCGAAACTTTGCGATTGTATAGGGGGTGTATAACATGCTGCAATGATAGGTGAAGATGTGTGCACTGTTGTTGAATATTTTCTCATGCTAATTTGATCAATCGGCAACACTTCGTCTTATTTTAAAACCCTAGCTCTTATTGCCTCATAATCAGGAACCAATCCCTTTTTGTGTTGCTCAAGGCAAATAGCACTAATCTTCTTATTTTGGGCTAAACTTTTTAATGCAGGCAAAGCCACCTCATCTCCTGCAATATTAGGATTTGCTCCTATAGAATCTCCATTCGCTCGGCCATAACCGCGAAGGCGAGCCGAGTCATGAATATTTTTAGTTTCATATGCCCCTGAACAATTAATCTCAAGAGGTGTAGTATTTGATGACTGAGGATAACCAGCCAAATAACTACATGAAGCATGGCCGATTCCCCCGTCCATCGACATGTTTGGGGATGAACCTGCAAATCGTGAGTCGGCTGCCGATGGACAAAACTGTGAGATGCCCTCTTGTACATGAGGTGTCATATATTGATCACTCGAACAAATCATGTTATTCATCGGCATATTGAAAGGTGTTGCCGATGCACGAAAGTTCAGATTCATAAGTTACATGTCGCGATTCTGTAAATTCCAAGTTTCTCCAACGGAATAACTAGTCGGCCTTTGCTCATTAGGGCTAGCCGACATGACATGTCCATTGATAGATCTAGCAACATCAACATAATGGCTATTTTCATCTACATAAGGAGATTGATGATACATGTTACCGTTGTAGATTGCAGCCGCTTGATGACGCTCTCCTCGTAGCAAGAACAGGCTGGAGACTGGTCAAAGCTTCGTCCCCAGCGGAGTCGCCAAAAAGTGTGTTCACACACGAACACGTCACCGTGTACCCTCGACGCCGAGGGTGATGCACCGTAGCTCACGTCGAAGGAGACCCGTCCGGAAGCGCGGTACGCAAGCAATCCGGCAGGCGCTTTTCAGGACCCGAAACCCCGCTTGCCCGGGAGGGACCCGTTAGGGCTCGCGGCGGCTATGGGCTGCCCTAGGTCGACCTGATCGCCCCTAGGGCCTCGAGGTTCGCTGCCCTACAATGAAGAAGAACGAATGAAGAACGAGGAAGAAGATACAAGGGTAGGGGATAGATGAACACGAAAATGTAGTAGATGCGTTTGTTGATTGTGTGTTGTTCAATCGGCCGTCACCCTTTAGGTATATAAGAGGCGGCTGGACTTCCCGTGCAAGGAAAAGGCTTGGATTCACGTCCAAAACCCTAGCCAAATTCGGATTGGTTTTGTCCGAACTTTCCAAAACTGTTCGGTTTAAACTGGTTGTACCTTACGGGTAATGTTTGAGGTGGTAAAAGTCCTCGGATGGAAACGAGCCCAAAAGCAATCTTGATCATTTCGACGAGACGAACAACTTTCATGTTGAACATTTTTCGATTCCATCTCCTACGCAAAAACGGTCACGCAATACAGGCTGTTATTCGCGCTACCCATCAGACACGTGGCTGGTGGGGCGCGCCACTTATGGCTCTGTGACAGAGCTGTGTTCGGATGGCTGTAACTTCTGCATACGAACTCGGATTGGGAGGATTTTTATACCAAAATCGACCGTTTTGACGAGACGAAGTCAGTCCGTGTAGAAAGTTTTTCCATATGAGGCAGTTTTGGCGGTCTAATCTGCCGAACACTGCTATAGATATAAAATCTCAGTGGTTTGAGCATAGTTTTGGCACTCGGGATGAGATCGGATGTGGACCAAACATCAAAGATGTTCACCTCGACGATACGAAACCATTTCACTTTGAGCACTTTTCCATTTGAGGCCATCTTATTTGATTTTTATGTCGTGCCAAAATCTGGTGTCAACAGTATGCTTGGAGTATTATTATTCTTATGTCAATATTAAACTTTTGTCTTGAATATTTTGGATCTGAACATTCATGCCACAATAAAGAGAATTACATTGAGAATTATGTTGGGTAGCATTCCACATCAAAAATTCTGTTTTTATCATTTACCTACTCGAGGACAATCAGGAATTAAGCTTGGGGATGCTTGATACGTCTCCAACGTATTTATAATTTTTGATTGTTCCATGCTATTATATTATATGTTTTGGATGTTTAATGGGCTTTATTATGCACTTTTTTATTATTTTTCGCACTAACCAGTGCAAATTGCTGTTTTTTTTACCTATTTCAGTGTTTCACAGAAAAGGAATATCAAACGGAGTCCAAACGGAATGAAACCTTCGCTAGGATCATTTTTTTGGAAAAAACGCACTCCAGAAGACTTGGAGTACACGTCTGGGAAGTCATGAGGCGGCCATGAGGCGGGAGGGCGCGCCCAGGGGGGTAGGAGCACCCCCCACCCTCGTGGGCCCCTCGTAGCTCCACCGACGTACCTCTTCCTCCTATATATATACTCATATACCCTAAAAACATCCGAGAGCACCATGAAACCCTATTTCCACCACCGCAACCTTCTGTACCCGTGAGATCCCATCTTGGGGCCTTTTCCGGAGCTCCGCCGGAGGGGGAATCGATCACGGAGGGCTTCTACATCAACGCCATAGCCTCTCCGATGATGTGTGAGTAATTTACCACAGACCTTCGAGTCCATAGTTATTAGCTAGATGGCTTCTTCTCTCTCTTTGGATCTCAATACAAAGTTGTCCTCAATCGTATTGGAGATCTATTCAATGTAATACTTTTTGCGGTGTGTTTGTCGAGATCCGATGAATTGTGGGTTTATGATCAATATTATCTATGAATAATATTTGTGTTTTTTTCTGAATTCTTATATGCATGATTTAATATCTTTGCAAGTTTCTTCGAATTATCAGTTTGGTTTGGCCTACTAGATTGATCTTTCTTGCAATGGGAGAAGTGCTTAGCTTTGGGTTCAATCTTGCGGTGTCCTTTCCCAGTGACAGCAGGGGCAGCAAGGCACATATTGTATTGTTGTCATCGAGGATAAAAAGATTAGGTTTATATCATATTGCATGAGCTTATCCCTCTACGTCATGTCATCATGCTTAAGGCGTTACTATGCTCTTATGAACTTAATACTCTAGATGCATGTTGGATAGCGGTCGATGTGTGGAGTAATAGTAGTAGATGCATAATCGTTTCGGTCTACTTGTCGCGGACGTGATGCCTATATACATGGTCATGCCTATATATTCTAATAACTATGTGATTTTCTATCAATTCCTCGACATTAATTTGTTCACTCATCGTAAAATATGCTATCTTGAGAGAAGCCACTAGTGAAACCTATGGCCCTCGGGTCAATTTTCCATCATATTAATCTTCCGTCAACTAGCTATATTTATTACTCTTTTATATTGCAATCTTTACTTTTCAATCTATACAACAAAAATACTGATACGTCTTCATCGTATCTATATTTTTTTATTGTTCCATGCCAATACTCTACAACTTTCATATACCTTTGGCAACTTTTTATACTATTTTTTGTGACTAACTTATTGATCCAGTGCCCAGTGCCAGTTCCTGTTTGTTGCATGTTTTTTGTTTCGCAGAATATCCATATCAAATGGAGTCCAAATGGAATAAAAACGGGCAGATATTTTTTTTTGGAATATATGTGAATTTTGTGAAGCGGAACCAACATGAGACGATGCCCGGGTGGGCCACGAGGCATGGGGGCGCGCCGTGGGCAGGGGGCACGCCCTGGGCCCTCGTGGCCACACCGTAAGGCGGTTTATGCCCATCTTTCTTGCAAGAAAGCTAATATCCAGATAAAAATCGTGTCAAAAAATCAGCCCAATCGGAGTTACGAATCTCCAGGAATTTAAGAAACGGTGAAGGGCCAGAATCTGGGAACGTAGAAACTGAGAGAGACAGAGAGACAAATCCAATCTTGGAGGGGCTCTCGCCCCTCCCACGCCATAGAGACCATGGACCAGAGGGTAAACCCTTCTCCCATATAGGGAGAAGGTCAAGGAAGAAGAAGAAGGAGGGGGGCTCTCTACCCCTCGCTTCCGGTGGCACTGGAGTGCCACCGGGGCCATCATCGTGTGACGGCGATCTACACCAACACCTCCGTCATCTTCACCAACATATCCATCACATTCCCCCATCTATCTATAGCTGTCCACTCTCCCGCAACCCGTTGTACCCTCTACTTGAACTTGGTGCTTTATGCTTCATATTATTATCCAATGATCTGTTGCCATCCTATGATGTCTGACTAGATTTTTGTTGTCCTATCGATGATTAGTGAATTGCTATGATTGATTTAAATTGCTTGTGGTTATGTTGATGTCCTTTGGTGCCCATCATATGAACGTGCGCGTGGATCACACCATAAGGTTAGTTGTATGTTGATAGGACTACGTATTGGAGGGCAAGAGTGACAGAAACTTCAACCTAGCGTAGAAATTGATGCATACGGGATTGAAGGGGGACCAATATATCTTAATGCTATGGTTGGGTTTTACCTTAATGAATGTTAGTAGTTGCGGATGCTTGCTAATAGTTCCAATCATAAGTGCATAGAATTCCAAGTAAGGGATGACATGCTAGCAGTGGCCTCTCCCACATAAAACTTGCTCTCGGTCTAGTAACGTAGTAAATTGCTTAGGGGCAATTTCGCAACTCCTACCACCACTTTTCCACACTCGCTATATTAACTTTAGTTGTGTCTTTATCTTAGCAGCCCCTAGTTTTATTTACGTGTTCTTTATATTCTTCCAAATCTATCCAACAAAAACTACAAAGTACTTCTAGTTTCATACTTGTTCTAGGTAAAGTAGACGTCAAGCGTGCGTAGAGTTGTATCAGTGGTCGATAGAACTTGAGGGAATAATTGTTCTGCCTTTAGCGCCTCGTTGGGTTCAACACTCTTACTTATCGAAAGAGGCTACAACTTATCCCCTACACTTGTGGGTTATCAAGACCTTTTTCTGGCGCCGTTGCCGGGGAGCAATAGAATGGGGTGAATATTCTCGTGTGTGCTTGTTTGCTTTATCACTAAGTAGATTTTATTTGCTGTTCTAAGTTGTTCTCTATCTTCAGTTATGGATATGGAACACGAAATACCAAAAAACTTAGGTGTACTTGTTACTCATGGAGATGGGGAACCTCCTAATACCCTCGATGCTCATTATGTGAAAGATATTATCTACTACTTTGATAGTCCTGAGAAAACCCCATTCAACTATGTAATGGGAGTAACGTTGGATCAACATGAATACTTTAGGGATTATCGCTTGACACAAAAAGGGAAATTATTATGGGATCAAATTCACTTGTTGCATTGGTATGCTCGGCAACTATGCTTGAGATATGATTATACTTGTTGCTCTAGGATGAAGGCTCCACACCTTCCCTTTTCATGCAAATTTAATGATAATGAAACCTTAGCTTCTTATGCTAATGGTATATATGATTATTATTATGTGGAACAAATAGAAGAATTCGTTGATTTTAAGGGTGCTTATGAAATTGAATCTTTGTTTAGAAAGAATGATGCTTTTGATGATGATGTTTCTAGGCCTGAAAATCTTGCTATATTGAAATATTGCTATTTGAATTATGAATATAACTCCAATATTGATGCGTTTATTGAGAAAGTCTCTGCTGTCCAAGAAGAGACTAATATTTTGCAGGAAACTATGGAAGAAGAAATTGATGACATTCTGAGCTCATTAGATGAAAAAGATGACGAGGAGAGCGAAGAACAAAAGGAGGAAGAGCGGATTAGCTACCCTTGCCACCTTCTAATGAGAGTAACTCTTCAACTCATACATTGTTTAATTTCCCTTCGTGCTTACCGAAGGATGAATGCTATGATGATTGCTATGATCCCGTTGATTCTTTTGAAATATCCCTTTTTGATGATGCTTGCTATGCTTGTGGCCAAGATGCCTATATGAATTATGCTTATGGAGATGAACTTGCTATAGTTCCTTATGTTAAACATGAGATAGTTGCTATTGCACCCACACATGATAGTCCTATTATCTTTTTGAATTCTCCAAACTACACTATATTGGAGAAGTTTGCACTTATTAAGGATTATATTGATGGGTTGCCTTTTTCCGTTACACATGATGATTTTCATGAATATAATATGCATGTGCTTGCTGCTCCTATTTGCAATTATTATGAGAGAGGAACTTCATCTCTGCCTCTCTATGTTTCCAACATGATAAAATTGCAAGAAACTGCTTATACTATGCATTGGCCTTTACTTGATGTGCATGAATTGCTCTTGTATGACATGCCTATGCATAGGAAGAGAGTCAGGCTTCGTTGTTTCATGACAATTATCACTTTGTGCTCACTACTAAATTCCAAATCATTGCTAATTAAAATTGGCTTTGATATACCTTGGGATCCGGGTGGATCCATTACTTGAGCACTATATGCCTAGCTTAATGGCTTTAAAGAAAGCGCTGCCAGTGAGACAACCTCGAAGTTTTAGAGAGTCATTTATTTATGTTGTGTGCTTTTATAAAGTTTAAAAACAAAAAAAATAAAGAGGGGAACCCAAAACTTTTCAAAAAGAAAAGTGAAAGTGATATAGACGAGCATTGTGAAAGTGGGGGACGTCCTTGAACTTTGTTCATGCCCATGGAAACTTTGTGAATCTTAATTACATAAGCTTTTCAACAAAAATAATTATGTACAATTCCATTGTATTATAAAAATAATGTTCCAAGGTTTTCCTTTAGGATGTTTACAATGCTTGTTGGTTTGTGTGGTGCAGGACAGAAACTCTGGCTGTAGTGCGCGATTTTACATTTTTTTGCTGGAACGTCAAATGGTTGTGAAACTTTCTGCACTGTCTTTCTATACAAATTGTTTATTTTTCCTAATTTTTTCAGAATTTTTCAAGTATCAGAAGTATGGTGAATGTTCATATTATTACAGACTGTTCTGTTTTAGACAGATTCTGTTTTTGATGCATAGTTTGCTTGTTTTGATGAAACTATCAATTTCTATCAGTGGATTAAGCCATGGAAAAGTTATATTACAGTAGCTACAATGCAAAAACAAAATATGAATTGGTTTTCAATAGTACTTAGAGTAGTGATTCGCTTTATTATACTAACGGATCTTACCGAGTTTTCTGTTGAAGTTTTGTGTGGATGAAGTGTTCGAAGATCGAGGAGGTCTCGATGTGAGGAGAAGAAGGAGAGGCAAGATCTCAATCTTGGGGATGCCCAAGGCACCCCAGGTAAATATTCAAGGAGACTCAAGCGTCTAAATCCCCTCTTTCTTCAACAAGTATCGGTATGTTTTCGGATTCGTTTCATTCATGTGATATGTGCAGATCTTGGAGCGTCTTTTGCATTTAGTTTTCACCTTTTCTTTTATACACCATGCTGGTATGAGATAGTCCTTGGTTGATTTATAGAATGCTCTTTGCACTTTGCTTATATCTTTTGAGTATGGCTTTATAGAATGCTTCATGTGCTTCACTTATATCTTTTGAAGTTTGGATTGCCTGTTTCTCTTCACATAGAATACCGCCATTTTTAGAATGCTCTTTTTCTTCACTTATAATTGTTAGAGAGTGGGCATAACTTTTGTAGAAAGAATTAAAACTCTCTTGCTTCACTTATATCTATTTAGAGAGTTGACAGGAATTGGTCATTCACATGGTTAGTCATAAAATCCTACATAAACTTGTAGATCGTTGAATATGATATGTTTGATTCCTTGCAATAGTTTTGAAGTATAAATATGCTGATATTTGAGTCATGCTAGTGGGTAGTTGTGGATTGTAGAAATACTTGTGTTGAGGTTTGTGATTCACGTAGCATGCACGTATGGTGAACCGTTATGTGACGAAGTTGGAGCATGATTTATTTATTGAGTGTCATCCTTTGTGTGGAGGTCGGGGGGCGATGGTTAACTCCTACCAACCTCCCGCCTAGGAGCATGCGTGTAGTACTTGGTTTCGCTGGCTAATAATTTTTTGCAATAAGTATGTGAGTTCTTTATGACTAATGTTGAGTGCATGGATTATACGCACTCTCGCCCTTCCACCATTGCTAGCCTCTCTTGTACCGCGCAAGTTTCGCCGGTACCATACACCCACCATATACCTTCCTCAAAACAGCCACCATACCTACCTATTATGGCATTTCCATAGCCATTCTGAGATATATTGCCATGTAACTCCATCGTTCCGTTTATTATGACACGCACCATCATTGTCATATTGCCTTGCATGATCGTAAGATAGCTAGCATGATGTTTCCATGGCTTGTCCGCTTTTTGATGTCATTGCTACGCTAGATCATTGCACATCCCAGTACACCGCCGGAGGCATTCATATAGAGTCATACTTTGTTCTAGCATCGAGTTGTAATATCGAGTTGTAAGTAAATAAAACTGTGATGGTCTTCATTATTAGAGCATTGTCCCATGTGAGGAAAGGCCAAAAAAAAGATGGCCTAAAAAAAGAGAGGGGCTAAAAAAAGGAGAAAGCCCCTCCAAAAAATAACAAAAAATGAGAGAAAATAGGGAAGGGGCAATGCTAATATCCTTTTCCACACTTGTGCTTCAAAGTAGCACCATGATCTTCATAATAGAGAGTCTCTTGTTTTGTCACTTCCATATACTAGTGGGAATTTTCATTATAGAACTTGGCTTGTATATTCCAACGACGGGCTTCCTCAAATGCCCTAGGTCTTCATGAGCAAGCAAGTTGATGCACACCCACTAGTTTTCTTTTTGAGCTTTCATACACTTATAGCTATAGTGCATCCGTTACATGGCAATCCCTACTCACTCACATTGATATCGATCGATGGACATCTCCATAGTCCATTGATTTGCCTAGTCGATGTGAGACTTTCTCCCTCCTTTTGTCTATCACCATCTTCTATTCCACCCATAGTGCTATGTCTATGGCTCGCGCTCATGTATTGCATGAAAGTTGAAAAGGTTTGAGAATACTAAAGTATGAAACAATTGCTTGGCTAAAATTGGGGTTGTGCATGATTTAAATACTTTGTGTGGTGAAGATGGAGCATAGCCAGACCATATGATTTTGTAGGGATAACTTTCTTTGGCCATGTTATTTTGAAGAGACATGATTGCTTTATTAGTAGGCTTGAAGTATTATTGTCCTAATGTCAAATGATAGACTATTGCTTTGAATCACTCGTGTCTTAATATTCATACCATGATTAGATTACATGATCAAGATTATGCTAGGTAGCATTCCACATCAAAAATTATATTTTTTGTCATTTACCTACTCGAGGACGAGCAGGAATTAAGCTTGGGGATGCTAATACGTCTCCGTCGTATCTATAATTTTTGATTGTTCCATGCCAATATTCTACAACTTTCATATACTTTTGGCAACTTTTTATACTATTTTTTTGGACTAACATATTGATCCAGTGCCCAGTGTCAGTTCCTGTTTGTTGCATGTTTTTTGTTTCGCAGAATATCCATATCAAAATGGAGTCCAAACGGAATAAAAACGGATAGAGATTTTTTTGGAATATATGTGAATTTTGGGAAGCGGAACCAACATGAGACGATGCCCGGGTGGGCCACGAGGCAGGGGGCGCTCCCTGGGCAGGGGGGTGCGCCCTGGGCCCTCGTGGCCACACCGTAAGACGGTTGATGCCCTTCTTTCGCTGCAAGAAATCAAATATCCGAATAAAAATCGTGTCAAGAAATCAGCCCAATCGGAGTTACGGATCTCCGAGAATTTAAGAAACGGTGAAGGGCCAGAATCTGGGAATGCAGAAACAGAGAGAGACAGAGAGACAGATCTAATCTCGGAGGGGCTCTCACCCCTCCCACGCCATGGAGACCATGGACCAGAGGGGAAACCCATCTCCCATCTAGGGAGAAGGTCAAGGAAGAAGAACAAGAAGGAAGGGGCTCTCTCCCACTCGCTTCCGGTGGCACCAGAGTGCAACTGGGGCCATCATCGTGTGACGGCGATCTACACCAACACCTCCGTCATCTTCACCAACATCCCCATCACCTTGCCCCATCTATCTACAGCGGTCCACTCTCCCGCAACCCGCTGTACCCTCTACTTGAACATGGTGCTTTATGCTTCATATTATTATCCAATGATCTGTTGCCATCCTATGATGTCTGAGTAGATTTTCGTTGTCCTATCGGTGATTGGTGAATTGCTATGATTGATTTAAATTGCTTGTGGTTATGTCGATGTCCTTTGGTGCCCATCATATGAGCACACGCGTGGACCACACCATAGGGTTAGTTGTATGTTGATAGGACTATGTATTGGAGGGCAAGACTGACAGAAACTTCAACCTAGCGTAGAAATTGATGCATACGGGATTGAAGGGGGACCAATATATCTTAATGCTATGGTTGGGTTTTACCTTAATGAACATTAGTAGTTGCGGATGCTTGCTAATAGTTCCAATCATAAGTGCATGGAATTCCAAGTAAGGGATCACATGCTAGCAGTGGCCTCTCCCACATAAAACTTGTTATTGGTCTAGTAACGTAGTCAATTGCTTAGGGGCAATTTCGCAACTCGTACCACCACTTTTCCACACTCGCTATATTAACTTTAGTTGTGTCTTTATCTTAGCAGCCCCTAGTTTTATTTATGTGTTCTTTATATTCTTGCAAACCTATCCAACAAAAACTACAAAGTACTTCTAGTTTCATACTTGTTCTAGGTAAAGTAGACGTCAAGCGTGCGTAGAGTTGTATCGGTGGTCGATAGAACTTGAGGGAATAATTGTTCTGCCTTTAGCTCCTCGTTGGGTTCGACACTCTTACTTATCGAAAGAGGCTACAACTGATCCCCTACACTTGTGGGTTATCAAATACCAAAAATATTTATCATATTATCTCTATTAGATCTCACTTTTGCAAGTGGCCGTGAAGGGATTGACAACCCCTTATTGCGTTGGTTGCAAGGTTCTTAATTATTTGTGCCGGTACTAGGGACTTGCGTGTAGTCTCCTACTAGATTGATACCTTGGTTCTCAAAAACTGAGGGAAATACTTACGCTGATTTGCTGCATCACCCTTTCCTCTTCAAGGGAAAAACATCGCATGCTCAAGAGGTAGCAAAGCGCGTCGGGTTCTCTTGAAGAAATGAGGAATTAGACGAGGGAGAAGGGAGTTGGGGTTTTCTTCAAGAGAGGAAGATGAGGGAGAAGAGTGAAATGATGGTTGCTTCGTCCGTCCAACTTACCTGGAAAGGTCGGGGTTTAGTGATTTGACGGCTCATTTGGCATTAATGCGGCGCTTCGACCGGTGTAGTCTACCGTGCAGTTGTGCACTATAGTACAAAGTAATTTAGTGCATGACAAGTGGACCCCGATGCTGGTTGTCCCACATGTCGGCGCAAGTGAGTAGTAAAGTTCCCAATGACCGTCGAGGAGGATTCGCACGGTATAGCGTGTCCACTGTTTCTGAAAAATGATTACATCAAGCGTTTTGACTCTTACGACGAAGGAGTGCGAAACACGACAGCACTTGAACTTACACGATACTCCTACTACTAGGCATGTGCAGTGGTTCATACGTCCGTACTATAATCTTGTAGCTAGCATAGGAAGATATGACGATAAAATAGATGTTGTGTGCATGTCAACTATATGAACAATTATGTAACATGCCCCTTTTTGGACCGTCCGGTCGATAATAATGAATGGTGAGATCAATGTTAACACAACTAGGATTACAACGCACGGAGAGTATGGTGGTACAGAGCATGAAGGGTGCATGAGCCCACACTAGGTTAACACAAATACACTAGGTTCATGTAGAGCATGCATGAAGAGGGGTGCTGATATGAGCATGCACAATTTTGCAAAAAAAAGATGAGCATGCACGCCTAAACACCAACGAAGTCCCTCTACTACTCGAAGCACATGACGGTGGTGATCCAGGGTGCCACCACCCACGGTTCCCGCTCCCTGTCGATGGGAGCCAGCTCCTCAAAGACGGCGTCCATTGGCACGAATGGATTCCGGTGATGAAGCCCTGAGAGGATTCACCCAGCAACGGCGATGGCCGCCCGCAACCCCTCCTTGTCCATCTCCGCCCCCACCACCACGCCGAGATGACTCGGCTCCTCGGAGATATAGGTGAAGAAGGAGACCAGGTTAGGAAGCCGCAGCTCGTTGAAGTCGATCGGGTGGTCGAACGGGTTTAGCCCGCCGGCCATCATGGTCGCGCTGGCACGACGGTAGGCATCGCGCAGCCGCAACACTTGCGTGGCAACATTGTCCTGCAAGTTGTTGAGGCAATCCTAGATCTTTTCACCATCGGCCCACTCGTGCTCCTGTCGGCTTTCCTGACTGCCTCTCGTATCTCCCGCTTTCTGCAGCAACACCGTCGACACGTCGAGCATCTTTGTGGTGGACGCATGCTGCTTTTGAAGCTCCGCGAACTCCTGCACATGAAGGAGGAGCATGGCACTCCTCTCCTCCTTGAGCTCACGGAGTTCCACGTCCATGGCCCTGAGCTTCGCATCCTTCGCATGGAGCTCCTATGGCAGGCACCTCACCTCAGAGTCCGTGATCTTGTGTGCCGCCATGGAACCAGGTAGAAGCCATGGGGAGAGGAAGCAAAGGGGGCGAAACGGCTGAAAGGAAATGCAATCTACGGGAAGGCAGAGGGAGCCAGCCCAGGAGCGGGGTGAGTCTTCTGGTTTTAACAATCGGAATACACTAGTCGACGACTTTTCACTTCGGGGAGCAGTGGGTTTTACATGTGGAGTCATTACGACTAATTGCTGCCGCGCCTGCTCCTGTCAATCAAAAAAAAATCCTACCGCGCCTGACGCACCCAAATACTAGTGCAACACAGCAGTGGATATTTAAATTTACCAACCGACAAGGAGATAAAAAAAGGGGTGAAAAAAACAAATGTGGCGGCGGTCTAGCTAATCGGTCGCACTAGCCCAACTAGCTAGCCACCGTGCTTCACTGACGTCATCGGTGGGAAGGGTGGGCTTTTGTAATTTGACAACTCATTTACTTGCTTCGACCGAGGAGGACCCATAAAACACGTGGTAGGGCGTCCCACGTCTCGGCAAGGAAGAAAATATGTGTGCACCACCCATGAGGACCCAGAAACTGCACGGTAGGGCATGTCACGTCTCGGCACAGAGGAAAAATATGCGTGTAAAAATAAATTCTGTCAAACTACCTATGGTTCAACCTTGGGACCCAGCCAGTCGGTCGAAAACACCCCACTAGCCACACGGCTTCATCGTGCTAACGTGGTAGAGAGGATAGATGTGATTAGCTCCATCTTAACCAGCCACAACGTCTCTTGTTCTATGTGATTCATCCAATTTCCAAGCATTTTTTAGTTATAATAACACCATGGCAAGCTCGCGCCACTCTTCGTGTGTGCATGTGCATCTAAAGGTTATACTGGTCAGTCAACGTTCATACACGTGTTGACGAGCCACTCCCTCTATACTAGATGGAGAGGAGAGAGATTGCAGACATGGGACCCACCAGTAAGTCAGTCAACGTTCATGCACATGTTGACGAGCTACTCCCTCTGTACTCTACTCAACGTAATACTGTATAAAATCAAGTTATGCGACAAAACCAACAACCGTTGCGGTTTCAGGCTATCGACATACGTTTGATGCAAAAAACAAGACTATGGACGTACGCTTTGTACTCTAGGTTGCCGGTTCGAATCTCGTCCTTCCGGTTTGTTAGTTTTAGGTCCAAATTTGATCAATGACAAGTGGGACCCTCATGTGTTGTTCAGATATTTCGATGTAGGATGGGTTTTTTGCACAAACACTTTGCGCGGTTAGACAAGTTACGACTGCAGTTACACGTATTTTGCAAGTTTGGGAACAAAAATAACAGCGGCGTAGAATATCACATGCTCCCGGCAGCTTAGATGCTATGGTGATACGAGATTTTACGTCGTTGGATCTGAGATCCAATGGCTTGGAAGTAGTCTTTGTAATTATGCAATTTCCAAACTCTCCAAGGGTTTGTTTGGAAAAAAATCGAGGCCTCATGTGAGCCGCTGGTCTTGGATCCAACGGCTCCCAGTAGCTCATATTAGGTCCTCCCCGCAGCTTAATTATCCGCTACGATGATACGAGCATATTGGTTGTTGGATCTGAGATCAAATGTCATATGCGTAGTATTTGTACTTTGTGCGCAATTCCCAAGCACTTTGAGGCCTATATTGCAAAAGCATTCAAACTTCCTACTACGAGCCGTTAGATCTCCCGGGAACTCGTATCACCATAGAATCTACGGTATGGGAGCACCTCATATTCCCATGTGCGAGAAAACATCAGGTACTCTTGCAGCTTGGATGCTATGGTGATACGAGTTTCGAGGTCGTTCGGTCTGAGATCCAATAGCATATGAGTAGTCTATGTGCTTGTGGGTTGTGTCCGAACACTTTGGGGGTTTTCTGCAAAATACATTCGAACCACCAAGTAGCCGTTGGATCTGAGATCCAACAGCTCTGAGATCCAACAGCTCTGAGGAACTTGTGTCACCACGAGATCTAAGGTGTGGTAGCACGTGATATTCTTAACTACAAGAGAATATGAGGTCTTCCCTAATCTTAGATGCTATGATGATACAAGCTTTGAGACCGTTGGATATGGGATCCAAGGGTATCTGAGTAGTTTTGGTACTAATTGTGTGCAATTCCCAAACTCATTAAGCTTTCTTGTAAAAATATTTAGACATCTTGGGAGCTGCTATATCTCAGATCTACACGCTCCAAGGAACTCGCATCACCATATAGCATATAAGGTGTGGGGGCACATGATATTCTCCTGGGGGGTGGTGCACAACCCATCGGTGTATGGGAGGGTGGGGGTTACCCCCCCCCCC
>LR738710.1:251258112-251471366 GCA_902687465.1 Secale cereale
CCCCCCCCCCCCCCCGACAATTTAAACAATCCTAAACAGAGCCTCATGATACGTCTCCAACGTATCTATAATTTTTTATTGTTCCATGCTATTGTTTATGATGTTTTGGATGTTTAATGGGCTTTGTTATACACTTTTATATAATTTTTGGGACTAACCTATTAACCCAAAGGCCCAGTCCAGATTACTGTTTTTTGCCTATTTCAGGGTTTTACAAAAAAGGAATGTCAAACGGAGTCCAAACGGAATGAAACCTTCGGGAGAGATATTTTTGGAGCGATATCTTCACGGAGACTTGAGAACCACGGAATAGGGCACACGTGGCGTCCACGAGGGTGCCCCCCCCTACAGGGTGCGCCCCCTGCCTCGTGGGCCCCATGTTGGTTCCCTGATGCCCTCCTTCCTCCTATATATACCCATGTACCCTGAAAACATCATAAGAGGAGAGAAAACCCTAATTCCACCGCCGCAACCTTCTGTTCCAGTGAGATCCCATCTTGGGCCTGTTCCGGAGCTCCGCCGGAGGGGGGGATCTACCATGGAGTGCTTCTACATCAACACCATCGCCTCACCATGAGTTGTGAGTAGTTTACCACAGACCTTTGGGTCCATAGTTAGTACCTAGATGGCTTCTTCTCTCTCTTTGGATCTCAATACGAAGTTCGCCTCGGTCTTCGAGGAGATCTATTTGATGTAATCTCTTTTTGCGGTGTGTTTGTCGAGATCCGATGAATTGTGGGTTTATGATCAAGATTATCTATGAGAAATATTTGGTTCTTTTCTGAATCCTTTTATGTATGATTATAATATCCTTGCAAGTCTCTTCGAATTATTTGTTTGGTTTGGCCTACTAGATCTATAGATCTTGCAATGGGAGAAGTGCTTGGCTTTGGGTTTAATCTTGCGGTGTCCTTTCCCAGTGATAGTAGGGGCAGCAAGGCACGTATTGTATTGTTGCCATCGAGGATAAAAAGATGGGGTTTATATCATGTTACTTGAGTTTATCCCTCTACATCATGTCATCTTGCTTAAGGCGTTACTCTATTCTTATGAACTTAATACTCTAGATGCATGCTGGATAGCGGTCGATGTGTGGAGTAATAGTAGTAGATGCAGAATCGTTTTGGTCTACTTGTTACGGATGTGATGCCTATATATAATGATCATGCCTAGATATTCTCATAATCATTCGCTTTTCTATCAATTGCTCGATAGTAATTCGTTCACCCACCGTAGAAATCTGCTATCATGAGAGAATCCACTAGTGAAACCTATAGCCCCCGGGTCTATTCTCAACATATCAATCTACAATCTACTTTACTTTCTGTTCTTATATCCAAAAATACCAAAAATATCAAACTACCATATCTATCAGATCTCACTTTCGTAAGTGACCGTAAAGGGATTGACAAACCCTTCTTGCGTTGGCCGCGAAGTTCTTATTTGTTTGTGCAGGTGCGAGGGACTCGCGCGTGGTCTCCTACTGGATTGATACCTTGGTTCTCAAAAACTGAGGGAAATACTTACGCTACTGTGCTGCATCACCCTTTCCTCTTCGAGGGAATACAACGCACGCTCGAGAAGTAGCACCTCGCAATTTTGTCTAAGGTCAAGGGGTTACCTCCCGACAATCTACATAGCTCCTATGCAAGAGGTGTAGTGGGAGTATCTTGGTGTGAGAGAGACGACGCGAGAAAGCAGGGTCAATCGAGTCATTTATAGAGGGAGGGGTTGAGTGAGTGTGGCCTAGCGTACACTCGAAAGTTAAAGACGATACACCGAGATATCGTGTGGCGAAGCTGTAGTGAGGGCTTTAGGGAGATAGTTACCATGAGAGTGTGGCCTAAATAGACTTTGTGTGTGCGCGCACGGTGAAGGTGTTTTACACAGGCAACATACGGGTCTTGAGAGATAGAGGGAGGGTTTGTCATGGAGGGAACGACGAGGTTGTGTGTGAGAAATACATTTGTAGTGAGTGTGAGGGCGGGTGTGACATAAATTGAGATCGAAACGTGAAAAGAAATAATGAGCGCGCGTGTGTCGGATACCAATAGCTCTATTAACAAAGAAATGAAGATCAATCGATACATGAAGTATGTGTATGTGTGTGTGGGGGGGGGGGGTTGTCGATGGAGAGACCTAAACACAACATTTGCATGTACATAGTACTAGACTTAATATTCATGTTTCAATTTATTGTGAATTTTAAATATTGAATTGAGAACCATGCATGGCTTACATTTTATTTTTGAATTCGTGTCATGCATGATTGGTCATACATCCACGTTGAGATCACTATATCACAAACTCACTCTAATTCAAGAACTCGTCATAAATTAATTACCGTGCCTTTTGGAATGATCAGTTACTTGCAACCAAAATACGGGCATTGTAGACTTGTAATAATAGTAATAAATATAGATTCGTTCGTCAATTTTAAAAAAAGATTCCTTTTTGCATTCTCAAATGGTAGCACCCGACAACGTACCAGCCAGTCCTGGGCTCGTGTCCTACTCGTGGGGTGCGTGGTACACACATAAGTCAATCCCAACCAAAAGAACCGCGATATTAAACTTCGCACCTCCACTCGAGCCTCCGCGTTTCGAGTCGAAATATCCGGCAGCTAGAATTCCAGCCCTAGGAAATTCCCGTCATGTCCCCGGTCTATGATGAGAATCGATGAATAATGGAGGGATGCTTTAGTAACTAGCCCACATTACCTACCGTGCCGAGCACAGTTCAATTCCCTTGGTCGCCGCTACCCAAGGTGACCCGTCAACTTCATTGCATGTACTAATAGTACTACACCAGGATGAGCACGGAATGGAGCTTCGTTTGTTGATTTTGTTCGTGCCTACTAGAGTTATTATATCAGGCAATGCACTGGTATAGAGAGATTATATTTTTACTCTGCATATATAAGTTGTCTGAAGTCTAACTAAGCAAAAAAATTGACCAAATCCTTTCTTAAGAAATATTAACATCTACAACAGTAAAGATGTATGGCTTGAAAATTTATTTCATGAAGCAGGTTATGATATTGTTTCGAATCCTGGATTTTAAATTCTAGAAAATCCAAAACTGACCTCAAATTCATGAAACTGAGCATGGTCACGTGATATGGGACGAAAAGGCTGTCCTATTTTTTTTTGTTCACTCTAAGAGAAGCTGCTTATGAAAAGATGCACAAGAGAACAACCAAGGTATTTTGAAACAAAGACATGTAACGTTAACGCGAATGGTTTCACTATTCAAATAGTGGGCGTTAGACATACGTGCCACCACGAGTCCCGCTTCTCATCGGCAGGTGCCGTCCGAGCAAGCGTGTGAGTCGACGAGAGGCGCGTGAGCAGACCGCTGCGCCGGCTGACCAGGAGGCGTGCGAGCAAGCCGCTATGCAGGCTCACCGGGGGGTGAGCCCTTTGACCAGGCTCCGCCGCCCACCTTGTTCGTGCACTAGGAGATACATCTATTTATCCACGCATGTAATTTTTAGTAGCCTAACTTGTCACGGTCACTTTTGTTCCTAAAATTGTTACATAATACTAGTACTAGTATTACGTGAAATTGGTGCTATAACTTGTGAACGCGTTCAGATACGGTCAAGGGCAACACCGCCCGCGCGTTTTTCATGTTTGCCAGTGCGTCTAAATATAGAAGGGGAGGATAGAGAGAGAGAGAGAGAGAGAGAGAGAGAGTAGACATGGAACCCACCAGTAAGTGAAGTGGAATAGTACGTGAGTCGGTCCCACTATAATGTACTAAAGTTAATATAAAACATGTTATCCATTAAATAGGCTATGGTAATATAAAAACATTATATCAACAAAGGGGAGTACAACAAACGTTGCTACCATGTTGCGTCCGTATGTTGCCTATTGACGTGCGGCTTGAAGGCCCTGGTCGCATGTTCGGTCCTCATCCTTTTTCAGTTTTAATTGATACTAGTAAGGTACACACGCATTGCACGCATGATATTTGGCAACCAAATTATGAATAAATATCAAACCATAGCATGTAAGCTTTGATTCATATATGCATGATGTAGATGTTCGTTTAATTCTTATAGTTCGTCTCATTCAAAATCAATAAGTTTTATAAAAAAATCTATTTTAAGATTCATGGAATTGTGCATTGTAGAGAATAAAGTAAAAAATAAATAAAGGCAATTCATTTAGAAAAGAGGGCAATTATGATACAAAAGAATCTAGAACAAAGGATAAGTGCTTGTGTGTTGCAAAAATACCATGGTGCGACGTGGAAGGTTAGAAAGGGCGTGCGAGAGAGCGGTGACCGAGCCAGAGGTAAAACAATTGGGGGAGGGGCGGGGGGTTGCAACGGTGTTTGGAGTAGTTGTGGGGTGAATGCTACAAAATATAATCTAAACCTACCAGAATGAATGTTTTCACAAATTAACCGAAGGTTGGAGTCCCCCTCGCAATGTAAATAGCTCCGGCTCTGCAAGAGATAGAGAGGTAGCTTCGATGTGTGGAAGAGACGGCGTGAGAAAGCGAGGTCAATCAAGACATAGATAGAGAGACAAAGTGAGTGTGCCCAGACATTCGTTGAAAAGATATATATGCTGTGGATAGATATTGTCCGATTGAACATTTGGTAAGAAGGGTGAGGGTTGTAAGAGAGAGCTTGCAGATGATCCAGTCATAGACATGTACATATATATATATATCGTTTGTGCGTGGGAGGAAGCAAGGTAAATCGATACATAGATAGATAGATAGAGAGAGAGAGAGAGAGAGAGAGAGAGAGAGAGAGATTGAGCGAGTGCGGGTCGTCATGCGATCGAAAGAGTGAGACAGGTTGGAGAGAGTGACATAGATAGGCAATGTGCATGAGAGAGTGTACATTATGAATATGTCGAATTAGGCCCAAACATGGAGATACATCGTTTGTCTGTGAGAAAGAGCGAGGTTAATCGAGACATGCATAGACAGAGAGATTGAGAGAGCGTGGGCCCCCATGAGGTCGAAAGAGTGGAACGACTTAGAGAAACTGACCTAGATAGAAAAACTGCGTGAGAGGGTATAGAGTATGTCGATCGAGGCCTAAACAGGGATATATATATATATATATATATATATATATATATATATATATATATATATATATATATATATATATATATATATATATATATATATATATATATATATATATATATATATATATATATCGTTCGTGCGTGAGACAAAGCGAGGTTAATCAAGATTTTGATAAAGAAGCGAGTGTGGGCCACCGTACAGGGCGGAGCTACGATGGGTTAACATGTGCTCTGGCCGGCCTTGCCTAGCTGAAACACTTCCTAAATAGCATGCCAAGTGGCACGACCCATCTCTTTTCTATGCTTTCTTCTTCATGCTGGCCCACCCAAGGAATCCACTATAGCTCCGCCAGTGCCACCGTGCGGAAGAAAGAGTGAGACGCGCTCTTGAGAGTGACCTAGATAGACAATGTGCATGCGTGCGCACAAGAAGGGAGGGGGTTTAGATAGGCAATGCATGTATCTACTAAGAGAGGATAGGAGGGGGGAGAGAGAGCTCGGCATGGAGTGCAATGGCGGGTGTGTGAGAGTTAGAGAACGAAACATGGAGAGATAGAATGAACGTAGAGAAACCAAATCTTTGTAAGGTGGTTATCAGAGGAAGATTTATCAATAGAGGGAGTATGTAATGGGTGTGCCAAGGGAGGCTAAAAACAACATTTGAATGTAGATAGTACTAGACTTAATATTGAAGTTTCAATTTAGTGTACATTGTAAGATTTGAATTGAGGACCATGCATATGGCTTCTATAATTATTTCGTATTCGTGCCCTGCTAGGTTTGGAAAGGTTGATATTGACTCGATTGTTGTGGTATTTTGTATGTGTGTGGTCATATGCTTGAATCCATCCAAAGTTTTCTCACTACCATGATGTTCATCTTACACATATAAGAATTTGTATCAAATACATAGCGTGGATACCATGAAATGCGAAATCCACGTTAAATTGGAGATCGCTATGTGACAAACACAGTCTAATTCGTAGAACTCCTCATTAATTAATTCATAGTACTCGTTTGTAACACCCAAGATGTAACCTTTCCAAATTTGGAAATATATTCAACTTGGTCCTCATCCTTTCCTTGGGGGTCTTTCCTTTTATTTTGCTTGTCTCATTCATGCATTGTCATCATTATTGCTTTGTCATCACTATTGCATTGTCATGCCATGTTGCATCTTTGCCATATCATATTGCATTCTTGCCTATTGCATTTTGCATCACATCATGTCCATGTCATTTATGCATTGTGTTGGTTTCTTGTCTTGAATGATCTTGTGCTTAGAGTGAGGTAGCATGTTTGTGACTTGTTGCATGTTTCCTATATGAGCCATGCCCTAGCCTCTCTTCCTTTCCCCATTACATCCCTTTCTTTACTTTTGTGTCAAGCTAATCTCCTAGACTCTTTTATTGTTCATCTTCTCCCAACAATTCTTACACCTTGTCCTAAACCACTATGCCAAATTTCACTCTATTTGAAGCTGATTTGGTTAGGTTCAAAAGTACCTCAAGTTTGAAGCAAATTCAAACTTGCTATATTTTTCTACCTCTAAAAATGCCCAACTCATTTTTGTAAAATAGAGCATAGATCCAGGAGCTTGGGAATATTTTTATTTCTCCCTAACACCACTCCTAGCTGCCTGGACTTTTCATTTTATTTTTCTATCTAGAGAAAAAGAAAAAGAAAAGGGCTAAGCAGCCAGCATAGAAAGTCTGGGCCTCGGCCTTCCCCCTCGGCCCAGCTAGAGCACAACCCGTAGCCCAACTCAGTGATGCGTTCCCCCCTCGCACCTTTTCTCACCCACGCGCGTAGTTACCCCCGCTGCTCACCTGTCCCGTGGCACCGCCAGGCCCACGCGCCAGCGACTCCGCCCAAAGCCTCACCCACCTTTTATTCTTCCTCTCGATGGTGCCATGGGGACCGCACGCCAAGCACGTGCAAGCTCTGACCTGTCGCCCTGGCCTCTCCCTTAAGTCGTCTCCCTGTCCACCAACTCCCTAGGGTTCCCTTTCCCCTCCTCCATGCCTCCAGGTGAGCTCGGATCCACCAGATCCATCACTTCGACCACGTCCCGAGCGCATCCAGGAGCACGTCCTCATTGCCAGCGTGGTTCCCGTCCTCCTCCGCCTCGCCGACCCTGTCCAGCTGCTTCCCCGTTGTCGACGATGATGACTACGTCATCCACACGGAGCCGAACGCCTCATCTGCTTCCCCTAAGTCCTTGTCTACATCTCCGGCTGCCGTAGCTGTTCGTCCACCCTCGCCATCGACTCCGACCGCCTCTTGCCGAGCCAAACACGTCTTCGTGTTCGTGGTGAGCCCCCGGATCTCCCCATGCATTTTCCCCTTCAATTGCAAGCTCTAGCCCCGTCCGCGCTGTCTGCCCAAAGCCACCGCCGTCGGACCTCGTCGCCGGCGAGTGGTCCTTAGCCCTCCGTCTCATCGCCTTCGTGTTCGTCGTCGCCCGTAGGATCATTTTGTGAGCTCAGCACGCTGCCTAGGCCTCTGTAGAACCTTGCTCGAGCTCCTCGCCACCGTTCGCTTCCGTGGCTTGTCTCCAACGTCGACCCCGTCGTCGTCTGGTGTGCTATGTTGCACCCAGGGGCGTGGGAATCCCTTGCGGACCCGTTGCGCGTCTCCTCCGTCCTCTTAGGTCGCCGGAGCAGCCCCAGCTCATCGCCGCCGTCTCTGCATCGCCAGCGTTGCATGGCTCTGTCCGCGATGCTGGTTTGATCTTCAGGTGCAGAGCCCCTCTTCTGTCAGTCACACACACCTAGCCTAGCTGGTCGACGCGCTGCTCTGCAAACCAGCCGACCTGGGTTTGATTCCCCCTCGGACTAGTGGAGATAAATGCCCATATTTTTGCATTTGGGCACTCTATGACACCCAGGCCCCACCTATCATACACTGTGCACCCACACACCCAATCCCACACCCACTCCCCCTCAGGCCAGTGTAGTTCCATAATATGTAATTTTTAGCCATGTTTAAAATATTTAAAATGATGTTTGATTATGTTTTGTTAGATAACATGTTTAACTTGGTTTAATTCATAACTTTTAAAATGTAGCTCTATTTTGAATGTTCTTTATATGCTTTTGGGGTAGAATCTTGCATAGAACAGCATGGTACAATCTGTTTATTTTTTAAAAACAATATAATGGGGTAATGAACAGATCAGGACCTAATATAAATTTGCACATGGGGATTTTCCGGAATTGTTGTTTGTTTGTTTCGGCCCCATTTAAATTGCTCTAGTGGGTTAGTTTGTATGTGTTGCACTCCTTGTCATGTTAAACAACATTTAAATTTGTTGGGTGCTTAACTAGTTCAACTAAATAACCATATGTGGTGTTATGTCAATATGCTTCCTCTTGTTTGTTGTGTTCCACTTGAATGAGTTGTGGTTCTTGCATTTGGCCATATGCCACATGTTGCACCCATCATGTTCCATTTTTGGATGCATCATACTACGATCGTGCTCATATGCATCATGTCTTACATCACGTGCTTGTGCATTGCATCGTGATTGATTTTGTTCCAGTGATTGTATTCTTGTGTTTGGTAGAGCCCGGTGATGATTCGTAGTCCGAGGTTCCTGACGAGACCGTGTTCGAGGAGCAAGTTTATGATCCTACCGAGGACATAACAGACAAGATGACCATTCCTTGATATGACCTCTATCGTTGCTATGGTAGTTATCTCGCTCTATTGCTTTATCACGATACCTATCCTGTTGCATGTCAGCCCGTACCTTGCCATGAAACCTCTAACTACCTTCCTAGCAAACCGTTGTTTGGCTAAGTTACGCTTTTGCTCAAGCCCCTCTTATAGTGTTGTTAGTTGCAGGTGAAGTTGAAGTTTTGCTCCATGAGGATTGGGTATTTTGGGAATAACACAATATCTCTATTTAATTAATGCACCTTATATACTTGGCAGTGGGTGGAAGGCTTGGCCTTTTGCTCGGTGTTTTGTTCCACTCATGCCGCCTTAGGTACCGATAAACCGGTGATATGTTCCTTGGTTTTGCGTTCCTTACGCGTTTGGGGTTTATGCCCCCCCCCCTTGATAGTTCGCTTTGAATATTACTCCTCCAGCAAGGTCCAACCTTGGTTTTACCTTTTGCCTATAACTAAATAACTTGCATAGGGACTTTTCGGACCTCAAGGACTTAATTTACAACCCGGGCTAGTGCTCCTCATGAGTGTTGGTCCAAAATGGTAGCAGCCGGGGCCACCAACGGGTGTGCCAGCCGAAAACTTAGCCAATCCGATCGTGGCCTGAGACAGATACGCGCGGCTCCTATCAGGGTGTTGGCACATCGGGAGGTCTTGCTGGACTTGTTTTACCATTGTCAAAATATCTTGTACACCGGGATTCCGATTTTGATCGGGTAGTCCCTAAGATAAGAGGATTTACCTATGTTGATCGCGAGAGCTTGTGATGGGCTAAGTTGGGACACCCCTGCACGGTTATGATCTTTCGAAAGCCGTGCCCGTGGTTATGTGCTGGATTGGAGTTTGTTAATATCCGGTTGTAGATAACTTGACAGAAAAACTCAAACATAATACACTACCGTGTGAGTAGTCGTGATGGTCTCTTTTCAAGGGAGTTCGGGAAGAGAACACGACTGGGTTATGGATGCCTCGTAAGTACACATGATCATCTAGTGATCATGAATTAGTTCATGGCCGATGGCTTTCGCTTCTCTTCTCGCTCTGAAGTTGCATAAGTTAGCCACCTCATCTACGCTTAGTGCTTGAAGCAGCCCACTTATACACTTTCTCCTTACCCAAAAGCTTTGAAAATTTTGATACCTGGGAATGGGATTGTTGAGTCCTCATGACTCATGGTTTACTACAAAACCATATGCAGGTACAACCGAGTTCGATTCAGGTGATGGCCAGGAACTCAAGTGGGAGTTCGATGAGGAACGTGGGCGAATGTATGTGACGCTCCCCGACGATCAGTAGTAGTTCCTACTAGGGCCGATCGGGCATAGTGGATGGTTATCTTCTTTTCTTTTGAATTCGTCCGTAGTCAGACTATGTGTGTACTCTGGATGAATGTATGACTTATTTATGCATTGTGTGAAGTGGCGATTGTAAGCCAACTATATATTTTTACCTTTGTTCTTGTACATGGGAATGTGTCAAGATGACCATCTTGCGATCATACCAAAATGCTATTATGCCTCTAAGTCGTGCCTCGACGCATAGGAGATATAGTCGCATCTTGGGCGTTACATATTCGTTTACCAATGAAAGAAGATATGTTTGCATTCTTAAATGTAGGCGCACCATGCAGACCACGGTCTTGTCGTAGTGGTCGCATGTGTCGTACGGACGCTAGCAAGTAGCACCCACCTCCTCCACTCCCCCCCCCCAAGAACGACGACCAAAAAGGTTCGCTCTTCCACATTTTGGATTGAAATATCTGGCGGCCCCAATTCCAGCCCTGCAAAATCTCCCTTCTCCCCGTCCCCTTCCGAGCCCAGAGCTCTCAGATCCCTAATTCGATGCCAACCCAAGCAAAATTCGAATCGCCCTTTATCTCATCTGTTTCCCCACCTCTGTGCCAGACGACGATGATGAAGACGACGGTCGCGCTTCACCACTGCACCGGAGCTACCTCATCTACGCCCTCGTCCACCGCACCGGGTGGTGCACCCACAATTTCGGCCGCTGCAGCTGATATGCCTCACTGACACCGACTTCCACTGCATCAGTGCTACTTCACCGAGAGCATCATCGCACCTACACCCCCCGACACCGTTGGTGCTTCACCAATAGCCTCATACATCGCGTCGTAGTGCTCCATTGCCGCTCAAGATCTGCATCCGTACGCGGCCAGCCAACGCCAGCGCATCACCCTCAAGGGCTCTGAAGTGACCCGCACTCTAGCTAGACGAGCATGCCCAAACGCCGGCCCGAACTAGGTATCCACATATCACTCCCTTGTGCACTGTTCCGATGATGTTTGGATATCCTTTTACTACTCTCTTAGCTTACACGCCTATGCAACTCTGACTTTATCTCTTATTTCTTCTCGAGATATCATCTGAAACAAGCAAAACCATTTTTTAGCGAAGCATGACGGTTCTATGGGATCTGGTACACATCATGCAGGCCGGTATAACCTTGTAAGTAACTGTCCTCCGGTACAACAGCAAGGTCGATTCCTCTCATTTGATCAACCATTCTCCATGTCAAAAATGCTGAGGGGGATGCAAGGAGCACAAGGCCTGCTCATCCAATCAAGTGGTAACATGGACTTGTACATGGAACATCCCAAGGGCAAGCAGAGCTGTAATGAGGCTGTACAACGAGCTAGCGTAAGTCCCTGCATTTCATTTAATTTGTACTGGCATGTGTGTATGATTTGTGTGCAGTGGCGGATCCATGAATTCAAGTTACCAGGGGCAAAAATTGAACTTCAAAAATATGAAGGCACTTGCACTCTGGAAATCAACATAACTTGAGAAATGTGAAGCTACATGCACTTTTAAAACCAGCTAATGATCCAAAGTGGTTTCAGATTATAAAACACTAAATGATGTAAGCAACAAAAAACACAAAATCCAACATGGTGTACAAGGACTACTAACATGGATTGTACCTGCTTGAATTATTCGTTCTCTGGCCAAAAATATCCATGTGCAATTGTACCTATAACCAGTGCGCAAACTGCATATCAATATATCTATCCTGCACAAGTATTCCAATAGTTTCAAACAACAGATTAGAAAAGTATTTATGCTAAGTTGTCATGATACGAGGACTTTCTGGTAGATGGCCTCGATGTTTCCTCAAGCCATGAATATGTACTATAATTTGCTTATCATCAATTCCTACAAATTTCTATTTCTCTCTCAACATAGCAGATCATCATTAGATACTATATCCTTCAACGGGAGCTTGCAAAATGCTTGCATTAGATCCCTCATTAGACATTATATGTTCATCACTAGGAGCATGTAAACTGTTTGCATCAAATCCTTCATTAGCAGTCTATTCATTAGACACTTCAGGCTCAAGAACAACATGAGCTTGTATGTTTGCACCGGAAACTTGATTAGACACATAAGGTTCGGTCAGTTCAGTATTGATTGGGGAGTTGTAAAATTAGCAGAATTTGGTTTCATTTTCTTATAGATTCCCTACATACAAGTAGTTTTACAACACCGTCAGGTTTAACTATTGGCCAGAAATTGAAAAGTTGAATTAGATATAATCAGGGATGTGATGTACCTGCTTGTTGCGCATGCTGCTCTTGCAAGGTGCGATTGTCCGTTTGCGCAAGCTTGATGCAATGCTTGTGTTGCCACCGCTACCTCTCACATAGGCTACACCCAGGGTCGGATCTTCATCTTCTTGTCCTTCCATTCGCTTGAAGCCCGGCGATCGGCGTCCAACAAGGGTGCGAGGAAGTGTTGTGTCGGTCTATCCAGCGACGGCTAGGTTATGAGCGAACCAGACTGGAGACTGGAGCGAACGAATTGGTGGTTTTTCCTGCTATCGATCGATATGGGAGGCACTCGTTTGGGCCGCAAGCTTGCTATTGGGCCTAGTTATGTTATTGGCCCATCCAAATTGAAATGTTTTTCTTCATTTTTAACATTGCCTGCTCGTGTGCTGGAACGAGCAAAACTAGCCTGGGCCAATCTGGACGACTCAAATTAGGTGCGCACTTTCCAGCCACCCGAGGTGGTCGCCCATACCAGCCCCTACGGTGGCGTCACCCCATTTTGCGTGTATGATTGGGGTAGTAAAATATATTCAAGTGGCGCTTTTGATTTACCAACATAATGGTTGAGTTGCTTGTTTCTATGAACTGAGTTCGCCAATAATGTGAAGGATGCCAATCTTTTCATCCTATTGAAGATTGCTTAGATCTCGATATGCCAAATGTAATCGCATGAAATATACAGTAAAAGCCAGTGTGATGTGTGTTGCTACAACTAGTCTAACAACATGTCCTCATATAACATATCAAGGACGCACCATCTTATCAGATTAACCATTTGACTTACCAATGCAGTGTGGGAAGAAAGAATTATTGCGACTGTGTATCCAAGCAATTGATGCCATGGACACCTTCGTAGAACCTTGTAAGCGAAAAAGAAGTTGCAGGGTGCCTGTACAAAGAGCTAGCGTAAGTTCAGTTACCCGCTTCTCGGAATTTTAGTAAGCCACTGATTGCAAAATTGTTCAATTACGTTGCTTGGCTTAATTTAGTTTGCTATTGATTACATAATGCGATAGCTTGTTAATCCTATTATAGACTATGCCTATATATGTGTTTGATACTTACTGTTAAGAATTACATGTTTGCCTGGACTTAAATAGCTACTTAAGCACATAGATAACTGGTCATATGTACTTCTAGGGTGCAAAAAAATTCATGTGTAATTTACGTTCTGATACCCTATTTGTTTAAATGGTTTGCTGTTGTCACTTGTAGCACTAGTAATGTTTGCATGTTCATAGACAGACAACTATCAGGTTTATATGACGGAAAACGTATTTTTAACATATATATGTGTCAGAATCATTTTGCTTACATCAAAGAAATTTACAGATGTCTGTGTTGCTAGTAAACGGTACCGACTTGTTACTGTAATACTTTGCCAAGAACTTGTTAGTTTTACTTGTTCATGTGTAATTAAATACATTGCCAAAACTGGTTAGTTTTACTAGTTTGATGGTAGTTTCTTATGGCTCTTGCAACACATTATTTATGATTGCTAACATTCAAGTTTGGAGGATCCAACTGAAACTCCGTTGGCACAACAAGTATGTTTTCAAAAACTTCCTTGTTTACCTGTTTTGCTATTGTAACATGTTGTAGTCATCTTACCAACTTCAAGTTTTCAGGATCCAATTGGAAGTCCAATTGCACAACAGGTACATTTTCAAAAATATATTGGTGTAACAGGTTTTCTGTTGTAACTTGTTGCTCTAATCAAGTTACTGACTGCTCAACTTTTCCTGATCCAAGAGAAACTGCAATGCCACAATAGGTTCCTTTTGCAAAACTTGTTCGTTTAACTGCTTTGCTACTTCAACCGGTTGCTCTAATCACGTTACTGGCTACTCAACTTTTCAGGATCCAAAAGAAACTCCAATGCCATAGCAGGTACCTTTTGCAAAACTTGTTCATTTAACCACTTTGCTACTTCAACCGGTTGCTCTAATCACGTTACTGGCTACTCAAATTTCAGGATCCAAAAGAAACTCCAATGCCATAGTAGGTAACTTTTGCAAAACTTGTTTGTTTAACTGCTTTGTTGCTGTAACCGGTTACAATGATGTTAATAACTACTTTTCAGCATCAAATCAAAACTCTTTAATTCATGTTTGTTTAACTGGTTTGCTGTTCTAACTCCCATTTGAGATGTTTTGCTAACATTAACTTTTCAAAATCCAATCAGAACTTTAATGGCAAAATAGGTTAGCCCAAGATCAAAGAGTGAGGTCCCCGTGGACATTGTATCATCTCACATCAATGGCACCGGCCCAATCGTGCATTGTGAATTGCCAACTGCTGATGCTCTAGAGGCTATTCTATTGGTAGAAAGAGATTCTGCTTCTGCACTTAGAGATGAAGTTGACATGTTGCGGAAGCTAACAACACAATCACAAGCAATACCCAAGACAACCATTAAATATTTGGTGGGTTTCAAAATGAAGCAAGCTGAGACTGACCGCATTGTTAAGGTCCTGGAGGAAAAAGGGAAATTAAATTCCCACTTGGTAAATCATAGGTGAAATGTTTTCCATCATCAAACAACCTTTGTGTTGTTAGTTCATGTAATGAATCAAACCATTTTTTTTAGAGATCATGTAATAATTGTTTTTTTGTTTTTTGGTTTGTAATTTTTTAGCATGAGTCTATATTAATTGAGAAGAATCCGAGACATTTGATTTTGATTGCTATGCCAGACCTACAAATATGCCAATCAGGCTGAATGTGCATTCAGCAATAATACTACTAGTATAGATGGTCCTTCAGTTGTACGCATCTGAAAAGGCCAAGATGTTGTACAAGCTTTGCTAAAAAAATGATGCTCTTCTAGCAAAAAAAAGTACAGTGGCCTGGCTTATGTATGTTAGTTGATATTATAGATCCATATACTCTATAAGTGTCTATATGTCTGTTAGTTTTGTACATTATTGGTTGATTGACTCTGTATTTTGAATCTTGAGACATCGTTTGTGTACATATCTAAATGGGAGTACACTATATGTTGTGTGTGTCATACATGTTACACTTGAGTTGGACACAAAGTGGTTTCAAATATTCAAATTCACCTTAAACTAGTTTCCACCTTCTGAATTCGAGTATCGGCAGTTGTAAATCATATTCAGATATGATAGTGAAATACATCTTTGTTGTGCTTTTGAAGATATATAAAAATGTACAATGATTTATAAAGATTCGTATAAGAATACAAAATGGATTCAAATTTAGTTGCCAGGGTAAACGTGAATGCTTATTGTCCCAAAATTTGAAAGAAGCGGCAAAATATCGACTCCCATGTCATCTGCCTGAAGCCAGTGTTTGCGAGATGGAAATTACTGTCTACCCCTTAAATGGATAATCCATCGGCCCGATTTTCCACTGTTCTCAATAGGGGTAGGTTATTAACTTCAATTAGACGTGACACAATTGCCTCTGAGCCCATTCAGACACGGTGGGCGCCAAACGTGGGTGGCAGAAGTTCAAGCTCATCCGAAAGACCTCGGTCTCTCCCTCCATTTCCCCATTCATACACGGTGGGCGGCAGAACAAACTCGACTCGGCCGAAATCGATGTAGGCAAATATTTTTAATAGGAGCAGGTTTGTAACTTCACTCAGGCGTGACGCAACCGCCCTACCTATCAGCCCCATTCATATACCATGGGCGCCAACCGTGGGCGCCAAAACACTCTCTCCTCGCCCGAAATCGCTTTGGGGAAATATCGGGGAGATGCAAGATTACCGTCCTATCCCCAAATGATGAGACGTACAAATTTTAAATGGGGGCTAAGTTCATAACTTTCCCATATTTCAGACAGGCGCGTCCCAAAAATATGGTTCCCCGTACCTCTACCTCCATTTTCCCATTCATACACAACAGCACTAGAACACCATCCCCACA
Organism: Secale cereale; assembly: GCA_902687465.1. Lineage (NCBI taxonomy): Eukaryota > Viridiplantae > Streptophyta > Magnoliopsida > Poales > Poaceae > Secale > Secale cereale. Next base: position 251,274,316 of record LR738710.1, read on the forward strand.
CCAGCCTCCTCCACCCGCCACCCCATCCATCGCCGCAATCCTCCACCATGCTGGAGCGCCTACTAAGACCGTGTCCTCAACTGCTAGAGATGGTCGTTTCTCATCCACGTCAACGGACCAGGAGCCTTGCATCGCGTCCTCTCGCATCATTGGCGTCGTCGCCCTCCTTGCTGGGGCAGCTCCGGCGACCTTCTCATCCACCACAACGGGACTTATCCCCCGATGGACCTGTCTACCGTTGTAGATCTGCTTCAACGCCACCGACAGCCATCGCACCCCCAATGCCTACACGGCGCTGCAAAAGAGGTGGTACTACTTCATATCTGCTCAACTTTTTGATCTCAACCAGAAAATAGATCGCAACTTGGTTACTGTACTATCTTTTCAGCTCTTAGAATTTAGTTCTTAGTTCGGAGCAAACAATGGTTGCTAAGTGGCATTTCTGTGGTTTGCAGCTTGAAATATGCCAAGGCACAGTCATAATAGGGTTTAATTCATCATGCTTAGGGTCCCCCCCTTTTATGATCACTATACGATCAACCTACGTGCTTCGTGTCATAATAGCACTGCTCCACCCATCAAGCTGAACAAGCTTAGTTGTTCAAATACGGATCCGATATTATTAAAACAGAGTCGTTTAATTGGTCAGCTAAATGTTCCTAATTTAGTTTTGAAAATGTATGTACGCCGCTAGGGTGTGGATCTAAAGGGTGCCCACGGTGAGCCGCGGCCCACCCTGGGATTTTCGGTCGGCCCAGACCATGATTCCCCTCTGTTCTGCTGCGCTTCAGATCTCTACTCACCCCCAGCCGCCTGCCTCGCGGGCGACTAGCCGTCCCCGGACAGCATTACTCTAGGAGGAGACGCTGGACTAACTGGAGGTCGGGAGCCGCTCGCCCAACAGAGTCACCGCTGTCCGGGCGCGTGATACGTCTCAAACGTATCTACTTTTCCAAACACTTTTGCTATTGTTTTGACCTCATTCTTGCATGATTTGAACTAAACTAACCCGGACTGACGCTGTTTTCAGCAGAGCTGCCTGTATGGTTTTATTGTGTGCAGGAAAACGGATTTTTAGGTATCTCAGAAAATTCCAAGAAAAATCACAGAAAATCCACGCACCCGAAGGGCCATTGTGCCAGAAGTGGGGCCAGAGGGCAGCCAGGGGGGCCCCAGGCGCCCTGCTGGCGCGGCCCCACCCCTGGCCACACCGGGAGGCCGCCTGGGAGGGTCCTCCCCCCTCTGGTGCCCTACTTTGACTCATATTTATTCTCGTGACGAGAAAACCCCAGAAAAGAAGTCGTTTTCCCAGTTTCCGTCGCGGAGCCGCCGCCACCCTCTGTTCTTCTTCGGGAGGGCTAATCTAGAGGCTGATTTGGCCTCCAGAGAGGGGAGATTGTCGCCATCGTCATCATCATCACCACTCCATCCTCCCTCCATGACTTCTCCTTCCATGTGTGAGTAATTCCCTGTTGTAGGCAAAGGGGATGGTAGGGATTGGATGAGTAAGATCATGTAATAGTTTATCAGATTGTTCGGGGCATGTTGCCTATCATCTACTTTGGTGTTTATCATCTTTGCTTCAACTTGTTGCTCTTAATGCTTGTCACTTAGGGCCCGAGTGCCATGATTTCAGATCTGAACCATATGTGTTTGCATGAATATATTTGTGTTCTTGATCCTATCTATGAGTTGTTTGCACCAATTACGGTCCGGAACCGGCGATCCCAAAGGTGACAGGTTGGGACACCAAAGGGGATGGTCCATAATTTGAGGATTCCATGTATCCATTGAGTTTATTGCTTTGTTCCGGTGCTCTTTGACAGGAGCACCTTAATCTCCATAAGTTCCTTTTGGCCCCGTTCGTAGCGGGATGGTAGGACAAAAGATGTTGTGCAAGTTCTTATTGCAAGCACGTACAACTACCTGTGGGATACATGCCTAATGTTTGATATTTGCCTAGATGATCATTACTTTTCTGTGTGCCTTGCCCAAAGTTAGATTCATGATGTATCTCATCCATGCAGCGCCCAACCATGCATCTCCCTAGCCTACAGTGTTTCAATCCTGCTGGTTATTAGTTGTTACTTTTGCTGTTTACTTTTGCTGTCACCACCATCACTATCATATCACCGTTACCACTTATCTTTTTGGTTCAAGTAAGTATATTTCAGGTGCGGTTGAATTGACAACTCAACTGTCAAAGCTTATAAATACTCTTTGGCTCCCCGTGTGTCGAATCTATAAATTGGGTTATTCTTACCCACGAAGACTATCTCGATCCCTTACGGTTGAGGGTTATCAAGTACCGTTTTCTGGCGCCGTTGCCGGGGAGCATAGCAATATTTACAAGTCTACTTGAATTATCCTACCTGCTGCACTTCATCCGCTATGGGTAAGAAAGGAGACCCCAAGGTTCCGATCTTACTATCCACTACAAGAAGAGGTACTGTTCTGAACACTAGTGCTACACTTGATTCACCTTCTGTTATGAGTAAGTTTGCCTCACCACCACCACATGATGCTTCTACTGAATCTGTTACTATGTCTGATACTTTTGATGATGCTTCTACTACTCTTGATGATATTGGTTCACTTGGTTATGCTCTTGAGAAACAGATCGCTGCTGCTGCAAAAAAATCTGGAATTGAAATTCCTGTTACTCGCTACCCTATTGGTGGAACTTATGATTATCCTGATTTGAGTAAACTCAAGGAGAGACTCCTTGATGATGATTACATTATGCTTGATGATGATTTATGCAGGGAACTAACAGAGTTTGCCGACTCTGACCCTAAAGCTATTAAGAAGCTGCTTGAAAAACACTCCTTGAAGAACAAGACTGTTCCTGATCCTGAATTTGCTACATCTCCTATATGCATCAATGATCCTGATTATGATTTCTCTGTTGATCTTTCACTTATATCTATGGTTGAAGCTGACCCCTTTTATGGCAGAGAAAATGATGATGTTATTGCACACCTGACCAAACTCACTGAGTTGGGTGGCTTGTTTACCACGAATGAAAAGATACGAAACTTTTATGTGACTAAGCTTCTTCCTTTCTCTTTGAATGAAGGTGCTAAAACATGGTATGATGCACTACCATGTGGTTCCATTAAGAATCCTCAAGACTTAGCTCACTCTTTTGTTGATAAGTACTTTCCTGCTCATATGCAACATGCTGCTTTACAAAGAATTTATAACTTTAAACAGTTGCAGGATGAGCACCTCCCTAAAGCTTGGGGGAGGTACTGTAGTCTGATCCAGGCTAGACCAGGACATGGAGTCCCTAAGAATGACTTAATCGATATATTTTATGCTGGTCTAACTGATGAATCCAGGTCTTATTTGGATAGTTGTGCTGGTTGTGTTTTCAGGAAAAGAACACTGGACGATGCAGAAGAATTGATGGGCAGGATTGCCAAAAACCATGAAGATTGGTCCGTCCCTGAACCACCTCCACCACCAAAGAAGAGGGGCATGTTTGTTCTAAGCCCCGAAGATATGCGAGAAGCAAAGAAGTCTATTAAAGAGAAGGGTATTAAAATTGAAGACGTGAAGAATCTACCCCCTATTGAGAAGTTGTGTGAGCCTACCACTCACCCTCCTATGGTAGAGGTACACTCTCTTTTAGATTTCAACGCAAGTGACATCCCTCATGGTAAGCCTCCTGATCAATGTTTAGATGAGCTTGATAATTTTATTATGAAACAAAGTCATTTTAATGAGAGGATACAAAGTCAATTGCATGATAATTCCCTTGCTATCAAAAGTTTGCTTGATGTTCTAGGTAGAACAGTTAATGATGTTAAATGTCTTGTGAAGCATTTTCATATGGTTCAAACTCAGCTTGAACAAATTTCTAATGTGCAAAAAGATTTGCTTGCTAACAATGCCAAACAGGATGATTTACAGGCCTTCGGGATTAAGACCCGAGGAGGAACTAGCACTCAAGATCCTCTCTATCCAGAGGGGCATCCGAGGAGAATCGAGCAAGATTCTCAAATGCAGGAAGAAGAAATTGTTGGCTCTCCAAAGAAGAAGAAGAAGAAGAAACACAAGGAGGCTGACAATTCCAATGATCATATTACAAGTGAAGAGCCAGCTGTTGATCCCAACTGTATATCTATCTCCGATGCTGAGACTGAAGACGGTGCCGAACCTGAAGATAAGGATAAGGAGAAGAATGATCCGCCTGAAGTTCGAGAAGAAGAAGCACCCGACAAACGCAAGAAGTACACTAGAGAAGACTTGTCGCAAGAAGACATGGGAAGGAAAGAGAACCATGGATACGGAAACCCATGCCCTTTCCAGGTAAGTCTCTCAAATCTAAAGAAGAAGAGCATTACAATAAGTTTTGTGAGTGGATGAAACCTCTTTTTCTTCAAATCCCTTTGACTGATGCTATTAAGTTACCTCCCTATTCAAAATATATGAAAGATATTGTTACTAATAAAAGAAAAGTTCTTAATGAAGCAATATCTACTATGCTTGCTAATTACTCTTTCAGTGGCAAGATTCCTGAGAAGCTTGGTGATCCAGGTATACCCACCATTCCTTGCTCCATAAAGAATAATTATGTCAAAACTGCTTTATGTGATCTTGGAGCAGGAGTGAGTGTTATGCCTCTCTCTCTTTACAAGAGGCTTTGTTTAGAGAAGCTAACCCCTACAGATATCTCTCTTCAGATGGCTGACAAGTCAACCGCCGTTCCGATAGGTATTTATGAGGATGTTCCCGTAGAAGTTGCTACTTGTTTGATCCTTACTGATTTTGTCGTGCTTGACATGCCCGAGGATGGGAGCATGTCCATTATTCTTGGTAGACCTTTTCTTAACACCGCAGGTGCTATTATTGATTGCAATAAAGGAAAGGTTACCTTCAATGTGAATGATAAAGAACACACGGTGTATTTTCCAACGAAGACCGACAAGAGGCATGGCCTCAACTCTGTAGAAAATATCGAGACCGTGAAGATTGGAGAATGGGACTATCCACTACATGTGCACCACAAATACAAAACTATTATGGTGGGGACAATGTCCATTAAAGTAAAAGTGCAATGATCACTTTGTAAGAGGTGGGACTTTCTGCTCTATATATCGCCGGTTTGTTGGTAAGACTTGATCAACCTTACTAGTGAGCATGTTTTATATAGGTAAAAAGTTGAGCTTGTTATGTTTTCATTTGTTTTAGCTTTTGTTCTCCTTTCTATACCAAGTGTTTATGTTTTTGAAGCTTCACAATACTAATCACTGCTTTAAGTTTTCAGAAAGTTTTGCAGCTTTTTGAACTTCGAAAATATTTCAACAGTGAAGTTTTCAGAAAAATTCCAGAAAAATAAAAATAAAAATTTCCATGCCGGGAGTGACCCAGAGGCACCTGGGGCTGACCAGGGGGGCCACCAGTGGCCCAGGCGGCCAGCTGGCACGGCCTGCCCCCTGTCCGCGCCCATAGGGCGCCTGGGGCCCACAGGTCCCGCCTCCAGGTGAGTCTTCTTCCTCTCTCTCTCTCTTTCTCTCCAAAAACACGAGTTCTGCACCTGTTCTTGCGTTATTGCTGTTCTTGGAGGCAATTTTCGATCTCTCTCTATAGCCTATCATTCGAGCTGAGATTTTGAACATATACTCCCTGGTATGCAACTCCTCCACCCCTCCAATTAGATTTTTGGTTGGTGGCTTCATTTGTGAGTATTTAGTAGTTCTTGGTGCTGTGTAGATGAGCTTGCATGCATGTGTAGAAATTTATTTTCCAAGTTTTGATGCAAGTTTATGCCTTAGGTAAGTGAGTTGAGTAGTTTGCCTTAATCCACTTTGTTTAAATCCTTGTTTTTGTAATTTGTCAAAAATTTCAGAAATGAGTTTGTTAGGAAGGGCAAAAGGGTGGCTTGAGAAGAAGAGGCCCGCGCGCTCCGATCGAGTTACTAGAGCCGCAGCTTCACCCTCGACTGCTAGGGTGAGCTACAATGAAGATCATGTGCCCCTAGAGTTGTTGGAAGACACAAATCCAGCACGTGTGATGATGTTCCCATGTGATGAATTCCATGAAGCTGCAGGAATTAAGGATGAGTTTTATAACCTTTGTGCTAATGCAGGTCTGACACGACTCGTCACGTGCCGTGTTACTCAGTATCAAAAACTCACCTTCGGTTTCATTAACAGTTTTAGATATAACCTTGATAATGGTTCTATTGAGTTTAAAATTTACAATGATCTTTTAACCATGCCCTTGGAAAAGTTTTGTGAAATAATAGGTGTGCCAAACGTTGGGCGGACGGCGAAGATGACCTCTCAGCCCTCCGAGCTGAAAACCGTCTTCAACTCTCTCTGCAGCATGGGTACGAGGGATATTCATCGGTCAAAAATCTCCAGCATCTTATTCCCTCACCTCAGGTATTTTGCGTATTATGTTGCTAGAGGGGTATTAGCTCGTGACAACACGAGCAACATTTCTGCGCTGGATATTGCTATCCTGGCAACCACCCTCTCAGGGAGGTTTGATTATAATGTGGGTGCCTTAATTGCTCGACGCCTTGCTATGAACGGTAACAGGGGAGATTTATTTGGTGGCATTTATGCCATACTTATCTTAGAGTATCTTAAAGGCACCCCACACCCTGATGATAAGCCTTTTACTTATTTAAGTTTGGATCTTGCTGCTATGAAAAGGCATAAGTTTGTTACCATGACTTCTGAGTTTGGTAACCTTGTTTATATCTTGCGTTTCAAAACTACGGCGGAACGCAAGATCCGTCTACCTGCACCTCTTTTGTTTGATTTTTCTCGCAGGAACGGATGGTCCTTTGATGTTATCCAGTTCGATGAGTTCATGGTCCAACATCAGTTTCATAACCCCATGGAGGGGGTTGTGCCCGACGAGGAGGAGCACGGTGAGTTACCACCTTTTCAGGAGGAGACCGTCACCCAGTTTGGTGAAGGGTCTTCCTCTGCTTGGAGTGCGGACCCTTCTTCGTGGGAGGATCCGAGGACTTCGGTGTATGTGCCGAAATCCTTTTACGACCCTTGGACTCACCAGCACCCCCCCCCCCCCGGAGCAGGAGGCTCCTGGGGGCAGTAGCTACTACCAACATAGGCCAAAAGCCTAAGCTTGGGGGAGTACGTGCCCTTCTCACTTTTCCATTGTATTATCCGTTTTATTTTTTTTCGCTTTGATCTTTTCGAAGTTTTTGCCCGTTCTTCTTTGTTCTTTCTTTGCAAAAACAACAAAAAGATTTTTCTCTTTCTTTTGCTTTCGTTCAGCCTTTGAAAAAAAAACCAAAAAGATTTCCTTTCTCTCTTTAGTTTGCTTTGTTTTCAGAGTTCAGCTCGAGTCCGTGATGGCATTTAATTATATTTCCTACGTTCGATCGTGCAAGTGACGAGGCAGTAATGACGAAGATCGACTGAAGGGAAGCAACAAGGAAAACCGGTATGAACTCTTCTTGTTTCTACTTTTGTACATATGCATGTACTTATGATCTAGAGACCAGCTTGTAGCGACATAGTGCTATGTTTACAATGCTTTCCCAGTGGTTCATGCTTTCCTTGTGGCTAGTCTCAAATAGCTAGAGTATATAATGTGTTATTGAAATGATTTACATGCATTGCATTGTTCATAGTTTGCTATACTAAGGTGGTATTTCCTTTTGGAGAATTCTTGGATTGACTTGGCACATGTTTACACATGTTTAAGACTAAAAAGTCTGCTTTGCCTTGATGATCTTTGAGTTTCAGAATAGTTATATCACTTTCATGCCCAATTCAATGTTGCTTTGTCGCTCTGCATGATTATGACCGTTATTGCTCTCTAGTTGGTCGCTTCCCAGTCTCTTGCTAGCCTTCGCTCGCACTAAGCGGAATTCTGCTTGTGCATCCAAATCCTTTCAAACTAGTTATTCCATATGAGTCCACCATACCTTCCTATGTGGTATTTACCGGCCATCCTAACGAAGACTTTCTTGTACCATCTCGAAATTATTGAAATTTACTCCTATTTTGTGCCTCTGTTTTAGCTCATGAGGAAGTAGTAGTTAATTCATGATATTTTTAAGTTGGACAAGTTTTATCCCGGGATTGCATGTCTAATCTGCCAAACCCTAATACGAGGAGGAACTGGCATGAGTGCGCCCGGCTCATAAAAGATAATACAACAAACAAACCCTCCTTCACGCTTTGTTCATGAGAAATCAGAAAACTTTTGGCAGTGATAAACAAAGGAGATTAAGGGGATGTGATCGTACCCGTGCGGGAGCCGTTCCTCGAAACTTGTCCAGTTCAGGAAGTGATTGGGTTGTCTACTAACATTCGTTGATGAAATATGCACCTCCCAAAATCATTTTACCTCTGTTTTCAAAACCAAGAGCTCTGGTACATGTTTAGTCTTTGCTTCCAACCATGGGTTTTCAACCTCGCCATCAAATTCCACGGTTCGAGAGTCTCCACCTTCTTTCTTCAAAGCACCAACTAGGAGAGCATAATTGTCATTCTGAGTGTAATGTGCACTGTCCCAAAGTATTACATTGTCTTCTGCATGCTTGTGGTATTATTTATTCTTAAATTCTTAGTTCTAGTCTCCTTTAAAACTCTGGAGGAGTTTCTGCATTTATGTTTTGCTTCACTCATGGAGGCTAGCGAGATACCACTCTAGTATGTTCAAGCTATGTGCAATGTAATCTTGTCTTGATTTTCAGTAGTATATTATTTACTTTTAGGTATTTGTGATTGGTCACTTGAAAGAAGGATTGCTCCGTGCATTGTCCTCATAGCATTGTTTCAATACTTGCTAGACTCTTTTCGTAGTACATGCTTATATACATCTAATGAAGCAAAAGAGTTTGTCAAAGTTTTCTTTGTCGCGTCCAGTTCGTTGAACTGAATTGCTTGAGGACAAGCAATATGCTAAGCTTGGGGGGGTTGATACGTCTCAAACATATCTACTTTTCCAAACACTTTTGCTATTGTTTTGACCTCATTCTTGCATGATTTGAACTAAACTAACCCGGACTAACGTTGTTTTCAGCAGAGCTGCCTGTATGGTTTTATTGTGTGCAGGAAAACGGATTTTTAGGTATCTCAGAAAATTCCAAGAAAAATCACAGAAAATCCACGCACCTGAAGGGCCATTGTGCCAGAAGTGGGGCAGAGGGCAGCCAGGGGGGCCCAGGCGCCCTGCTGGCGCGGCCCCACCCCTGGCCGTGCCGAGAGGCCGCCTGGGAGGGTCCTCCCCCCTCTGGTGCCCTACTTTAACTCGTATTTATTCTCGTGACGAGAAAACCCCAGAAAAGAAGTCGTTTTCCCAGTTTCCGTCGCGGAGCCGCCGCCACCCTCTGTTCTTCTTCGGGAGGGCTAATCTGGAGGCTGATTTGGCCTCCGGAGAGGGGAGATCGTCGCCATCGTCATCATCATCACCACTCCATCCTCCCTCCATGACTTCTCCTTCCATGTGTGAGTAATTCCCTGCTGTAGGCAAAGGGGATGGTAGGGATTGGATGAGTTAGATCATGTAATAGTTTATCAGATTGTTGGGGGCATGTTGCCTATCATCTACTTTGGTGTTTATCATCTTTGCTTCAACTTGTTGCTCTTAATGCTTGTCACTTAGGGCCCGAGTGCCATGATTTCAGATCTGAACCATATGTGTTTGCATGAATATATTTGTGTTCTTGATCCTATCTATGAGTTGTTTGCACCTATTACGGTCCGGAACCGGCGATCCCAAAGGTGACAGGTTGGGACACCAATGGGGATGGTCCATAATTTGAGGATTCCATGTATCCATTGAGTTTATTGCTTTGTTCCGGTGCTCTTTGACAGGAGCACCTTAATCTCCATAAGTTCCTTTTGGCCCCGTTCGTAGCGGGATGGTAGGACAAAAGATGTTGTGCAAGTTCTTATTGCAAGCACGTACAACTACCTGTGGGATACATGCCTAATGTTTGATATTTGCCTAGATGATCATTACTTTTCTGTGTGCCTTGCCCAAAGTTAGATTCATGATGTATCTCATCCATGCAGCGCCCAACCATCCATCTCCCTAGCCTACAGTGTTTCAATCCTGCTGGTTATTAGTTGTTACTTTTGCTGTTTACTTTTGCTGTCATCACCATCACTATCATATCACCGTTAACACTTATATTTTGTTGCAAGTAAGTATATTTCAGGTGCGGTTGAATTGACAACTCAACTGTCAAAGCTTATAAATACTCTTTGGCTCCCCGTGTGTCGAATCTATAAATTGGGTTATTCTTACCCGCGAAGACTATCTCGATCCCTTACGGTTGAGGGTTATCAGCGCGTCGTTGTGCCTACCTTCCCACTCCGTTCAGGGCTCAGACGTGCAGCACCCACTAAGCCAACCCGATTTATCCTGAGACACGTCCTCAACCCTCAGCAGCTACTCCCCATCACCCATTTTCTAATTGATCCATTACTCATTAGGCAGGATTGTCATTGGGGTTTGTTGTGTACTGAGTGCTACCTACACATAATTGTTTAGATATTTCAGTAATCTTTAGTACCTGTAAAGTTCACCGGGTTTCAAAATTCCGGCCCTAGGAATAGACACTAGTCATGTTGGATTGTTTGTCATAGTGACATTGACCTGGATTACTACTGCAGGCCAGGTTTGTTGCCAATTTATTTGTCTTTCTTACTCATTCAATATGATATCCAATTATTCACGTCGATTAGTTGCAAACAATAAGCGCTAGACCAACTTCTTGATTCAGATTTTGGATGGCCTCTTACTGTAGTTACAATTCTGCATACTTGTCCTAGTAAGCTCACAAGTAATGATTGATTCACTACCTCTATGCTTGCCTTGTCATATTTCTTGTCAATATTCTTTTAGCGTTGACCACCTTGTTTCAAAATACTGGAACTGCACACATGAGTGAATAGTATTTCTCTGTGTGATCTCATCCATCATGTGTGGGCAACGAACACTGTGTTGTATAGAAAGAAAGTGGCATATCCACCTTTTACATAGACTATGATCTTTAACATGGAATACAATCTGTCTACTTGCTTTGTGTTGCACTACGAGGACTCCACCCCTAAAGCTAAACATTATGCCACTCATAATTCCTTAGTTTATTTGTTCAAAAACAAATTTGATATGATTCTAATGTTCCTACTTCAGTTTTAAAATGTGTGTCTGCATGTTATAGAGACATAAGAGGTTTGTATTTCTGTGTGTGGTCTGGTCAACACAGTTGGGGGATGAACTTTGTATATGCAGGGGTTTGTAGGGAGACACTCTTTGAGTTGAATCCGCAATGCATTCCATAATAATCTGACTACTTTTTATGTTTTCATGAATCATAGATACTGAAAAACATCACAATGATTATGAGCTTGCGCGCATGAAAAGAATAAAACAGAACAATGCCATGGCTGTCAAACTTGGCATTAAGGGACTGAAATCAAGTCTGGATGCAATGCAATGCAAACGCTCTCCACCTACAGATTCATGCTCAGAATATGATCCTAACAATGATTCTGAGCTAGAGGGAGACCTAAGTCAATGTAGCTCCCTAGTGGAGGAGTTAGAGGCAGATGCCCTATCTTATTCACCCATCAAGGTGCTTGCTCTAACTTTCCAAGGTTATATTGGTCGCACATATCTTCCAACTGATGCTTTGCATTGCTTCTACTTTGTTGCACTGCCATTAGCTTAGTTTACACATCGTGTATGTGAATACGACCTGCCTATCCATTTTCAGTACATATTCCATCTGTCATCGTACCATATTTATCCATTCAAATGTTGTTCTTGTGTATCATATGTTCAAAAGGAAGAGGGTGATTGTTGATTGTGGAGGAGGACGAACAAAGTATTTGTAAAAGGTAGTGACACCTGATAAATCAAATGTCCCAATTAGTGTAGTTGCAATATCACCAAACCCACAAACACGGCCACAACTCTAGCAGACTCTAGCCCTACTACACTGGCCATCTCTAATGCCCCAACTCAACAGACACCAACTGCAGCAAACAGTATGATGATGCCAGTTGACATAGCACCAGCTCTACGATGCAAAAACCCCATTCCAGCAAAGAGTACACCAAATCCAGTTGCCAAATCCCTTTTTGAATGAGACAGAGCCCCAATTGCAGCAAATAGGACCCTTGTTCCATTTATTCCCAGTTTGGAAGTCCAAGCTTATATTGTTGTCATGAACTTTGTGCGCATATTTCCTTCATGGAAAGATTATACCACAGACATGGAACAATTTCCAACATTCCTCCGCAACTTACGTGTAAGTAATGTACTAATCTTGTTCATGGTAATTACTGCATATGTTTCTGCTGACAGAAGACACACGATTTCATTCTTTTAAATAGGCGAGGACCAAACTGGATAGTCAAGACGAGCAAGGGTTGCTTGCACTTTTCAAGCACTCATTGATGATGTATCGTTCCTACCTGAGGCAAGCGCACTTTGATGGCAAGCCTCTAAACAAAATTTTCGTAAAGTCTCTAGTGCTACATTTATTAGACAGTGACTGGAATAATATTGTTACACATTGGTCTCATCTGCAGCATAAGGTATTGTCTATGATATCACATAACAATTTGAACTACTTTTCTGCATGTGCCTTGCCGTCTCACTTGTAAGAAAATTGTTTGCGGAAGAACATTCATTCTCAAGGGACCATAGAATCTCGCAACTATACTGCACACTGCATTGCTCTTGTGAGTACCTCTTGCCCTGTATGACCATACTTACTTTTGTAGTTGGTTGATTATATACCATCACTGCACATGGTAGCCTCGTTATCCTCCATTTGGTGGACATTATAAGATCGGTATCGACTCTTACATAAATTTAGAATCAACACAATGCTTACGAAGAGGTTTAGCTCTCCAGCCCTCTTGTAAGGACAGAACGTCTTCTATCACTGTACTTACATTAACAGCTACTCCCTCTGTCCCATAATATAAGAGCGTTTTGTACTATACACCAGTGTACAAAACACTCTTATATTATGGGAAGGAGGAATTGGTTCATTGTGTAGCATTCTGCATCTTATCTCCCTCCCCCACCATTTACTTGAAAAATATCATATCTATATTTAATATTAGCAAAAAATTGAATACACAGACAATGCTAGTTCAGAAGTGTAGCCCATTGCTCTTGTCAGTACATTTTGTCCTATAATGCTTGTACTTACAGGGATTGGTAGTTGATTATGTAGCATCAATCTGCATCTTATCTTCATTATCCTCTATCCCTTCCGGTATTATCATATCTATAATTACTCTCTACAAAATGTAGAGTACAGGCAATGCTTATGAAGAACACTCTGTGCTGAAATTCTTGAGTTATCCTTCTATTGACATGGAGAAGGGCATTATAAAGCCGATGTTAACTGTTAATGTAAGTTAGTCCTTCTAAAGCCTTTATCCGCAACTGCTGTTTAATTTGCTCATACTCCATATCCTCAACTTCTATTTAGTTTACTGTTTCTATCAAAATGCATGTTCGCAACAACTGCAAGTTCCAAGTTTTAGTTATAAAACCATATTCCTTATTCATACTATGCACATCACTCAATACTCCCTATATGTATGCTTTTTGTGTGGATCTATAATCCAGTGTGTGGTGAAGCAGCCGACATTAGCACCTTGTCATCTCCTGTTTTATCTTACTAATGTGGTTGATGATATGAACAACATGCCATGCACATTAACCAAAATAGGTACAATGATTGTCTTTGCCCTTCATCTATGCTTGTTTTGTTGACATCGTAATCTAGTAGTGTGGTGAAGCTCCCCGCATTATGAACTATGCCGAATTATGCTATTGATATTTTGAACTGACTCTTTATTTTCTAATTTGAAATTGGATGGAATTGACAGCATAGTTACCATCTTTGTTTATACATGTGTAAAACATGTCATCTCTCTGGTTGTTTCAGTGTGATATGCTTAATGGCATGCACAAGTCTGTTGAAGGCTATGAGACACACCCAACATATACTGCAGCAAAGAAGGCAAAACATCTTGAAGATAGCGAGACAACCCCAAAGTCATGTCTTGATGCAGTGTTCAAGTTACTTGAGACTAGCAGTCAGAAAAGCTCACGGAATTCGCTATCTAAATCAGTTCAACTTCTTCAGTCTCAAGTTCAAGCAGAAAGGCACTCTGCAACTCAACTTCGACTTGAAGTCCAATCTCGAAGGAATATCGCAGACAACACCAATGAGAGCCTCATTGCTAAACGGGTACACCTGGAAGCTATGACCAACATGTTATGCCGGTGTCACAGCCTTGCTCAGAACCTTCCGCGCAAGGCTTCTTGGAAGTGGTCTTGGTTCAATGTTATTTTGTTACGTGCAATGGCGCCCAGTTTTTGTAATCTGATTCTTCGTTGCGCTTTATGATCACTTGTGGCGAACTTCGATGCCTATTGGATGTAATATACCATAAATCATGTATTGTATAGTGTAGGTTTGTTCTATGTTACATTGCCGAGTTGTTTTCTTCTTAATTCCTACTAGTTATTGTATATGCCATCATTCCCTATGTGAAAAAGGCGAAAATGTGACGTGGTCAACCGGGCCGAAACTTTCGCCTCTAACAGGCCTGCATTTTAGCGGGCCACAATTGGGCTGGTACGCAACTTTCTTGGGCCTGAAAGGCCATTGGGGCCCTTCACACTTTGCGCCAGGCCCACAACTTACACAGGGCCTACATTCAGCCCATGTTTAGTTGGGCCTTCAGTGGACCCAGCGCATAGTTGGGCACATGTTGCTTTGGGCCGTTAATAGGTTGAATATTCAGCTCGCCTGTTGAGGCACAGAAGATACCATGAACCTTTAGCAGGCCGAAATGCATGTTGGGCCTCAATTCGTCTGCGGGCCTTTAGCATGCTGAAATGTAGACCGGACCATTATTGGCCCAGTTATATGACGGACCATTACCAGGCCGAAACATATCTCGGGCCTTAGTTGGCCCACTGATATCATGGGCCTTTAAGAGGCCAAAAGCTTAGTAGAGGCATCAACGGGCCGAATTATACAACAGGACTTTAACAGGCCCAAAGTCACATTGGGCTGAACTGTTGCCACCTTGATCACGGGCCGTTAGTGGGTCGGATGTTGGGTTGGACCATATATGGCCCATGGGCAGCATGGGCCATTCCCAGGCCGAAAGACACACCAGGCAGAAATGGGCCCATGTCTTCATCGGGCCTTTAACATGCCGAAATGTTACTAGGCCGTAATCGGGCCCAAATACTCGGCGAAACATTAACGGGCCAGATCTGGCTTTGGGCCGTAAATGGGCCATGTTTAAGCAGACCGTTAGTGGGCTGGCCCAATAGCACCTGAGTAAATACTATGGGCCTTTAACTGGGATGACCTTTTTAACCTATATGAGCCTCTGTTGGGCCCTGCCATGTGTCGACGTATCATAGGCATGTATCCTCCATTGGATGGACGACATCTAGCCGACCGAGGAGCCAACACGTGTTTCCTCCGGCCAATGACGATTTTACATGTGGAAAATCCCCATTGTTTAGGCTGTTAACGGGTTATCGGATCCAAGCCAGATCCCGATAGCTTAACGGTGACCCGTTAAGGTGGATGCCACATGTCGGTTACCCTTGACGAAAACACTTCCATCACGCGCGATTTATCGTCACGGAAGTGGACACTTCCGTGATGATAATTTTGGTATTGTCATGGAACACTTCTACGACAGCACAGGTATGACTATCTTGATTCTGTCATAAAATCATCATGGATGTACATGCATGAAAGAAACCGTGACCTACTATGACAAACATGTATTATCATGGAAGTGTTTTTTTGTAGTGACAAGAGAAGTATGACCCCACTTCCTTTAAAGGAACACAAGCTCAAGATGATCTTCCACCACAAGACCACAATCTAAAGGCAAGGATAAGCTTCAAGAAGAGATTGATTCTTTTGAAGAAGCTCCTAAGGCCTTGGTCGAGTGGGTTCCCAAGACTACAGTAAGTTCTACTTCATCAAGTACGACTACAACTCCAAGGATTACCATCAAATTGATGTGGATCCCAAAGAAGAAGACCTAGAGAGTTCTTAATAAGGGTGACTCCGCCAACATACTTCACTCACATTCATTTTGACACGAACAAGTGCAATCAACTTTCATATCTTGCACTAGTTCAAGGAGTCACAAACCCTCTTGTTGGTAAGACAAGGGATAAGGTAACCTAATGCATTCATGGACAACATCATATGTGTGTTTCACTCTATGTCTATGGATATCCTTGTATATTCCTTATGGACTAACCCATATAGGTATTGAAAGTGCAACTCACTCTAATGGATTGCTCCAAATGATCTACATCAACATTAAGCATCCACATCTTCAACATCTACATGAAGTCTATTTCATCCCTCCTAGAGGTGGGATATCACATCTAGGGGAGCTTTACTCTAAGAATTGACCTAAAGAAACTCTAATGGTGTGAACACAACAATGCTTTATGTAAAAGTGGTAACCCCACTTGTGCTTAAACGATGAGTATGACCTATGATCAAATGTTCTCATTTGACTCCTAAGTCAATATACTCATATATAGATGACCTAGTCATCACCATTGCTTGACAGATGCTAGAATGTTTGTGCCTTCTTTGCCACATGTTTTATTTGCAACCTTATTGTGTGAGCATGTTGGTTGCATGATTTTCTCCATTTCAGGACCTCCATTTGTTGCTTTCATTGTTTGGTTTTTCTTTTTGCCAAATGGATGGACAAGAATGCCTAAGTACTTCCTCTAGCTATCTATGATTTTCTCATCTCAAACTCTATTCATGCTACATCACAAAGTTTGAACCAGTCGAATTCAGACCCTCTGGGTGAGGAGCGCTCGGAGCCACCGATCCATCAAGGGCTTAACTTCTAAACCTCTTAATGCTTTTCGGTCAGACCAACTCACTCCTACTCGATCTCACCGAACTCTTTAAGTTGAACTAGGTTTTCATCTCGGTGTAACCGATTAGAACCATTTGGTCACACCAATTTGCAGTAACTGCTAGCAGTTTTGCATCTCGGTGCCACCTAGTAGTTCCACTCAGTCACACCGACAACGTCTGGGTATTTATACTCTATGTACCCATACGATTGAAAATCACTTCAACCCCAAGAGTCCACGACCCAGCACTACCACCCCTGGTCTCCAGATCATCGCTGTCGTTGCCAGTGCGTTTCCACTGCTGGTTTCCTCCACTGTCAACGGAATCTTCACCGTCGTTGTCGCCGTAGCGAATCCGTCGCCAAGTTATGGTACGGATTCGACCCTTTGTGCTTTCCATAACTCTGATTCTTGCACAAAGTTCATTGCATATGTTATTTCCACGTATGAGATTGACCTATCCACCAAAAGAATTCCTTAGAATAGATTTGACGCAAAAACTTGTGGTTAGGTTTCCGCCGAACCCATCCCGGACCGACCGATCTGAGGATTTTGGTCACACCGATTGGCCCTGGCATTGCACAAAGTACAACTCGGTCTGACCAAAGCGTACTAATCGGTGAGACCGAAGTCACTTTCTCTGTGAAACCCTAGCCTTTTAGAGTCACCGAACTGCGTCTCGGTCTGATCGAAACCGCATGTTTAGACTCTGTTTGTGCTTCGGTGTCACCGAGTTTGTCAAATTGGTAACTCCGAAATGCTTTCTGTAGAAAACTAAAGTTAAGTTTTTGGTCCCATTTTTGAAAAATAAGCTGCACTTTGTGATGCTCATCCACTCTATCTATACCCAACTATTCACAGGATCAATTTCGGCTATGTCAGAGGGCACTGACAGTCAGAACAGATCCGAAGAGCATCTCAACCTCAGTGAGGGCACTAGTCCCTCCAGCAGTCATGATGATGGTAGCAGAAGCACACCAAGCAACTTGCCAAAGGCTACTACCAGGCAGAGGAAAAAGAGAAATTATGATTCCGAGGATGAAGGCTTCTTGGTTGAGGAGAAAGTGGCCTCCAAGAAGAAGCAAGTGCTCAAGAAAGAGTATGATGTTGTTGGTGCTACAAAGCTAGGCCTTTCCAAGAAGGCTCCTACCAAGAGGACTCCAATGTCCAAAGCCAGAGCTTCCACTAAAGAAACAATGCAGTTTACACTTGAGTCTAGAGAGGAAGAAGAAGCTGCTGGTGGGAAGAAAATGAAATAAAGAGTCAAAAAGTCCACAACCAGATTCACTGGAAGACCATCCATGAGGTATGGTGATGATGATGAAGAGGAGGAAGAGCCTGCTGCACCTCCTGCCAAGACTCAAAAGCTGATGGGGGATGCCATCAGGACTGTGGCTGCTCCTTCTAAGCCCAAGTCTGCCCCCAAGCCTTTAGCTACAGCTCAAGCCCCCAAGCCTTTTGCACCCAAGAGATCCACGAAGAATATATCATCTACTGAGAAGAACAAGGCCCCAGTGCCAGAAGTTCTAGAAGGAGAAGATGAGGAGCCATCAGTGCTCAGAAAGCTCAAGCCCAAGATTCCAGACCACGATGATGATCATCCTGTGGCAGAGAACATGAAGTTGAGAAAGGATGCAAATCTTAGACTATGGAGACAGACTGATCCCTATGCCACTAGGAGGAGGACTGTTGTTGACTGCATGTTCCATACCACAGAACAACAAGATTTCTATGAGACTGTCCTTTTGGACAAGAAGTCCATTGTGCGTGACATGAAATGGGTGGACTGGTAGTACATTGACAACAATGCAGAATTTTCCTCATGTGCATGAGACCTTCATGATGAATGATGTTGACAAGTTTGTTGGTCAGAAGTTGACTAAGTGGAATGATGAGATGATCATGCAGTTCGACTCCACAACTCACTTCTACCCTGATGGAAAGATTGTGTGGATGACTGAGGGAATCAAATACCAGTCAACAATATTAGAATGGGCCAAGTTAATCAATGCCCCCAAGGAAGATGAAGATGATCTAGATGTGTACAGTGAGCCTAGGAAGGATCACAACTCCATGGCTAACATGTACAAGACCATTCGAGATGCAGCCACAGAGACAACTTGGTTCTATCTACGACTTGCTTGCAGGATTGAATACCACAAACACTATCTTGAGGCACACTCTGTTTCCCAAGTCTGGAGATCATAGGATGATACGTGGTCATTCAATAAATACTCCATTTGTTTGATGTGCCTCAGAAATTCAAAGTAATGAGCCTGATAGTTGAAACAGTCAAGAGGACAGCAGCATACCAAAAGAGATATTGTGGATATGCCACACATATTCAGATGTTGATCAACTCCAAGATGGGAACAAGGACATATCTTCTTGACAAAGAGCATCTAACTCTTAGGCCAGAGTTTGAGGACAATGAGGTTGTCATGGATGCATCACATCCTACCTCTATTGAAGGCCAAGAGATGATTGAGAAGGCAAAGGCAGCCAGAGCAGCAAAAGCAACAAGTTCTTCCACCACTGAAAATCTCAAGACCAAGCAAGATCAGCTCAGTTATTTGCTTGAGGCCACCATGAGGATTTAGAAGAGCATGGCCACCTTGACTCGGAATCAGGAAAGTCTTGAGAGGATTTTTGAGACAAAATTGCATGACATTGATGTGAAGGTCATTGAGATTCAGACAGTTTTGGAGAAGCTCAGGGATGATGCAGAGGACAGTGATGATAGACCCATGATAGACACATTACAGAGAGTGCCAAGGGCACCAAGATCCTCAGCTGTGCCAGTTGTCAGAGACTCCAGGACTACCACTTCAGCACCTGCAGTCCCTTCCACAGTTATTCCTACAGTGTCAACTCCTCCAGGTCCACAGACATCTTCTGAAGCATTTGCAGATGGACTCATCTCAATGGTGTCTACGCACACCAAAGCTACAAGCCAAAAGACTCCTTCAGCAGCTCCCGGAGATCGTGCCTAGAGTGTCGTATAGCACTATATGTTTTCAATTTTTTGGTAACTTGTGGCCAAAGGGGGAGAACGTGTATAGATCATAGGCTAAGAGAGAGAGAGAGTCTTTTGATTCTTCTGTTGGTCTTATTTGCTTTGTTTTGCTACTCCTTGGTTTGTTTGGTTATTGCTACCCCTTGCTACACTTTGTGATATGCTCGTGAGATACTTATGTGATCATGTGCTTGATCATACTATGCTTAATGTGTGCTTGCATGTTTATCTCTATGCATGTTTGTGTATGATCATTCACTTGTTTGGTTGGTGACTAGTGCATACTGTTTAACTATTATCATTTTGTGGGATCCACCAATATGCATGTGACATGGAAGAGTGACCCATGGTCCTCATTGATTGTGCATTTGCATTCAAACACAAATCTTTAAATAATGCACAAATTTAGGGGGAGCTCTTGCTTATCACATACTTCTCAAAGCGACAATGCATTTCATTCTTATCATTTGTCGAAGCTTTGATCTATATGTTGTCATCAATTACCAAAAAAGTTGAGATTGAAAGTGCATCTAATCCCCGGGTGGTTTTGGTAATTCATAACAACATATAGCTCATTGAACTAATATCCATTAAAGTTAAATGTTTCAGAAAGTTCAATGATTGGCATGGCATGGACTAGAGATGTGGACCCCTCAAAATGCTAAGGACAAAGATTGGCAAAAGCTCAAAACTCTTCATTTCTATTTTATTGATCCAAGATCACATTGAGTCCATAGGAAAGCCAATACTAGTAAAAGGGGACGAGCTGTTGCTTAATGATCTACTTGCTCAAAGTGCTTAGTGATATTGATCCTAAAACCCTAGGCCACTTTCTCATATACAAATATGTCCAAAACTCTAAGTCAAACTCAGCCCCACCGATTTGATCTATCCGACGCCACCGAGTTCATATAACATAGCCACAGCCAGAAACCCTAACCGGTCGGTTGATACGCCCAAAACGTATCTATAATTTCTGCTTGCTCTATGCCACTTTTGGGTGATATTGTTATGATACTCATACACTTCAATACACTTTTGATCATATTTGGACTAACTTACTAATCCAGTGCACCCCAGTGCCAGTTTCTGTTTTCGGCTGTTTTTGTATTTCAGGTTTTCACGTTACGAGAACTGCCAGGAAAAATCCAGAAAATTATATAAAAAATCAGCGTTTCGGAAACAACCCTGCGTCCGAAGGACAGCCGGGGGGGCCACCAGGGATCCAGGCGCCCTGGCGGCGCCCTCCCCCCCTGGGCCGCGCCAGGGGGGCGCCTGGGCCCCCCGAAGCTTCCCCGATGCCCCCCTTTGGCATATATTTAAAGCGTCCTCCGAAACCCTCAGAAGGGGAACTCTTTTCGCGATCCCATCTCTGTTCCGCCGCCGCCGCCGCTTCCAAGATCGGGAGCACCAGGAGAACTCTTCCCAGCACCCTGCCGGAGGGGAGGATCACCACCGAGAGCTTCTCCACCACCATGGACGCCTCCCGGATGACTCGTGAGTAGTCTCCCTTGGACCATGAGTCCATGACCAATAGATATGTGATGTTCTCCTCCCATTCTTGTGCTTCACTAATTAGTCCTCGTGAGCTGCCCTACATGATCGAGGCACATATGTAATCCTTATGCTGTTGCTATGTTGAGTTTGCTAGGATCCGATGGATTATGAGATTATGTTCAGATTGATCTTGAGTAATATATTTGATTTACCTCTTTTATATTTATGTTCATAAGTAATTCTTGCATGTTCTTTGTTGTTATTTATTGCTTTGGCCAAGTAATAGGTAGTGACTCCAAGAGGGGACGTTATGCTCGATTGTGGGTTCATGCCCCTCGATGACTAGCTTGAGTGACAGAAACATGAGTCTAGGGGATGTGTTGTTGCCACAAGGGGGAAAACAACGGTGCTTGTGCCCGCGGGTGCAAGGATTGTTTACTTTACGCAAAGTTCTTTTAATGCAGTTGTCTGTTGCATTGAGTTTACACTATGGGTGGGACTCGCAACTTAATACCAGCGAGATGTTCTGGATAGATATCTCAAGGTGGATGATTAGTAGTAGATATTGATGGATTTCGGTCTACTTACTTTGGCGTACCGTTCTTGCTTTGAACATCAACCTTTCTTGCAATGTAGTCAGCATTGGTTTGCGTTCTTGGTCCTGTCAATTGCCCAGCTGTAATCTGTTTACCTCACATAGCTGTTTTATCATCTTTTGGGAGAGAGACATCACTAGTGAACATCATGAGACTCCGGTCCATATTACCATCATTGATCACATCCGCTATTTACTTTTCGCTTTTATTTACTATTGCAAAACATTATCTATCACTACTATCATTGCTTTTAATCCTTTGTGAACTACAAGGCCGGAGGGATTGACAACATCTCTATACTCGTTGGGAGCAAAGTTATTTGTATCTGTGTGCAGGTCCACGTTGATTGCTAATATCTGGCGCCATTAGCAGTTGACACCTACTTGTTGAACCTAGGAGTCTCTGGGGATTCGATCCTTGGCATCTTTGCTAAGGGAAAAACTTCCACAACACTGCATCTTACACCTTCCACTTGGGGTAACCAACGAGGGGTTCGAGGCCCATCAAGGAGTTTTTCTGGCGCCATTGCCGGGGACTCCACTCTTCAGGATAGGGGAGTTGCACGCTATCTTTTACCTTTGCTTTTTAGTCTTGTTAGTTTACCTTTCAGTTTTTGCTTTATTATCCTTTTATCGAAAATCACAAAAATAGTTATCTTGCTTGCTTGCTACTATGGGTTCCACCGAGAACACCAACTTGTGTGACTTCACTAGTCACAACAACGATGACTTTATCAGCACACCTATCACTACACCTGCCACTTCAGCACCTTCATATGAAATTAAACCTGCTTTACTGAACTTAGTTATGAAAGATCAATTCTCCGGTGCTGGGTATGATGCTGCTTTAAACCTAAACAACTTTGTTGAACTTTGTGATATGCAAAAGTACCAAGAAATAGATGGTAATATTGTTAAGCTTAAGCTTTTTCCTTTCTCCTTGAGAGGAGGAGCTAAAATTTGGTTTCAGTCTTTGCCTAGAAATAGCATAGATTCATGGGACAAGTGCAAAGATGCTTTTATCGGAAAATACTATCCACCTGCTAAAATTATCCAACTTAGAAGTAACATAATGAATTTTAAACAATTGGATAATGAACACGTTGCCCAAGCTTGGGAACGTATGAAATCTCTTATCAAGAACTGCCCTACTCACGGTTTGACTACTTGGATGGTTATCCAAACTTTTTATGCAGGCTTGAACTTTACCTCGCGGAACTTGTTAGATTCGGCCGCCGAAGGAACTTTTATGTCAACTACACTTGGTGCTGCCACGAAGCTTCTCGATGAGATGATGACCAACTATTCCCAATGGCACACCAAACGCGCTCCAACAGGTAGGAAGGTAAACTCTGTCGAGGAGATTTCCTCCTTTAATGAAAAAGTTGACTTGATCATGTCTCTACTTTCGAAGCAATCTACTGTTGATCCTCGTGATGTTCCTTTAAATTCTTTGATTGCTCAAGAACAAGTAGATGTGAACTTTATCTCTAGAAACAATTTTAACAACAATGCTTATAGGAGTAATTTTGGTAACAATCCTAGACCGTTCCCCTCTAATTCTTATGGGAACAATAATGCTTATCCTTGTACCAAGAACTCCACTACTGAACTAGAGATTATGCTTAAGGATTTCATCACTACCCAAAAAAGCCTTTAATAAGAGTGTAGAAGAAAAACTACATAAACTAGATGATCTTTCTTTTAAGGTAGACCACTTAGCCAATGAGGTAAAATTGCTAAAAATTAAAACTTCTCCTCTTGAGGAGAGGGAAGTCACTCCTATAAATGCTATTCAAGTACAAATTAATGAAAACATTAGGATGGTGGCTAAACTTAAAGAAAGATGGGCTAGAGAAAGGGAGGAAGAGGAAAGAATTAAGAGCCTTCCTACCCACCACATTGTTGCTACTATCCAAGTTGTTGAGGATGTTCAAACTCTTAGCACCCAATGTACTCCTGGTCCCGATGGACCTATTAATGGTGATGCTATGACTATAGAAACTACTAAACAAGTGAACCTAAAGGACACCACTACCACTTTACTTGATGCTCGTGACCTTGATTTTGATAATTGCACTCTTACCGAAGTTATTGATTTCCTTCACAAGATGTCTAGAGATCCCCGCACTAGCACGCTTAATCTTGCCTTCACAGAGCATATCACTAATGCTCTCATTAAAGCTAGGGAGGAGAAACTTAGAGTAGAAGCCTCCATACCTAGAAAGCTAGAGGATGGTTGGGATCCTATGATAAAAATTAATTTGAATGACTTCTCTTGTTATGCATTATGTGATGTTGGTGCTAGTACCTCTGTTATGCCCAAAAGAATATATGATATGCTTAAATTGAAACCTTATGATTCTTGTTCTTTTGGTGTTCGTCTCGTTGATTCTTCCATAAAGAAACCTTTGGGGAGGATCGACGATGTTCTTATTGTTGTCAATGATAATTATGTTCCCGTTGATTTTACTATAATGGATATTGAATGTGATCCTTCTTGTCCAATTATTTTGGGATGTCCCTTTTTACGCACCGTTGGTGCTATCATTGACATGAAGGAGGGTAATATAAAATTTCAGTTTCCTCTCAAGAAAGGGATGGAACACTTCCCTCGTAAGAAGATCAAGTTACCTTTTGAGTCCGTTGTACGGGCTAGTTATTCTTTCACTCTTGATACAACTTGATCTATGCATTATGCCTAGCTTAAAGGCATAAAAGAAAGTGCTTTTGGGAGGCAGCCCACATGAATAAATTTTTTGCTTTTGTTGTGTCTTGATGTTGTTTACTGCTGTAGCATCATCATTGTATCTTTGCTTTTCATATTTGTGCCAAGTATAGCCTCTGATTGCTAGAAAGTTCAAAAGTTGTGAGGTGCTGTCCAGGAAACAGATTCTGTCCTTAGATAGAAAAATTCGTATAAAATCACCAGATCATCTTTTTGGTCTGAATTTTTTCGACAGCGTTCTCTATATAATTTTCTTTCGTGCATCTGTTCTGAGTTTTTTGATTTGAGTTGCAGAAGTATCCCGAACAGATAAATTACTACCTGCTGTTCTGTTTTTCACAGATTCTGTCCTGTTTTGCCTTTCCTTCACATTGCAAATCAAGAACTTGCTTTTTCTTTGCAAAAAAATTTTTGGCAATCTTGAGAAACAGTAGAACTTCAAGAATATCTTTATTTCCAGCAAGGTATAATTATTTTATTAAGGGTACTAACCTCGCTAATCAGATTATGATGAGTTATGTATGAAGGGAGTTTTCAAGTGTGCGAGGGAAGATGATAAAAAGATTCAGGAGTGTCAAGCGCTCAAGCTTGGGGATGCCCCCGCGCACCCCCAAGAAATATTCAAGGAGACTCAATCGTCTAAGCTTGGGGATGCCCCCGTGCATCCCCTTCTCCATCAACATTATCAGTTCGTCTTTCGTTCCACTATATTTTTATCACTTCATGTGTTATGTGCTATGCTTGGAGCGTCTTGCTTTTAGTTTTCTTTTTAGTTTTTCATAACGAGTCGGAACTCAGCATTCTTTATGTGGGAGAGAAACACGCTCCACTTCTACCTACAACATAACATCAAATTTTCATGTCTATCTTTGTTGTGTGTGTTCTTTGTCTTTTAATAGCTACTATCATGCTCTGCTCTTAGTATTCATGCTTATCTTTTCAGAGAGCTTTTGTTTAGTTGGTTGCTTGAACTCTCTTTAATTATCATACTCACCTTATTAAGAGAGTTTTCTTCCGTTGCATTGGTTAATATGTTTATGATAAAGATGCTACATGCATAATGGTGCTTAGTAGTTCAGGTTTTCTTATGGTTAATCTCAAATAGCTGGGGGGTTCCCAATGTGTTATTGGAGTACCAACTTGATTTGTTAGCCTATGATGTGGTATGGTTTAGTAATATCTTCCTTCAAGAATTTATTTTGATTGACTTGGCGTATGCTCACGCATATTTAAGACTGTAAAGAAAGTCTGTCAAGCCTTGATGATCTTTTATTTCTGAGTAGCGATATAACTTCCATGCCTGATTCAATATTGCTTTGTCGCTCTGCATGATTATGATCGTCATTGCTCTCTTAGTTGGTCGCTCCCAGTCTTTTGCTAACCTCCACCTGTACTAAGCGAACTAACTTTGCAATACATAGCTCATGGGAAAGTAGCTTAAAAACTATTGTGGTAAAGAATATGTTGCCAATGTATCTTATTTCTTATAAGTTGTTTGCTGAGCGGTAACCATGTTTCTGAGGACGCCTTCAACTGTCACACTTTTGTTGAATATCATGTGAGTTGCTATGCATGTTCGTCTTGTCTGAAGTAAGGGTGATTTACCGTGGGTTGAATGAATATGCATATTGTTAGAGAAGAACATTGGGCCGCCAACCAAAGCCATGTATCATGGTGGAAGTTTTAGCTTGGACATTAATCCTCAATCTCTTATGAGAATATGCTTATGCATTAAAGAGGAGTCCATCATCTATTTTCTATGTTGTCCCGGTATGGATGTCCTCAAGTTGAGATCTATCAAAAACGAGAAATCAAATGCGATTTATCTCCTTGGACCTTTGTACAGGTGGCATAGAGGTACCCCTTTGTGACACTTGGTTGAAACATATGTAATGCAATGATAACCCATGGAAATCCGAGCTAATTAGGACAAGGTGCGAGCACTATTGGTATTCGATGCATGAGGCTTGCAACTTATAAGATGTCTTATGCATGACACATATGAAGTACTACTACCGTTGACAAAATTGCTTCTATGTTTTCAAAATAAAAAGCTCTAGCACTTCAAGCACCAACTACTGAGAGCATGATTGTCATTCTGAGTGTAATGTGCATTGTCCCAAAGTAGCATTGTCTTTTGCATGATTGTGATATCGTTTATTTTGAAATCATTGTATCTAGTCATCACTTAAACCTTGAAGGTGCCCCTGCATTTATGTTTTGCTTCACTAAAGGGGGCAAGCTAGATATCACTTTATCATATTTGCACATCATGTTCATTGCAAATCTTTTTGATGTTTCAGTTTCATGTTGTAAAACTTTCAGTCATTTGTGATTTTCTCATGAGGCAACTTAATTACTATAGAATCATTGTCTCGGTAAGCTTTTGTCATATGACTACGAAAAATTCCTATATGGTTAATAGCATGTCACCACAGAAATTATTCTTGTTATCATTTACATACTCGAGGACGAGCAGGAATTAAGCTTGGGGATGTTGATACGTCCAAAACGTATCTATAATTTCTGCTTTCTCCATGCCACTTTTGGGTGATATTGCTATGATATTCATACACTTCCATACACTTTTGATCATATTTGGACTAACTTACTAATCCAGTGCACCCCAGTGTCAGTTTCTGTTTTCGGCTGTTTTTGTATTTCAGATTTTCACGTTACGAGAACTGCCAGGAAAAATCCAGAAAAATTATATAAAAAATCAGCGTTTCGGAAACAACCTTGCGTCCGAAGGACAGCCGGGGGGGGGCACCAGGGCTCCAGGCGCCCTGGCGGCGCCCCCCCCCCCCTGGGCCGCGCCGGGGGGGCGCCTGGGCCCCCCGAAGCTTCCCCGATGCCCCCCTTTGGCATATATTTAAAGCGTCCTCCGAAACCCTCAGAAGGGGAACTCTTTTCGCGATCCCATCTCTGTTCCGCCGCCGCCGCCGCTTCCAAGATCGGGAGCACCAGGAGAACTCTTCCCGGCACCCTGCCGGAGGGGAGGATCACCACTGGGAGCTTCTCCACCACCATGGACGCTTCCCGGATGACTCGTGAGTAGTCTCCCTTGGACCATGAGTCCATGACCAGTAGCTATGTGATGTTCTCCTCCCGTTCTTGTGCTTCACTAATTAGTCCTCGTGAGCTGCCCTACATGATCGAGGCACATATGTAATCCTTATGCTGTTGCTATGTTGAGTTTGCTGGGATCCGATGGATTATGAGATTATGTTCAGATTGATCTTGAGTAATATATTTGATTTACCTCTTTTATATTTATGTTCATAAGTAATTCTTGCATGTTCTCCGTTGTTATTTATTGCTTTGGCCAAGTAATAGGTAGTGACTCCAAGAGGGAACGTTATGCTCGATTGTGGGTTCATGCCCCTCGATGACTAGCTTGAGTGATAGAAACATGAGTCTAGGGGATGTGTTGTTGCCACAAGGGGGAAAACAACGGTGCTTGTGCCCGCGGGTGCAAGGATTGTTTACTTTACGCAAAGTTCTTCTAATGCAGTTGTCTGTTGCATTGAGTTTACACTATGGGTGGGACTCGCAACTTAATACCAGCGAGATGTTCTGGATAGATATCTCAAGGTGGATGATTAGTAGTAGATATTGATGGATTTCGGTCTACTTACTTTGGCGTACCGCTCATGCTTTGAACCTCAACCTTTCTTGCAATGTAGTCAGCATTGGTTTGCGTTCGTGGTCCTGTCAATTGCCCAGCTGTAATTTGTTTACCTCACATAGCTGTTTTATCGTCTTTTGGGAGAGAGACATCACTAGTGAACATCATGAGACTCCAGTCCATATTACCATCATTGATCACATCCGCTATTTAATTTTCACTTCTATTTACTATTGCAAAACATTATCTATCACTACTATCATTGCTTTTAATCCTTTGTGAACTACAAGGCCGGAGGGATTGACAACCTCTCTGTACTCGTTGGGAGCAAAGTTATTTGTATCTGTGTGCAGGTCCACGTTGATTGCTAATATCTGGCGCCGTTAGCAGTTGACACCTACTTGTTGAACCTAGGAGTCTCTGGGGATTCGATCCTTGGCATCTTTGCTAAGGGAAAAACTTCCACAACACTGCATCTTACACCTTCCACTTGGGGTAACCAACGAGGGGTTCGAGGCCCATCACCGGTCACACCAATACGGATCTCGGTCTCACCGAGATGTCATTGCAAACTCTCTATGATCCTTTTGTAACATTTCGGTCTCACCGAAATGAACAATCCGTGCCACCAAGTTTGCCTGACCAACTCTTTGGTTGCTCTTTGCTGAAATCGGTCTCACCGAGTTCATGCATTCGGCATCACCGAGATGAGGTTTTGCCCTAGCCCTAGCACATCGGTCCCACCGAGTTGTTCCAGTCAGTCCCACCGAGTTGTTCCAGTCGGTCCCACCGAGATTCATAATTTTCACATTTTGAACTGCTTCGGTCTCACCGAGTTCCTTTATTCGGTCTGACCGAGTTGGTTCAAATGTGTGTAACGGTTAGATTTTGTGTGGAGGCTATATATACCCCTCCACCCCCTTCTCCATTAGATAGAGAGCCATCGGAACGTGCCTACACTTCCACTACTCATTTTCTGAGAGAGAACCACCTACTCATGTGTTGAGACCAAGATATTACAATCCTACCACAAGATTCTTGATCTCTAGCCTTCCCCAAGTTGCTTTCCACTCAAATCATCTTTACACTATAGAAAAATCTCTGTGAGAGAGTTGAGTGTTGGGGAGACTATCATTTGGGGCACAAGAGCAAGGAGTTCATCATCAACATGCCATTTATTACCTTTTTGAGAGTGGTGTCTCCTAGATTGGTTAGGTGTCACTTGGGAGCCTCCGATAAGATTGTGGAGTTGAACCAAGAAGTTTGTAAGGGCAAGGAGATTGCCTACTTCATGAAGATCTACCCGACTGAGGCAAGTCCTTCATGGGCGATGGCCATGGTGGGACAGACAAGGTTGCTTCTTCGTGGACCCTTCATGGGTGGAGCCCTTCGTGGACTCGCGCAGCCGTTACCCTTCATGGGTTGAAGTCTCCATGAACGTGGATGTACGATAGCACCACCCACTGGAACCACGTCAAAAATGTATGTGTCTACATTACATTTGCCTTCTCCAAACCCTTCCCTTTACCTTCATATGCAATGTTTTACTTTCCGTTGCTACACTCTTAGAATTGCATATGTAGGTTGATTGCTTGACTTGTACTAGTTGCTAAAATCTTCCAACACTTACACTGGGAAAAGGTTAGATTTTTAATTGGCGAGGTAGACTAATCACTCCCCCTCTAGACCTACTTTCGATCCTACACTAGCACATTTAAGCCTAACCCACTTCCTATGCATAGAGATTTTGTGAGCAAACAAATTTTGGGAACAAGAATCAACTAGCATAGGAAGGCAAAACAAGCAATACTTGAAAACTTTCAACGCATAAAGAAGAAACTTGATATTATTGAGATATGTAAAAGCATATGTTCCTCTCTCATAATAATTTTCAGTAGCATCATGAATGAATTCAACTATAGCTATCACATAAAGCATTATTTTCATGATGCATCAGCATAGAAATTTTGCTACTCTCCACATAAGCATTTTTTTTATCATTTATAGTAGTGGGAGCAAACTCAGCAAAATAACTATCATGAGACACTTGATTGGCATGATCAATTTGAGCATTAAAATCACGATGACAAGTTTCATGGTTATCATTATTCTCTATAGCATACATGTCATCATCATAATCATCAAAAATAGGAGGCATGCTACCATTATAACAATTTTGCACATCAAATCCTGGGGGACTAAAAATATCATCTTCATCAAACATAGCATCCCCAAGCTTGTAACTTTGCATATTATTAGAATCATGGATATTAGAGAATTCATACTAACAACATTGCAATCATGCTCATCATTCATGCCAAACATTTTATTGAATTCTTCTTCTATCAATTGAGCACAATTTTCCTTTCCATCATTTTCAAGAAAGACATGATAAAGACGAATAATATGAGGCAACCTTAATTCCCTTTTTTTAGTTTCCTTTTTATAAGCCAAACTAGTGATGAAACAAGAAACTAAAAGATGCATTTGCAAGATCTAAAGATATACCTTCAAGCACTCACCTCCCTGGCAACGGCGCCAGGCAAGAGCTTGATGTCTACTACACAACTTGTTCTTATAGACTCATGTTGGGCCTACAAGCACAGAGTTTTGTAGGACAGTAGCAAATTTCATGACCTAAGGTTTATCAATCCATGGGAGGAATAGGATGAAGATGGTCTCTCTTAAACAACCCTGGAACCAAATAATAAAAAGTCTCTTGTGTCGCCAACACACCAAATACAATGGTAAATTGTATAGGTGCACTAGTTCGGCGAAGAGATGGTGATACAAGTGTAGTAATGATAGTAGATATTTTTTTAATAGGAACAATAAAAAACAGCATGGTAGCAAGTAACAAAAGTGAGCACAAACGGCATTGCAATGCTTGAAAATTAGGTCTAGGGTCCATACTTTCACTAGTGCTATCTCTCAACAATGCTAATATAATTGGATCATATAACCATCCCTCAACATGTGATGAAGAATCACTCCAAAGTTCATATCTAGCGGAGAACATAAGAAGAAATTGCATGTAGCTATTCTTTGCGATCGATCTATCCAAGAGTTCATACTAAAATAACACCAAGTTATTCTTTATGATCGATCTATCAAGAGTAAAATAACACAAGTTATTCTTTCTGATTGATCTATCAAGAGTTTGTACTAAGGTAACACCAAAACTAATTCAGATTCATAATGCTCAATCCAACACAAAGAACCTCAAAGAGTGCGCCAAGATTTCTACCGGGGAAACAAAGACGAGAACGTGCATCAACCTCTATGCATAGATTACCCCAATGTCACCTCGGGAATCCACGAGTTGAGTGCCAAAACACATATCAAGTGAATCAATATGATACCCCATTGTCACCGAGGGTATTCATAGCAAGACATACATCAAGTGTTCTCAAATCCATAAAAGTATTCATTCTGATAAGAACAAAATCTCAAAGGGAAAACTCAATTCATCACAACAAGATAGAGAGGGAGAAACACCATATGATCCAACTATATTAACAAAGCCCGTGATACATCAAGATCATGCCATCTCAAGAACACAAGAGAGAGAGAGAGAGAGAGAGAGAGAGAGATTAAACAGATAGCTACTCATACAAATCCTTAGCCCTGAGGGTGGAGTACTCCCTCCTTATCATGGTGGCCGCCGGGATGATGAAGATGGACACCGGTGATTATTCCCCCTCTGGCAGGATGCCAGAACGGGGTCTAGATTTGTTTTTCGTGGCTACAGAGGCTTGCGGTGGAGGAACTTCTGATCTAGGGTCATTTATGATGATTTCTCTATTTATAGGATTTTTTGGCGTCGATCTCACGCTAGGATGGGACTCGAGGTGACCACAACCCACCAGCCCATTGGTAAGGCACCATGCGCGCCGTGGTGGGTTGTGCTCACCATCTGATCCTCCCACGAAGCTTCTAGTGCCTCTTTTGTTCCAAAAAAAAGCATCAAAAAGTTTCGCTGCATTTGGAGAACTTTGATTTCTGCACAAAAAACACCACGGTAGTTCTGCTGAAAACAGCGTCAGTCCGGGTTAGTTCCATCCAAATTATACCAAAACCATATAAAATTATTGTAAACATGGAATGAATACTTCATAAATTATAGATACGTTGGAGACGTATCAATATCCAAGACAATGATCATATATATATATATATATATATATATATATATATATATATATATATATATATATATATATATATATATGACGATTCTGCATCTACTACTATTATTCCACACATCGACCGCTATACTGCATGCATCTAGAGTATTAATTTCATGGAAGAACGGAGCAATGCAATAAGAACGATGACATGATGTAGACTAGGAAAACTCACGTATGAACAAACCCCATCTTGTTACCCTTAATAGCAATGATACATGCGTGTCATGTCTCTTTCTGTCACTGAGATTTAGCACCGGAAGATCATACCCATTACAAAGCACATCTTCCCATGGCAAGATAAATTAATCTAGTTGTCCAAACCAAACCAAAATATCGAAGAAGAAATATGAGGCTATAAAAATCACACATGGATAGATCTGATCATAAGCTCACAATTCATCGGATCCCAACAAACACACTGCAAAAAAGAGTTAGATCAAATAGATGTCCAAGAGCATCGGGGAGAACATTGTATTGAAGATCGAGAAGAGAGAAGAAGCCATATAGCTACTAACTACGGACACATAGGTCTATGCTAAACTTCTCACGCATCATCGGAGGAGCACCAATGATGATGATGAACCCCTTCGTGATCGTTGAACCATCCGCCAGAGTGCCGGAAAAGGCCTCTAGATTGGATCTCTTGGTTCTAGAACTTGCGGTGGCTAGAAAAGTATTTCGTCGACTCCCCTAGGGTTTCTGGAACATTGGGGTATTTATAGAGCTGGAAGTCATTGGAGAATCTTCTTGTGGGCCCGACTACCCATCGCGTGGTCTCTTGGCTACCTCGGTGTTTTCTGTCTAGAAAAAAATCTACAAAAAGTTTTGTGGCATTTGGACTTCGTTTGATATTAATATTCTGTAAAGTAAAAAAACAAGCAGAAGACATCAACTGGCACTTGGCACTATTTCAATAGGTTAGTCCCAAAAATGATATAAAATTGCCAGAAAATGTATATAAAACATCCAAGATTGATAATATGACATCTTGGAACAATCAAAAATTGTAGATACGTTGGAGACGTATCAACTAGCAAATTCATCTATCACTGTAAGCCACCAATTGGTATTATCTTGTTTATGCTTCTTACAAATTCTATCATCCCTATAGGCATGTTTCACAAACTTTATGCACTCCACAAAAATTGACATGCTTATAAGAAACATTTTTTTCATGACTAGTGCAATCATAATTAGTATTTTTGATATTCATAGAATTCATACTAACAAAATTGCAATCATGCTCATCATACAAAGATTTTATGCCAAACATTTTATTGAATTCTTCTCCTATCAATTGAGCGCAATTTTCCGCTCCATCATTTTCAAGAAAGACATTATAAAGATGAATAATATGAGGCGACCTCAATTCCATTTTTTATGTTTTTATTTTACAAACCAAACTAGTGATTGATCAAGAAACTGAAATATTCAATTGCAAGATCTAAAGATATACCTTCAAGCACTCACCTCCCCGGGAATTGTGCCAGAAAAGAGCTTGATGTCTACTATAAAACTTATTCTTGTAGACTCGTATTGGGCGTCCAAGTGCAAAGTTTTGTAGGACAGTAGCAATTTTCTCTCAAGTGGATAACCTAAGGTTTACCAATCTGTGGGAGGTGTAGGATTAAGATGAGCTCTCTCAAACAACCCTTCAATCAAATCAAGAAAACTCTTGTGTGCCCAACACACCCAATACAATGGTAAATTGTATAGGTGCACTAGTCTGGCGAAGAGATGGTGATACAAGTGTAGTATGGATAGTAGATATAGGTTTTTGTAATCTGAAAATATAAAAATAGCAAGATAGCAAGTGATAAAATGGAGGACAAACGGTATTGCAATGCTTAGAAACAAGGCCTAGGGTTCATACTTTCACTAGTGCAATCTCTCAACAGTGCTAACATAATTGAATCATATAACAATCCCTCAACGTGCGACAAAGAAGCACCCCAAAGTTATTATCAAGGGGAGTACATAAGAATAAATTGTTTAAGGGTACGAAACCACCTCAAACTTATCTTTTCGATCAATATAATGATCCGTCCCTATAAGTGTCACGAACAACCCTACAGTTCGTGCTAAAGTAACACCATATGATACGCATCAACCAACTCGAATGTCACCTAGATACTCCAATGTCACCACAAGTATCCGTGACTTGATTATACAATACATATCAAAAAAATTCAGATTCAAAATATTCAATCCAGCACAAAAAGCTTCAAAGAGTGCCCCAAGATTTCTACCGGTGAAAGCAGGACAAAAACGTGCATCAACCCCTATGCATAGATTACCCCAATGTTACCGCAGGAATCCGCAAGTTGATTGCCAAAAGATGTGGTGAATGTTTTAGACGGTTCACGCATATGGCGAATGTTTAAGCCCGGACATCTGATGTTACCACAACACAAGTTGAGCGCTAATTAAGCACTGAAACTCGGCTCCTACACAAAGACGTAGTAGCTAGGTCAGGAAAGGGTGCGTTGTATTACACCACCAATGTTAAAGATAGTCTTGGATTTGTCGACGCGTACCCTGCTGATAAAATTTATCTCGGGTTTGAGAGTGTGGTCAATAGCAATATTTTCTATGTGGACCTAGTCAGTTCGTCCTTGATGAGGCTTTGGCCACTCTGGCATGCTACAAATCCATTGCTCCAGAATGGGGAAGTTGCCTTCCTTGATCCATACATCATGCATTATGCGAATGTGAATTCTAATAAAGGCCAGTGAATCAGCAAAACTTACCTCCACTGAACCATTCTTCAAAGTCCTTGGCACAAGGACAACTTTATTGTGCCTTACTCCAAAAAGTAAGTTCATTCCTTTATGCTTTGACATACACCTGACTACTTCAATGTCAATCTCATTCATGTTACATTGTTCATTTGTTCTGCGCAACAATGAACAATGGATCGTCATTGCACTAATGCCCCGGGATGGCCGAGCTTATTTCTTTGATTCCAGGAGAGACCCTGACCATTCGTGGACCGATCTTAAGAAAGTTCTCAATGCTGCTCTTTTGGTGTGTCATAAGTCCGCCTGTAAGAACATGACGTATCTGCACTACAAATTTCACACTAGCTTCTTGGTGGCGGTGCAGCCTAGGGGTAGCTTTGGGCGGCTTGAGGTGGCAGCGCCCGGTGTCAGTGTCAAAACCGGCGGATCTCGAGTAGGGGGTCCCATGCTGTGGATCTTGGATCAATAGGGAACAAGGGACAAATGACACAGTGTTTACCCAGGTTTGGGCCCTCTCTAAGAGGTAACACCCTACATCCTGCTGGTCATATTAAGGTGTATATGATGATTACAGACTCGATCTGCCACGACATCAGATGAACTAGACCCTAGGCTAGCGGGGCAATGGTTGTTCTTCTAGCCTCTATAGACTAAAACCCTCAGGTTTATACAAACACCAGGGGTACTAGGGTTTATATATGTTCAATTACAACAAAGTAAATAAACATGATGAATCTTCTATCTTGACTAGGAAGACACACCAAGACTTCGAGGGTTTCCTCTCCGGACATGGAGTTACTTCGTATCTCGGCCTCACAGTAGCTGTATAGCGGCCCACCTATCCGGCCCATAAGAAATAGGCCGACAACCTGAGGACCCCCTAGTCCAGGACTCCCTCAATAGCCCCCGAACTGGCCTCCAACGACGGGGTTTGCGATCGCCAATCATCTCGTGCGCTCCAAAGTCTTCGGCTTGCGAGGCAAGTTCTTCTCACCCTGTGTGTTTGGAATAATCTTCCTCGTATAAATCTCCGAAAGAACCTGTTCGGTTGGTTTCGATCATGTATTTCATCAAATGGTATCCAGAATCTGGATTATCGGCCTTACATAGTGTGACGCCCGAAGACCGACGTCCCAGAAGATTCCAGATGTTCCGGGTTCTTCCGTGTGTTTCTTTTGTGCTTGTGTTATTTATTTTTGCATTGCATCATGTCATCATGCCATCATGACTTTAATTCTGCAACTCAACCAAATAAATTGTGTGGACCTTCGGTCTATTTAAATCGAGGGAAGTGTGACTTCTCTTTATAACATATCCTCCTAATATTATGGAGCTATTATAAATATTTATTCCATTTGTTGGAAGTAACCATAACACACTTGCATATTTTCCCCATGCCTTTTCTACTTCAAGTTTCTCTGTCAAACCATGCCTATAATTCTTATCCGTTTTATCGAGGTTCCTCCAAAAACCTCAACATTTTTGGATACTTTTGAAACCTAGTCCTAGTTCAAACTATTTGAATTTAATTCAAATGAGTTCGAATTTATCTCTTGCATTCTTGCCTCTCCTATTTTTCGTGGACCGTGGAAATTTTTGCGAGTCCGGGAAAAATAACCTCATGCCCTAATCCTATTCCTAGCACCTCCTTTCTTTCCTTTTCTTCTTGTTGTTTTCTGTTTTATTGGAGAAGATCAGTAGGGAGGCAGCAGAGGTGTAATGCCCCGGATGTAATACTTTCCCTTTTGGGCAATATATATATCTTTGGCTCCATCAATTCCATTCCGGGTTCTTCGTCTTTTCGGTTTTTCGTTCTTTTGTCGTGTGCGTGTGTTCATTCATAGCATGTAGTCATGCGCATCGCATTGCATTTGTGTTGTTGTTTGCATCCGGTCCCACTCGTTTCTTTCCGTTGTCCGTTTCGAGTTCCGGAGCTCTCTCACGTGTCCGTGGCATCCCCTAGGCCTACTTTGGAGTTTGGCCGTGTAATGTTTCTGGTTTAGCGTGAGACTTGTCGTGTGTTGTTGTTTTGGTGTGTGTAACCCGCCTGTAGAATCTCGTCGCGTTTGGAGTTCGTTTGCTACCCCAACAGTCATTCTCGTGGGCTGAAAGTACCCCCTCTTTGAGGCCCAAGACACCCCTCCAACAGCCCACCAAACCAACCCAAACCCCTCCCTTCATCTAGGCCATCCAATTCTGATCGCGTGGCCGAAAACCTCACCTCATTTGGACAACCCTAGCTCCTTGAGCCTATATATTTGTCCATCTTCCCCAATTTTTGCCCCAAAATAAACCCTAGAACCGTCATCCCCTTCCTCCAGCCATCTTCCTACACTCCGGCCGGAGCTCGCCGGAGCCCCGCCGGAGGAGCTCGCCGCCGCCGGCCTCAGGGAGCTCGCCGCCGCCGGCCTCAGGGAGCTCATCCGCCGCCGGCCCTTCTCCTCAACACCGCCACCAGGGGCCACCCCGCCGCCGCGCCGGCCGGCCACCGCCGCCACCTCGCCGGCGGGCGCCGCGCCCCGCCGTCCCCTCCTTCCGTCGCGCCCGCAGGGGCCATCGAAGGCCAGCGCCGCCGCCGTCCAGATCAGATCGGGGGAGCCAGGCCCCGATCGAACCGCCGCCACCTCGTCAGCCCTAGCGGGCCAGGCTCCCGCAGGCCGCGTGGCCCAGCCGCCTCGCCAGATCGAGCCACCGCCGCCCGTTCCAGGTCCCGCTAGGTGGGCCGGCCCGTTTCTCCAGTCCGCCACCCGCCGGGCCGATCCGCTCCAGGCCGGGAGAGCCCAGCCAGCCGCCCCGTCGATCCAAGCCTGCCGCCGCCGCGATCGGGGGATCGGGAGGATCCTCGATCGGATCGCCTCCAGCGCCCGAACCCTAACGGGCCCAGCCGCCAGCCCGTTAGGCAGATCCGGCCCGATCCGCTTCGGATCCGCGTCAGCCAGCCCGCGTTGACTTTCCGTTGACCCGGAGGTAGCCCCTTGTTTTTTTTCTAAGTCTGTAGGACTTTAGTTTCTGGAGTTGTTTTGCAACATGGATAACTTTTTGTGTGATGGTCCGATTTGAGTGAATGATATGTCAAAATGTTCGTGGAGACATGTACTACGTTTTGTTCCATTGTGCCATGCATGTTTGAGATCATCTAAATGCTTAAATATCTGTTGCAAGAGTGCTACTTGTTATAAACTGCTGTTAGTAGTTGTTTTCATGCCATCTTTGCAATGTGATAACTTGGTGCATGTTTATCCAAATGAAGCAAATGATATGTCCACGTGTTCATCAAGACATGCTCTACATGTTGGGTGCTTTAGCTTGCATGATAGATTTCATCTTGCCATGTTTATCTCCTTTGCAAAGTGCTATGTGGCTGTTATGTCGTTAAACTTGTTACGAGATGCCTTGTAGAGGAACTCGTTGCTATCGTTGTGTTTGTCCCCTTGATGCATGCTTAGATGTTTTGGATTCACCATCATGTGTACTTTTCTGTGGTGCTTACCACTTGTCATGTTTAGCTCTGAGGTGACTTAAACTTGTTCTCAAAGATGCCATGATGAAACTGTTGTTTTAACACTTAGTGAAATTTCACTAAGTCTGGAATCTGTAATTTCCAGATGCCATGTTTGCTTGTTGTTCTAGGCCAATCCATGATAGTTTTGGGGTGACTCTTGATGATTCCTTGTTGTATATATTGTTGGCTATCCATTCATGCTCTCACATGCTTATTTGAGTGGCTGTAGCATATTTAAATCTTGCTCCCAAGTTGCAGCAAATTACTGCTGTCAGGATTTTGTTGTCAAGTTCAATATGTCATAGCTTGTTGCTATTGATCCATGGCTCCTTTGGGCATGCTCCAATGGATTTGTTTGCTGTAGGATATGTCTAGTTTATGTCCATGCTCATTGCCATGATGTTTGAGTGCTGTAGGCCATTTATCTCTTGCCCCGAAGTTGCTATGTGGCTGTTATTTTCAGCTTGTGCTTGTTTGTTGTTTCGGGTGTAACTTTTAGCCCGTTGCTCCGTTTTGAGCAAGTCCTATATGTAACTTGTGTGATTTTGCATGTAGATTCATAATATCCTATTGTTATCATGTTTTGAAGCATTTTGCTTGATGCATATTGTTGTGCGGTAACACTGTGCTTCCTAAGTAGACTTTTTGTGCTTCCATAGTGCATCTGTTTTGCTTCCATAGTGCATCAGTCATGCATCCAGTAATTTTTCTGCGCATTGCATCTTGTTTGATTCGTTGCCTTGTGTTCTTGTGTTTGAGTAGAGCCGGAAGCTGAGACCGAGTACGAGTACGAGCACGAGGTTACTACCGAGGTTGAGAACGAGGACCCCTCTTACGATCCCTTCGACAACTCTTCAGGCAAGATGACCGAACCCCGATAACATTACTATCTTTGCCTATTGCTAGAGTATCGCTCTATAGTTTTGCCTCGATGCCCATGTTTTCCTGTCAGCCTCCTATTGTAACCATGAACCTGTTTAACCACCCTACCTATGCAAACCATTGATTGGCTATACGTAGGCTTCACTCAGCCCCTCTTATAGCATTGTTAGTTGCAGGAGAAGATTGAAGATTCTTGCTTCTTGTTGAAGCTTGTTGGGATATCACACTATATTAATTATTAAATGAAATCATCTATATATTGGTAATGGGTGGAAGGCTAAGCCTTTTGCTTGGTGATTTGTTCCACTCATGCCGCTAGGAACCGTATAAACCGGTGTTATGTTCCTTGATTATGCGTTCCTCACACGGTTGGGGTTATGGGACCCCCTCGATAAACCGCTAAGTGCTAAGTCGTTTCCAGCAAGTCCCAACATTGGTACTATTCGCCTAATAACTAAAAACTTGCATAGGGTCTTGCAAACCCGAGTTCTTAATCAATCACCCCGGGCCAGTGCTCCACATGAGTGTTGGTCCGAAACGGGGGTCCTGCGGGGCCACCACGAGGAAACTCGAGGATTGGTATACACCTATAGCATCACCCATCCGGTCGTGGCCTGAGACTAGATACGCGCGGCTATTGTCAGGGTGTCGGCACACCGGGAGGATTTGCTGGATTTGTCTTACCTTAGTCGGAGTATCTTGAGCACGGGGTTCCGAGAATACTCGGGTCTTCCCACATTGGAGTTGCGACTCCGCGGATCGTGGGCTTGTCATGGGCCAAGTTGGAACACCCCTGGAGGGTTATGAACTATCGAAAGCCGTGCCCGCGGTTATATGGCAGATGGGAGCTTGTTAATATCCGGTTGTAGAAAACTTGACACCATGTTCCAATACACTACCAGCGTGTGTACCGTGACGGTCATTTTCCGAAAGGGATTCGGGAAGTGAACACGGTGGGGTTATGTTTGACTTGCTTTAGTTAGGATCACTTCGTGATCACCTCTCGACCGAGGCACCTTCTCTTCTCGCTCTCTTTTACGTAAGCTAGTGCTAGTGCTGCTGCAAACTCGTATTCTTTCTTCAGCCTTGTTCCACACCCAAGGCTGGGATAGTCGTGTTACCCGGGAACGGGATTGCTGAGTCCTCTGTGGCTCACAGTTACTTCACCACACCAGATGCAGGTACGATGGTGAGCTACACAGGCGAGGGCACTGAGCTAGACTGGGAGTACGCCGAGGAGCGTAGCCGTTACTATGTGAACTATCCGGTTGATCAGTAGAGCTTCTACTAGGATTCGATCTAGACCTGTGGTTTAATGTTATGTTTGGTATCTTGTCATTTGGATCTTTACCCTTAGATGGGCTGTGATGTTTATTTGAATGATGATTGGTTATGTAATGGATTTGTGTGATGTGGCGAGTGTAAGCCAACTATCTTTTCAGTTTTCCATCCCTATTTTTACATGAGATGTGCAAAGGTACCAAACTTGCGATCATTCCAGAATGGGCTTATATCTTTAAGTCGTGCCTCGACACGTAGGAGATATAGTCCCATCCTGGGCATTACAAGTTGGTATTCAGAGCCTTCTCCGACCTAGAAGCCCCCACTGTTTGATCGAATCATTGACGGTCGAGTCTAGGCACACACTTAAAATGTTTTGAGTCCTATATTTATATCGGAGAGTAGGAATTCTTTTGCTCCTCATCTCTTTTCATTCTGGTGAGGACTCCTGATGACTACTCTTGCCTCTTCTACTTTCAAAAATTGCACAAAATTTTTATTTTTTTTAGGAATCTCGCGAGTATTGTTGGATTGTTTCGATGTACTTGTGACGAGAATATTGTTCTCGATGCCTCCTAACATTAGGGGTTGTGGCAGTGTCCCGGGGAGTTGAGCTTCGGGGTATTGTCGTCACAAGCATATCGTGGCAGTACTAGAATACTTAAGACAGCCAACATCGAAAACTCTCCTATATGGTTAGTGGCAAGATAACCCCGACATCACCCAGTACTGGGGAGGTAGTTCGGGGGTATTGCCATAGCTTTGTATAGTGGATGCTTTTCGAAGGTCCGAGGTAGACGGTTTCCGAGAACAACTGGTTATGTGTTGAAGGATGGATACAGCTGGATGTAGGATTAGAGTTGATTGCGCGGTGCTTCTCCTGTATCCCCAACACCTGATTGCATAACTGGAAATTTCAGAAATTCATAGGTGGGTTCATCCAGTAGATCGTAGGCATTCTTCCAACGAATGCAGGTTAGTGAGTTCGGGGTTCTACATTGAGTGAAGTAGTTTTATGGCCGATGTTCCGATCGGGAGTTGCATCTTAAAGGGTCATTGGCTATGCTGATCCGGGGATTGCAAAACCCTTTCGTAACGCGTTCATAAGCTTTCAGCACAAAGATGTCGAACGAAGCTCCTATCTTGTGTTTGTTCCATATGTACCTTGTGTTTTTCTTATTTACCTTTTGTCCTTAAGTGGCTTCTCGTGAAGATTGTTGTTATCATTAAGCTGAGAATTTCATTCGTTCCTATCGTTCGAATGATTCTTGTGAAGACTATGTTGCATTTCTATCCGTTGTTTCAGCTTATACCTTCTTTCAATCAAATTGCTGATTGGTGGTCATCTCTTTCAGGATGGGTCCGAAACGGGTTCCCAACGCTAACCCAGAGGGTGAAGAGGTTCCAGATCGTCCTCCTTCCCCTCCTCCTCCGTCTGAGGCTTGGAGAGCGATTATGCAAACTACAAACCAGAACACCCAGATGTTGATGCAGATGATGCAGCAAATGCAAGCAAATCAAGCAAATCAGGGTGCTCCAGGGAACCAAGGCAATTTCTTCAACCAACAGCACCATGCTACTCTTAACCAGTTCTTGGCCAATCAACCAAAGGCTTTCAGTTACTGTGTCGACCCTCTCGATGCTGAAGATTGGATAACCGATATCAAGAAGCATTTTGAGTGCAGCAACGTAAGGCCTGAGGACTATGTGAAATTTGCAGCCTTCCAACTCAAAGACCAAGCAGCTGACTGGTGGCAGTAGTACAAAGACTCCAGAGAAGGGCGTGTGATCTCTTGGGATGATTTCTGCAAGGACTTTCGCTCTCAGCACATTCCAACAAGTGTCATCGAGGGTATGCGTGAGCAATTCCGCAACCTGAAGCAAGGCTCAATGACTGTCTACCAGTATAATGTCAAGTTCCAGAATCTTGCCCGCTATGCTAAGCAAGATATACCGGATGCCAAGAGCAAGATCTATCAGTTCCGTGGAGGTCTCAAGGATGAACTTCAACTTGCTCTCACCTTGTTCGAGCCTGACGAGTTCGACAAATTCTATAACATGGCGCTTAAGCAAGAGGCAGCCCAACTCAAGATGGAGGCTTCTAAAAAGAGGATTCGAGATGCCGTTCACTCCTCCTCATCTTCTCAAGTGGTCGCGAAGCAACAGAAATTTTGGCTTCCACCTCCTCCTGTGATCCGAGCTCCCTACAACCACAACAACAAGAACTCCGGTGGTCGCGGTTTCTCCCACCCACCCAACCCAAGCAAGCAGTCCAAGTCGCAGTTCCAAGCTCCAAGACCAAGTGTTCCTCCTACTCGTCCTCTTTCTGAGGTCACTTGCTACAAGTGTGGCCAGAAGGGTCATTATTCCAACAAGTGCAACAACCCAAGGCGCCTTCCGCCTCCTCCACCTGTCAGTTCGGCTATTGTCAAGCATGATCCAAAGGCAGCAAGGGTGAATCTGATGAATGCAGCGCAAGCGGAGAATTCTTCTGATGTGATTTTGGGTAACCTTCCAGTGAACTCTTTTCCTGCTAAAGTTTTGTTTGATTCGGGTGCTTCATGTTCTTTCATGTCTCAACCATTTGCATCCAAGCACAATTTTGACATCAAAAGTCTGCCAAAGGAGTTAGCAGTTATTCCTCCAGGGAGATGAATGCATTCTAGTATATATGCTCCGGATGTTTCTATTCGCATGGGTGATTATCGATTTCTGGCCTCTCCGGTGGTTCTTGGCAATTCTGAGATCGACCTTATCCTCGGAATGGACTGGCTTTCTCAGCATGACGCTCACATTGACTGTGCACAGAAGGAAGTCAAGATTACTCATTCCGATGATGATGTGATTATCTTC
Organism: Secale cereale; assembly: GCA_902687465.1. NCBI lineage: Eukaryota > Viridiplantae > Streptophyta > Magnoliopsida > Poales > Poaceae > Secale > Secale cereale. The sequence continues at coordinate 251,318,140 of LR738710.1, forward strand.
GCCTCCAGGGATAACACAATCAGGCTTTTCTCTCTCAATGACAAGGGCGAGATGAATGCCATATCTCAAATTCCGGTGGTTAACGAATACGAAGACGTCTTTCCTGAAGAACTTCCAGGCATGCCTCCACACCGTCAAGTGGAATTCGTCATTGAACTCGAGCCTGGTACTGAGCCAGCATGTCGGCGTCCGTACAAGCTCTCTCCTAAAGAGTTGAAGGAGTTGAAGAAGCAGCTTGATGAACAGGAGCGTATGGGTCTGATCAGGCCTAGTAAGTCTCCTTGGGGCTGTGGTGTCTTATTTGTCAAGAAGAAGGATGGCACGGAGCGCCTTTGCGTCGATTACTGGCCATCGAACAAGAAGACAATAAATAACAAGTATCCGCTCCCCAACATCAACGAACTGTTCGAGCATCTCAAAGGAGCTAAAGTGTTCTCAAAGATCGATCTCCGAATGGGCTATCACCAGATTCGCATTCGAGAAGAAGATATCCCCAAGACTGCCTTCAGAACGAGCTACGGCTCCTATGAGTATACAGTCATGTCCTTTGGTCTCGCCAATGCTCCACCTACCTTCTCGAGAATGATGCACTACATTTTCAACCCCTACACCGGCGAGTTTGTGCTTGTGTATCTGGATGACATTTTGGTATTTTCCAAGAAAGAAGAAGATCACGAAAAGCACCTCCATCTGGTTCTCGACAGACTCCGCGAACATAAGTTCTATGCCAAGTTCTCCAAGTGCGAATTTTGGCTCGATAAGGTCTAGTATCTAGGCCATATCATCTCCGCTGACGGTATTGCGGTAAACCCCGAGAAAGTTGAAGCAATTGTCAACTGGGAAGCTCCTCAGAACGTCAAGCAACTCCGAAGCTTTCTTGGTCTTGCCAGCTATTGCAGAAGGTTCGTTGAGAACTTCTCCAAGATTGCCAAGCCTCTTTCCAATTTGCTGCAGAAGAATGTCAAGTACTATTGGTCTCCAGATTGTGAAGTGGCATTCAAAACTCTCAAAGAAAAGCTCGTCTCTGCTCCAGTGCTAACTCCTCCAGATGAGTCCAAGCCCTATGAAGTATTATGTGATGCTTCTCTTCAAGGACTTGGTGGTGTGCTTATGCAGGACAAGAGAATTGTGGCATACACTTCTCGTCAACTGAAGCCAAGTGAGAAGAACTACCCCACACATAATCTTGAACTAGCAGCTGTGGTACATGCTTTGATTACGTGGAGACACCTTCTGTTGGGCAGAAAAGTCGACATCTTCACCGATCACAAGAGCTTGAAGTACATCTTCACACAGCCGAACCTGAACCTCCGCCGGACTCGTTGGGTCGAGATGATCCAAGATTATGATCCCAGCATCGAATACACTCCTGGCAAGGCGAATGTGATTGCAGATGCTTTGAGCAGAAAAGCATATTGCAACAGCCTTCTTATCAAGTCGTTCCAGCCTGAGCTTTGTGAAGCATTCAGGAAGCTCAACCTCCAAGTTGTTCCGCAAGGTTTTCTTGCAAATCTTCAAGTTGCTCCTACCTTGGAAGATCAGATCCGTGAGGCCCAACTCAGTGATGCTATGGTGCAGAAAGTGAAACATGGTATTGCAAAGGGTACTCCTAAATACAAGTGATATCGCGTTGATGAGAGAGATACCTTGTTCTTTGAGGACAGACTCGTGGTTCCAAAAGGTGATCTCAGGAAGCTCATAATGGACGAAGCACATGATTCCCTCCTTTCCATTCATCCTGGTAGTTCCAAGATGTACCAAGACCTCAAGCAATCTTACTGATGGACTCGCATGAAAAGGGAGATTGCCCAATTCGTGAACGAATGTGATGTCTGCAGAAGAGTGAAGGCAGAGCATCAACGTCCAGCCGGTCTTCTCCAACCTCTTCCTATTCCCGAGTGGAAATTCGATTACATTGAAATGGATTTCGTCATTGGCTTTCCTAAGTCCAAGAGAGGGAATGATTCTATCTTCGTGGTCATTGACAAGCTTACCAAAGTCGCTCACTTCCTTCCAATCAAAGAATCAATCAATGCAGCTCAATTGGCAGAGTTGTACACTTCCAGAATTGTGTCCTTACATGGCATTCCTCAAGTTATCTCCTCAGACCGTGGAAGTTGGTTCACTTCCAAGTTCTGGGACTCCTTTCAGTCTGCCATGGGCACTAAGATCAGGTTCAGCACTGCATTTCACCCTCAGACTAGTGGTCAAGTCGAGCGAGTGAATCAGATTCTAGAAGACATGCTCAGAGCCTGTGTCATATCCTTTGGCATGAAATGGGAAGATTGCCTTCCATTTGCCGAGTTCTCTTACAACAACAGCTTCCAAGCAAGTGTCGGCAAAGCTCCGTTGAAATCCTCTATGGCAGAAAGTGTCGTACCCCTCTCAACTGGTCCGAGACGGGTGAACGTCAACTTCTTGGCAATGACTTGATCTCAGAAGCCGAAGAAATGTGCAAAGTCATACGTGAGAATCTCAAGGCCGCTCAGTCGTGTCAGAAGAGCTACTATGACGGCAAGCATCATGATTTGGCCTTCGACATTGGGGATTATGTCTATCTCCGTGTTTCTCCTATGAAAGGCACCCAAAGATTTGGTATCAAAGGAAAGCTTGCTCCTAGATACGTCGGGCCTTTCAAGATCCTTGGCAAAAGAGGCGATCTAGCCTATCAACTTGAGCTCCCTTCCAACTTCGCCAATGTTCATGATGTGTTCCATGTGTCTCAACTCTGCAAGTGCTTCAAGACTCCTGAACGCATGATTCCGTTTGAAGAGATTGATCTTCAACAAGACTTGTCTTACCGAGAGCACCCAGTTGCTATTCTCGAAGAAACCGAGCGCAAGACCCGCAACAAGTCCATCAAATTCTTGAAAGTCAAGTGGTCACACCATACCGACCGAGAAGCTATGTGGGAACGAGAAGATCATCTTCGTTCCGAGTACCCTTCCTTTTTCCAGTCCTAGATCTCGGGACGAGATCTTTTTTGTAGTAGAGGAGAGTTTGTAATGCCCCGGATGTAATACTTTCCCTTTTGGGCAATATATATATCTTTGGCTCCATCAATTCCATTTCGGGTTCTTCGTCTTTTCGGGTTTTCGTTCTTTTGTCGTGTGCGTGTGTTCATTCATAGCATGTAGTCATGTGCATCGCATTGCGTTTGTGTTGTTGTTTGCATCCGGTCCCACTCGTTTCTTTCCGTTGTCCGTTTCGAGTTCCGGAGCTCTCTCACGTGTCCGTGGCATCCCCTAGGCCTACTTTGGTGTTTGGCCGTGTAATGTTTCTGGTTTAGCGTGAGACTTGTCGTGTGTTGTTATTTTGGTGTGTGTAACCCGCCTGTCGAATCTCGTCGCGTTTGGAGTTCGTTTGCTACCCCAACAGTCATTCTCGTGGGCTGAAAGTACCCCCTCTTTGAGGCCCAATACACCCCTCCACCAGCCCACCAAACCAACCCAAACCCCTCCCTTCATCTAGGCCATCCAATTCTGATCGCGTGGCCGAAAACCTCACCTCATTTGGACTACCCTAGCTCCTTGTGCCTATATATTTGTCCATCTTCCCCAATTTTTGCTCCAAAATAAACCCTAGAACCATCATCCCCTTCCTCCAGCCATCTTCCTCCACTCCGGCCGGAGCTCGCCGGAGCCCCGCCGGAGGAGCTCGCCGCCGCCGGCCTCAGGGAGCCGCCGCCGCCGGCCTCAGGGAGCTCATCCGCCGCCGGCCCTTCTCCTCAACACCGCCGCCAGGGGGCCACCCCGCCGCCGCGCCTGCCGGCCACCGCCGCCACCTTGCCGGCGGGCGCCGCGCCCCGCCGTCCCCTCCTTCCGTCGCGCCCACACGGGCCATCGAAGGCCAGCGCCGCCGCCGTCCAGATCGGATCGGGGGAGCCAGGCTCCGATCGAACCGCCGCCGCCTCGTCAGCCCTAGCGGGCAGGCTCCCGCAGGCCGCGTGGCCCAGCCGCCTCGCCAGATCGAGCCACCACCGCCCGTTCCAGGTCCCGCTAGGTGGGCCGGCCCGTTTCTCCAGTCCGCCACCCGCCGGGCCGATCCGCTCCAGGCCGGGAGAGCCCAGCCAGCCGCCCCGTCGATCCAAGCATGTCACCGCCACGATCGGGGGATCGGGAGGATCCCCGATCGGATCGCCTCCAGCGCCCGAACCCTAACGGGCCCAGCCGCCAGCCCATTAGGCAGATCCGGCCCGATCCGCTTCGGATCCGCCTCAGCTAGCCCGCGTTGACTTTCCGTTGACCCGGAGGTAGCCCCTTGTTTTTTTTCTAAGTCTGTAGGATTTTAGTTTCTGGAGTTGTTTTGCAACATGGATAACTTTTTGTGTGATGGTCCGATTTGAGTGAATGATATGTCAAAATGTTCGTGGAGACATGTACTACATTTTGTTCCATTGTGCCATGCATGTTTGAGATCATCTAGATGCTTAAATATCTGTTGCAAGAGTGGTAATTGTTATAAACTGCTGTTAGTAGTTGTTTTCATGCCATCTTTGCAATGTGATAACTTGGTGCATGTTTATCCAAATGAAGCAAATGATATGTCCACGTGTTCATTAAGACATGCTCTACATGTTGGGTGCTTTAGCTTGCATGATAGATTTCATCTTGCCATGTTTATCTCCTTTGCAAAGTGCTATGTGACTGTTATGTCGTTAAACTTGTTACGAGATGCCTCGTAGAGGAACTCGTTGCTATCGTTGTGTTTGTCCCCTTGATGCATGCTTAGATGTTTTGGATTCACCATCATGTGTACTTTGCTGTGGTGCTTACCACTTGCCATGTTTAGCTCTGAGGTGACTTAAACTTGCTCTCAAAGATGCCATGATGAAACTGTTGTTTTAACACTTAGTGAAATTTCACTAAGTCTGGAATCTGTAATTTCCAGATGCCATGTTTGCTTGTTGTTCTAGGCCAATCCCCGATAGTTTTGGGGTGAATCTTGATGATTCCTTGTTGTATATATTGTTGGCTATCCATTCATGCTCTCACATGCTTATTTGAGTGGTTGTAACATATTTAAATCTTGTTCCCAAGTTGCAACAAATTACTGTTGTCAGGATTTTGTTGTCAAGTTCAATATGTCATAGCTTGTTGCTATTGATCCATGGCTCCTTTGGGGATGCTCCAATGGATTTGTTTGTTGTAGGATATGTCTAGTTTATGTCCATGCTCATTGCCATGATGTTTGAGTGTTGTAGGCCATTTATCTCTTGCCCCGAAGTTGCTATGTGGCTGTTATTTTCAGCTTGTGCTTGTTTGTTATTTCGGGTGCAACTTTTAGCCCGTTGCTCCGTTTTGAGCAAGTCCTATATGTAACTTGTGTGATTTGCATGTAGATTCATAATATCCTATTGTTATCATGTTTTGAAGCATTTTGCTTGATGCATATTGTTGTGCGGTAACACTGTGCTTCTTAAGTAGACTTTCTGTGCTTCCATAGTGCATCTGTTTTGCTTCCATAGTGCATCAGTCATGCATCCAGTAATTTTTCTGCGCATTGCATCTTGTTTGATTCGTTGCCTTGTGTTCTTGTGTTTGAGTAGAGCCGGAAGCTGAGACCGAGTACGAGTACGAGCACGAGGTTACTACCGAGGTTGAGAACGAGGACCCCTCTTACGATCCCTTCGACAACTCTTCAGACAAGATGACCGAACCCCGATAACATTACTATCTTTGCCTATTGCTAGAGTATCGCTCTATAGTTTTGCCTCGATGCCCAAGTTTTCATGTCAGCCTCCTATTGTAACCATGAACCTGTTTAACCACCCTACCTATGCAAACCATTGATTGGCTATACGTAGGCTTCGCTCAGCCCCTCTTATAGCATTGTTAGTTGCAGGAGAAGATTGAAGATTCTTGCTTCTTGTTGAAGCTTGTTGGGATATCACACTATATTAATTATTAAATGAAATCATCTATATATTGGTAATGGGTGGAAGGCTAAGCCTTTTGCTTGGTGATTTGTTCCACTCATGCCGCTAGGAACCGTATAAACCGGTGTTATGTTCCTTGATTATGCGTTCCTCACACGGTTGGGGTTATGGGACCCCCTCGATAAACCGCTAAGTGCTAAGTCTTTTCCAGCAAGTCCCAACATTGGTACTATTCGCCTAATAACTAAAAACTTGCATAGGGTCTTGCAAACCCGAGTTCTTAATCAACCACCCCGGGCCAGTGCTCCACATGAGTGTTGGTCCAAAACGGGGGTCCTGCGGGGCCACCACGAGGAAACTCGAGGATTGGTATACACCTGTAGCATCACCCATCCAGTCGTGGCCTGAGACTAGATACGCGCGGCTATTGTTAGGGTGTCGGCACGCCGGGAGGATTTGCTGGATTAGCCTTACCTTAGTCGGAGTATCTTGAGCACGGGATTCCGAGAATACTCGGGTCTTCCCACCTTGGAGTTGCGACTCCGCGGATCGTGGGCTTGTCATGGGCCAAGTTGGAACACCCTGCAGGGTTATGAACTTTCGAAAGCCGTGCCCGCGGTTATGTGGCAGATGGGAGCTTGTCAATATCCGGTTGTAGAAAACTTGACACCATGTTCCAATACACTACCAGCGTGTGTACCGTGACGGTCATTTTCCGAAAGGGATTCGGGAAGTGAACACGGTGGGGTTATGTTTGACTTGCTTTAGTTAGGATCACTTCGTGATCACCTCTCGACCGAGGCACCTTCTCTTCTCGCTCTCTTTTACGTAAGCTAGTGCTAGTGCTGCTGTAAACTCTTATTCTTTCTTCAGCCTTGTTCCACACCCAAGGCTGGGATAGTCGTGTTACCCGGGAACGGGATTGCTGAGTCCTCTATGGCTCACAGTTACTTCACCACACCAGATGCAGGTATGATGGTGAGCTACACAGGCGAGGGCACTGAGCTAGACTGGGAGTATGACGAGGAGCGTAGCCGTTACTATGTGAACTATCCGGTTGATCAGTAGAGCTTCTACTAGGATTCGATCTAGACCTGTGGTTTAATGTTATGTTTGGTATCTTGTCATTTGGATCTTTACCCTTAGATGGGTTGTGATGTTTATTTGAATGATGATTGGTTATGTAATGGATTTGTGTGACGTGGCGAGTGTAAGCCAACAATCTTTTCAGTTTTCCATCCCTATTTTTACATGAGATGTGCAAAGGTACCAAACTTGCGATCATTCCAGAATGGGCTTATATCTTTAAGTCGTGCCTCGACATGTAGGAGATATAGTCCCATCCTGGGCATTACAAGAGGCCCAGCCGCCGGCCTCCTTAAGGCCCATCAGCCTCCAGGCTGGCCCGATCGACCTCTACCGCAGCCCGATCTCCCCTCGTAACCCTAGCCACTCATCGATCCCTCCCCATCGCTCCTCCTATTCCTCCCTCGCGCCGCACCATCTCGCTCGACCCCGCACCTCTCCTTTCCTCTCGACCCCGAGCCCCATCAATCCATAGCGCGTGCCTCCTCCTCGAAGCCGCCCCGCTGTCCGCCTTTGGCCACGGACGCTGCTGCCAGCGCCCGTGCCTCCTTCCTCCGTGAAGCGCCGACCCCGCCGCTTTCTCCCGTCTGCTCCAGCCGCCTCGCCTGTGGGTGCCCGAGCCCGCCGTCGCGAGGGCCTCATCCAGCCGCGTCGCCTGGCTCGCCGAGGGGAGGAGCCCCTCGAGCAGCCCGGCCGGCCAGGAGCCGCCACCGTCACGCCCCCGCACCTCCTCCGCCTTGCCATGGCCCCAGCGCCGCAGTGCTTCTGCGCCATGGCACCGTCCTGCTCCGTCCCTGCGGCCTCCTCCGGCCATGCCGTCCCGCATCCATGGCCTCAAGCCAAGCCGCTGCGTCCCTGCTTCCTACCAAGGCAACGACGGACTCTTGTCTTGTTTTGGACCAGCACGAACTTTGCCAAGTACCACTACGCCCGGAGCACTCGGAACCCTCAAGTCCATCTACGGAACGCGTACAACTACCGTCGCCGAAGACCTTCGACATGTACATCTACCACCATCATGGAACCGCCAAGACGTCAAGTACCTCTCCGAGACTATGAGTACAACTACACTTGGTGGATGCGACAAGTACCACGACGACCTCGTGTACCCCTACATTAGACGACGACCCGCCAAGTACCTCGACGCTCGACGCCCGAACGACTACCTTCGGTGAAGAAACGAGTACCACTACGCTCGGCAATGCGACAAGTACCCCTACCGATGACCGTGAACGACTACTTCCACTACCATCGCCGAGGACCCGTGTAATGCAAGCATCAAGTTCGACTACCGCCGCCCCGAAGACGTCCGATGCCGCGACAAGTACCTCTACGAACGGAACGACTACTTCCCTCGACGAACGTGTACCACGACTCGCGAGAACGACTACTTCCACTACTTTCCTCGAACCACCCCGAAACAAACGTTTCGAAGGTATAACCCCGAGACGATGACCTGTGGACGAATGCTTGTGGTTGTATGAGATGTTTCACTTGTGTGCATCGTGCCGATTCATCTTTTGTCATGCTCCTCGGTTGCCTCGTCGCCAACCCATGGGAACCCGGTGACGGGATCACCCCACCTTTCATCTTGTTCGACTCGCTCACGCCTCCCTTCATCTTTTGCACCGATCTCTCAACGGGTTACCGGAACCGAGATGTTGCCGTTGCATCATTTTCGGATCGTTGCCGTGGCACCCTTTCCTTCCACCACGGTGACAATACTTCATATCTCTTATGTCAACTTTTAATAAAATTGCATAAAACTTGATCATGTCATCCGCATCATGTTAACAACATTAAAATGTGTGAATTGTTGTTTGCTTCAAATTGCTAAACATGCATATGGGGATTTTCCCGGAATTGTTGTTGTTATTTCCGGCCTCATTTAAAATGCCTAAATAGTGTAGTTTTATTATGCATCATACCTTGCCATGTATTGCATATTGTCATGTTGCTTGTGTTGTTTTCTGTGCTACCTACCTTGCCATGTTGTGCTTCCTGTATAGACTTGCCATGCATCATACCTTGCCATGTATTGCATCATATAGACTTGTGTTGTTTTTCTGTGCTTCCTACCTTGCCATGTTGTGCTTCCTGTATAGACTTGTTGTGCTTCCTATGTAGACTTGTGATGCATCATACTTGATTGAGCATATTGTCATGTGTCGTGTGGTGTGTTTACCGTGTTGCTTGTTTCTTTCCGGTTTGCTTCCCTCGTTAGCTTCGGGTTCGTTCCGGAGTTGTGAGGTTTGTTCGACTACTTCATGGACCCGTTCTTCTCCCTTCGGAACCCCAGGCAAGATGATCATACCCTTGGATGCCTTTACTACCATTGCCATGCTTAGTTGTCTCGATGCTATCGTTATATGTCGCGCTACCCATCATTTATGTCAGCCCCTCTCCTTGTTGCCATGAAACCTCTAACCTTTGAAACCTTCCTAGCAAAACCATTGTTTGGCTATGTTACCCGCTTGCTCAGCCCCTCTTATAGCGTTATTAGTTGCAGGTGAAGATGAAGTTCGTTCCAGGAGGGAACTTGTTGTTGGAATATCACAATATCTATTATTATTATTAACACACCTATATACTGGGCATGGGTGGAAGGCTTGGCCTTTTGCTCGGTGTTTTGTTCCACTCATGCCACCTTAGGCGCCGATAAACCGGCATTAAGTTCCTTGATTTTGCGTTCCTTACATGATGGGTATATGGGGACCCCTTGACACTTCGAATTTGAATAAAACTCCTCCGGCAAGGCCCAACATTGGTTTTAATTTGCCTCATAATAACAACTTAATTAATTAATTAAATTTGCATAGGGGGTCGCGTCCCCGGGTACTCTTTCTACATAGCAGGGGGGACCAGTGTTGATGGTGTTGGTCCCAAATGGGGAGACTGCAGGGCCACCACGGGGAAACTAGAGGATTGGCTCCCGTAGGCTCACCTATCCGGACGTGGCCTGAGACGAGATACGCGCGACTACTATCAGGGTGTCGGCACGCCGGGAGGTCTTGCTGGACTTGTTTTACCATTGTCGAAATGTCTTGTGCACCGGAATGCCGAGCCTGATCGGATTTCCCTAAGATAAGGGGTGATGATATTATATTTATCACTTCAGCTAATCGTGAGAGCTTGTGATGGGCTAAGTTGGGACACCCCTGCAGGGTTATGATCTTTCGAAAGCCGTGCCCGCGGTTATGTGGCAGATTGGAATTTGTTAATGTCCGGTTGTAGAAAACTTGACAGAGGATCCGAAGTAAAACACACAACTGTGTGAGTAACCGTGACTGTCTCTTTTCACTTTGAAAAGAGAACACGGTGGGGTTATGTTTGACTCGTATGTAGTTTAGGATCTTTAGCGGTCACTACTAGTTTGTGACCGTTTGCGTAGATGCTCATCTTATTCTTGTACTCGTAAGTTAGCTACCATATTATGCTTAGCCGCTGCTGCAACCTCACCACTTTACCTCTTCCTACCAATAAAGCTTTGCTAGTCTTGATACCCATGGTTATGGGATTGCTGAGTCCTCGTGGCTCACAGATACTACAACACCAGATGCAGGTTCAGCCGAGAATGATGCAGGAGCTGGTTCAAGTACTTCACTGGGAGCTCGATGAAGAGAGTGGTCGTATGCTTGTGACGTTTTCGATGATCAGTAGTGGTTTCTACTAGGGGCGATTCGGACATGTGGCTTTATGTTTTTGGTATCTTTCTTTTGGATCTTCGCCCGTAGTCGGGTTGTGATGTTTTGAATGATGTTTTGCTTATGTAATGTATTGTGTGACGTGGCGAGTGTAAGCCAACTATCCTTTTGCAATTTCATCCCTATTTTTACATGAGTCGTGCAAAGATACCAAACTTGAGATCATTCCAGAATGGGCTTATACCTTTAAGTCGTGCCTCGACACGTAGGAGGTATAGTCCCATCCTGGGCATTACAAGTACTTGTAACGCCCCGGACACACCCGCCGGTGGTCGTTACTCCTGGCGGGATCTAGACTGGCCTCACATATCAATACTAGTCTTTTCTGCGCACTTTGTCCTCACTCGTGCGCATTCGGGAGCAACTTCCCGGTCGGTCACCCATCCTGAAACTACTCCAAGCTGAGCATGCTTAACTTTGGAGTTCTATTCGAAAGGGCTCCCGGAAAAGAAGGAATTCCTTATTGATATGAGTAGTCTATCATCCCTAATAAGCCAGGCCATCACATACACCCTCACTCAGAGGAACCGACGTCCTCGTCGGGCCATAGGAACGTTCCCTCTTGGCACAACCGTCTGTGCTTCCAGGACAGCACATGTGCCATGCCATGTGCCACGACGGGTCACAAACGTCATGCACAACATGACTGCAAACTGTCCGCAAACATTCGTGTAACTGCGAGGGTCGGCTCTGATACCAACTTGTAATGCCCAGGATGGGACTATACCTCCTATGTGTCGAGGCACGACTTAAAGGTATAAGCCCATTCTGGAATGATCTCAAGTTTGGTATCTTTGCACGACTCATGTAAAAATAGGGATGAAATTGCAAAAGGATAGTTGGCTTACACTCGCCACATCACACAATACATTACATAAGCAAAACATCATTCAAAACATCACAACCCGACTACGGGCGAAGATCCAAAAGAAAGATACCAAAAACATAAAGCCACAGGTCCGAATCGCCCCTAGTAGAAACCACTACTGATCGTCGAAAACGTCACAAGCATACGGCCACTCTCTTCATCGAGCTCCCAGTGAAGTACTTGAACCAGCTCCTGCATCATTCTCGGCTGAACCTGCATCTGGTGTTGTAGTATCTGTGAGCCACGAGGACTCGGCAATCCCATAACCATGGGTATCAAGACTAGCAAAGCTTTATGGGTAGGAAGAGGTAAAGTGGTGAGGTTGCAGCAGCGGCTAAGCATAATATGGTGGCTAACTTACGAGTACAAGAATAAGATGAGCATCTACGCAAACGGTCACAAACTAGTAGTGATCGCTAAAGATCCTAAACTACATACGAGTCAAACATAACCCCACCGTGTTCTCTTCTCAAAGTGAAAAGAGACAGTCACGGTTACTCACACAATTGTGTGTTTTACTTCGGATCCTCTGTCAAGTTTTCTACAACCGGACATTAACAAATTCCAATCTGCCACATAACCGCGAGCACGGCTTTCGAAAGATCATAACCCTGCAGGGGTGTCCCAACTTAGCCCATCACAAGCTCTCACGATTAGCTGAAGTGATAAATACAATATCATCACCCCTTATCTTAGGGAAATCCGATCAGGCTCGGCATCCCGGTGCACAAGACATTTCGACAATGGTAAAACAAGTCCAGCAAGACCTCCCGGTGTGCCGACACCCTGATAGTAGCCGCGCGTATCTCGTCTCAGGCCACGTCCGGATAGGTGAGCCTACGGGAGCCAATCCTCGAGTTTCCCCGTGGTGGCCCCGCAGTCTCCCCATTTGGGACCAACACCATCAGCACTGGCCCCCCTGCTATGTAGAAAGAGTACCCGGGGACGCGACCCCCTATGAAAATTTAATTAATTAATTAAGTTGTTATTATGAGGCAAATTAAAACCAATGTTGGGCCTTGCTGGAGGAGTTTTATTCAAAGTTGAAGTGTCAAGGGGTCCCCATATACCCATCGTGTAAGGAACGCAAAATCAAGGAACATAATGCCGGTTTATCAGCGCCTAAGGTGGCATGAGTGGAACAAAACACCGAGCAAAAGGCCAAGCCTTCCACCCATGCCCAGTATATAGGTGTGTTAATAATAATAATAGATATTGTGATATTCCAACAAGAAGTTCCCTCCTGGAACGAACTTCATCTTCACCTGCAACTAACAACGCTATAAGAGGGGCTGAGCAAGCGGGTAACATAGCCAAACAATGGTTTTGCTAGGAAGGTTTCAAAGGTTAGAGGTTTCATGGCAACAAGGAGAGGGGCTGACATAAATGCTGGGTAGCGCGACATATAACGATAGCATCGAGACAACTAAGCATGGCAATGGTAGTAAAGGCATCCAAGGGTATGATCATCTTGCCTGGGGTTCCGCAAGGGAGAAGAACGGGTCCATGAAGTAGTCGAACAAACCTCACAACTCCGGAACGAACCCGAAGCTAACGAGGGAAGCAAACCGGAAAGAAACAAGCAACACGGTAAACACACCACACGACACATGACAATATGCTCAATCAAGTATGATGCATCACAAGTCTACATAGGAAGCACAACAAGTCTATACAGGAAGCACAACATGGCAAGGTAGGAAGCACAGAAAAACAACACAAGTCTATATGATGCAATACATGGCAAGGTATGATGCAATACATGGCAAGGTATGATGCATGGCAAGTCTATACAGGAAGCACAACATGGCAAGGTAGGCAGCACAGAAAACAACACAAGCAACATGACATTATGCAATACATGGCAAGGTATGATGCATAATAAAACTACACTATTTAGGCATTTTAAATGAGGCCGGAAATAACAACAACAATTCCGGGAAAATCCCCATATGCATGTTTAGCAATTTGAAGCAAACAACAATTCACACATTTTAATGTTGTTAACATGATGCGGATGACATGATCAAGTTTTATGCAATTTTATTAAAAGTTGACATAAGAGATATGAAGTATTGTCACTGTGGTGGAAGGAAAGGGTGCCACGGCAACGATCCGAAAATGATGCAACGGCAACATGTCGGTTCCGGTAACCCGTTGAGAGACCGGTGCAAAAGATGAAGGGAGGCGTGAGCGAGTCGAACAAGATGAAAGGTGGGGTGATCCCGTCACCGGGTTCCCACGGGTTGGCGACGAGGCAACCGAGGAGCATGACAAAAGACGAATCGGCACGGTGCACACAAGTGAAACATCTCATACAACCACAAGCATTCGTCCACGGGTCATCGTCTCGGGGTTATACCTTCGAAACATTCGTTTCGGGGCGGTTCGAGGAAAGTAGTGGAAGTAGTCGTTCTCGCGAGTCGTGGTACACGTTCGTAGAGGGAAGTAGTCGTTCCGTTCGTAGAGGTACTTGTCGCGGCATCGGACGTCTTCGGGGCGACGGTAGTCGAACTTGACGCTTGCATTACACGGGTCCTCGGCGACGGTAGTGGAAGTAGTCGTTCACGGTCATCGGTAGGGGTACTTGTCGCATTGCCGAGCATAGTGGTACTCATTTCTTCACCGAAGGTAGTCGTTCGGGCGTCGAGCTTCGAGGTACTTGGCGGGTCATCGTCTAACGTAGGGGTACACGAGGTCGTCGTGGTACTTGTCGCATCCACCAAGTGTAGTCGTACTCATAGTCTCGGAGAGGTACTTGACGTCTTGGCGGTTCCATGACGGTGGTAGATGTACATGTCGAAGATCTTCGGCGACGGTAGTTGTACGCGTTCCGTAGATGGACTTGAGGGTTCCGAGTGCTCCAGGCGTAGTGGTACTTGGCAAAGTTCATGCTGGTCCAAAACAAGACAAGAGGCTGTCGTTGCCTTGGTAGGAAGCAGGGACGCAACGGCTTGGCTTGAGGCCATGGATGCGGGACGGCATGGCCGGAGGAGGCCGCAGGGACGGAGCAGGACGGTGCCATGGCGCAGAAGCACGGCGGCGCTGGGGCCATGGCAAGGCGGAGGAGGTGCGGGGGCGCGACGGTGGCGGCTCCTGGCCGGCCGGGCTGCTCGAGGGGCTCCTCCCCTCGGCGAACCAGACGACGCGGCTGGACGAGGCCCTCGCGACGGCGGGCTCGGGCACCCACAGGCGAGGCGGCTGGAGTAGACGGGAGAAAGCGGCAGGGTCGGCGCTTCGCGGAGGAAGGAGGCTCGGGCGCTGGCAGCGGCGTCCGTGGCCAGAGGCGGACAGCGGGGTGGCTTCGAGGAGGAGGCACGCGTTGTGGATCGATGGGGCTCGGGTCGAGAGGAAAGGAGAGGTGCGGGGTCGAGCGAGATGGTGCGGCGTGAGGGAGGAATAGGAGGAGCGATGGGGAGGGATCGATGAGTGGCTAGGGTTACGAGGGGAGATCGGGCTGCGGTAGAGGTCGATCGGGCCAGCCTGGAGGCTGATGGGCCTTAAGGAGGCCGGCGGCTGGGCCTCTGCTGCCTCCCTACTGATCTTCTCCAATAAAACAGAAAACAACAAGAAGAAAAGAAAAGAAAGGAGGTGCTAGGAATAGGATTAGGGCATGAGGTTATTTTTCCCGGACTCGCAAAAATGTCCATGGTCCACGAAAAATAGGAGAGGCAAGGATGCAAGAGATAAATTCGAACTCATTTGAATTAAATTCAAATAGTTTGAACTAGGACTAGGTTTCAAAAGTGTCCAAAAATGTTGAGGTTTTTGGAGGAACCTCGATAAAACGGATAAGAATTATAGGCAAGGTTTGACGGAGAAACTTGAAGTAGAAAAGGCATGGGGAAAATATGGAAGTGTGTTATGGTTACTTCCAACAAATGGAATAAATATTTATAATAGCTCCATAATATTAGGAGGATATGTTATAAAGAGAAGTCACACTTCCCTCGATTTAAATGGACCAAAGGTCCACACAATTTATTTGGTTGAGTTGCAGAATTAAAGTCATGATGGCATGATGACATGATGCAATGCAAAAATAAATAACACAAGCATAAAAGAAACACACGGAAGAACCCGGAACATCTGGAATCTTCTGGGACGTCGGTCTTCGGGTGTCACAACTCTCCCACACTAACAGAGGATCTCGATCCGAGATCCTAGAGATGGCACCGGATAGAAACGAAAAAGAAGAGGTAAAACAAAGTTGCTTCTTCGACAAACGAGTGAACCCACGAACTTGAGAGGTTGACCAAATTGAAAGAAGAATACAACGAAGATGAACGGATATGAAAACACTCCGTTAGAAAGAGGAACAAGGAGCATTATTAGAACCATGTAGGTTGAAAGACATGAAACAAGAGCTTACGAACCAAAAGAATATGAAACTGCAATGGTATAGCCAAGGAATAAGAATGACATAATTTGGACAGCACTCCGACTGAAAATGGAAGGAATTAACATGAACTTGAGGAGATGGAATGATACTTGATGAAATCAACAACACACTGCCTCTGAAACAATTTAAAGAATGGCACAAGGGGTAAGAAAGACTCAGACAGCAGTCCGGTTGAAAAGAGAGGAAAAGCTAGATAAATGACGGAACTTGAATGGAGGGCACAACATTCCGGTTAAATAGACAAGCAAGGGAAGAATATGATCTTGCTAAAAACGAGAAGATGGTCAAAGAGAGCAATATCACAATGCCTCCGGAATGAAAGAATAAAATATTGACCCATGAAAGAAATGAACGGAGAAAATATGATACTTCTCCGCAAATGAATTGGAAAAGCAACCTTACAAAGATGGATTGAGTCGAGTTGTTGGAAAATCAACAACGAAAAGAATAAGCTTGATGTGGGCTTATGGAAAACATCTCAAAATTAAGAGGTGACAACCAGCCACTGACGAAAACATTTGATTGGATTGAGATCAACAAGGAGATGAAAAACTTATTTCACCGGAATGATAAATGAAGAATTTTGGTCATTTATAAGCACCATAATAGCAACAATTCTCGGGGAAAGCTTTTAGGTGAATTATAACCCAAGATGACTCCAATGAATAATTGAAGAGTTGGAAAAGATCTCCTGAACAAAGAAAATGATGGTTTAAAATATCTCATTCTTGATAACTTGTGAATCATGAAACATGGAGGAAAATTATCAAGAATGACATAACACCACCTCAACAGATAAGGGAGCAAGAATTGCAATTGGAATGCATGATGAAGAATGCTTGAGCTCCAACAAGAATCTTGATGAAGACTTCGAGGATGAATTAAAACATGATGAACCACCATGAGAACTCCGGTAATGAAAGCATGAGAAGTGAAAGGTGACAAGAATAAGATTCAAGGCCTGCGATGAATTAGATGGAGCTTGAAATGATATAATTGAAATAACATGGAGCTCCGGAAAACAAGATGAACAACTTAGAACCAAGGATATGATATGATGAACAAGCTCCGAAGGGATTAATCACCTTGAAGGAATAAGAATAAGAATTATGTCATGCATATCCTTCACCAATTTAAATTGATGACAACCAAGGATTTGGCATCCTACTTATTCTCGTTGGGAAGAATTAAAGAGAGATCTAGTACAACCTTGGATAAGTATTTAACGAACCACCGGTAGAATTATGAAAAGAACGAGTGAATTAAAACGATAACAATGGAAGGGTAATCTTGAAATAACCACCGTAAAAATATGGCGACGAACGAAGATACATCAATTAAGAATAGTTGGAGGACAAGTTGAAAACTAAGAACGAAGAAATATTCTGAAATGATGGCCTTTGAAGGATCACATTGGAAAGAATTCATGAAATGCTTCGGACGGGTATAAAAAGAATTCCTCACAATCGGAACAATAATGAGGATGGCATGAAGCTAGAACCACGAATCTTGGAAGAACGGATAAGGATTCAGGAGGAACTCGTCTTCGGGTCTTCAAAATCTGAGAAGACAATGAGATACACCACCATGAATTGCATAGGCACTCCGTAATGAAGAATTAAAAGGTTGAACCAATGATGAAAAGAATTTGAAAGCGGTCCTGGAGAAGGCATGTGACTGATGTAATTTCATTCTTACGTCACACTTGAAAAGAATTTTAGAATAACTCCGGAAAATAAGAGTCAGGTAAGATCCTGGGAAAAGACCTGTGGGTTAAGGCCCACTCAAAAGAAACACCGTTGGAATGATTACTTGAGAGATATTGCACCGGTTGAATTAAATGGCTTGAATAAGATGATAATCCTCAAAATAGCTTGAGCGGATTAAGAATTGAATTATGAATCTTCTGAGATACCTTCAACACTCCGGAGAGGAATTAGAGAGTTGAATAAGCAAGAGAGACTATGGATAAGAATTACAGCATGTGAAAACATGTGAAACAAAAAGGAAGAGATATGATCATTACGGAAGCTTGGATTTAGTCCACCGGAGAAGTATTGAAGGAAATGAATGAAGAAACATCACATGAATAAAATGGATACTTCATTAAGAATTCTGGCTCCATAAGAAAAGGGTGGGAGGGTGGGGAAAACAAAGACAACTTGGGATGAATGAAACAGACAAATCGTCGGATTTCTCAATGGCGTCCGTATGGAGTAACTTGAAGAGAAGGCACACCGGTTGAAAAGGATTAACATGAAGATCTCGATGGTCAAGAAGAATTAGCACTCCCATAGAAATATGAGAACACCAATTAGGAAAGGTATGGAATCAACATTTGACATCGAAGCAACTCGAATACCAGAATCAAATCAAAACAAAGGATAGATATGTTGCAACATAATCTTCACAATATCATTCGAATAGAGAATTGAACGAATGAATTCCGCAGGTACATCAGCTTGTCAAGAAGCCACTTGGAGAACAAAAGGCAAATAAAACAACAAGGATCAGCTAGAACAAATACAAGATAGAAGCTTCGTTCCACATATTCGTGCTGAAAGCTCATGGAACGTGTTACAAAAGGGTTTTGCAATCCCCGGATCAGCATAGCCAAGGACCCTTTAAGATCCAACTCCCGGTCGGAACAATGCCCATAAACCACTTCACTCAATGTAGAACCCCGAACTCCATATCATGCATTCGTTGGAAGAATGCCTACGAGCTACTAGATGAACCCACCTATTAATTTCCGAAAGTTTCCAGTTATGCAATCAGGTGTTGGGGATACAGGGGAAGCATCGCGCACTCAACTCTAATCCTACATCCAGTTGTATCCATCCTTCAACACATAACCAGTTATTTCCGGAAACCATTTACCTCGGACCTTCGAAACACATCTACTATACAAGCTATGGCAATACTCCCGAACTACCTCCCCAGTACTGGGTGATGTCGGGGTTATCTTGCCACTAACCGCATAGGAGAGTTTTCGATGTCGGCCGTCTTAAGTATTCCAGAACTGCTGCGATATATTTGTGACGACAACACCTCGGAGCTCAACTCCCCGGGACACTGCCACAAGCCCTAAATGACAGGAGGCATCGAGAACAATGTTCTCGTCACAAAGATATCGGAACAATCCAAACAATACTCGCGTGATCCTAAAAAAAATAGTGAATTTTTGAGAGTAGAAGAGATAAAAGTAATCGTCAGGAGTCCTCACCAGAGTGAAAAGAGATGAGGAGCAAAAGAAATCCTACTCTCCGATATATATATATAGGACTCAAAACATTTTAAGTGTGTGCCTAGACTCAACCGTCAACGATTCGATCAATCAGTGGGGGCTTCTGGGTCGGAGAAGGCTCTGATACCAACTTGTAACGCCCCGGACACACCCGCCGGTGGTCGTTACTCCTGGCGGGATCTAGACTGGCCTCACATATCAATACTAATCTTTTCTGCGCACTTTGTCCTCACTCGTGCGCACCCGGGAGCAACTTCCCGGTCGGTCACCCATCCTGAAACTACTCCAAGCTGAGCACGCTTAACTTTGGAGTTCTATCCGAATGGGCTCCTGGAAAAGAAGGAATTCCTTATTGATATGAGTAGTCTATCATCCCTAATAAGCCAGGCCATCACACATAGACTCGAAGAACAACCACTCAAGTGTGAACAATGTTTTTGCCTGACAACTTTCGGTGAAGGGTTATGTCCGGTCATAAACACTGAACCATTGCGAGTACTTGAAATGCGGTTCAAGGCAACCCGTCCATAGGCACGTCTCATGAAGGTGGGGATCATGTCCCGCTCTTTAGGGATATGATCAATGATTTTGATCATCCCACCTGCGCATAACGCTACGAGTATATCGGGAAGTAGAGAGGTTTGCGACGCAGTAAGAGCACCTTAGGTATCCTGGTGGCCTATAAAAGGGGAATGGCCACCGCTATCGGTGTACGCCCTCTTATTTCTGTTGCCAACACTTTCCCAATCCTCGGAAATCTAGCGCCCCGCACCATTCCTCCACGGAGAATCCTTCCAAGCCATCCCCCTTTTCCAGCAATGGCCGGATCCGGTGCCAAAGGATAGTGGGAGGCCTCCACCATCACCAATAGTGACATCGAGGATACGAAGCGCGTCGGGTACCTCTCGGTCGACATTGATCATCGGGCCTCAAAGGACAGCCAGGTCGTCCCCATGCCTCGACTAGGCGAGAGGGTGGTGTTCATCCCCCACTTCATCTGTGGAGTGGGCTTCACGCTCCACCCCTTCATCAGGGGACTGATGTTCTTCTATGGGCTAGATTTCCATGATCTGGCCCCAAACTCCTTCCTCCACATCTTGGCCTTTATCGTCTTCTGCGAGGCCTTCTTCCAAGTCCGGTCGCACTTTGTCTTGTGGTTGAAGGTATTTAACGTCAAGCCGAAGATAGTATACTGCCAACATGCGGACTGCATAGGGGCAATGATCAGCAGGCTTGCCCGGGTCGAGTGGCCGGAGGGCACATTCATCGATACTAACAAATTTTGGCAGAAGAAGTGGTTCTACATCACAGAACCACGGGAGGAGGCCTAGACGGTGGCTCCCGAATTCAGATCCGGGTCCCCGGCATGGCTAACCTCGTTAACAAAGAGGGTCTTGTCTGGGGGTCTGCCACAGAGGTGGAGGAAATGCAGAAGCGCATCTCCAACATGATGAAGGCGGGCGCCAAGTTTACCAATGTGGTCCAGGTGATGCTCCACGCCGCTTCCTCCCCTATCAACAAAGGTCCACCCCAATGTGGTCTTACAAACTGAAGGATCCGTCTACCGTACAGTACTTCTATGGCACCACCCATGACAAATTATGGAAGGTGTTGTTTAAGACCCAAAAGGCATGGCCGGCCAAGGAGGAGGACATCGGCATCGATGACGCACATCCCCCAAAGGAGGTAACTAAGTTCTTACCAGTTTTATGTTCGAGTGTTTGCATTCCAGCAGGCTTATCCTCTATTGTTTTGCGTCCACATGGCTGACTCGAGAAGGCCAAGAAGATCAATAGTCCAGCCCCGCTGCCCAAAGACCCCCGGTCGGCTTTATTGGAGGAGATGCTGACCGTGGCACCTTACAAGACGCTAGAGAAGAAGGAAAAGATGAAGAAAGATGCTCCAGAGGCCAGGGAAGGCCTCCGCACAAGGGGACATCTGGACAACAAGTCCGCAGACACCCATGCTCCCTCCAGTGAAGAGGGGAGCAAGAAGAGGACGAGGAGGAGAGTGACTCCTACCATTACAAGAAGAGGGCAGTGTCTGATGATGCCGAGGAGGAGCGTCCTCAAAATGCCCCAAAGAAACAATGGAGGCCCAAGTTGGTCCTTCCTGACAATGGCTCGGATTCTGATGAGGAGTCTATAGCATCAGAAAAGGTTCCAGAGAGGAACCCCAGGGTCAAGTCCCCCTACCGAGAGGTATGTACTCTGGCATTCTTCGAATATTTGCTTCATTAATCTTTTTACTGATAACACATGTACATCTCGTACTGCAGCACACCGCGCGCCCACCCCGCTGATCAAACCTTAGAGTGGAATTCTCCGCCAGCTGAACTGGCAAAGAGTGTGTCTGCATTGCGCTCTACGCCTCCTCCGGTCATCGAAGAGATCGGGGAGGTGTTGTCCCGAAGGACCCCTCCCAGCCCGAACACAGGAGGTGGCGGCGATGAGATTATGGCCGAGGCTAACACCTCGGTTGTCGAAGACCGGGAGGATGGATCCCTCCTGGTGAACAAAGAGGGGGAGCTTGACCAATCCGAGCCCTCCCAACAGGAAATGCCGGAGCCCCCAAGAGCCTTGGAGGCACCAATTCCACCCTCCACCGAGGGGGGGACCAGGGCCCCGCCACCAGTGCCAAACACCGACGGTCGGGCTACGGCAGGGTGGCCAGATGTGATGGAGGAGGTGGTGAACAACTCCTGCATCGCTGCAAAGCACCGCCCGTGATGTGTGTGGTTTTACAAGTTATTTGGTCTGTTAACAGCGGACTGAAGGAAGCTTTCGGTGGCCTCCTGAGGGCTTCGAGGTAAGCCATGTAATATTTTTTCCATAGAGAGGATTGGACTAACAAAGATTGAGTAGTCCTTGTATATAGCAGCCCCTGAGACTCTTTCAAGATTGAAAAACCTGGCGGAGGATCAAAAATAATTGGATCAAGGGGTTAAATGGTGTGATTCTTTTGGTGTCACTGGCCTCGTCCTTGACAGCGGTTGCTAATGCCGCGGCATTGGAGGAGATGAATCGGAAGCTCAAAAGCTTCGATGAGGAGCTCGACCACATTAACAAGTGGTTCGACGAAGTGCAAGGTTAGTTTGATCGAGGTTTTACAAACAAAAATGTTCAAAATTATGCCTAAGCAATAAATGCTTAATTGTGCTTCCAATTGTCGCCGCAGAGGTCGAGAGCCTCAAGGTCGAACTAGAGAAGGCCAAGGCGGAAGCGGACGAACCGAAAGCGGTGGTTGGAAAGGCAGCCGCCGAACTCAACACGGGGAGAACCGTGAGTGGGAAGCACGAGGCCCGAGCGGCTGAAGGGTAGCAGGAGCTCAAGGATGTTGTCACTAAATGTGAGGACCTTGAGAAAAATAATAAGGACCAGTCCTTCGAGCTGTTCGAGGTGAAGCGGGAGTTCTAGGAGGCGAGGATGGAGGTGCGAGGCGTCCGAGAAGAAATGCGCCAAGTGAAGAAAATTGATGATGGTAAGACATATCTACTAGAGAGTGTCTTTGGCGGCAACAGATTCGCATTGCTCACATGCGTCTGGCGTTCCTCAAGCACATTTGCGGAGCTCCCGAGGAGTGCGGCAGATGCGGCGAGGCACTACGCAGCCCGGGAGGATGACACCGAGCAAAGGTTGTTTTGGGCGCAGTTCCAGGCGCCCAAACATCCTCCCCTCCTGAGCAACCAGATGAAGCAGTTGATGGAGCTGCATTAGATGGCTGAGCCAACCATGAAGGATCTCTGTGTCCAGCTGTGGCCCGGCAAGCCAATACCGAGCAGTTACTTCAGCCTGGTGCTGAAGTTGCACGAGGCGTCCTCCCATGTTGATGCTTTGAAGCACACTGTGTGTATCGAAGGAGCTCAGATGGCCTTCACGAAGACCATGGTGCATGGGCCTAAGATCAAGCCAGTGGAGATGGCCACTAGTCCGTCGCCTGCTGGAAAGGAGCATTTTCGTCATGAGCATATTTCTCCAGAGATAGACCATGGTGCTCGGGCGATAGAGGGGCACTGTCCCAAAGATGTAATCATTAAATTAACAATCATATTCTTTAAATCACAGTTAGACATGTGTAGCCTTTTTTTGAATCAGGAAGTTGCCAGTCATCGGCTTCAGCCCCCATGTAGATACTACAAGGGGTGTTTTGTCCTCCATACTGTAACCCTTAGCCGATGTCTCGGTGCCTGGAGGTGGTAGTGCTTGAGGGGAACAAGGCAATCATGTTGGGGAACATTGCATGGAAAACAAAAAAAATCTACGCACATGCAAGACCTATCCATGGAGATACATTGCAACGAGAGGGGAGAGTGTGTCTACATACCCTCGTAGACCGTAAGCGGAAGTGTTTATTAACACAGTTGATGTAGTCGAACTTCTTCGCGATCCAACCAATCAAGTACCGAACGTACGACACCTCCGCGTTCAGCACACATTCAGCTCGGTGACGTCCTCGCCTTCTTGATCCAGAAAGACAGGTGAAGTAGTGGATGAGTTCCGGCAACACGACTGCATGGTGACAGTGGTGGTGATGCTATCTCCGCAGCGCTTCGCCTAAGCACTACGAAAATATGACCGAGGGACGACACTTTGGAGAGGGGCACCGCACACGGCTAATAGATTGTTTTATCTTGTGTGGCGCACCCTCCCTCATGTATATGTATAGTTGGGGAAGGGGAAGCAACCTTGGGTGCATCCCAAGGTGGCCGACTAGCCCCATTTGGCGCCCCCCTTCCTTGTTTTGCATACGGGGGGGAGGCAGGAGGAGGTGGCACCCCCCCTTCTTTGCTCCTAGGTGGAGGGAAGGAAAGAGGGGCTAGCCCTCCCCTCTTTCCATCCCTAGGGCCGGCGGCCAAGGGCAGGGGTGTGCCAGCCCCTTGTGGGCTGGTGTGTCCACCCCCCCTATTGGCCCATAAGGCCCATTAACGTCACGGGGCTTCCCAAAACCCCATCTGGTGAATGGATGACTACCAGGTACACTCATAAACCTTTCAAGTGTCCAAATATCATCGTCCTATATATTGATCTTTACCTCCAGACCATTCCGGAGCTCCTCTTCATGTCCATGATCTTATCTCGGACTTCGAACAACATTCGGTCACCAAATCATATAACTCATATAACACTATATCGTCAACAAACGTTAAGCGTGCGGACCCTACATGTTCGAGAACTATGTAGACATGACCGAGACAATTCTCTGGTCAATAACCAATAGCGGAACCTGGATGCTCATATTGGTTCCTACATATTCTATGAAGATCTTTTTCGGTCTAACCGTTATGACAACATACGTAATTCTGTTTGTTTATCAGTATGTTACTTGCTCGAGATTCGATCATCGGTATCTCCATACCTAGTTCAATCTCGTTAACGTCCAGTCTCTTTACTCGTTCTGTAATATATCATCTCGTAACTAACTCCTTAGTCATTTTTCTTGCAAGCTTCTCGTGATGTGTATTACGGAGAGGGCCCAGAGATACCTCTTGATACATGGAGTGACAAATCCTAATCTCGATCCATGCCAACTCAACAGATACCTGTAGAGCATCTTTATGATCACCAAGTAACATTGTGATGTTTGATAGCACACAAGGCATTCCTCCAGTATCCGAGAGTTGCATGATCTCATAGTCGTAGGAATATGCATTCGATATTAAGAAAGCACTAGCAATAAAATGAACGATCATATGCTAAGCTAACGGATGGGTCTTGTCCATCACATCATTCTCCTAATGATGTGATCTCGTTATCAAGTGAATCACGTGTCTATGGTTAGAAAATTTTAACCATCTTTGATCAACGAGCTAGTCTAGTAGAGACTTACTAGGGACACGGTATTTGTTTTTATGTATCCACACATGTATTTAAGTTTCTGATCAATACAATTCTAGCCTGGATAATAAACCTTTATCACAAATAAGGAAATATAAAATAACAACTTTATTATTGCCTCTAGGGCATATTTCCTTCACTCTACCACTTGTACTAGAGTTAATAATCAAGATTATATTGTAATGAATCTAACACCCATGGAGTCTTGGTGTTGATCATGTTTTGCCCGTGGAAGAGGCTTAGTCAACGGGTTCTATATTCAGATCCGTATGTATTTTGCAAATCTCTATGTCTCCATCCTTGACCTTTTCACGAATGGAGTTTAAGTGTCTCTTGATGTGTTTGGTTCTCTTATGAAACATGGATTCCTTCGCTAAGGCAATTGCTGTAGTGTTGTCACAAAATATTTTCATTGGACCCGGTGCACTGGGTATTACACCCAGATCGGATATGAACTCTTTCATCCAGAATCCTTCATGTGCTACTTCCGAAGCAGCTATGTACTCCGCTTCACACGTAGATCCCGCCACGATGCTATCCTTGGAACTGCACCAACTGACAGCTCCACCATTCAATATAAGTATGTATCTGGTTTGTGACTTAGAGCCATCCGAATCAGTGCCGAAGCTAGCATCGACGTAAACATTTACGGCGAGCTCTTTGTCACCTATGGTTGAGGCATAGCGAATGACTTTCATTTTCTCTCTATCTTCTGTAGTGGTTGGGCTTTGAGTCTGACTCAATTTCACACCTTGTAACACGGGCAAGAACCCTTTCTTTGACTCATCCATTTTGAACTTCTTCAAAACTTTGTCAATGTATGTGCTTTATGAAAGCGTCTTGATCTATCCCTGTAGATCTTGATGCCCAATATATAAGCAGCTTCACCGAGGTCTTACATTGAAAATTATTATTCAAGTATCCTTTTATGATATCCAGAAATTCTATATCATTTCCAATCAACAATATGTCATCCACATATAATATCAGAAATGCTACAGAGCCCCCACTCATTTTCTTATAAATACAGGCTTCACCGTGAGTCTGTATAAAACCATATGCTTTAATCACCTCATCAAAGCGTATATTCCAACTTTGAGATGCTTGCACCAGTCCATAGATGGATCACTAGAGCTTGCACACTTTGTTAGCACCTTTAGAATCTACAAAAACTTCTGGTTGCATCATATACAACTCTTCTTTAAGAAATCCATTAAGGAATGCAGTTTTGACATCCATTTGCCAGATTTCATAATTATAAAATGTGGCAATTGCTAACATGATTCGGACAGACTTAAGCATCGCTACGGTGAGAAATTCTCATCGTAGTCAACCCCTTGAACTTGTCGAAAACATTTTGTGACAAGTCAAGCTTTGTAGACAGTAACATTACCATCAGCATCGGTCTTCTTCTTGAAGATCCATTTATTCTCTATGGATTGACGGTCATTAGGCAAGTCCACCAAAGTCCACACTTTTTTCTCACACATGGATCCTATCTCAGATTTCATGGCCTCAAGCCATTTGTCGGAATCTGGGCTCATCATAGCTTATTCATAGTTCGAAGGTTCACCGTTGTCTAACAACATGACTTCTAGGGCAGGATTACCATACCACTCTGGTGCGGTACATGTTATGGACGACCTTTGAGGTTTAGTACTAACTTGATCTGAAGTTTCATAATCATCATCATTATCTTCTTCTCTAGTTGGTGTAGGCATCACGGGAACGGTTTTCTCTTATGTGCTACTTTCCGATTTGAGAGATTGTACAATTACCTCATCAAGATCTACTTTCCTCCCACTCACTTCTTCCGAGAGAAACTCCTTCTCTAGAAAGGACCAATTCTTAGCACCAAATATCTTGCCTTCGGATATGTGGTAGAAGGTGTACAGTTTCTTTAGGGTATCCTCTGAAGACGCACCTCTCTGATTTGGGTTTGAGCTTATCAGGCTGAAGCCTTTTGACATAAGTGTCGCATCCCCAAACTTTAAGAAACGATAGCTTTGGCTTCTTGCCAATCCATAGTTCATACGATGTCGTCTCAATGGATTTAGACTGTGCCCTATTTAACGTGAATGCGGCTGTCTCTAATGCATAACCCCAAAATCATAAAGGAAAATCGGTAAGAGACATCATAGAACACACCATATCTAATAGAGTACGGTTACAACATTCGGACACACCATTACGATATGGTGTTCCAGGTGGCGTGAGTTGTGAAACTATTACACATTG
Organism: Secale cereale; assembly: GCA_902687465.1. Classification (NCBI taxonomy): domain Eukaryota; kingdom Viridiplantae; phylum Streptophyta; class Magnoliopsida; order Poales; family Poaceae; genus Secale; species Secale cereale. The sequence goes on from LR738710.1 coordinate 251,345,397, forward strand.
TTTTAAATGAAGGCCAAACTCTTAACCCAAATATTCACCTCCGCGATCAGATCATAGAAACTTTATTTTCTTGATACGATGATTCTCCACTTCACTCTGAATTTTTTTGAACTTTTCAAATGTTTCAGACTTATGTTTCATCAAGTAGATATACCCATACCTACTTAAATTATTTGTGAAGGTGAGAAAATAACGATACCCGCCGCGTTCTTCAACACTCATTCGACCGCATACATCAGTATGTATTGTTTCCAATCAGTCATTAGCTTGCTCCATTGCTCTGAAGAACGGAGTTTTAGTCATCTTGCCCATGAGGCATGGTTTGCAAGTATCAAATGATTCATAATCAAGTGATTCCAAAAGTCCATCCGCATGGAATTTCTTCATGCGCTTTACACCAATATGATCTAAACGGCAGTGCCACAAGTATGTTGCACTATCATTATCAACTTTGCATCTTTTGGCTTCAATATTATGAATATGTGTATCACTACGGTCGAGATTCAATAATAATAGACCATTCCTCAAGGGTGCATGACCATAAAAGATACTACTCATATAAATAGAACAACCATTATTATCCGTCTTAAATGAATAACCATCTCGCATTAAACAAGATCCAGATATAATGTTCATGCTCAAAGCGGGAACCAAATAACAATTATTGAGGTCTCAAACTAATCCTGGAGGTAGAGGTAGAGGTAATGTGCCGACGGTGATCACATTGACCTTGGAACCATTCCCGACGCTCATCGTCACCTCGTCCTTAGCCAATCTTTGTTCCGCAACTCCTGTTTCGAGTTACAAATATGAGCATTAGTAAGGAACACATCAATAACATGTATATCAAATATACCTTTGTTCACTTTGCCATCCTTCTTATCCGCAAAATATTTGGGGCAGTTCCGCTTCCAGTAACCACTTCCTTTGTAGTAGAAGCACTCAGTTTCAGGCTTAGGTCTATCTTTGGGCTTCTTCAAGTGAGTGGCAACTTGTTTGCCATTCTTCTTGAAGTTCTCTTTCTTTCCTTTGCCCCTTTTCTTGTAACTAGTGGTCTTGTTAACCATCAAATCTTGATGCTCCTTCTTGATTTCTACCTCCGCCGATTTCAGCATCACAAAGAGCTCAGGAATTGTTTTCTCCGTCCCTTGCATATTATAGTTCATCACGAAGCCTTTGTAGCTTGGTGGTAGTGATTGAAGAACTCTGTCAATAACACTCTCAACTAGAAGATCAATTCCTAGCTGAGTCAAGTGGTTATGATACCCAGACATTTTGAGTATGTGTTCACTGACAAAACTATTCTCCTCCATCTTGCAGCTATAGAACTTGTTGGAGACTTCATATCTCTCAACCCGGGCATTAGCTTGAAATGTCAACTTCAGCTCTTGGAACATCTCATATACTCCATGACATTCAAAACATCTTTGAAGTCCCGGTTCTAAGACGTAAAGCATGGCACACTGAACTATAGAGTATTCATTAGATCGAGACTACCAGACGTTCATATCATCTGCAGTAGCTCCTGTAGCTAGTTTGTCACCTAGCAGTGCATCAAGGACATAATTCTTCTGTGCAGCAATGAGGATAATCCTCAAGTTACAGTCACAGTCTGTGTACTTGCTACCATCATCTTTCAACTTAGCTTTCTCTAGGAACGCATTAAAATTCAAGGGAACGGTAGCACGGGCCATTGATCTACAACACAGATATGCAAAACTATTAAGACTAAGTTCATAATAAAATTAGTTCAATTAATCAAATTACTAAAGAACTCCCACTTAAATTAACATCCCTCGAGTTATCTAAGTGATACATGATCCAAATCAACTAACCCATGTCTGATCATCACGCGAGATGGGGTAGTCATCAATGGTGAACATCTCTATGTTGATCATATCTAATATATGACTCATGTTCGACCTTTCAGTCTCAATTGTTCTGAGACCATGTTTGTACATGCTAGGCTTGTCAAGTTTAACCCAAGTATTTTGCATGTGCAAAACTGTCTTACACCCGTTGTATGTGAACATAGAGTCTATCACACCCAATCATCACGAGGTGCTTCGAAACGACGAACTTTAGCAATGGTTTATACTCGGGGAGAACACTTTTATCTTGAAATTTAGTGAAGGGATCATCTTATAATGCTACCGCCATTCTAAGCAAAAGAAGATGCATAAAGGATAAACATCACATGCAATCAAAATATGTGACATGATATGGCTATCATCATCTTGTGCTTTTGATCTCCATCTTCAAAGAATCGTCATGATCTCCATCGTCACCGGCTCGACACCTTGATTTCCATCATTGCGCCGGGGTTGTCTCGCCAACTATTGCTTCTACAACTATTTCTAATGCATAGTGGTAAAGTAAAGCAATTACATGGCTCTTGCATTTAATACCATAATTAAAATACAACCCTAATGCTCCTGTCGGTTGATGATATTACAAAATATGATCATCTCATACAACAACCTTTATCACATCACGTCTTGACCATATCACATCACAACATGCCCTGCAAACACAAGTTAGACGTCCTCTACTTTGTTGTTGCAAGTTTTACATGACTGCTACGAGCTTCTAGCAAGAACCGTTCTTACCTACAGCAAATAACCACACCGGTGATTTATCAAGTTTTTTGTTTTAACCTTCTTCTAGGACCAGTCGTAGTCAAATACGATTCAAATAAAGTAGGAGAAACCGACACCCGCCAGCCACCTTTATGCAAAACAAGTTGCATGTCTGTCGGTGGAACCAGTCTCATGTACGTGGACATGTAAGGTTGGTATGGGCCTCTTCATCTTACAATACCGCCAAATCAAAATAAGACGTTGGTGGTAAGAAGTGTGACTATCACCGCCCATAACTCTTTGTGTTCTACTCGTGCATGTCATCTACCCATAGACCTGTCTCATGATACCACTGTTGGGAACCTTGCATGGAAAACAAAAAACATCTACGCACACGCAAGATCTATCCATGGAGATGCATAGCAACGAGAGGGGAGAGTGCGTCTATGTACCCTCGTAGACCGTAAGTGGTCGATGTAGTCGAACTTCTTCGCGATCCAACCGAGCAAGTACCGAACGTACATCACCTCCGCGTTCAGCATACGTTCAGCTAGGTGACGTCCTCGCCTTCTTGATCCAGCAAGACGGGCGAAGTAGTGGATGAGTTCCAGCAGCACTACGGCGTGGTGACGATGGTGGTGATGCTATCTCCGCAGGGCTTCGCCTAAGCACTACGAAAATATGACCGAGGGACGAAACTGTGAAGAGGAGCGCCGCACACGGCTAAGATATTGTTTTATATTGTGTGGTGTCCCTCCCTCATATATATATAGGTGGGGGAGGGAAGGTAGCCTTGGGTGTGCCCCAAGGTGGCCGTCTGGCCCCCTTAGGAGCCTGCCCTTTGGCGCCCCCCTTCCTTGTTTTACCTACGAGGGGTGGCAGGAGGAGGTGGTGCCCCCCTTTCTTTCCTCCTAGGTGGAGGGAAGGAAAGAGGGGCTAGCCTTCCCCCTTTCCTTCCCTAGGGCCGGCAGCCAAGGGCAGGGGCGCGCCAGCCCCTTGTGGGCTGGTGTGTTCCCCCCTCTTGGCACATAAGGCCCATTAACCTCCCGGGGCTTCCCGGAACCCCTTCCGGTGATCCGATGACTACCCGGTACACTCTGAAACCTTTCAGGTGTCCAAATATCATCGTCCTATATAACGATCTTTACCTCCGGACCATTCCGGATATCATTGTCTTGTATGTGATCTTATCCGAGACTCTAAACAACATTCAGTCACCAAATCATATAACTCATATAACACTATATTGTCAACGAACGTTAAGCGTGCGGGCCCTACGGGTTCGAGAACTATGTAGACATGACCGATACACTTCTCCGGTCAATAACCAATAGTGGAACCTGGATGCTCATATTGGTTGCTACATATTCTACAAAAGATCTTTATCGGTCGAACCGTTATGACAACATTGTCTGTCGGTATGCTACTTGCCCGAGATTCGATCGTCGGTATCTCCATACCTAGTTCAATTTCGTTAACGACAAGTCTCTTTACTCGTTTTGTAATACATCATCTCATCACTAACTCCTTAGTCATTTTTCTTGCAAGCTTCTCGTGATGTGTAATACCGAGAGGGCCCAGAGATACCTCTCCGATACACAGAGTGATAAATCCTAATCTCGATCCATGCCAACTGAACATATACCTTCGGAGATATTGTAGAGTGTCTTTATGATCACCCAGTTATGTTGTGAAGTTTGATAGCACACAAGGTATTCCTCCGGTATCCGGAAGTTGCATTATCTCATAGTCGAAGGAATATGTATTTGACATTAAGAAAATAATAGCAATAAACTAAACGATCATATGCTAAGCTAACGGATGGGTCTTGTCCATCACATCATTCTACTAATGATGTGATCTCATTATCAAGTGAATCACGTGTCTATGGTTAGGAAACCTTAACCATCTTTGATCAACGAGCTAGTCTAGTAGATGCTTACTAGGGACACTATATTTGTTTATGTATCCACACATGCATTTAAGTTTCCGATCAATACAATTCTAGCATGAATAATGAGCCTTTATCATGAATAAGTAAATATAAAATAAAAACTTTATAATTCTCTCTAGGGCATATTTCCTTCAAATCGGACTATGCGGCTTTATTACATCTGCTTAGCCATTGGAGCTTGACTGTGGGGGCTAGCGACTAGCCCCCAATGTTGTGATATGTTCGGCAGAACCAAGGCATATGACTTTGTCACGTGGTTTGTGCAAAACAAATCCTTCGTGTAACACGGGGTAATCGCCATCAATTTTTATTTTAACACTTGTCATCGGATCACCGACGAGTTCTCGCTTATTATGACAGTCAGTTTTTGGCTTTCTCCACTCAGGTACTTAACCAGGCTAGCTTGAAGTACAATCGCAGTGGTTCTCCCTTTACCTTCTTAGCCAAACGTATGAAACGTAAGAAGGTAAGCACAGGAGCCGGGCAACCCAACTATTTACCCAAGACATAATTCGGAACCGATGCATATACTGCCATATCCGAGACGCCGACACATAAAAAAGGTGTCGGATTTGATGCATAGGGCGGGTGTTATGGTCGAGCCAGTTGCGTTGTTTAAGGAAAAATGTGTCGAACTAGTTTATAGCATCGTCGAAGAGTGGAAAGAAAATGGGTGCAATGTAAATGACTGCAGGATGACCGTAAGGAGTGGTCTTCATTTTTGAAAAGCTCGTGACGTCTATCCGTACAATTTGAACTACCAAAAGATCTGTTACAGGCACTTTATAAGTAAAAGGGGAAGTTTTACAGATGAAAAGTTTACACAGGGCCTTGATGCGTAGGTCAAAGCCTCTACTTTGCCCTGCTGCATGCCTGCGCCTTTGTTTCTGCTGGGGAGGGACTCTATGGAGAGGGTGATGATCACCTGACAGACCCTAGAAAAGGAGCCTTGGGAGGCCATCGTGTTGTTCTGGCTTAATGCCTGATCGGTCCTTAATGGTACCCGTTCAACGTCCGAAGACGTATCTAACCATAGTTCGGTTGAGCCAAACACCTAGTGGTGAGTTTAATTAAGCCCCGCAGCTGCCCATGGTATTTTGAGCACAAAGTTGTGCTGGCGAGGCACGTAGTGTGTGAATGGGGTGGGCATTCTGTGGGGAACGTGTCCCTATTTGCGACAAACGTAGGGAGGCTCCCTAGACGGGGACAGTGCTCGAGCCCATTTACATGCTTCTCAGGCCTTGATGGAGGGCTGGTACCTTGGCCCTTCGACGCGGGTGTGGTCTTCGGCTGCTAGGGTTGCGATGTGTTCCTCGTTCTAGAGTGAGCGTTATGTATTGTTGTTGACCGTGATGACGCCCTTGGGTCCGGGCATTTTCAATTTGAGGTATGCCTAATGGGGGACAGCGTTGAAATGATCAAATGTTGCTCGACCAAGGAGAGCTTGGTAGCCGTTGCGAAAAGGGACAATATCGAAGATCAAGTCTTCGATGCGGAAGTTTTCTGGCGAGCCGAACACGACTTCCAGAGTCAGGGTGCCCGAGCAGCGGGCCTCTACGCCTGGGATTACCCCTTTAAAGGTAATGTTACTGGGTTTGATCCTTGACGGATCAATTCCCATTTTCCTCACTGTATCTGCGTAAATCAGATTGAGGCTACTAGCTCCGTCCATAAGGACTCTGGTGAGGTGGTACCCATCGATGATGGGGTCGAGGACTAGGGCTGCCGATCCTCCATGACGGATACTGGTCGGATGGTCTCTACGGTCGAAGATGATCGGGCATGCCGACCATGGATTGAATTTCAGGGCTACGGACTCTACGGCGTAGACATCCCGGAGTGCATGTTTCCTCTCCTTCTTGGGTATATGAGTGGCGTAGATCATATTTACCATCTTGACCTTAGGAGGGAATTGTTTTTGTCCTCCATTGTTCGGCCTACGAGGTTCTTCGGTATCCTTGTTGCGTGGGCTTTTGCATGAATCATCAGCTGTGAGCTTGCCGACCTATTTTATCTCCCAACAGTTATGGTTGGTGTGGTTGGCGGGCTTGTCAGAGGTGCCATGGATCTGGCAGGGCTTTCCAAGATTGTGTCCAGCTTTGTTGGTCCATCTTGGTTGCCTTTAGAGGGCTTTTTCCGTGGTCCTGACTTGGGATTGCGGAATCCGGCATTCACTGCCATGTCTTCGGCTTCACTGCCGTTGTGACGACGCTTATTTTTGTTGCGTCGTGGTTTACCGTTTTTGTCCCAGGCTTCCGAGATGTCGGGGTATTCTAGGTTGATGCTTCTATAAGCTAACCAACTATCTTCTCCTACGCAGAAATGGGTCATCACATAGGTAAGTGCTGACATCATCCTCGGCTTATCCTGGCCGATCTGGTGTGCTAGCCACTCGTCCTGTATGTTGTGCTTGAATGTGGCTATGACTTTGGCGTCCGGACATTCGACGATCTGATTCATTTTGGTCAAGAACCGATTCCAGAATTGCCGGGTTGACTCTCCGGGCTGTTGGACCACATGGCTCAGGTCACCGGTGTCTGAGGCCGGACATAGGTGCCTTGAAAGTTGGCACGGAAGGCATCCTCGAGTTCCTCCCAACTTCCTGTGGAGTTTTCGGGGAGGCTATTTAGCCAATGCCTGGCCGGTCCCTTGAGTTTTAATGGAAAGTATTTTACGGCGTGGAGGTCGTCCCCTCGAGCCATGTGGATGTGGAGAAGAAAGTCCTCAATCCATACGGTCGGATCTCTAGTCCCATCGTATTGCTTGATATTCACTGGTTTGAACCCTTGAGGGAACTGATGCTGCATCACCTCATCTATAAAACACATCGGGTGAGCGGCGCCCCTGACTCGGGCCATGTCGCGCCGGAGTTCATCTACCATCCGGGCGCGTTGTTGTTCCCAAGCTCTATCGTTTCGATCGAGCCAAGCTTGGTATCGGTCCCGTCTAGCGGGAAGGTGCCCTCTGGATCCGTAAATGGATCATGTCTAACCTGCTCTAGCATCTAGGTCGCATCGTAAGTCGTACTCATATTCTGGCTATGCCAACTCCTTGCCTCTTCGGCGAGGGGGAGCAGGCGGGTGTTCTGTGTCGTCAGCCGGCCTGTCCCTTCCTCGAGGGGGGCGGTCTGGCTGTTCCGCCTAAGTGTATCTTGGAGGTGCTAGCTCGAAGGCCTCATCATCAAATTGTGGCAGCGGTCTCCACTTTGGGTAGCTTTTGGTCCGTCGCGTATAGTCGTACCCTTCTTCGGCGGCTAGGACTTTGGTCCATCTGTCGTTGAGAGTGTCTTTCTCGGCTTTTATCTGTTCTTGCTTTTTATTTAACCTTCGTGCAGTGGGAATAAGCTGCCTTTTAAACCGCTCTTGGTCCAATGGATCCTCGGGCAGGATGAAGCCCTCGACTCCTAGACTGACCTCTTCTTTGGAAAGAGGGAGGTGTTGTCTTTGGAGTCATTGAGGTCTTCGGGATTTAAATGATCCTTGCATTCTTTCGAGATGATTGGTTGTTGTTCGGCGGCAGCAGGGTCATCCATATTGTTTGGGGTGTCGTTTTCCCCGATGCCCGTGTTGCTATCTCTGCCTCGACGTCCCTTGGATCGTCGAGTTGTCTCCGGCATTTAAAATACTCCTCACCGGGCCTATGGCTATCTCTTATGGGGGGTGTTGTTACCGTTATTGGCACTGTCACCGTCATCCCTGGGGGTGTCCACCATATAAACATCATAAGTGGAGGTGGCCATCCAACGATCGGTGACAGGAGGTGCGGTATTAGTGTGGGCCAGGGTTACGGCGTATTCGTCCATGTCTTCGGCCTCTTCGAAGGAGTAGTCCAGCGTATCGGTTAAGTCTTCGACCGTGGCTACTAAGTAGGTGGTGGGTGGGACGTAAAATTTCATGTACTTCGTCTCGAGGCCCCGCTGAGTGTAGGCCGAGGACGGATCATCCAAGATGGTCATCATCTGGATCCGATCAAGCGCTTTGTTTAACAAGGCGAGCCTAACTGGATTGGCGTGTGAAGTTTCTTCGAAGCTGACCTCCGCTGCGATGGTAGGGCGAGGGGCGGTCCCGGCCAGGGATGACTCCTTGTCTTCGGATACTGAATTCACGCCCAAGCCCAAAGCTGGATTTGTGGTAAGGAAAGTAAGTCCGGTCGGGGATGACTCCCAGTCTTTGGACGTTACTCCCGTATTGGGGCTCGAAGCCAGATCTGCGGTGGGAGGAGCGAGTCCGACCGAGGATGATTCCCGGTCTTCGGAAGTGGTGGTTATGTCCAAGCTTGAAGCTGGCCACGAGTTAGGAGCCGATCCGGAGATCGAATCGAGGAGAGGTCCCAAAATCGAAGCTTTAGGGGGCCCATGGGCATCTTAGATGAGGCTGCGAAGCTGTAATGCCCAGGATGGAGTTATACCTCCTACGTGTCGAGGCACGACTTAAAGGCATAAATCCATCCTAGAATGATCTCAAGTTCGGTAATCTTTGCACAACTCATGTAAAAGAAGGGATTGTAAACAGAAAATAGTTGGCTTACACTCGCCACGCCACAGAATTACAATTCAAGTATCAATCATCATACATTAAGAACATCACAACCCTCTAAGGGCAAAATCCAAATGTCAAAGTACCAAACTTAGATAAATAAAACCACAGGCGGATCGAATCCTAGTAAGAGTCTCCACTACTGATCATCCGGGTATCGCACATAGTACCGACTACGCTCCTCGTCGTACTCCCAATCCAGCTCGGTGCCATCACCTGGATAGCTCACAGCTGGACCTGCATCTGGTGTGGTGAAGTAACTATGAGCCACAGAGGACTCAGCAATCCCGTCTCCGGGTAACAAGACTATTTAAGCCTTTGGGTGAGGAAAAGGCTGAAGAAAAGAATAAGTGTCTGCAGCAGCAACTAGCATCTAGCTTACGTAAGTGAGAGCGAGAAGAGAAGGCCTCGGCGAGAAGTGATCACGAGGTGATCCTAGCTACAAGCTCAGCAAACATAACCCCTCCGTGTTCAACTCCCGAATCCCTAATCGGAAATTGACAGTCACGGAACACACGCTGGTAGTGTATTAGAAACATTGTGTCAAGTTATCTACAACCGGAATTAACAAGCTCCCATCTGCCACATAACCGCGGGTACGGCTTTCGAAAGTTCAAACCCTGCAGGGGTGTTCCAACTTGACCCATTACAAGCCGACGATCCGCGGAGTCGCAACTCCAAAGTGGGAAGACCCGATTATTCTCGGAATCCCGTGCTCAAGATATACCGAGCTAAGGTAAGGCTAATCCAGCAAATCCTCCCGGCGTGCCGACACCCTGATAGTAGCCACGCGTATCTCGTCTCAGGCCACGACCGGATGAGACATCCTACGGGTTTTTACCAGACCTCGAGTTTCCTTGAGGTGGCCCCGCAGTCCGCTCATTTCGGACCAACACTCATGTGGAGCACTGGCCCAGGGTTGTTGATTAAGAAAAAGGGTTTATAACTCCCTATGCAAGTTTAGTTTGTTATTAGGCAAATAGTACCAATGTTGGGACTTGCTGGAAAAGACTTAGCTCTTAGCGGTTTATCGAGGGGGTCCCATACACCCCAACCGTGTTAGGAACGCATAATCAAGGAACATAACACCGGTTTATACGGTTCCTAACGGCATGAGTGGAAAAAATCACCAAGCAAAAGGCTTAGCCTTCCACCCTTGCCAATATATAGATGATTTCATTTTAAGCATTTATATAGTGTGATAAAACCCAACCAAACTTCAACATGAAGCAAGCATCTTCGATCTTCACCTGCAACTAGCAATGCTATAAGAAGGGCTGAGCGAAGCGTACTTAGCCAAGCAACGGTTTGCATAGGTAGGTTGGTTAAACATGGCAATTGGCTACAAGTAGGAGGCTGACAAGAAGATCATGGGCATCGAGGCAAAACTATAGATCGAGACTACTAGCAATAGGCAAAGATAGTAATGTTATCGGGGTTCGGTCATCTTGCCTGAAGAGAAGTCGTTCGGATCGTAAGAAGGGTCCTCGTGCTCAACCTCGTTGGTAACCTCGTGCTCAACCTCGTACTCGGTCTCAGCTTCCGGCTCTAAACAAAACAATCACACCAAGCACCAATCAACAAGATGCAATGCGCACTCGAAAAAGATGAATGCATGATGGATGCTGTCACAACCCTAGCTCTGATATGCACTAGGTTAGTTCTGTGGTTTGCATCATGGTTAAATTTCAAATGAAATTGAAATGAGGACTTGTGAAACCCTCAGAAACCCTTTTGAAAATGACCCAAATAAAAGTTGCTCCAAAAAGGTCCAAGAAAATGTTCATGTGGCCCTCTAAAAATATTGGTCAGAGATAAAAATTAAGCCAATATTATTAGGAGCTCATAAGTATTTATTTTGGGCTTTTGGAATTAATGCATTAGTTATTTGCATTGGATATATATATATTTTATATTTTATATATGTCCAAAATTCTGGTTGTTTATTTTTAGGGGCTTGGGTTAATTTCTAGGTCCCTGCAAAATAAATATGTTAGAAGAAATAATTGATTTAATTTAGATATTAAATCAAAACAAATGTCAGAAAATTAGAAAACAGAATTAAATAAAAGGATAGAGCTTACCTGGGCCACTTGCTGGCCTGGCACTGGGCCGGCCCAGCTGGCAGCCCAGCCCAACGAGCCCTTCCCTGTCGTCTTCCCCGACGACAGGAGGCCGAGCGTGTGGCCGGCGCGCGCGCACGGCCGGAGCGCCACGCCTCCTGCCTGCCTGCCCTCCCCTCGCCGCCTAGCCGCTTCTGGAGGCGCCACGCACTCGCCCCGACCCTCTCGCACTCTCCTGGCCCTCTTCCCTCCTCTCCCTCGCTCTCTCCCGCAGCTCCCGAACGCCGCCGTCGCCGTCGATCGCCGCAGCCGCAGCCACAGGCCACCCCTCGCCCCTCCGAGTAGCCCGAGAGCTCCGCCACTTCACCCTCGTCCTCTCCGTCGAGCCACAAGACGTCGGGTGCCCTGGAACACCGCAAACGCCGTCGTCTTCCTCCTCGGACGCCGACGATCGCCGCCGACGATTCGCCGCCTTCAGTGCCTTCCCGAGCCCGCTAACCTCCCCAGCAGAACCGCGGTGAGCCCCCGGTTCCTTTCCCCCTATCCTCGCCGTCGTCTGCGGCCTCTAGCCCCTACCATCGCAGCTGCCCGACCTCACCGCCGCCGGCGATGCCGCCGCCGTGGCCACAGCCACCCACCCTCCAAGCGGAGCACGCCACCGCGTCCGCCGTCTCACCGGGAGCCAGTAGCGCCCCTCTGTAGCTCTCCCCGTGCCCTGTAGCCCCAGACCCGACGATGGCCGAACTCCGGCGCCGCCGCGAGCTTGTTTCCGGCGAGCTCCGGCCGTCCCAGCTGCTGCTGCTTGCGGGAATGGACGCGGACGAGCTCCAGCAGCTCGCCTGTGGTCTCCGCTGCCCATTTGACCGCTGGAGCGGCATTTCCGCGCCCCTCCGCCGCGTCTGTGGTCGCCGGCGTCGAGCCGCCGGTTGGTTTTGACCACTGACCGGTGTGCTTTGACCCCCTGGATCACTAACAGGTGGGCCCCCACCCCTTTAGTTAGTTGACTAATTAAGTTAATTAATTACTTTTGGTTAATTAGATTAGCCACTGACATGTGGGCCCAGCCCTGCTAATTATTTCTGTTAGGATTAATTTAGAGTTAATTAACTCAGTTAATTAACTGAGTCACTGACCAGTGGACCCCACTGTCAGGTTTGACTCTGGAACAGCCCCTTTGACCTGCTGACGTCATGCCTGTGTCATGCTAATGCAGTAAATCAGTTCTGGTTTTTAAATAAATCTTAAATGATTTATTTAATTCAGAAATTGGTTTAAACTTCAAAAAAATCATAGAAATTCAACCGTAGCTCAGAATGAAATAATTTATATATGAAAAATTATCAGAAAAATTCAATCTATCCATCTGTACCATTTTCATGCATGACAAATGAAGTTAAACCTACTGTTTATATGAAAACACATACATGGCATTTTATAATACTTATTAAAGAGTTGCATTTGAACCCTTGGTTCAAATGGAGTTCAACCAAATAAAATGCTAGTTGCATTAGCTTAAACAACATCATAACTTCATGCCATATCATGCATCATATTGTTGCATATGCTTGTGTTTGACTGTCGGCACCGTTCTTCTCGATAGGTCCAGCTCCGGAGACCGATCCAGAGTACCTGTCAGAGGAGCAGTGCTATGCACGTTGTTTCACCAGGCAAGCAAACCCCCTTGTTCATTCCGATACAACCCCTTTCTCGCTCCTGCTCCCTGTTATTGCATTAGGACAACAACGATCTCAACTGCTACCTTATGCTGCGGTAGTTGAACCCATTCCTCTGCATGACCTGTCTTTCCACAGTAAATAGTTGAAACCCACTAGCATGTGTAGGAGTTGATTGAAGCCATGATGTGATCTTACCATGCCTTGCTTGCTATTGCTTAGGGTGTGTCAGGTCTAATTCATCGGGAATGAATTGGAGTGAAATGATATGTTCTGATGCTGAGGGTTAAGCGTGTGAACGCGATTTGGTAAAGGTAGCGGTGAGAGGCCATGTAGGAGTACATGGTGGGTTGTCTCACTGGAACTGTCCCTAAGAACTGAGTTCAGTGTATGTTGTCCAATGACCAGCTACTACCACGCATTGGAATGCTTAAGTGCCCCTCTCGACTTATTAACCGACTTGGTCTCTGTCCAGGAGTTGCAACTAGTTTCTGGTGTTTGTAGTTAGTGTTAGTAGTCTACCAAGTGGCACTCGGCCAGTTGGCTTGGGACAGACTAGGCACCGTGGCACGGTGTACCAAGCGTAGATCCACTCGGCGAGGTGGGCTTGGGAACCCTGCGCACATCATTTGGGGCCGTGAGCGACACCCCGGCCGGATCTCCCCACGGATGGAACCCGAATAGGCGATAAACCTGGACGAGAGACTTGTGTGGTTAGTCAGGTCGTGGCCGACACCCTCGCCAGGCTTCCGCTTGAAGGTTGCTGAGATACACGAGATGTACCTGGCGGTAAGTGGCGAGAGCGTGTGTGAAGAAGTACACCCCTGCAGGGTTAACATAATCTATTCGAATAGCCGGGTCCGCGGTTATGGACTTCTTGGATGCTTACGTGGTACATAGACAACTTGAAGTGGATACTCTAAAATACTCAAGACAAGTGTGAGTGCTATGGATGGCCTTCTCGTAGGGAGACGGGAATGAATCCATAGTGGTGTATTATGTGGTGCTTAGTGGACTCGTGTGCGCCACCTCAAAGTGTTACCAGCAATCGTAGAATAGGATAGCCACTGAGTCAAAGCTGGCTTGCTGCAACTAAACCCCACTATACCTTCTTGATACAAGTGCATGTATGATAGGATCTGATGTAAGTCTTGCTGAGTACCTTTGTACTCATGTTTGCTTAATTTATGTTTTGCAGATAGGATTGATGTCTCACTAGTAGTTCCGCTTGGACTTCGACAAGTAGCTTGTACCTCAGCTACGATCTTGGACGAGTGTTGTAGATAGTCAGGCTCTTCAGCCTTTTTCATTTATAGATGTCTGTACTCAGACATGTAGTGCTTCCGCTTGTTGCTTGTATGCTCTGAATGTTGGGTCGTGAGACCCATGTTTGTAATACTTGGCTCCTCGGATCCTAATGAATAAATACTTTGTTTATTAGAGTCTTGTTGTGATGCCATGTTGTATTTGCACATATTGAGCATATTGTGTGTATGTTATTGAAATGCTTGGTATGTGTGGGATCCGACACCTAGTTGTTTACCCTTGGTAGCCTATCTTACAGGGAAATGTCTCCTAGTGCTTCCACTGAGCCTTGGTAGCTTGCTACTGCTCCGGATCACTTAGGCTGACCGGCATATGTCCTTCATCGTTCCTGTGTCTGTCCCTTAGGGGAAATGTCACGCGTTGTTCCTTTAAGTCCTTGTAGCTTGCTACGACTTGGGTTCATACGCTGATGACCGACACGTTCGTTGCTGGGTCATGAATGCCTGTCTCTGTAATTTAGTGCCACTTTTGGTTTATAACTGGTCATGTCGGCCCGGGTTCTCTGTCATATGGATGCTAGCGACACTATCATATACGTGAGCCAAAATGCGCAAACGGTCCCGGGCCAGGTAAGGTGGCACCCGTGGGGATACCGTGCGTGAGGCCGCAAAGTGATATGGTGTGTTACATGCTAGATCGGTGTGACTTAGGATCGGGGTCCCGACAGCTTTGGTATCAGAGCCTGACTGCCTGTAGGATTACCAAGCCAAACTGGTCGAAGTTGAGTCTAGAAATTCTTTAGTTATATAAGGGAATTGATTGTGGAAGGGAACGTAAGGCTCTTTTTACTCCTTATACCTCATGTCTTCTGATCTGAGTCATCTTACCTTCCTACGGGGTTAAGGAACTAGGCTTTCTCTTCCGTCTATCAGGATCACGAGTTACTACTCCGTAGTCCCTTAAGATTGGTTGATCAGAGTTCTACTCCTGTTTTCAAGTTCTTCCGGTGAAGTTGTTTTAGTACTATCACAGAACCTTGAGTGAGTTGTTGAACTACCCTTTGTTAGCAGGATGTCTCATTCTGAGCATTTTACTGCCGTTATGCTGCCGGAATTATCCTAGTAGTTCGAGAGATACTAATTTCTTGTTCTACCTTATGCCTTCTATAGTTGTTGATGTTTCCGTCTTCGGTTTCGCTTCTCAGGATGTCTTCAGTTAAGCGAAGCTCAGCTGCTCGTAGACAGAACCACGGAGGTGGTAGGGATGAGGAGGATCCTCCCGACCAGCCTTCGTTGGCAGAATTAATGATAGAGATGGAGAGAAACAAGCGTGAGTCTAACCGCCTGTTGGCACGTATTGAGGAGAACACCGCACAACAGTGCAAGGAATCAACCACCATCCATGACTTCATTCGTCTGAAACCACCCACCTTTCATCATTCCATTGAGCCACTCGATGCAGATGACTGGCTCCGTAGTATCACTCACAAGCTGCGTTCTGCGAACGTAGCTGAAGATGACAAGGTTATCTATGCCACTTATCACCTGGAAGGTCCTGCTAGTCTTTGGTGGCAGAACTATGAGGCCATGATTCCAGCTGACCAGATTCCTACCTGGAGAGATTTCACCGAGGCTTTTCGTGAGCATCATATCCCTCAAGCCCTCATCGATCACAAGAGAGAAGAGTTCTGTAGTCTTACACAGGCTAAGATGGCTGTTGATGCTTATAGTCGAGAGTTTGAGAACCTCGCCCGCTATGCTACAGAAGAAGTGTCCACGGACGCCAAGAAGCAGGCTAGGTTCCGAAAGGGTCTCAACCCCAAACTGCGTCGTGATCTCCACTTGCATCATTGCAACACATTCCAGGCTCTTGTGAACAAGGCCATCAACGCAGAGACAGCTCAACTCACTTATGATGAGTCTCGTAAGCACACCCTTGATTTGGGATCTTCCTCTGGTTATAGTTCCCAGAAGCGCCGGATTTGGGTTCCGAACTCTGTTCTTCCACCCATTTATCCTCCGAGGCCATCTCGTGTGGTACCTCTTCCAGTTCAGCAGTTTGCTCCACCCAGGTCTATTGATGGACCGTTTGTCAATACGGGTCCACGTTCTAATCCCAGGATTTGTTACAAGTGCGGAGAGCCGGGCCACATTGCTCGTATTTGCACTCAGACCCGTGTTTCCCCATCCCAGTCCGTAAAGTCTGTTAGACGTGATAAATCATCACGCAAGATGATCAGTGTTAAGTCAGCTCCCATCGAACATGGACGTGTGCATCACGTCTCAGCCAAGAACGCTCATGATGATCCAGATGTCGTTCTTGGTACACTCCTTGTCAATTGTCATCCGGCATCGGTTCTATTCGATACTGGAGCGTCTCATTCTTTCATTTCCGAAAGTTATGCCCGTTTGCACGACATGTCATTTTGTGATATGCCTTCCCCACTACTTATTCAAACTCCTGGATCCAAATGGCAAACTTCTAGTGTAAGCCATGGTAATGAAATCCTTGTTGACAGACTTGTGTTCCTTGCATCACTTGTAGCCCTCAAGTCTTCAGATATTAATATCATCTTGGGTATGGACTGGATGACAGCTCATCATGCCAAGATTGATTGCTTCACTAGGTCTGTTCAGCTTACACATCCATCTGGTAAGATAGTCACTGTCAACACTAGAGTTGCAAAGCGTCAACTCTATTCTCTTAATGCCAGCCCTCTTCCAGATCTTAAAGATGCTCCGGTAGTCCGTGACTTTCCAGATGTCTTTCTAGAGGAACTGCCAGGTGTTCCACCCGATCGAGATGTAGAGTTTCTTATAGAGCTTATCCCAGGAACCGCTCCAATCTCTAGGAGACCCTACAAAATGGCACCCTTAGAACTAGCCGAGCTTAAGAAACAACTTGATGAGTCCTTGCAAAAGGGTTTCATCCGTCCTAGTTCTTCTCCCTGGGCTTGCCCCGTCCTCTTTGTCAAGAAGAAGGATGGTACGGATTGGATGGTTGTAGATTATCGTCCCGTTAATTTGGTCACGGTAAAGAACAAGTATCCGCTTCCCAGGATCAACGACCTGTATGATCAGCTCGCTGGATCCTCAGTCTTCTCCAAGATGGATTTGAGGTTAGGATACCATCAAATCAAGATTAGAAATGGGGACATCCCCAAGACGGCTTTCGTCACTCGTTATGGTCAGTACGAGTACACCGTCATGTCCTTCGGTTTAACAAATGCTCCAGCCACCTTCTCCCGCTTGATGAACTCGATCTTCATGGAGTACTTAGATAAGTTCGTCGTGGTTTATCTCGATGATATTCTTATTTACTCGAAGAACGAGGAAGAGCATGCCGAACATCTTAGACTTGTTCTAGAAAAACTCAGAGAGCACCGCCTTTATGCCAAGTTCTCCAAGTGCGAATTTTGGTTACCAGAAGTGACCTATCTCGGTCATGTAATCTCTGGTAAGGGCATTGCTGTCAACCCCGAGAGAGTTCAGGCCGTTCTTGATTGGACTCCGCCTGAAACAGTTAAACAAGTTAGAAGTTTCCTTGGTCTAGCCAGTTATTGTCGCCGCTTTGTTGAGAACTTCTCTAAAGTGGCCAAACCTCTCACGGAACTTCTTAAGAAAGATAAAAAGTTTGAGTGGTCCCCACAGTGTGAGCACAGTTTTCAGGAACTGAAAAGACGCCTGACTTCTGCTCCCATACTTGTGCCACCGGATTTCACTAAGGACTTTGTTATCTACTGTGATGCCTCACGACAGGGACTAGGTTGCATTCTTATGCAGGATCGTCGTGTGATTGCTTATGCATCTCGACAGTTGCATCCACATGAGGAGAATTATCCTACACATGATCTAGAGCTTGCAGCCGTAGTCTATGCACTTAAGACCTGGCGACATTACCTTCTTGGTAATCGTTGCGAGATCTACACCGATCACCAGAGTCTCAAGTATATTTTCACCCAACCAGATTTGAACCTTAGGCAAAGACGTTGGTTGGAGTTGATCTCAGATTACGACTTAGGGATTACCTACACCCCGGGCAAGGGCAATGTCATGGCTGATGCGCTGAGTCGTAAATCCTATTGCAACAATCTCATGTTGCAGCAGGGCCAACCACTTCTCCATGAGGAATTATGTAAGCTTAACCTTCACATTGCTCCTCACGGATTCCTTTCAACTTTGGTGGCGAAACCTACCCTTGAGGATCAGATTATTTCTGACCAAAAGTTTGATAGGGGTGTTATCCGCATCAAGAGGAACATTAAAAAGGGAGTTGGTGGATGTTTCTCTATGGATGATCGAGGTGTTGTTTTCTTTGAGAATCGCTTGGTAGTTCCCAAGAAGCAACATCTTCGGCAATTGATTCTTAAAGAGGCTCATGAATCTCCTCTCACGATTCATCCCGGTAGTACTAAGATGTATCAGGATCTACGCCAGAGGTTCTGGTGGACTAGGATGAAGAGAGAAATCGCTGAGTTCATTGCTAAATGTGACGTTTGTCGTCGCGTTAAGGCAGAACATCAAAGACCTGCTGGCACCCTTCAGCCTCTAGCTATTCCTGACTGGAAATGGGATAAAGTTGGTATGGACTTCATCACCGGCTTTCCCAGGACCAAGAGAGGGAATAATGCTATCTTCGTAGTCATTGATCGTCTCTCCAAAGTGGCTCACTTCCTACCTGTTCGAGAGAGTATCACTGCTAGTCAGCTTGCTGACTTGTATATTTCTCGAATAGTGTCACTTCATGGTGTCCCACTAGAGATCAATTCAGACCGTGGTAGTCTTTTCACTTCTCATTTTTGGGAGAGTTTCCAGACTGCCATGGGCACCCATCTTGCTTTCAGTACCGCTTTCCACCCTCAGTCAAGTGGTCAGGTGGAACGGGTTAATCAAATTCTCGAAGACATGCTTAGAGCTTGTGTTATCTCGTTCGGTATGGATTGGGAGAAATGTCTTCCTTTCGCCGAATTTGCTTATAGCAATAGCTATCAATCCAGTCTCAAACAAGCTCCTTTTGAGATTCTTTATGGACGAAGATGTCGAACACCTTTGAACTGGTCAGAAACCGGTGAAAGACAATTCTTTGGACCGGATATGATCCAGGAAGCAGAAGAGCAAGTTCGTGTCATTCGTGAGAATTTGAAAACAGCCCAGTCTCATCAAAAGAGCCAGTATGATCGTCATCATAAGGAAGTGGCTTACGAGGTTGGTGACAAAGCTTATCTTCGGGTTACTCCTTTGAAGGGTACCCATCGTTTCGGTATCAAGGGCAAGTTGGCTCCTCGTTACATTGGTCCTTTTCGCATTCTCGCTAAACGAGGAGAGGTTGCCTACCAATTGGAACTACCCCCACATCTTTCTCGAGTTCATGATGTCTTCCACGTCTCTCAACTCAGGCGTTGCTTCTCGGATCCCATCCGCGGAGTGGACCACGAAACGCTTGATCTCCAAGATAACCTCACATATCGAGAGTATCCCGTTCGCATTTTGGATCAAGCAGAGCGTGTCACTCGACGTCATAACATCAAGTTTCTCAAAGTTCAATGGTCTCATCATACCGAGAGAGAAGCTACTTGGGAGCGAGAAGATCGTCTCCGACTGGAGTACCCCACCTTCTTTCCGCCTACTCCTGAATCTCGGGACGAGATTCTTTCGAGTGGAGGCGAGTTGTCACAACCCTAGCTCTGGTATGCACTAGGTTAGTTCTGTGGTTTGCATCATGGTTAAATTTCAAATGAAATTGAAATGAGGACTTGTGAAACCCTCAGAAACCCTTTTGAAAATGACCCAAATAAAAGTTGCTCCAAAAAGGTCCAAGAAAATGTTCATGTGGCCCTCTAAAAATATTGGTCAGAGAATAATATTAAGCCAATATTATTAGGAGCTCATAAGTATTTATTTTGGGCTTTTGGAATTAATGCATTAGTTATTTGCATTGGATATATATATATTATATATTTTATATATGTCCAAAATTCTGGTTGTTTATTTTTAGGGGCTTGGGTTAATTTCTAGGTCCCTGCAAAATAAATATGTCAGAAGAAATAATTGAATTAATTTAGATATTAAATCAAAACAAATGTCAGAAAATTAGAAAACAGAATTAAATAAAAGGATAGAGCTTACCTGGGCCACTTGCTGGCCTGGCACTGGGCCGGCCCAGCTGGCAGCCCAGCCCACCGAGCCCTCCCCTGTCGTCTTCCCCGACGACAGGAGGCCGAGCGTGTGGCCGGCGCGCGCGCACGGCCGGAGCGCCACGCCTCCTGCCTGCCTGCCCTCCCCTCGCCGCCTAGCCGCTTCTGGTGGCGCCACGCACTCGCCCCGACCCTCTCGCACTCTCCTGGCCCTCTTCCCTCCTCTCCCTCGCTCTCTCCCGCAGCTCCCGAATGCTGCCGTCGCCGTCGATCGCCGCAGCCGCAACCACAGGCCACCCCTCGCCCCTCCGAGTAGCCCGAGAGCTCCGCCACTTCACCCTCGTCCTCTCCGTCGAGCCACAAGACGCCGGGTGCCCTGGAACACCGCAAACGCCGTCGTCTTCCTCCTCGGACGCCGACGATCGCCGCCGACGATTCGCCGCCTTCAGCGCCTCCCCGAGCCCGCTAACCTCCCCAGCAGAACCGCGGTGAGCCCCCGGTTCTTTCCCCCCTATCCTCGCCGTTGTCTGCGGCCTCTAGCCCCTACCACCGCAGCTACCCGACCTCACCGCCGCCGGCGATGCCGCCGCCGTGGCCACAGCCACCCACCCTCCAAGCGGAGCACGCCACCGCATCCGCCGTCTCACCAGGAGCCCGTAGCGCCCCTCTGTAGCTCTCCCCGTGCCCTGTAGCCCCAGACCCGACGATGGCCGAACTCCGGCGCCGCCGCAAGCTTGTTTCCGGCGAACTCCGGCCGTCCCAGCTGCTGCTGCTTGCGGGAATGGACGCGGACGAGCTCCAGCAGCTCGCCCGTGGTCTCCGCTGCCCATTTGACCGCCGGAGCGGCATTTCCGCGCCCCTCCGCCGCGTCTGTGGTCGCCGGCGTCGAGCCGCCGGTTGGTTTTGACCACTCACCGGTGTGCTTTGACCCCCTGGGTCACTAACAGGTGGGCCCCCACCCCTTTAGTTAGTTGACTAATTAAGTTAATTAATTACTTTTGGTTAATTAGATTAGCCACTGACATGTGGGCCCAGCCCTGCTAATTTTCTGTTAGGATTAATTTAGAGTTAATTAACTTAGTTAATTAACTGAGTCACTGACCAGTGGACCCCACTGTCAGGTTTGACTCTGGAACAACCCCTTTGACCTGCTGACGTCATGCCTGTGTCATGCTGATGCAGTAAATCAGTTGTGGTTTTTAAATAAATCTTAAATGATTTATTTAATTCAGAAATTGGTTTAAACTTCAAAAAAATCACAGAAATTCAACCGTAGCTCAGAATGAAATAATTTATATATGAAAAATTATCAGAAAAATTCAATCTATCCATCTGTACCATTTTCATGCATGACAAATGAAGTTAAACCTACTGTTTATATGAAAACACATACATGGCATTTTATAATACTTATTAAAGAGTTGCATTTGAACCCTTGGTTCAAATGGAGTTCAACCAAATAAAATGATAGTTGCATTAGCTCAAACAACATCATAACTTCATGCCATATCATGCATCATATTGTTGCATATGCTTGTGTTTGACTGTCGGCACCGTTCTTCTCGATAGGTCCAGCTCCGGAGACCGATCCAGAGTACCTGTCAGAGGAGCAGTGCTCTGCACGTTGTTTCACCAGGCAAGCAAACCCCCTTGTTCATTCCGATACAACCCCTTTCTCGCTCCTGCTCCCTGTTATTGCATTAGGACAACAACGATCTCAACTGCTACCTTATGCTGCGGTAGTTGAACCCATTCCTCTGCATGACCTGTCTTTCCACAGTAAATAGTTGAAACCCACTAGCATGTGTAGGAGTTGATTGAAGCCATGATGTGATCTTACCATGCCTTGCTTGCTATTGCTTAGGGTGTGTCAGGTCTAATTCATCGGGAATGAATTGGAGTGAAATGATATGTTCTGATGCTGAGGGTTAAGCGTGTGAACGCGATTTGGTAAAGGTAGCGGTGAGAGGCCATGTAGGAGTACATGGTGGGTTGTCTCACTGGAACCATCCCTAAGAACTGAGTTCTGTGTATGTTGTCCAATGACCAGCTACTACCACGCATTGGAATGCTTAAGTGCCCCTCTCGACTTATTAACCGACTTGGTCTCTGTCCAGGAGTTGCAACTAGTTTCTGGTGTTTGTACTTAGTGTTAGTAGTCTACCAAGTGGCACTCGGCCAGTGGGCTTGGGACAGACTAGGCACCGTGGCACGGTGTACCAAGCGTAGATCCACTCGGTGAGGTGGGCTTGGGAACCCTGCGCACATCATTTGGGGCCGTGAGCGACACCCCGGCCGGATCTCCCCACGGATGGAACCCGAATAGGTGATAAACCTGGACGAGAGACTTGTGTGGTTAGTCAGGTCGTGGCCGACACCCTCGCTAGGCTTCCGCTTGAAGGTTGCCGAGATACACGAGATGTACCTGGCGGTAAGTGGCGAGAGCGTGTGTGAAGAAGTACACCCCTGCAGGGTTAACATAATCTATTCGAATAGACGGGTCCGCGGTTATGGACTTCTTGGATGCTTACGTGGTACATAGACAACTTGAAGTGGATACTCTAAAATACTCAAGACAAGTGTGAGTGCTATGGATGGCCTTCTCGTAGGGAGACGGGAATGAATCCATAGTGGTGTATTATGTGGTGCTTAGTGGACTCGTGTGCGCCACCTCAAAGTGTTACCAGCAATCGTAGAATAGGATAGCCACTGAGTCAAAGCTGGCTTGCTGCAACTAAACCCCACTATGCCTTCTTGATACAAGTGCATGTATGATAGGATCTGATGTAAGTCTTGCTGAGTACCTTTGTACTCATGTTTGCTTAATTTATGTTTTGCAGATAGGATTGATGTCTCACTAGTAGTTCCGCTTGGACTTCGACAAGTAGCTTGTACCTCATCTACGATCTTGGACGAGTGTTGTAGATAGTCAGGCTCTTCAGCCTTTTTCATTTATAGATGTCTGTACTCAGACATGTAGTGCTTCCGCTTGTTGCTTGTATGCTCTGAATGTTGGGTCATGAGACCCATGTTTGTAATACTTGGCTCCTCGGAGCCTAATGAATAAATACTTTGTTTATTAGAGTCTTGTTGTGATGCCATGTTGTATTTGCACATATTGAGCATATTGTGTGTATGTTATTGAAATGCTTGGTATGTGTGGGATCCGACACCTAGTTGTTTACCCTTGGTAGCCTATCTTACAGGGAAATGTCTCCTAGTGCTTCCACTGAGCCATGTCCTTCATCGTTCCTGTGTCTGTCCCTTAGGGGAAATGTCACGCGTTGTTCCTTTAAGTCCTTGTAGCTTGCTACGACTTGGGTTCATACGCTGATGACCGACACGTTCGTTGCTGGGTCATGAATGCCTGTCTCTGTAATTTAGTGCCACTTTTGGTTTATAACTGGTCATGTCGGCCCGGGTTCTCTGTCATATGGATGCTAGCGACACTATCATATACGTGAGCCAAAATGCGCAAACGGTCCCGGGCCAGGTAAGGTGGCACCCGTGGGGATACCGTGCGTGAGGCCGCAAAGTGATATGGTGTGTTACATGCTAGATCGGTGTGACTTAGGATCGGGGTCCCGACAGCTTTGGTATCAGAGCCTGACTGCCTGTAGGATTACCAAGCCAAACTGGTCGAAGTTGAGTCTAGAAATTCTTTAGTTATATAAGGGAATTGATTGTGGAAGGGAACGTAAGGCTCTTTTTACTCCTTATACCTCATGTCTTCTGATCTGAGTCATCTTACCTTCCTACGGGGTTAAGGAACTAGGCTTTCTCTTCCGTCTATCAGGATCACGAGTTACTACTCCGTAGTCCCTTAAGATTGGTTGATCAGAGTTCTACTCCTGTTTTCAAGTTCTTCCGGTGAAGTTGTTTTAGTACTATCACAGAACCTTGAGTGAGTTGTTGAACTACCCTTTGTTAGCAGGATGTCTCATTCTGAGCATTTTACTGCCGTTATGCTACCGGAATTATCCTAGTAGTTCGAGAGATACTAATTTCTTGTTCTACCTTATGCCTTCTATAGTTGTTGATGTTTCCGTCTTCGGTTTCGCTTCTCAGGATGTCTTCAGTTAAGCGAAGCTCAGCTGCTCGTAGACAGAACCACGGAGGTGGTAGGGATGAGGAGGATCCTCCCGACCAGCCTTCGTTGGCAGAATTAATGATAGAGATGGAGAGAAACAAGCATGAGTCTAACCGCCTGTTGGCACGTATTGAGGAGAACACCGCACAACAGTGCAAGGAATCAACCACCATCCATGACTTCATTCGTCTGAAACCACCCACCTTTCATCATTCCATTGAGCCACTCGATGCAGATGACTGGCTCCGTAGTATCACTCACAAGCTGCGTTCTGCGAACGTAGCTGAAGATGACAAGGTTATCTATGCCACTTATCACCTGGAAGGTCCTGCTAGTCTTTGGTGGCAGAACTATGAGGCCATGATTCCAGCTGACCAGATTCCTACCTGGAGAGATTTCACCGAGGCTTTTCGTGAGCATCATATCCCTCAAGCCCTCATCGATCGCAAGAGAGAAGAGTTCTGTAGTCTTACACAGGCTAAGATGGCTGTTGATGCTTATAGTCGAGAGTTTGAGAACCTCGCCCGCTATGATACAGAAGAAGTGTCCACGGACGCCAAGAAGCAGGCTAGGTTCCGAAAGGGTCTCAACCCCAAACTGCGTCGTGATCTCCACTTGCATCATTGCAACACATTCCAGGCTCTTGTGAACAAGGCCATCAACGCAGAGACAGCTCAACTCCCTTATGATGAGTCTCGTAAGCACACCCTTGATTTGGGATCTTCCTCCGGTTATAGTTCCCAGAAGCGCCGGATTTGGGTTCCGAACTCTGTTCTTCCACCCATTTATCCTCCGAGGCCATCTCGTGTGGTACCTCTTCCAGTTCAGCAGTTTGCTCCACCCAGGTCTATTGATGGACCGTTTGTCAATACGGGTCCACGTTCTAATCCCAGGATTTGTTACAAGTGCGGAGAGCCGGGCCACATTGCTCATATTTGCACTCAGACCCGTGTTTCCCCATCCCAGTCCGTAAAGTCTGTTAGACGTGATAAATCATCACGCAAGATGATCAGTGTTAAGTTAGCTCCCATCGAACATGGACGTGTGCATCACGTCTCAGCCAAGAACGCTCATGATGATCCAGATGTCGTTCTTGGTACACTCCTTGTCAATTGTCATCCGGCATCGGTTCTATTCGATACTGGAGCGTCTCATTCTTTCATTTCCGAAAGTTATGCTCGTTTGCACGACATGTCATTTTGTGATATGCCTTCCCCACTACTTATTCAAACTCCTGGATCCAAATGGCAAACTTCTAGTGTAAGCCATGGTAATGAAATCCTTGTTGACAGACTTGTGTTCCTTGCATCACTTGTAGCCCTCAAGTCTTCAGATATTAATATCATCTTGGGTATGGACTGGATGACAGCTCATCATGCCAAGATTGATTGCTTCACTAGGTCTGTTCAGCTTACACATCCATCTGGTAAGATAGTCACTGTCAACACTAGAGTTGCAAAGCGTCAACTCTATTCTCTTAATGCCAGCCCTCTTCCTGATCTTAAAGATGTTCCGGTAGTCCGTGACTTTCCAGATGTCTTTTGAAAGTGCAACTAATCCCCGGGTGGTTTTGGTAATTAACAACAACATATATATCATTGAACTAATATTTACTTGAGAATCATTTCAGAGAAGTTCGATGATATGGGTATGGAAATGTCTGAAGAAGTGGACCCCTCAAAATGCTAAGACAAGCATTGGCAAAAGCTCAAGACTCTATTTTTGGTTTAGTGATCAAAGATCACATTGAGTCCATAGGAAAGCCAATACTATTAAAAGGGGATGAGGTTGTGTTAATGATCTGGTTGCTCAAGTGCTTGGTGATCTAGCTCCCTCAACTATCAGCACTCTTCACTACTTAACACACTCATAAGTAATCTCGGACAAACCGATTCTGCAAACTCAGTCCCACCGAGATGAACCACCTCAGTTATTCCTCCAAACCATAATTTCTCGGTCCATCCGATTTTGAGTTTCGGTCTCACCGAAAATGGACTGCCAACCTTCTGTAACCAATTGACATCATTTCGGAATATCCGAGTTGTTAATTTCGGTCCCACTGAGATGGCAAGCTCCAACCTTTGACTCACTTCGGACACACCGAGATGGTATTTTCGGTCCCACCGAAAATCCCAACGTTCACTATATTTGAACTTTCGGTCTGACCGAGTTTTCACTTCGGTCTCACCGAGATTGGTCAAATGTGTGTGTAACGGTTGGATTTTGTGTGGAGGCTATATATACCCCTCCACCCCCTCTTCATTCGTGGAGAGAGCCATCAGAAAGTCTACCACTCCTACCATACACTTTCTGAGAAGTGAACCACCTACCCTTGTGTTGAGATCAAGCCATTCCATTCCTACCATATGAAACTTGATTTCTAGTCTTCCCAAGTTGCTTTCCACTCAATCCTTTCTTCCACCACAGCCATATCAGTGAGGAGAGTTGAGTGTTGGGGAGATTATCATTTGAAGCACAAGAGCAAGGAGTTCATCATCATCAACACCATCTATTACCTTTTGGAGGGTGGTGCCTCCTAGATTGGTTAGGTGTCGCTTGGGAGCCTCCGTCTTTGAGATGTGGAGTTGAACCAAGAAGTTTGTAAGGGCAAGGAGATCGCCTACTTCGTGAAGATCTACCCCGAGTAAGGCTAGTCCTCCGTGGGCATAGGCCATGATGGAATAGACAAGGTTGCTTCTTCGTGGACCCTTCGTGGGTGGAGCCCTCCGTGGACTCGCGCAGCCGTTACCCTCCGTGGGTTGAAGTCTCCATCAACGTGGATGTACGATAGCACCACCTATCAGAACCACGACAAAAATCTTCGTGTCACCAAACTGCGTTTGATCTTCTCCACCTCTCTTTTACATGTGCAATTTACTTTCCGCTGCTATTACTCTAGAATTGCATGTGTAGGGTGATACTTGAATTGATCTTAATTGTGAAACTGCCAAAAACATTGCATGATCAAAAGGCAGATTTTTTATATTGTCAAGTAGTCTAATCACCCCCCCTCTAGACATACTTTCGATCCTACAAGTGGTATCAGAGCTTTGGTCTCCATTGTTTGGTTTCCATTGCATTGGACTCCATAAGCTTGGTTTCACAACCTAGGAGAGTATGGCGTCTAGTGAGGGTAATTATCGTAGAGGTCCTTACTTTGATGGTACAAATTTTGCTAGTTGGAAGCATAAAATGAAAATGCATATTCTTGGTCATAACCCAGCCGCATGGGGCATTATTTGTGTTGGTATGCAAGGTGATTTCTTTGAAGAAGGAAAAGTTCCAGATCGCGAAGCTACACCCGAAGAGTTGCGGATGTTGCAAAACAATGCTCAAGCTTGTGACATTCTCTTCAATGCTTTGTGTCCCGAAGAGTTCAACAAAATCAGCCGTCTTGAGAATGCTAAAGAGATTTGGGATACTTTGGTTGAAATGCACGAAGGTACTGAATCTGTGAAGGAATCAAAGCTAGATATTCTTCAAGGTCAACTTGACAAGTTCAAGATGAAGGATGGTGAAGGAGTCGCTGAAATGTACTCTAGGCTCGCTCTCATCACAAATGAGATTGCCGGCTTAGGAAGCGAAGAAATGACCGACCGATTCATCATTAAGAAGATTCTCAGAGCTTTGGATGGAAAGTATGACACCGTGTGCACTTTGATCCAAATGATGCCAAACTACAAGACTCTCAAGCCAACTGAAGTCATTGGAAGAATTGTTGCTCATGAGATGACACTTAAGGATAAGGAAGAGCTTCACAACAAGTCAAGTGGTGCTTACAAAGCTACAAGTGATGCTCCCACTACCTCAAGTGACAAGCTAATTTCCAATGAAGAGATAAGCCTAATGGTCAAGAACTTCAACAAGTTCTACAAAAATAGAGGCAAAGAAAGAAGCTCAAAGTCTAGATCATATGATGAAAAGAGATCTTCTAGTCGTGATCGAAACTGCTACAATTGTGGAAGACCCGGACACTTCTCAAATGAGTGTACGGCTCCCCACAAGAGAAGAGAAGAATCTCCAAGAAGAAGAGCAAGAGATGAGTCACCTCGGAGAGAGAGAAGGAGTAGAGATGATCGTTATGAACGAAGACCCTCTCGGAGAAGCAAGGATTCGGAGAGGAAAGACAAGTCATCAAGGAACTACACAAGAAGAAGACATCAAGCTCATGTAGGTGAATGGGTCTCCGGCTCCGACTCCGACAATCAATCCGATGGAAGCTATCACTCCGACTCCGACTATAGTCAAGATGAAGGTGTTGCCGGACTTGCACTCGTATCCTCCAACTCCAACTCCTACGACTTATTTGATTCACCAAATGAGGGAATTGGAAGATGCTTCATGGCTAAAGGCCCCAAGGTAACACACCCTGAATTCATTGACTTTGATAGTGATGAGGATGACTTACTTGGTGAAGATGAGCTCTTGCATGATAAATCTAGTGAGCTTAGTAATGATGAAAATGCTAGTAGTCTTTATAGTCGAGAAGAGTCGAATGACAATGCTATGAAGGAGATTGAGCGTCTAACTAAAGAACTAAACACTCTTAAGTTAGCTCATGAAACAACTCAAGAAGATCACAGAGAGCTCCTAAGATCTCATGAGAAGCTACGCTTCGAGAAGCTCACTTTAGAACAAGAACATGAGTTTCTAAAAGCGATCAATGACGATCTTCGAAAGAAGAGTTCTTCATATCTTGCCAAACGACTTCTCTTGTCTAATTTCTTGCCACCTATTAAGACTAAGCATGACAAGCATAAGAAAAATTCTTCCTCTAGTAGTAACAATAACAATGTTAAATCCAATATTGTTGCTTCTAGTAGTTCTCTTGATTCCACTAACAATGTTTCAAGCCAAGTTACACTTGAGCAAGAAAATAGCTTATTGAAGGAAATCATAGAGAAAGGTGTCTACAAGAGTCTTGCCGGAAGCAAGAACTTTGAGGAGATTGTTCGCAAACAAGGAAGACACCGGAAGAATCAAGGGATTGGTTTTGAGCGAAAGTTCAACGCCGAAGGTGTTGAGTGGGAAGAAGGTCAATACCCTACTCCACAGTTTGTTTCACAAAAGGAGAAGTATGATCCTACTTCTTCCAATGTGGAACAAGCTCAAGATGATCTTCCACCACAAGACCACAAGCTAAAGGCCAAGGACAAGCTTCAAGAGGAGATTGATGCATTCATTGAAGCACCTCAAGCCATGGTCAAGTGGGTTCCCAAGGACACATCAAGTTCCACTTCATCAAGCTCAACTACAACCCCAAGGATTCCCATCAAGATGATGTGGATCCCAAAGAAGAAGAACTAGAAGGTTCTTGAGGGTGACTCTGCCAACAAACTTCACTCATATTCATTTTGGCAAGAACTTGTGCAATCAACTTCCACATCATGCACTAGTTCATGGAGTCACAAACCCTCTTGTTGGTAAGTCAAGGGACAAGGTAATCATTGCTTTCATGGACATCATCTTTTGTGAACTTCAATCTATGTCTATGGATATTCTTGTTTGTTCCTTGTGGGACTAACCCATGTAGGTATTGAAAGTGCCCTAATACAAAGGATAGCTCCCAACTCTTGATGATCTACATCAACATTGAGCATCCACATCTTCAACATCTACATGAAGTCTTCTACGACAACCCAAGGTTAGTTTGACCCTTTAAAAGGGGTTCTCACATCTAGGGGGAGCTTTGCTCTAAAAATTGAGCTAAAGCATCTCCAAATGATGTGAACACATAAATGCTTTATGTAAAAGTGGTAACCCCACTTGTGCTTAAACGATGAGTATGACCTATGATCAAATGTTCTCATTTGGCTCCTAAGTCAATATACTCATATATAGATGACCTAGTCATCGACAAATTGTGTGCTAGTAGCTAGAATGTTGGTTGTGCATGTTTGACACATACTTCAGTTGCTATCTTATTGTGTGAGCATGTTGAATGCATGATTTTATCCATTCAAGGACATCCATTTGTTGTTTTGATTGTTTTGATTTTTCTGGCCAAATGGATGGACAAGAATGCCTAAGCACCTTTCCCTAGCTATCTATGCTTTCTTGTCTCAAATTCTATTCATGCTCATATCACAACTTTGAACAAGTCTTTTTCGGACAGTCCGAGTGAGGAGCACTCGGAGCCACCGATTCGTCTAAGGCTGACTTCCAAAACCTTCTAAGTCCATTTCGGTCTGACCGGCTTCTCAATCTCGGTCCAACCGAAATGCTTAGACTGATCTAGGTTTCATCTCGGTGAAACCGAGTTCAAAATCTCGGTCTGACCGATATGCGTAACTGCACAGCAGTTATACATCTCGGTGACACCGAGTTTTTCAACTCGGTCCCACCGACAGCATGGGGTTATATATACCTGAGGGTTGCGCGCGATTTAATTCTTCAAACCGTTCGCCCCCAAAACCCCTGCTGTCGTCGCCCTGGTCTACGGATCGTCGCCGTCGTCGCCTGTGCGCCCTCGCCGTAGGTCTCCGTCGCCGTCAACGGTAATCATCTCCACCGTTGCCGCCGTAGAGGGATTCCACCAAGTTAGGGTGTATCCCGATCCCTTTCGTGCTCCCCTTCCGATTCTTGCACGATAGGCTTGCCATGATTCAATCCATGTTTGAGATATTCCCTATACATTAGTTCAGATCCTCTAGTTTCGAGCAAAATTCTTAGGTTTAGGTTTCCACGAAACGCATCTCGATGAAGCCGATTTTGAAACTCGGAATGACCGATTTGGCCTCTGGCCATTGCACTGCATCATTCGGTTTAACCAAGTTGTGCCAATCGGAATGACCAAAACGTAGTTTCAGTGAAACCCTAAGTTACTGGTAGGACCGAAACCCATTTCGGTCTGACCGAAAGTGGTGTGTAGATTTCTGTTGAACACTTCGGTTTCACCGAAACTTAAAATCGGTTTGACCGAAATACATTCTGTGAAAACTCAAAACTAAGTTTTGAACTCATTTTTTTTTGCAAAAACCCTCTGCAGTTGTGATAACTCTTCTACTCTGCCTATACCTTATCTTTTCACAGGTTTTCAGCCATGTCAGATGTCAGTGACAGCCAGAACAGGTCTGAGTCACCTTTTGCTGAGATTCCAGAGGCAGATACAAGTCCTGCTAGCAGCTCCAGTGATGATGGTGAGAGGAGCACCCCTAGTGGTTTGCCTCCTGCAGCCACCAGAACCAGGAAGAAGAGAACTTCTGATGATGAGGACTCTGACTTTGTTGCTGAGGAAGTTACCTCCAAGCCAAAGAGGAATGTGGTTGCCAAAGAGCACCAAGGGCAGCAGTCAAGGAAAGGCACAAGCAAAGTAAAGCAGTCAGCAGTTGCAAAGAAGCTCAACTTGGAAGAGCCTGCTCCAAGCAAGGTGAAGAAGACTTCCAAAAGGAAGAGGGTAGTATATGCTGAACCTCAAGTTGATGCTGCAGAAGAAGAAGAAGAAGAAGAAGAAGATGCACCCCAGCCTCCTCCTCAGAAAGCTAAGTTCATGGGTGATGCTATTCGGGCTCAAGCCTCCTCTAAGCCCAAGAAGCCTGCTCAAGCCAAGGCAGCTCCAGCCAAGCCCAAGAGAACAACCAGAAGCATTCCAGCTTCTGAGAAGAACAAAGGTGAGATGCCACCGTCTGAGTCAGATGAAGAGCATGTGTTGCTTAAGCTCCGTCCCAAGTTGCCACTCCACAATGATGCTCATCCTCAAGCTGAGGACATGAAGGCAAGGAAGGATAAAGGTCTCAGGCTATGGAGACAGTCTGATCCATATGCTGTAAGAAGAAGGACTGCTGTGGACCCCAGATTCCACACCAGAGAGCAGCAGGATTTCTATGAGACCGTGCTGATGGATAAGAAGCCCATTGTTGCTGACACCAGGTATGTTGACTGGAAGTATATTGACAGTGAAGAGCACCGGGACTTCTTTCCCCATGTGCATGAGAGCCTTACTGCATGTGGAGTTGCTGATTTTGTGGGTCAAGAACTGACAGCTTGGAATGACGAGATGATCATGCAGTTCTACGCCACAGCCCACTTCTATCCTGATGGCAAGATCACCTGGATGACTGAAGGTCAAAGGTTTTCTTCGACTGTTGAAGAATGGGCAGAACTTCTGAACGCTCCAGTACAGAGAGAGGATGACATTGATGTCTATGGGATTCCTAAGAAGAGTCATGATTCCATGAAGAACATGTACAAGGAGATCCCCGCTGCTGATTTGGAAGGATGGAAGCTTGGCTCTGTGTACTATCTCCAGGCAGGTCTGACCACCACTAACACTATTCTGAGGCATACATTGATGCCTAAGTCTGGAGACCACCGCATGATTCGAGGCTATTCTATCAACATGCTGCACATTCTCGATGAGAAGGCACCTTTCAAGGTGATGGACTTGATGGTAGAGACCATTAAGAGGACTGCAGCTGACCAGAAGAGGTCGTGTGGGTTTGCTCCGCAGATTCAGATGCTCATCAACGCCAAGTTTGGCACGGGCAAATTCATGTTGGATAGGAAGCACTTGCCACTGCAGCCAGAGCATGAGGACAACGTAGTTGTGATGGATGAAGAGGATCCTACCTCAGTTGAAGGACAGGCCAAAATCGAAGCTGCGAAGAAGGCTAAAGCTGACAAAGAGGCAGCAGCAACAGCTAAGCCAAAGAGCTTTGGAGAACAAATTCTTGAAGCTACCCAGAGGATTGAACAACGCCTGGCCAGCATTGAGCAATCTCAGGAGAGCCTAGAGAGGATTGTTGAGGACAAGATCCACGCTCTGGACGTGAAGCTGACTGAGATTCAGGTGTCTGTCAACAAGCTTGAGGCAGACATGGAGGAGACAAGGCAGGAGAGAGCAGAGCTCATGCAGGATGATCTAGTCCAGGACTCTCATCGCCAGACTGCTCAGGTTCCCAGGGGATCCAGATCTGCAGCTATCCCAGTGACTGACTCCAGGGCTACCACTTCAGCACCAGCTACAGCGCCAGCAGTTGCTCCAGCTTCAGCATCCACTCCTCCAGCGCAGACATCAGCAGAAGTCTTCGCCGATGCAGCTATCTCTACACCGACATCTACCCAGACGGGAGCCGCCAGCAGAGCCCGCAGTGACGCTTAGCTCTATACCTTTTCGAACTTTTTGGTAACTTGTTGCCAAAGGGGGAGAAATTGTTATAGATCATAGGGCTTCGAGAGAGAGAGTGCTCTTTCATTTTTCGTTCTTTTGCCGGTTTCTTTGAGATACTTTGGTTTCTTTTGGTTCTTGAAACTTTAAGTGTGCTTGCTACTACGTTTGATGCTACCTTAATGAGTGCTTAGTCATACTATGCTTTAATGTGTGCTTAATGCGTATCATATGCTATTCCTTATTGTATGGCTATTTACTCTTGTCTTGGTGATTAAGTGCATGTTATTCATTCTTATCATTTTGTGCGCTCCACCAAGATGTATGTGACATGGAAGAGTGACCCATAATCCTAATCGATTGTGAATTTGCATTCAAATGCAAATTTTAAATAATGCACAAATTTAGGGGGAGCTCTTGTTTATCACATACTTCTCAAAGCGACGATATTATTCATTGATTATATCCTTTGTCGAAGCTTTGATCTATATGTTGTCATCAATTACCAAAAAGGGGGAGATTGAAAGTGCAACTAATCCCCGGGTGGTTTTGGTAATTAACAACAACATATATATCATTGAACTAATATTTACTTGAGAATCATTTCAGAGAAGTTCGATGATATGGGTATGGAAATGTCTGAAGAAGTGGACCCCTCAAAATGCTAAGACAAGCATTGGCAAAAGCTCAAGACTCTATTTTTGGTTTAGTGATCAAAGATCACATTGAGTCCATAGGAAAGCCAATACTATTAAAAGGGGATGAGGTTGTGTTAATGATCTGGTTGCTCAAGTGCTTGGTGATCTAGCTCCCTCAACTATCAGCACTCTTCACTACTTAACACACTCATAAGTAATCTCGGACAAACCGATTCTGCAAACTCAGTCCCACCGAGATGAACCACCTCAGTTATTCCTCCAAACCCTAATTTCTCGGTCCATCCGATTTTGAGTTTCGGTCTCACCGAAAATGGACTGCCAACCTTCTGTAACCAATTGACATCATTTCGGAATATCCGAGTTGTTAATTTCGGTCCCACCGAGATGGCAAGCTCCAACCTTTGACTCACTTCGGACACACCGAGATGGTATTTTCGGTCCCACCGAAAATCCCAACTTTCACTATATTTGAACTTTCGGTCTGACCGAGTTTTCACTTCGGTCTCACCGAGATTGGTCAAATGTGTGTGTAACGGTTGGATTTTATGTGGAGGCTATATATACCCCTCCACCCCCTCTTCATTCGTGGAGAGAGCCATCAGAAAGTCTACCACTCCTACCATACACTTTCTGAGAAGTGAACCACCTACCCTTGTGTTGAGATCAAGCCATTCCATTCCTACCATATGAAACTTGATTTCTAGTCTTCCCAAGTTGCTTTCCACTCAATCCTTTCTTCCACCACAGCCATATCAGTGAGGAGAGTTGAGTGTTGGGGAGATTATCATTTGAAGCACAAGAGCAAGGAGTTCATCATCATCAACACCATCTATTACCTTTTGGAGGGTGGTGCCTCCTAGATTGGTTAGGTGTCGCTTGGGAGCCTCCGTCTTTGAGATGTGGAGTTGAACCAAGAAGTTTGTAAGGGCAAGGAGATCGCCTACTTCGTGAAGATCTACCCCGAGTAAGGCTAGTCCTCCGTGGGCGTAGGCCATGATGGAATAGACAAGGTTGCTTCTTCGTGGACCCTTCGTGGGTGGAGCCCTCCGTGGACTCGCGCAGCCGTTACCCTCCGTGGGTTGAAGTCTCCATCAACGTGGATGTACGATAGCACCACCTATCGGAACCACGACAAAAATCTTCGTGTCACCAAACTGCGTTTGATCTTCTCCACCTCTCTTTTACATGTGCAATTTACTTTCCGCTGCTTATACTCTAGAATTGCATGTGTTGGGTGATACTTGATTTGATCTTAATTGTGAAACTGCCAAAAACTTTGCTTAATAAAAAGGCAGATTTTTTATATTGTCAAGTAGTCTAATCACCCCCCCTCTAGACATACTTTCGATCCTACATCTTTCCAGAGGAACTGCCAGGTGTTCCACCCGATCGAGATGTAGAGTTTCTTATAGAGCTTATCCCAGGAACCGCTCCAATCTCTAGGAGACCCTACAAAATGGCACCCTTAGAACTAGCCGAGCTTAAGAAACAACTTGATGAGTCCTTGCAAAAGGGTTTCATCCGTCCTAGTTCTTCTCCCTGGGCTTGCCCCGTCCTCTTTGTCAAGAAGAAGGATGGTACGGATTGGATGGTTGTAGATTATCGTCCCGTTAATTTGGTCACGGTAAAGAACAAGTATCCGCTTCCCAGGATCAACGACCTGTATGATCAGCTCGCTGGATCCTCAGTCTTCTCCAAGATGGATTTGAGGTTAGGATACCATCAAATCAAGATTAGAAATGGGGACATCCCCAAGACGGCTTTCGTCACTCGTTATGGTCAGTACGAGTACACCGTCATGTCCTTCGGTTTAACAAATGCTCCAGCCACCTTCTCCCGCTTGATGAACTCGATCTTCATGGAGTACTTAGATAAGTTCGTCGTGGTTTATCTCGATGATATTCTTATTTACTCGAAGAACGAGGAAGAGCATGCCGAACATCTTAGACTTGTTCTAGAAAAACTCAGAGAGCACCGCCTTTATGCCAAGTTCTCCAAGTGCGAATTTTGGTTACCAGAAGTGACCTATCTCGGTCATGTAATCTCTGGTAAGGGCATTGCTGTCAACCCCGAGAGAGTTCAGGCCGTTCTTGATTGGACTCCGCCTGAAATAGTTAAACAAGTTAGGAGTTTCCTTGGTCTAGCCAGTTATTGTCGCCGCTTTGTTGAGAACTTCTCTAAAGTGGCCAAACCTCTCACGGAACTTCTTAAGAAAGATAAAAAGTTTGAGTGGTCCCCACAGTGTGAGCACAGCTTTCAGGAACTGAAAAGACGCCTGACTTCTGCTCCCATACTTGTGCCACCGGATTTCACTAAGGACTTTGTTATCTACTGTGATGCCTCACGACAGGGACTAGGTTGCATTCTTATGCAGGATCGTCGTGTGATTGCTTATGCATCTCGACAGTTGCATCCACATGAGGAGAATTATCCTACACATGATCTAGAGCTTGCAGCCGTAGTCTATGCACTTAAGACCTGGCGACATTACCTTCTTGGTAATCGTTGCGAGATCTACACCGATCACCAGAGTCTCGAGTATATTTGCACCCAACCAGATTTGAACCTTAGGCAAAGACGTTGGTTGGAGTTGATCTCAGATTACGACTTAGGGATTACCTACACCCCGGGCAAGGGCAATGTCATGGCTGATGCGCTAAGTCGTAAATCCTATTGCAACAATCTCATGTTGCAGCAGGGCCAACCACTTCTCTATGAGGAATTATGTAAGCTTAACCTTCACATTGCTCCTCACGGATTCCTTTCAACTTTGGTGGCGAAACCTACCCTTGAGGATCAGATTATTTCTGACCAAAAGTTTGATAGGGGTGTTATCCGCATCAAGAGGAACATTAAAAAGGGAGTTGGTGGATGTTTCTATATGGATGATCGAGGTGTTGTTTTCTTTGAGAATCGCTTGGTAGTTCCCAAGAAGCAACATCTTCGGCAATTGATTCTTAAAGAGGCTCATGAATCTCCTCTCACGATTCATCCCGGTAGTACTAAGATGTATCAGGATCTACGCCAGAGGTTCTGGTGGACTAGGATGAAGAGAGAAATCGCTGAGTTCATTGCTAAATGTGACGTTTGTCGTCGCGTTAAGGCAGAACATCAAAGACCTGCTAGCACCCTTCAGCCTCTAGCTATTCCTGACTGGAAATGGGATAAAGTTGGTATGGACTTCATCACCGGCTTTCCCAGGACCAAGAGAGGGAATAATGCTATCTTTGTAGTCATTGATCGTCTCTCCAAAGTGGCTCACTTCCTACCTGTTCGAGAGAGTATCACTGCTAGTCAGCTTGCTGACTTGTATATTTCTCGAATAGTGTCACTTCATGGTGTCCCACTAGAGATCAATTCAGACCGTGGTAGTCTTTTCACTTCTCATTTTTGGGAGAGTTTCCAGACTGCCATGGGCACCCATCTTGCTTTCAGTACCGCTTTCCACCCTCAGTCAAGTGGTCAGGTGGAACGGGTTAATCAAATTCTCGAAGACATGCTTAGAGCTTGTGTTATCTCGTTCGGTATGGATTGGGAGAAATGTCTTCCTTTCGCCGAATTTGCTTATAGCAATAGCTATCAATCCAGTCTCAAACAAGCTCCTTTTGAGATTCTTTATGGACGAAGATGTCGAACACCTTTGAACTGGTCAGAAACCGGTGAAAGACAATTCTTTGGACCGGATATGATCCAGGAAGCAGAAGAGCAAGTTCGTGTCATTCGTGAGAATTTGAAAACAGCCCAGTCTCATCAAAAGAGCCAGTATGATCGTCATCATAAGGAAGTGGCTTACGAGGTTGGTGACAAAGCTTATCTTCGGGTTACTCCTTTGAAGGGTACCCATCGTTTCGGTATCAAGGGCAAGTTGGCTCCTCGTTACATTGGTCCTTTTCGCATTCTCGCTAAACGAGGAGAGGTTGCCTACCAATTGGAACTACCCCCACATCTTTCTCGAGTTCATGATGTCTTCCACGTCTCTCAACTCAGGCGTTGCTTCTCGGATCCCATCCGCGGA
Source organism: Secale cereale (assembly GCA_902687465.1). Taxonomy (NCBI): domain Eukaryota; kingdom Viridiplantae; phylum Streptophyta; class Magnoliopsida; order Poales; family Poaceae; genus Secale; species Secale cereale. The sequence continues at coordinate 251,383,470 of LR738710.1, forward strand.
GTGGACCACGAAACGCTTGATCTCCAAGATAACCTCACATATCGAGAGTATCCCGTTCGCATTTTGGATCAAGCAGAGCGTGTCACTCGACGTCATAACATCAAGTTTCTCAAAGTTCAATGGTCTCATCATACCGAGAGAGAAGCTACTTGGGAGCGAGAAGATCGTCTCCGACTGGAGTACCCCACCTTCTTTCCGCCTACTCCTGAATCTCGGGACGAGATTCTTTCGAGTGGGGGCGAGTTGTCACAACCCTAGCTCTGGTATGCACTAGGTTAGTTCTGTGGTTTGCATCATGGTTAAATTTCAAATGAAATTGAAATGAGGACTTGTGAAACCCTCAGAAACCCTTTTGAAAATGACCCAAATAAAAGTTGCTCCAAAAAGGTCCAAGAAAATGTTCATGTGGCCCACTAAAAATATTGGTCAGAGATAAAAATTAAGCCAATATTATTAGGAGCTCATAAGTATTTATTTTGGGCTTTTGGAATTAATGCATTAGTTATTTGCATTGGATATATATATATTATATATTTTATATATGTCCAAAATTCTGGTTGTTTATTTTTAGGGGCTTGGGTTAATTTCTAGGTCCCTGCAAAATAAATATGTCAGAAGAAATAATTGATTTAATTTAGATATTAAATCAAAACAAATGTCAGAAAATTAGAAAACAGAATTAAATAAAAGGATAGAGCTTACCTGGGCCACTTGCTGGCCTGGCACTGGGCCGGCCCAGCTGGCAGCCCAGCCCACCGAGCCCTCCCCTGTCGTCTTCCCCGACGACAGGAGGCCGAGCGTGTGGCCGGCGCGCGCGCACGGCCGGAGCGCCACGCCTCCTGCCTGCCTGCCCTCCCCTCGCCGCCTAGCCGCTTCTGGAGGCGCCACGCACTCGCCCTGACCCTCTCGCACTCTCCTGGCCCTCTTCCCTCCTCTCCCTCGCTCTCTCCCGCAGCTCCCGAACGCTGTCGTCGCCGTCCATCGCCGCAGCCGCAGCCACAGGCCACCCCTCGCCCCTCCGAGTAGCCCGAGAGCTCCGCCACTTCACCCTCGTCCTCTCCGTCGAGCCACAAGACGCCGGGTGCCCTGGAACACCGCAAACGCCGTCGTCTTCCTCCTCGGACGCCGACGATCGCCGCCGACGATTCGCCGCCTTCAGCGCCTCCCCGAGCCCGCTAACCTCCCCAGCAGAACCGCGGTGAGCCCCCGGTTCTTTCCCCCCTATCCTCGCCGTCGTCTGCGGCCTCTAGCCCCTACCACCGCAGCTGCCCGACCTCACCGCCGCCGGCGATGCCGCCGCCGTGGCCACAGCCACCCACCCTCCAAGCGGAGCACGCCACCGCGTCCGCCGTCTCACCAGGAGCCCGTAGCGCCCCTCTGTAGCTCTCCCCGTGCCCTGTAGCCCCAGACCCGACGATGGCCGAACTCCGGCGCCGCCGCGAGCTTGTTTCCGGCGAGCTCCGGCCGTCCCAGCTGCTGCTGCTTGCGGGAATGGACGCGGACGAGCTCCAGCAGCTCGCCCGTGGTCTCCGCTGCCCATTTGACCGCCGGAGCGGCATTTCCGCGCCCCTCCGCCGCGTCTGTGGTCGCCGGCGTCGAGCCGCCGGTTGGTTTTGACCACTCACCGGTGTGCTTTGACCCCCTGGGTCACTAACAGGTGGGCCCCCACCCCTTTAGTTAGTTGACTAATTAAGTTAATTAATTACTTTTGGTTAATTAGATTAGCCACTGACATGTGGGCCCAGCCCTGCTAATTTTCTGTTAGGATTAATTTAGAGTTAATTAACTCAGTTAATTAACTGAGTCACTGACCAGTGGACCCCACTGTCAGGTTTGACTCTGGAACAACCCCTTTGACCTGCTGACGTCATGCCTGTGTCATGCTGATGCAGTAAATCAGTTCTGGTTTTTAAATAAATCTTAAATGATTTATTTAATTCAGAAATTGGTTTAAACTTCAAAAAAATCACAGAAATTCAACCGTAGCTCAGAATGAAATAATTTATATATGAAAAATTATCAGAAAAATTCAATCTATCCATCTGTACCATTTTCATGCATGACAAATGAAGTTAAACCTACTGTTTATATGAAAACACATACATGGCATTTTATAATACTTATTAAAGAGTTGCATTTGAACCCTTGGTTCAAATGGAGTTCAACCAAATAAAATGCTAGTTGCATTAGCTCAAACAACATCATAACTTCATGCCATATCATGCATCATATTGTTGCATATGCTTGTGTTTGACTGTCGGTACCGTTCTTCTCGATAGGTCCAGCTCCGGAGACCGATCCAGAGTACCTGTCAGAGGAGCAGTGCTCTGCACGTTGTTTCACCAGGCAAGCAAACCCCCTTGTTCATTCCGATACAACCCCTTTTTCGCTCCTGCTCCCTGTTATTGCATTAGGACAACAACGATCTCAACTGCTACCTTATGCTGCGGTAGTTGAACCCATTCCTCTGCATGACCTGTCTTTCCACAGTAAATAGTTGAAACCCACTAGCATGTGTAGGAGTTGATTGAAGCCATGATGTGATCTTACCATGCCTTGCTTGCTATTGCTTAGGGTGTGTCAGGTCTAATTCATCGGGAATGAATTGGAGTGAAATGATATGTTCTGATGCTGAGGGTTAAGCATGTGAACGCGATTTGGTAATGGTAGCGGTGAGAGGCCATGTAGGAGTACATGGTGGGTTGTCTCACTGGAACCGTCCCTAAGAACTGAGTTCTGTGTATGTTGTCCAATGACCAGCTACTACCACGCATTGGAATGCTTAAGTGCCCCTCTCGACTTATTAACCGACTTGGTCTCTGTCCAGGAGTTGCAACTAGTTTCTGGTGTTTGTAGTTAGTGTTAGTAGTCTACCAAGTGGCACTCGGCCAGTGGGCTTGGGACAGACTAGGCACCGTGGCACGGTGTACCAAGCGTAGATCCACTCGGCGAGGTGGGCTTGGGAACCCTGCGCACATCATTTGGGGCCGTGAGCGACACCCCGGCCGGATCTCCCCACGGATGGAACCCGAATAGGCGATAAACCTGGACGAGAGACTTGTGTGGTTAGTCAGGTCGTAGCCGACACCCTCGCCAGGCTTCCGCTTGAAGGTTGCCGAGATACACGAGATGTACCTGGCGGTAAGTGGCGAGAGCGTGTGTGAAGAAGTACACCCCTGCAGGGTTAACATAATCTATTCGAATAGCCGGGTCCGCGGTTATGGACTTCTTGGATGCTTACGTGGTACATAGACAACTTGAAGTGGATACTCTAAAATACTCAAGACAAGTGTGAGTGCTATGGATGGCCTTCTCGTAGGGAGACGGGAATGAATCCATAGTGGTGTATTATGTGGTGCTTAGTGGACTCGTGTGCGCCACCTCAAAGTGTTACCAGCAATCGTAGAATAGGATAGCCACTGAGTCAAAGCTGGCTTGCTGCAACTAAACCCCACTATGCCTTCTTGATACAAGTGCATGTATGATAGGATCTGATGTAAGTCTTGCTGAGTACCTTTGTACTCATGTTTGCTTAATTTATGTTTTGCAGATAGGATTGATGTCTCACTAGTAGTTCCGCTTGGACTTCGACAAGTAGCTTGTACCTCAGCTACGATCTTGGACGAGTGTTGTAGATAGTCAGGCTCTTCAGCCTTTTTCATTTATAGATGTCTGTACTCAGACACGTAGTGCTTCCGCTTGTTGCTTGTATGCTCTGAATGTTGGGTCGTGAGACCCATGTTTGTAATACTTGGCTCCTCGGAGCCTAATGAATAAATACTTTGTTTATTAGAGTCTTGTTGTGATGCCATGTTGTATTTGCACATATTGAGCATATTGTGTGTATGTTATTGAAATGCTTGGTATGTGTGGGATCCGACACCTAGTTGTTTACCCTTGGTAGCCTATCTTACAGGGAAATGTCTCCTAGTGCTTCCACTGAGCCTTGGTAGCTTGCTACTGCTCCGGATCACTTAGGCTGACCGGCATATGTCCTTCTTCGTTCCTGTGTCTGTCCCTTAGGGGAAATGTCACGCGTTATTCCTTTAAGTCCTTGTAGCTTGCTACGACTTGGGTTCATACGTTGATGACCGACACGTTCGTTGCTGGGTCATGAATGCATGTCTCTGTAATTTAGTGCCACTTTTGGTTTATAACTGGTCATGTCGGCCCGGGTTCTCTGTCATATGGATGCTAGCGACACTATCATATACGTGAGCCAAAATGCGCAAACGGTACCGGGCCAGGTAAGGTGGCACCCGTGGGGATACCGTGCGTGAGGCCGCAAAGTGATATGGTGTGTTACATGCTAGATCGGTGTGACTTAGGATCGGGGTCCCGACAGATGCACTAAGGATGCACACGGAGCACGGAAAATATCACTCAAGCAAAACACCTCAAAACATGATAACAATCTGATATTATTAATCTACACAGAAAATCAATCAAGTTTGATATAAGATTCGCTGAAATCGGAGTTACGGGCTAAAAGTTATGCCTGAAACAAGATTTGAGCGAAAGCTGAAAATTACAGCAACATAGCAACTTCGGAGCTCAAAATAATTGAGCTACAGCACTCAAATAACATGGCAAAGGACATGAACACAAACTAGACATATACTACAGCAACTAAGTCCAAAGGTGCACCCCCAACGGAGTCACCGATCAATAGCAATGATCTTGGACATATTGAACTTGACAATAAAATTCTGGCAGCAGAATTTTATTGAAACTTTGGAGCAAAAGATAAACATGCTACAACCACTTAAATGGACATGTGAGGACATGAATGGAAAGACAACAATATATACTACAAGGAACAATCAAGATCCACTCCAAAACTAACATGCTTTGTCCTAGAACATCACACGAACATGGCATCGGAACGTTACAGATTTCAGACTTAGTGAAAAAACCACTAAGTCCTAAAACAGCAATAACATCATGGCATATAAAAGAGCATGTTTAAGTCACCTCGAAACTAAACATGGCAAAAGGTAAGCACCTCATCAAAATACACATGAAGGTGATCCCGAAACACACAAGCATGCTTCATGTAGGTAAACACAACGATAGCAACGAGCTCAACAAGATGGCATTTCATAACAAGTAAAACAACATCACAGCCACATGGCACTTTGCAACGATGATAACAAGGCAATAACAAATCTATCATGCAACCTATCACATACAACACGTAGAGCATGGCAAGACGAACACGTGGACATGTCATTTGCATCATTCGGACAAACGAGCTAAAAGATATCACATGGCAAAGGTAGCACAAAAATAACACATAGCAGCAGTTTATATCATGATGCACTCTTGCAACAGCAACACAAGCACCTAGATGATCTCTAACATGCATGACAACAACAGAGGAAACGTAGAGCGCATCTCCACGAACGTCTGGACATGCTACACGCGCAAAACGGAGCAACAGGCAAAAAGTTAGAGCAGGTCAAACATTGCATTTCAGATTAACAGATCTGGGACTTAGGAGGGGGGAGTCAACCTCAAAACAGATCTGGTGGGGAAACGGGCCACAGTTTAGATCCGGCCCGGCTGGACGGAGGCGGCGGCTGGCCTGCTGGGCGGCTCGGCCTGGCGGCCCACGCGAGGAGGGTTGCGCGGCCCAGGTGACACGGCCCGTCGGAAGGTTGGCGGCAACGCGGCCTGGAGGCGGCGGACTGGCGACGCGGGGCCTGGCGCGGGGTAGGCCGGCCCGATGGGGCGCCCGGGAGGTGGCCGCGGCCCGGCGCGGAGGCGCGCTCGAGGGGAAGGAGGCGAGGCCTGGTGCGGAGGAAGCCCGCGGGGGCGCTGGCGATCGCGCGGCTGGCGCTGCCGGCCCGCGAAGGAGGCGAAAGCCCAGGCGAGGACGGGGAGATCTGGCGATGGCGATGGGCCGGTCGGCGAAGTGGTCCGGTCGGGCGTACGGCCCCCGGATCGGTGCGACGAAGCGGTCTCCCCCGGGCGATCGAGGCCTGGCTGGAGCGATCCCTGGTCGGGATCCAGGCGCTGACCTGGATCGATCGGTCAGAAGCTGCGGCGGCGGCTGATTTCTTCGGAAGAAAAACCAAGTGGCAGTTGGTAGGTTGGTAGATCTGAGAAATTTTAGGGGGGAGGAGGAGGAAGAAGATGGGGATGCCAAAATTAGACTAGGGTCTAATATATATCAGGTTTTTTTAGGGTTAGGGAGATTTAGGGGCGCTAGGAGCCCTCCGATCGCGATCCGACGGATCCGATCGCGGGGTAGTCTAGAAGGGCCTAGGAGAAGATAAAAGACTGCAGTAGGGGTGTTTCCGGGACACGAAGTGAAGGCACTTTGGACCCACACGAACAACGGATGGAAAAGCCAACGGAGCCCAAACGAGACGAGATTTGAGAGGCGGGTTGCACACGACAAAACAACAACACACACAACAACCTCGCGGCACACCGGTAACGTTACACGCCCGAACAACAAAGTAGGCCTACGGGACGTCATGGACACGTGAGGGAGCTCCGGAACGCGAAACGGACAACGGGAAGAAACACGCGGAACCGGATGCAACCGACAACACAAATGCAATGCGATGCACATGTCTACATGATATGAATGAATGCCACACACTCACACAACAAAACGACGAAAACCCGAAAGACAAAGAACCCGGAATGGAAATAGATGAAGCCGGAGATATATTATATACCCAAAAGGGAAAGTATTACATCCGGGGCATTACAAACTCTCCTCTACTACAAAAAGATCTCGTCCCGAGATCTAGGACTGGAAAAAGGAAGGGTACTCGGAACGAAGATGATCTTCTCGTTCCCAGGTAGCTTCTCGGTCGGTGTGATGTGACCACTTGACTTTCAGAAATTTGATGGACTTGTTGCGGGTCTTGCGTTCGGTTTCTTCGAGAATTGCAACTGGGTGCTCTCGGTAGGACGGGTCTTGTTGAAGATCAATCTCTTCAAACGGAATCATGCGCTCAGGTGCCTTGAAGCATTTGCGAAGTTGAGACACATGGAAGACATCATGAACATTGGCGAAGTTTGAAGGGAGCTCAAGTTGATAGGCTAGATCGCCTCTCTTGCCAAGAATCTTGAAAGGCCCGACGTATCTAGGAGTAAGCTTTCCTTTGATACCGAATCTTTGGGTGCCTTTCATCGGAGAAACTCGGAGATAGACATGATCACCGATGTCAAAAGCCAAATCACGATGCTTTCCGTCATAGTAGCTCTTCTGACGCGACTGAGCGGCCTTGAGATTCTCACGTATGACTTTGCACATTTCTTCGGCTTCTGAGATCAAGTCATTGCCAAGAAGTTGGCGTTCGCCTGTTTCAGACCAGTTGAGAGGGGTACGGCACTTTCTGCCATAGAGAATTTCAAACGGTGCTTTGCCTGCACTTGCTTGAAAGCTGTTGTTGTAAGAGAACTCGGCAAATGGAAGGCAGTCTTCCCATTTCATGCCAAAGGAGATGACACAGGCTCTGAGCATGTCTTCTAGAATCTGATTCACACGCTCGACTTGACCACTAGTCTGAGGGTGAAAGGCAGTGCTGAACCTGATCTTCGTGCCCATGGCGGACTGAAAGGAGTCCCAGAACCTTGATGTGAACAAGCTGCCACGGTCTGAGGATATCACTTGAGGAATGCCATGTAGGGACACAATTCTGGAAGTGTACAGCTCTGCAAGTTGAGCTGCATTGATTGATTCTTTGACTGGTAGAAAGTGAGCGACTTTGGTAAGCTTGTCAATCACCACAAAGATAGCATCATTGCCTCGCTTGGATTTAGGAAAGCCAGTGACGAAGTCCATTTCAATGTGGTCGAACTTCCACTCGGGAATAGGAAGAGGTTGGAGAAGACCGGCTGGACGTTGATGTTCTGCTTTCACTCTTCTGCATACATCACATTCATTCACGAATTGGGCAATTTCCCTTTTCATGCGTGTCCACCAGTAAGATTGCTTGAGATCTTGGTACATCTTGGAACTGCCAGGATGAATGGAAAGGAGAGAATCATGAGCTTCTTCCATTATGAGCTTCCTGAGATCACCTTTGGGAACAACGAGTCTGTCCTCGAAGAACAAGGTATCTCTCTCATCAACACGGAAGCACTTGTATTTTGGAGTGCCCTTTGCAATGCCATGTTTCACTTTCTTCACCATGGTATCACTGAGCTGGGCCTCACGGACTTGATCTTCCAAGGTAGGAGCAATTTGGAGATTTGCAAGAAAACCCTGCGGAACAACTTGGAGGTTGAGTTTCCTGAATGCTTCACAAAGCTCAGGCTGGTACGGCTTGATAAGAAGGCTGTTGCAATATGCCTTTCTGCTCAAAGCATCTGCAATCACATTCGCCTTGCCAGGAGTGTATTCAATGCTGGGGTTGTACTCTTGGATCATTTCAACCCAACGAGTCTGGCGGAGGTTCAGATGCGGCTGTGTGAAGATGTACTTCAAGCTCTTGTGATTAGTGAAGATGTCGACCTTTCTGCCCAACAACAGATGTCTCCACGTAATCAGAGCATGTACCACAGCTGCTAGCTCGAGATCATGTGTGGGATAGTTCTTCTCACTTGGCTTTAGCTGATGAGAAGTGTATGCCACAATTCTCTTATCTTGCATAAGCACACCACCAAGACCTTGAAGAGAAGCATCACAGAATACTTCATAGGGCTTGGATTCATCCGGAGGAGTCAGAACTGGAGCTGAGACAAGCTTATCTTTGAGGGTTTTGAATGCCACTTCACACTCTGGAGACCAAAAGTATTTGACATTCTTCTGAAGCAGGTTGGAAAGAGGCTTGGCAATCTTGGAGAAGTTTTCCACAAACCTTCTGCAATAGCTGGCAAGACCCAAAAAACTGCGGAGCTGCTTGACGTTCTGAGGAGCTTCCCAGTTGACAATTGCTTCAACTTTCTCGGGATTAACCGCAATACCGTCAGCTGAGATGATGTGGCCCAGGTATAAAACCTTATCGAGCCAAAACTCGCACTTGGAGAACTTGGCATAGAATTTATGCTCTCGAAGTCGATCAAGAACCAGACGTAAATGCTTTTCGTGATCTTCTTCATTCTTGGAAAACACCAGAATATCATCCAGATACACAAGCACAAACTCGCCAGTATAGGGGTTGAAGATGTAATGCATCATCCTTGAAAAGGTAGGAGGAGCATTGGCGAGACCGAAGGACATGACGGTATACTCGTATGAACCGTAGCTCGTTCTGAAGGCCGTCTTGGGAATGTCTTCCTCGCGAATGCGAATTTGATGATAGCCCATTCGGAGGTCAAGCTTAGAGAACACTTTTGCTCCTTTGAGCTGCTCAAAGAGTTCGTTGATGTTGGGGAGCGGATACTTGTTCTTAATTGTCTTCTTGTTCAATGGCCGGTAGTCAACACAGAGACGCTCCGTGCCATCTTTCTTCTTGACAAATAAGACACCACAACCCCACGGAGACGTACTAGGCCTGATGAGACCCATACTCTCCTGCTTATCAAGCTGCTTCTTCAATTCCTTCAATTCATCCGGAGAGAGCTTGTACGGACGCCGGCATGCTGGCTCAGTACCCGGCTTGAGTTCAATGACAAACTCCACCTGACGGTGTGGAGGCATGCCTGGAAGTTCTTCAGGAAAGACGTCTTGATATTCGTTCACCACCGGAATTTGAGATATGGCATTAATTTCGCCCTTATCATTAAGAGAGAAAAGCCGGATAGTGTTATCCGTGGAAGCGAAGATAATCACATCTTCATCAGAATGAGTCATCTTGACTTCCTTTTGAGCACAATCAATGTGAGCATCGTGCTGAGAAAGCCAATCCATTCCGAGGATGAGGTCCATGTCAGAATTACCAAGAATCACCGGAGAAGTCAAAAATCAATAATCACCCAAGCGAATAGAAACATCCGGAGCATATAATCTAGAAGTCATGCATCTTCCCGGAGAAATCACTTGCAACTCCTTTGGCAAGGCCATGGTGCCCACATTACACTTGGATGCAAATGGGAATGACATGAAAGAATGTGAAGCACCCGAATCAAATAACACTTTAGCTGGAAAAGAGTTAACTGGAAGGTTACCCAGAATGACATCAGAAGAATTCTCCGCTTGCGCTGCATTCATCAGATTGACCCTTGATGCCTTTGGATCATGCCTGACAATAGCTGAACTCACAGGTGGAGGAGGAGGAAGACGCTTCGGATTCGGACATCTGTTGGCATAGTGACCTTTCTGAGTGCATTTGTTGCAAGTCACTTCTGAGAGAGGACGGAAATGAGAGCCACTTGACTTGGAGCCTTGAGACTGAAACTGCTTCTTCGACTGGTTGCTCGGGTTGGGTGGGTGGGAGAAACCACGTCCACTAGAGTTCTTCTAGTTGGAGTTGTTGTATGGAGCTCGAATCACTGGAGGAGGAGGAAGCCAGAATTTCTGTTGTTTCGCAGCCAACTGAGACGATGAGGAAGAGTGAACGGCATCTCGAATTCTCTTCTTAGAAGCCTCCATCTTAAGCTGAGCTGCTTCTTGTTTCAAAGCCATGTTATAGAACTTGTCGAATTCATCGGGCTCGAACATAGTGAGAGCAAGCTGAAGTTCATCTTTGAGACCTCCACGGAACTGATAGATTTTACTCTTGGCATCAGGAATGTCTTGCTTAGCATAGCGAGCGAGGTTTTGGAACTTGACATTATACTGATAGACTGTCATGGAGCCCTGCTTCAGGTTGCGGAATTGCTCACGCATACCCTCGATGACACTTGTAGGAATGTGGTGCGAACGGAAATCCTTGCAGAAATTCTCCCAAGAGATCACTTGACCCGGCCTGGTGTCTTTGTACTGCTGCCACCAGTCAGCTGCTTGATCTTTCAGTTGGAAGGCTGCAAACTTCACATAGTCATCTTCCTTCACGTTACTGCACTCAAAATGCTTCTTTATGCCGGTCAACCAATCCTCAGCATCAAGAGGGTTGACACAGTAACTGAAAGCTTTAGGATTGTTAGCCAGGAACTGGTTGAGAGTAGCATGGTGCTGCTGGAAGAAGTTGCCTTGATTCCCTGGAACACCCTGATTAGCTTGATTAGCTTGCATCATCTGCATCATCAACTGAGTGTTCTGAGCAGTAGTCTGCATAATTGCTCTCCAAGCCTCAGGCGGAGGAGGAGGGGAAGGAGGATGATCTGGGACCTCTTCCACCTCTGGGTTAGCGTTTGGAACCCTTTTCGGAGCCATCCTGTAAGAGATGACCACGAATCAGCAATTGATTGACAAAAGGTATAAGCTGAATCAATGGAATGAATTTCAACAAGTCTTCACAATAATCATTCGAACAATAGAACGAATGAAAACATCCGAACAAGAGGAACGGATGAAATTCTCAGTTAAATGATAACATCAATCTTCACGAGAAGCCACATAGGGGACAAAAGGATAAAATAAGAAAACAACAAGGTACGGACGGGAACAAACACAAGAGAGGAGTTTCGTTCTAACATCTTTGTGCTGAAAGCATATGAACGCGTTACGAAAAGGTTTTGCTATCCCCGGATCAGCATAGCCAAGGACCCTTTAAGATGCAACTCCTGATAGTAACATCGGTCATATAACCCCTTCACTCAATGTCGAACCCCGAACTCACTAACCTGCATTCGTTGGAAGAATGCCTACGATCTACTGGATAAAACCCACCTATAGATTTCCGAAAGATTCCAGTTATGCAATCAGGTGTTGGGGATACACGGGAAGCACCGCGCAATCAACTCTAAACCTACATCTAGGTGTATCCATCCTTCAACACATAACTAGTCTTTCTCGGAAACTGTGTACCTCGGACCTTCGAAAAGCATCCACTATAACAAGCTATGGCAATACTCCCGAACTACCTCCCCAGTACTGGGTGATGTCGGGGTTATCTTGCCACTGGCCGTATAGGGGAGATTTTCGATGTCGGCCGTCTTAAGTATTTAGTACTGCCGCGATATGCTTGTGACAACTATACCCCGAAGCTCAACTCCTCGGTAACAGGAGGCATCGAGAACAATATCCTTGTCACAAGAACATCGAAACAATCCCAGAATACTCGCGGGATTCCTAAAAAAAATTGTGCAATTTTTGAAGATAGGAGAGACAAGAGTAGACGTCAGGAGTCCTCACCAGAGAGAAAGGGGATGAGAAGCAAAGAAATCCTACTCTCCGATATAATATAGGACTCAAAAAGTTTTCAGTGTGTGCCTAGACTCGACCGTCAACGATTCGATCAAACAGTGGGGTCTCCTAGGTCGGAGAAGGCTCTGAATACCAACTTGTAATGCCCAGGATGGAGTTATACCTCCTACGTGTCGAGGCACGACTTAAAGGCATAAATCCATCCTAGAATGATCTCAAGTTCGGTAATCTTTGCACAACTCATGTAAAAGAAGGGATTGTAAACAGAAAATAGTTGGCTTACACTCGCCACGCCACAGAATTACAATTCAAGTATCAATCATCATACATTAAGAACATCACAACCCTCTAAGGGCAAAATCCAAATGTCAAAGTACCAAACTTAGATAAATAAAACCACAGGCGGATCGAATCCTAGTAAGAGTCTCCACTACTGATCATCCGGGTATCGCACATAGTACCGACTACGCTCCTCGTCGTACTCCCAATCCAGCTTGGTGCCATCACCTGGATAGCTCACAGCTGGACCTGCATCTGGTGTGGTGAAGTAACTGTGAGCCACAGAGGACTCAGCAATCCCGTCTCCGGGTAACAAGACTATTTAAGCCTTTGGGTGAGGAAAAGGCTGAAGAAAAGAATAAGTGTCTGCAGCAGCAACTAGCATCTAGCTTACGTAAGTGAGAGCGAGAAGAGAAGGCCTCGGCGAGAAGTGATCACGAGGTGATCCTAGCTACAAGCTCAGCAAACATAACCCCTCCGTGTTCAACTCCCGAATCCCTAATCGGAAATTGACAGTCACGGAACACACGCTGGTAGTGTATTAGAAACATTGTGTCAAGTTATCTACAACCGGAATTAACAAGCTCCCATCTGCCACATAACCGCGGGCACGGCTTTCGAAAGTTCAAACCCTGCAGGGGTGTTCCAACTTGACCCATTACAAGCCCACGATCCGCGGAGTCGCAACTCCAAAGTGGGAAGACCCGAGTATTCTCGGAATCCCGTGCTCAAGATATACCGAGCTAAGGTAAGGCTAATCCAGCAAATCCTCCCGGCGTGCCGACACCCTGATAGTAGCCGCGCGTATCTCGTCTCAGGCCACGGCCGGATGAGACATCCTACGGGTTTTTACCAGACCTCGAGTTTCCTTGAGGTGGCCCCGCAGTCCGCTCATTTCGGACCAACACTCATGTGGAGCACTGGCCCGGGGTTGTTGATTAAGAAAAAGGGTTTATAACTCCCTATGCAAGTTTAGTTTGTTATTAGGCAAATAGTACCAATGTTGGGACTTGCTGGAAAAGACTTAGCTCTTAGCGGTTTATCGAGGGGGTCCCATACACCCCAACCATGTTAGGAACGCATAATCAAGGAACATAACACCGGTTTATACGGTTCCTAACGGCATGAGTGGAACAAATCACCAAGCAAAAGGCTTAGCCTTCCACCCTTGCCAATATATAGATGATTTCATTTTAAGCATTTATATAGTGTGATAAAACCCAACCAAACTTCAACATGAAGCAAGCATCTTCGATCTTCACCTGCAACTAGCAATGCTATAAGAAGGGCTGAGCGAAGCGTACTTAGCCAAGCAACGGTTTGCATAGGTAGGTTGGTTAAACATGGCAATTGGCTACAAGTAGGAGGCTGACAAGAAGATCATGGGCATCGAGGCAAAACTATAGATCGAGACTACTAGCAATAGGCAAAGATAATAATCTTATCGGGGTTCGGTCATCTTGCCTGAAGAGAAGTCGTTCGGATCGTAAGAAGGGTCCTCGTGCTCAACCTCGTTGGTAACCTCGTGCTCAACCTCGTACTCGGTCTCAGCTTCCGGCTCTAAACAAAACAATCACACCAAGCACCAATCAACAAGATGCAATGCGCACTCGAAAAAGATGAATGCATGATGGATGCACTAAGGATGCACACGGAGCACGGAAAATATCACTCAAGCAAAACACCTCAAAACATGATAACAATCTGATATTATTAATCTACACAGAAAATCAATCAAGTTTGATATAAGATTCGCTGAAATCGGAGTTACGGGCTAAAAGTTAAGCCCGAAACAAGATTTGAGCGAAAGCTGAAAATTACAGCAACATAGCAACTTCGGAGCTCAAAATAATTGAGCTACAGCACTCAAATAACATGGCAAAGGACATGAACACAAACTAGACATATACTACAGCAACTAAGTCCAAAGGTGCACCCCCAACGGAGTCACGGATCAATAGCAATGATCTTGGACATATTGAACTTCACAATAAAATTCTGGCAGCAGAATTTTATTGAAACTTTGGAGCAAAAGATAAACATGCTACAGCCACTTAAATGGACATGTGAGGACATGAATGGAAAGATAACAATATATACTACAAGTAACAATCAAGATCCACTCCAAAACTAACATGCTTTGTCCTAGAACATCACACGAACATGGCATCGGAACGTTACAGATTTCAGACTTAGTGAAAAAACCACTAAGTCCTAAAACAGCAATAACATCATGGCATATAAAAGAGCATGTTTAAGTCACCTCGAAACTAAACATGGCAAAAGGTAAGCACCTCATCAAAATACCATGAAGGTGATCCCGAAACACACAAGCATGCTTCATGTAGGTAAACACAACGATAGCAACGAGCTCAACAAGATGGCATTTCATAACAAGTGAAACAACATCACAGCCACATGGCACTTTGCAACGATGATAACAAGGCAATAATAAATCTATCATGCAACCTATCACATACAACGCGTAGAGCATGGCAAGACGAACACGTGGACATGTCATTTGCATCATTCGGACAAACGAGCTAAAAGATATCACATGGCAAAGGTAGCACAAAAATAACACATAGCAGCAGTTTATATCATGATGCACTCTTGCAACAGCAAAACAAGCACCTAGATGATCTCTAACATGCATGACAACAACAGAGGAAACGTAGAGCACATCTCCACGAACGTCTGGACATGCTACACGCGCAAAACGGAGCAACAGGCAAAAAGTTAGAGCAGGTCAAACATTGCATTTCAGATTAACAGATCTGGGACTTAGGAGTGGGGAGTCAACCTCAAAACAGATCTGGTGGGGAAACGGGCCATGGTCTAGATCCGGCCCGGCTGGACGGAGGCGGCGGCTGGCCTGCTGGGCGGCTCGGCCTGGCGGCCCACGCGAGGAGGGTTGCGCGGCCCAGGTGACACGGCCCGTCGGAAGGTTGGCGGCGACGCGGCCTGGAGGCGGCGGGCTGGCGACGCGAGGCCTGGCGCGGGGTAGGCCGGCCCGATGGGGCGCCCGGGAGGTGGCCGCGGCCCGGCGCGGAGGCGCGCTCGAGGGGAAGGAGGCGAGGCCTGGTGCGGAGGAAGCCCGCGAGGCCCTGGCGATCGCGCGGCTGGCGCTGCTGGCCCGCGAAGGAGGCGACAGCCCAGGCGAGGACGGGGAGATCTGGCGATGGCGATGGGCCGGTCGGCGAAGTGGTCCGGTCGGGCGTACGGCCCCCGGATCGGTGCGACGAAGCGGTCTCCCCCGGGCGATCGAGGCCTGGCTGGAGCGATCCCCGGTCGGGATCCAGGCGCTGACCTGGATCGATCGGTCAGAAGCTGCGGCGGCGGCTGATTTCTTCGGAAGAAAAACCAAGTGGCAGTAGGTAGGTTGGTAGATCTGAGAAATTTTAGGGGGGAGGAGGAGGAAGAAGATGGGGATGCCAAAATTAGACTAGGGTCTAATATATAGAAGGTTTTTTTAGGGTTAGGGAGATTTAGGGGCGCTAGGAGCCCTCCGATCGCGATCCGACGGATCCGATCGCGGGGTAGTCTAGAAGGGCCTAGGAGAAGATAAAAGACTGTAGTAGGGGTGTTTCCGGGACACGAAGTGAAGGCACTTTGGACCCACACGAACAACGGATGGAAAAGCCAACGGAGCCCAAACGAGACGAGATTTGAGAGGCGGGTTGCACACAACAAAACAACAACACACACAACAACCTCGCGGCACACCGGTAACGTTACACGCCCGAACAACAAAGTAGGCCTACGGGACGTCACGGACACGTGAGGGAGCTCCGGAACGCGAAACGGACAACGGGAAGAAACACGCGAAACCGGATGCAACCGACAACACAAATGCAATGCGATGCACATGTCTACATGATATGAATGAATGCCACACACTCACACAACAAAACGACGAAAACCCGAAAGACAAAGAACCCGGAATGGAAATAGATGAAGCCAGAGATATATTATATACCCAAAAGGGAAAGTATTACATCCGGGGCATTACAGAAGCCAGTGAAGATCAGGTCACCCCAAGCATCAGCGACGTACTCTAGGTTACCGAATCTGATATGGTGCTCAGGGGCGAAACTATCGACTCGGTTCAGATGACCTGCAGGTTGGCGTGCAGAACAATGCTGCCGAAGACGAAGGGTTGGCCGGGGACGAAGATGCCCCCGGTGTCGATACCATCTCCGATGGTCAGGCGAGCCATCAATCCTTCGGTGATCCAACAAATGAACTCTCAATGAAAGCACCAATGTCAGTGTTAAAACTTGCGAATCTCGAGTAGGGGGTCCCGAGCTGTGGATCTTGGATCGATAGGGAACAAGGGACAAAGGACATGGTTTTTACCCAGGTTTGGGCCATCTCTAAGAGGTAACACCCTACGTCATGTTCGATTATATTGAGGTGTATAGGATGATTACAGAGTCGATCTACCACGAGATCAGATGAACTAGACCCTAGGCTAGCGGCAATGGTTCTTCTTCTAGCCTCTATAGACTAAAACCCTCAGGTTTATATAAACACCAGGGGTACTAGGTTTTACATATGGTCGGTTACAACAAAGGAGATAAACATGCTGAATCTTCTATCTTGACTTGGAGGACACACCAAGACTTCGAGGGTTTCCTCTCCGGACACGGAGTTGCTTTGTAGCTCGACCTCACAGTAGTCGTATAGCAGCCCACCTATCCGGCCCATAAGAAATAGGCCGGCAGCCCGACGACCCCCTAGTCCAGGACTCCCTCACCCGGGGCGGCTGTCAGATGGTGCGAGCTGCGGGTCAGCTTGGGCCGCGGTCGCCAGCCTCCTGCATGCTCTTGGGTAGGGGTGGCTGCGGCGTGGTGGTGGTGGTGATTGCCCAACGTCGTCGGTTGACGGTGATGATCTTCGACCGTGGGCGCATGGCGGCTAGATGATATGGGTTGAAGCGGCATCCCTCGGTTCTGGTACATAGGGGGTAGAGCGAGTCGCAGGGAGTTGAGGAGTTGGATGATTGGCTGTCGGAGGTACCGGCTACTACTGGGTGCTAGAAGTACCGGATGCCATGGGGTCCCCCGTCTGGATCTGGAGTTGCCGGATCTAACGCCGCGACCCCCTCCTAGTTGGCAGTTGGCTCACGGTGTGGGCTGGCCACCGGTGCAGGGGTTTGACTTGCTCCCTAGACCGCGAGCTGGTTGCCCTCGTGCGCTTGTCTCAGCCTTCTCTGTCCAGATCGAGGTGGAGGCTCATGGCTTGGTTGGGGAGGCGGATTTGTGTTTTGGCATCGGTGTTGAGTTGTTGGAGGATACCGAGGCGGCAGTCCCGAATGGCATGACCCGTGGTGGGCTTTCTAGCAGGCCTCGTGGTAGCTGTGGTGCCTACACCTCTTGGCCACCTGGGCGGGATGGGTGTAGGGGTGGTTAGTTCTGGCATGCTTTGTTCGTGCTCGGGTTTGGCGGGGCTGGCCTGACTCTTTCTGCGGGGGTGGCAGGGGCGCCTCCTGGTGGTATTGGTGAGTTCCCGAGCGAAAGCTTCGCGCTTGGCACCGGCGATGGCGGCATCCGTGGGTGCCGTTCCCTTCTTGAGGGCATAGTCATGGGTCTCGCTCATGTGCTAGGGCTCTGGGTGAGAACCCTTGTCTATTCTCAGGCGTGGTAGCGGCGACGCTTCGCGTCGTCACCCTCCTGGGGGCGTTGTCGTGGAGTTCTGGTGTTGTTGGTTGGTCCTAGGCGAGGTGCTAGGCTAGCTCTAAGCTTCTTGTTGTATTTTTTGGTCAGCTTTGTATAGAGTCTTCTCTCCACATTGTATCATTCAGTTGTGTACTGTTTGGTGTTGTTGCTTTATATATAAAGCGAGGCAAAACCCTGTTTCAAAAGGTATGACATATCCTAAAATAACAAACAGGTGTGACATGTCACACTAGCCCGGTAAAAAAGAATGGCAATGTTGCATGTAGCCTCATCCACGAGTACTACTGAAAGGATCGATATGGTTGACTAGAGGGGGGGTGAATAGGCAACTAACATTTTTTAGCTTTTCTTAACCACTTTAAATTAAGCAACAAAGTAAGTTGTCTAGATATGCTACTATGATGACAACTTATAGGAAGCAAAGATAACAACCTCACAAGCAAGTTATATAAGATAAATAAGTAAAGCTTGCACAAGTAAAGGGAAGAAATAACCACAAGTGGAACCGGTGAAGACGAGGATGTGTTACCGAAGTTCCTTCCCTTTGAGGGGGAGTACGTCTCCGTTGGAGCGGTGTGGAGGCACAATGCTCCCCAAGAAGCCACTAGGGCCACCGTATTCTCCTCACGCCCTCACACAATGCAAGGTGTCGTGATTCCACTAGTGGTGCCCTTGAAGGCGGCAACCGAACATTTACAAACAAGGTTCGGGCTATCTCCAAAACCGAATTGGAGGCTCCCAACGACACCACGAAGCTTCACCACAATGGAATATGGCTCTGAGGTAACCTCAACCGTCTAGGGTGCTCAAACACCCAAGAGTAACAAGATCCGCAAGGATTAGTGGGGGGAATCAAATATCTCTTGGTGGAACTGTAGATCGATGCCTTCTCAAGCAATCCTGGGGAAATCAACGAGTTTGATTGGCTAGAGAGAGAGAGAGAGAGATCGGGCGGAAATGGAGCTTTGAGCAACAATGGAGCTTTGGGGAGGAAGAGGTGAGTCTTCTTGGAGAAGAAGACTCCCTATATATAGTGGGAGAACAAATCCAACTGTTATCCCACATTTCTGCCCGCAGAGCGCGGTACTACCGCACGTAAGTTATGGTACTACCGCTTGGCCAATGGTACAACCGCTCTGGGTGCGGTACTACCGCTGGAGCAGTACTAGCCTAGACTTAACTCTGTTGCGTTGACATACGGGCGGTAGTACTGCCTGAGCGGTACTACCGCTCGTCCCTGCGGTACTACCGCAAGGCAGAGATAAGCAGGCTGAGGATAAGCACGGATGAAATAAAATACATCCGTAGCTACATCCGCAGAAATACGTTAGTAGCAAAAACACGACACGGTACTACTGCTTGACCCAAGCAGTACTACCGCGTAGGATGGGGAAGTAAAAATTTACTTCCGCACCTACTACCGTACTAGGTACTGTGCCGGGCCAGCTACACGGTACTACCGTGCTCATGATGCGGTACTACCGCTTAGTGCGGTACTACCGTGCCCTGAGGCGGTACTACCATGTGGATGTGCGGTACTACCGCTTACAATGAGTGGTACTACCGCCTGCTAGGCAGTTGTACTAGTAGGAAGCCATGGTTTTGTACTTACGAGGAGAACAACCGGAGCTCCAGAGAAGCAAAGGAAAGATGGTGCGAAAGTATAGACGTGTACGTGTTGATTCCACCCAAACCTTTCCGAAGCGGACCCCCTCAAATCCACCGAAAAAGAAGCAAAAGGAAACACCGTCTTCCATAGATTCCGAGGGGCACATAATCGTCTTGTGCCTAGGTGAGATATATCCGAAAGAGCTTAGAGCACACGATTAGTCCGCAAATGCATTGCCATCAATCATCAAAACTACTTAGGGAGAAATATGCCCTTACAACTACCTTCCTCTGGGTTTATTGGTCCCCTTGTACTACCAGAATCTAACAATATATTTTTTATGACATACAACTTATATTTTAGCCAAATGTATGATGAAAATTTGACACAAAATACGATGAGGCCAATAAACCCGAACAGGGTAAGAAGCATCCAAGCTGAGACATCAATTATGTGGTAAGCCACTTTAGTATCAAAAGTGTTGTTCTAATCTCGAGCTCATGTGAGCTCGGGTTAAAATAAAAAGATAGTCAAAAAATTCTGTATTTTTGTTGTGTGAAACATTGATGAATATATGATAGCTTGCACAATTTCATCATGAAATGACATTCGTGGAAGATGTGGCAAAAAAAATGATGCTCCAAAATGTGTTTCAAAAGAACATTTTCAACATCAATTTTGGTTTTTGCCACATTTTTCACGAATGTCATCTAATGATAAAATTTTGAAAACTATCACAATATTTGTCAATGTTTACACACAAAAAAGATTTTTTTTCTAACAAAATCAATGTTATTGTTCACCCGAGTTCACATGAGTTCAGGGTCAGAACATACGCGTCCCTTTAGTGCTCGTTATTATAGCAGGGAGACGACCATATGAGTTCTGCCATGGCTATAGTGCTGGAATGCAAGGAGCTAGCCCGGATTTGCAAAGATATCATATGATCACCGTCTCCTATAAGCAAATGAAGTTGCTGATGTGTTAGTGAAGAATTCTTTTAACGGAAAGTGTTATGCGTCCTGATTTTCTTCTCTCGAACTTTTGTAAATGACCTATCGTCTAAGATATAAAGTCTATGCTTCCAAAAATTGTGGTTTTGTGTAGCTCACGCTACATGGTACCCCTTATTTTTGCCATCCATTTCTGCATCACGATCTGTGCAGACATGTTTGTCTTTTTTGTTTCTTTCAAACGACACAACATATGAACTTCAAACTTTGCAGATCGAACAAATATTAGAACGTCAATGTGAGAAAAAACTTTCAGATTTTTTCATGTATTTTAAATACTTAAAATAGTATTTTTAGTCAAAAAAATCTCATTTTGTATATTTATATCTGACCAAAAAATCTGAAAGTTTTTTCACACATTGATGTTTCGATATTTGTTCGATCTACAAAGTTTGAAGTTTATATATTGTGTCGTTTGAGAGAAACAAAAAAGAGAAATCTTTGTGCTGTTAGTTAGTTGGAGAGTACGGATCTCGAAGCAAGACTGAAAGGTTGAGGATAAGAGGTTTCATGTAACCTGAGCTACAAAGAAACTTTGTGTTAGAAAAAGAGAAACTGGTACTGTGATACACGAAAGCAACACCTGCGCGTGAAACTGAACCCCCTTTTTCTTATCAAACACAACGTCACCTCAATATACAGTCAAAACGAAGGAGAAAAGAACACGTTGAAAATATTTAGCTCCGGTCTTGTGTAGAACCTCCTATTTCTACTAGGATACGGAAGTTTCTAGACTTGCCTCCATTTTGTGCTCCTTGTTAGAGCGGCAAACCTATGGTGTGTTTTTTTTTTTTTTTTTTGAATCAGCAAACCTATGGTGTTGGTTTCAGTTCAAGGGTACGCCGTAGCGAGGCGAGCGCGAGCTGATGAGGCAGCGAACCAGCGCCGCGCACGGGCGGGTGGCTCGCGTCCACCGGTGCTAGTTCCGGAGGCTTCGGGTTTGTCTCCTCCGGTGATCCATCCGCATTGTCACTTTCCAGGTGCACGACGCAACGGGGACGACAGATAACCGAGCCAAGCAAACCAGCGCCCCAAAATTTGGCTGGAGTTGCGCGTGGAAAGGAAAACAAGCGTGCAAATCGCACCCATTTGTGGGAGGGGAGACTGCAGCCGAGCACCGAAGCAGTACGACTCGACGTCCTTGCAGACCTTACCCTACTCGTCTCGCCACAGGCGCAGCCGCTAACATCAGTGGAATCGCTGGTGCAAAGCATGACAGCATTGGAAGTTTTTGGGACACAAGATCTGATCTGCGTGTGGCTAACTGCACCCTTCAACAGGAGCAGGACTGTACTGTCATGTCACACGCCGTAGCGGTTAATTAACAGACTTGGTTCGTCAAAACTTTTTTTCTTTTTGAATTTTCACCAGGGGGAGAGGTTCCCGTTGGCTATTCAACTGTCCCGGTCCTCTCGAGGCTGAGCTAGCCGCGTGTGAGGAGGGGCTCAGGCTGGCGCTGCACTGGTCCCAGGCGCCGCTGCTGGTGGAAACCGATTGTGCGGAGATCATCGCACTGCTCAAGGCTGTGGAATCTGATCGATCCAGGAACATGCATCAAGTAAGAGATATCTCTTACCTACTTAAGGAGCGGCAAATTAAGGGTCTCTTTGATTCGAAGGATTTTCATAGGATCTTGGAAGGATTAGAATCCTTAGGAATTTTTCCTATGTTGATCGTTTGATTTGTAGGATTGAATCCTATAGGATTTTTTCCTAAGGATTCATTTGTACTACATTTCACAGGAATTCTAACATCCACTCCAACCTCTTGGAAGAAATCCTTTGTTTTAACGATGACACAATCAAACAAACTCAAATCCTATAGGGATCCAATAAACATGCCATTCCAATCCTATGTTTTTCCTATTCCTGTGTTTTTGCAATCCCGTGAATCAAAGAGGCCCTAAGTCCGTAAGATTAGCCGACTGCAAAACACAGCTGGGCATGCCATGGCTGCGATTGGACGTGGACAGCGGCTCACAGCGTGTTGGCTAGCAAATGTACCACCGGAGATTAGCACTATCATTACAGATGATTGTAAAACTGTTACCACTTGATTAATGAATGTTTTCCCCTGGAAAAAAATTTAACTTTGTTCCTACACATGGTACCGAAGACGACAGCAGCCCGTTTGAAACATCACAACTTACACATGTTTGGGTACCAAGATCATTAGCAATGCCAGTTCTCAACCCTGTACTACTCCCTCCATCTGAAAATACTTGTCATCAAAATGAACAAAAATGAATGTATCTAGAACTAAAATACATCTAGATACATCCCCTTTTATTCATTTTGATGACAAGTATTTCCGGACGAAGGGAGTATTTGTCTAGAGAGCATTACAATTTCGACACCTCGTTCTATCTGACATGCTCACATAGGACCACGGAAGAACAATAGCAATCGCATATGTCCAGATGAGGCGACACTCGCATTGTTCGCCCCAAGCTATCCAGAGGACGTTTGCTAGGCCAAAGGTCCGGCCCTCCGCACACGAACACGCTCACCGTTGAAATGGATGTACTTCCACTTCTTCAAGTATTTTTCAAGGACAGGCTTCTGCTTATCTTCCTGGCCTGAAGTCGCAAATGCTCGTCCGATTCTTCTTGTTGTATCCTCGTCTGGACGCACGCCCAATTCCTCCATGTCAGCATATATCTGAAATTGGCAAGGAGGGAGAATTAGACTGAAGTGTCAACTTTGACCAACCAACTAGACACCACTTAAATGCAATTGATCATTAAAGCACAATAGACTGTCCCGCGATTGATATCATTAATTATTAACCTAACAGTCAACATATCTCCTTTCCAGTTTATTAGGATCATCTAAAAATCCGCTTTTTTCAGTTTGTAAGGCCTGCAATAACTATCGTCCCTTGTTTATTGGCTCGCTCGCCTTTGGGGCATTCAATTTTTGCCTAATTTTGATTCTCAATGTTGCTTTAATCCAAGGTCCAACACTTAATTAGAACCCTCCTTGGTTACATTTTTAGATGAGCCGAATAAACTAAAACAGAGGGAGCCTGGATATAACAAACTCAAGTAGTTCGAGATGAACCACACATTTAGCCTTAAAGACTACTAGAGCAAATGATTCTCAAAACATAACACTAGAGCAAATGTGTTAAAGTCAAATTTAACCTCCAAAACTTTGTCTGGAAGATGGCGCGAGTTGTAAATCTGGATCATCCGAGAGAACAACTTCTTGGGCACGGAGCGTGTATAAGTTTGTAAGATGGTATTCCAAATTGACTCAGCCTCATCTACTCTTCCATCCATAGAAAGAGCCAACAGCAGTGTATCATACGTTGTCCATGTCAGCACCTGACCTTTACTCATCAGCCATTTGGTTACCTGTGAAACCATTAAAAATTGAGAGGTAAGTGAGAAAATGAGCTTGCTGAAATTATTTCTTTTTTGTAAATTACTGTGATCTATTCTAGACAGGCTACCAACTAACTAATTTAGTTCATAATAAGTTACCTGGATAATCTGTAGCCATTTTCTTCGCTTTTTCAACATCTCCAAAGCTTTAGCTGCTGCTATAATAGGAAATTCAGACTCAAAAGCAGTCCACCTATCCAATGCACCATAAACAGCTTCTTTTTCATTCGGTAGTTTTGAAACCTAAGAGAGATGGTTCCATAAACTGATTTGAGCACAGATCAGTTTTTAAGCCCAATAATACCATTGCTACAAAAAAGATGCTTACACATAAGAGCAATGCTAAAATAGAATAAAATGCCAAAGAGATCACTTTGTCAAACTGATTTCACACATTTCAGCATGGAAAGGTGAAAACATCATGATCAAGTGGTGTTATATCTTACAGTATTAACAAGACAAAGAGCCTTCTTCCCTGACCCAGCCGAATCCTTCCTAATCCACAAACGGTGGTCCTTGTTTGGCTTCTTTGACACCCTATGACCAAAATAAATGCAATTTAATTTGGTAACTAGTGAAAAGCATCTCAGAACACATATCATAATCTTGGTAGCAGTTACTGCAAACTGGAGGGCCCACCTAAATCCAAACAATGCAAACAAGTTGTATTCTAATACAAAATGACCTGCAGAAAACCTTCCCTGGGAAACTCCCTCTAGAGCTCTTATTTTAGCTTTGACTGTTCTGCAGTTGTGCCTTTTCTGTATTATACACATCAAGTGCTCTTAAATTCATCTATAGTTATTCAATGAGTGTTAACATAAGAATGAATGTATGGTTGCTGTATTATTTCTATATGGTATCAGAGTGGTCGATGTTCATGTCCCTCCGGACTAGCTCTATTCTCCTATAGTTGAACACACTTGCTAGAAGTGAGAAAATTGCTCTCTTTATACCATATCGGCGAATCGAATAAGACCAGACACACTGATCTTGACATTTGTTGAATAAATCATCCTATTTTCTCTCAATCTATGTTTTGCAGTAGTGATTCTTCATTTGTTGTAGACTTCTAATTCAAGTGGTCATCACTTCAGTTCTCTATTTATTCAATGAATTAAGTGTACGTTGTCTCATTATATTCTCTCATGCGGCAAAAAAAGAAGTTTATCTTAATGTTCATCTGAACTTGTTGTATCACCATCAGGTCAACATAGCTTGCTAGTTCGGCTGAGCAGAAAGATGGTCCACTCTGTTACCATTTTAACAAACAGAATGATATCAATCACACTCATCTTGCCATTAAATAGACGGAGATACAACTCATAGACTTGACATGTGTTTATCAATAGTAAAGCATTGACAATCTGGTACACAGTTCGAGAAATGAAAGCAGCATACATAAGGTACTCACTTGACCGTAGGACATTGCTTAGAGAGGAACGTGGCCACATAGAAGTTAGCTCTTCAACAACGATATCTTAGTTGTATGGCAAAGAACTTAATCCATATGAGGGAATATTGAGAGGATAACAGCAAAAACAACGGTGTTCGTTTATTTTTCCCATGCTACTACTCTATAATTCCCCTTACGATGTTCTTGCAACACAGATTTGCACCAATGTGAATATCCTGAAAGAAGAAATAGGGGGTACAGCACATACCGGTAGTTTGACGGACGTGCGATACACACTTGATTTTAGGATCAAACTGCACAACATTGTCTCGCCTGACAATGACGCATGCGAGGTCACAGAAATTGGCTCCTTATAACATAAAATCAGCATGGTCATCGAGGAGAAAAAGGGAGAAACAAGATTGAACTATTGGGCCACCTACACCTACCTTCTATACTGTTATAGGGAGCTATGTTCTTGTTTCTCCCCTTTTTCCCTTGACGACCATGCTCAATATTGTGTTATATGGAGCCAACTCCCACAACCTGACAGACGTCTTTGTTAGACGACACAACATGGAGTTTGATCCTGAAATCGAGCGAGTGTACCTCAAGTCTGGCAAACCACTAGCATGTGCTCTACCGACAATTTCTTCTTTCAGGATGTTTCCACATTGGTGCACATGACCCAAAATATTACTAGAAGAGGACCTATATGAATAGTAGCATGGGGAAATGAACAAATATTGTTTACTTTTGTTGTTATCCTCTAGATATGTCTTCAAATGGATTAAACTCTTAGTCATACAACTAAAATATTTTGGAGCTAGCTTCTATGTGACGAGGTTCCTGCCTACGCAATGTCCTACATCAAGGGAAAATCACTCAAATGAATGCTTTACATCCACTGCTTTCATTTCTCGAACTGGTGTCAATGCTTTTCCTTTTAGATACATACATGCTATCAAGCCCAACAGTAGAAGAATTCTCTCTCCATCCCCTCTCTTGAGCAATAGTTAGATTAGTTTGCTTTGCCATTGTGCTACTTTTGTTATTGCACTTCAGGTGTTCTTCTACCAAATCTACTTATTTAAATGACAAGATGTGGTCTTTTTGTATTCTTCTACATGGTAGCAGAGCATCCGGAATTCATCTTCGTATGAGCTCACTCTGCTCTTTGAACGGAGCTGGCTAGTTTAGGTGAATGGAAAATCATTTGCTCTGACACCATGTAGGTGGATAGAAATGAAACAAAAAACGCGGCATATCATTAACTAAATAGATAACTATTTCTACAACAAGACCACTATGAGCAGCAACAGAAAATGCACAATGTGCTTCGTTTTCCCCTAGAGCTGTTTTTTAGATTACTATGTTTTCCACTGTGCTTTCATTACCACACGTCAACTAATCATCCATTCATTTCCATGTATGCAATGAATGAAAGATAAGTGTGTGTGGTCTCATTGTATTCTCCTACATTGCATCAGAGACATTGATCTTCATGCTCATCCAAACTCGCTCTGTTCTCCTAAAGTTGAACATACCTTCATATTTAGGATGAATAGGGAAACTGACCGATGTGATACAATTTGGCAGAATAGGACCACACACACTCATCTTATCATTAATTGGAAGACGTGCACAACAAGGGACCAAACGTGGCAGCAGAAGAAACCAAACGTCAAAACACAGCAAAACACCATCCATCACTCACTCATTTTCCTAGGAAAGGACCGGGTTCCACTATCAGCCAATAACGGAATGAAAAGAACAAAACAGCATCCTGGTGCAAAAGTAAAAGCAGAGCTACACTGCCGCAGAAGGCTAACAGCGAAAAACTGAAGTCCAAAAGTCCATCACCCACCCATGCCTTCCCTATGTGTTCTTCTACTTGAATCTATTTATGCATTAAATAGCAGATAAACGCGAGTAGTCTAATTGTATTCTCCTGACAGTATCAGAATAATAAATCTTCATGCTCATTTAACCTCTCTAAGGACAAAGCCTGCTCTAACATAAATTGGATTTCATGCACCACTTAATTCACACACTGCTTCACCCCCTCCCACCCTGAACCGTTCTGTCTAGGCTTCACTAGACCTAATTCGTGGACTAGAGATCAGAACAGCTGTTCTTTTCTTTATATCATGTCAGCTAAAACTTGAATCATTGGTACCACAGTGAGTTTTATTTACCTATTAGTTCACTCAAAGCTTAAATTGATAAGAGAAGGTGAGCAGTACACTTTAACAGGCTTTCTCAAATAGTAATATATGTAAATCCACCATCACATCAATGCCCATATAAACCCAATGGTCACAACAAATTACTTGGACAGTTAAGACTTCCATAGAGAAAATATAACAAGCAATGAGAAAGACATGTTAAAAGAATCATATTCCATATTTCAAAACCCTAAAGACAAGATGGTAAAGTTTGTGGAGAAATGAGGACAAACACCAGCGAGTTACTTTTGATGGAGTGGAGATGGGATGACTGACATGCCATCACCAGCCCCAACATTCATCACGGTAAAGAAAGAGGACCTTTGAAGTATGGAACCAGCACATGGCGACACATGTGCTGAACAACAATACGTAAAAAAAATAAAAATCAAATGTAGATGGGTCAAGTTCTCTAGCAGAATCCTGACAGCCAAGTAAAACGTTAGGATGCAGGACTTGTCAAATTGTTCATGTACAAAAAAAAAAAGTGTACAAGTATCACCAAATGTAACAATAAGTGTGTACCCATTGCTGCTCTATATCCTAAACAGGACTGCAAGATACTAACGAAGTAACATGTTGAGGATCAGAACAGAAATGAGTCTTCGGAATAGGTCCTAACTCAACTCTCGATATCCAGAACAAGACTCCTTCATCACTCCCTAAAACTATTTTTTGTATGTAGAACTGCATCTCCTAATCGTGCATAACAACTCAGAGAGCTCCTTTAATACGTAGAATTCCTGGATAACATGGGAACGCCCTGACCGTTCACCTGCTAGACCAGACCGACTGCAAGTGACAAGTGACGCAGAAGGGACGCACAATCCAATCCAATCCACAACCCACAATCATCAAATCCGCTCTAACCGCGACACCGGCAGGCTGCAGCTATAGCCGTGCTCTCGGACTCGTGTACCTTGAAATACTCCGCGGCTTGCAGCTCGAGAGGCCGAGCCGCTCACTACTCCCATTTCCGGAAGCCCGGACGCAGGCCACGAGAACAACAGAGAGAAGCTGGAGAAAACAGATTATCCGCTTACAGCGCTCGGCTGGCCGTAGGGCGGCCACTTCCTCGTCCTCCTCCCCTCGTCGCACTCGCCACCGTCGGCGCCGCGAGGCGCGGCCCTAGGCGGAGCGCGAAGGGACCCGCCGCCATTGCGCAACTAGCCCGCAGGCTATGGTTGGTGAACGGGTTGCTATGGAAAACGAGAACGCGATAATGCAGTCACCTTTTTTTTTCCTTTCTCTTTTTACACTTCAAACCTCCTTTTATTCATTTAACAGAATGATTACAAATTTACAACGTCCATTAAAAACAAAAGAATGATCACATCGTTTATTTACAACGTCCATTAAAAACAAAAAAAATGGTCACATCGTTTACAGGCATAGGAATTACAACCACCGGGGTTGAATCTGGCCAAGTAGTAAGAGAAGAGAGCCTAGCCAAGATTGCTAATTCATGTGCTACAGTGGTACATTCATCGTGACAATGTTCATATATGATACAAGTAAACTTTAGAGACTTCCTCACGAAAAAAAAGAGTACGCTTTTAGAGACATAAAATAACAATCATCAAAAATAGCACTAGTTGCTGCTGATCTTGCATTGTCGAAACCATATCCATATTATCCAAGTTTATATCTCAATTTACTACCACCAACCGTGTATGTCAAGTTCATACCAAACCTCATTTGTTTAGGCTTCTAATGTGAAAGCATCATAATATGTCTCAATCATTCGCAACTGCGATGAATTTTTTCATTTGAATCGCTCAATACAGCACTGACTACCCTTGTAACAAATCGGCATCAAAAGCCGCATCCACATTTTGCTTCACATAATTTATTTATTTTGTTTTGCCCACCCTCAATTAACCATAGTCTTTGAAAAGCAGGCTAGACAAAAAAATTGCATCAAAAGCTTTAACAGCTAAACACACATGAGAAGTTGATTAGCATTGTTTACGATGAAGGAATTTTATGCGTTCCCGCCATAAGTATCAAGTTGCGGTCACTACAATTTCTTTGAAACTTGACTGTCCTATTACCAAAACCCCACCATCCCGGATGCTCAGTAGAATTGTTGGCTGATATGCACACAACACTAGAATCGAACGAGGTAGGAGCGCTAGCCAGCTGCATCCGATGGTAGCCATGTCGTGACGGCCGTAAATTGATTGTTGTACTGTCGTTCACATAGCAGCGCTCATTGTATAGCTTCACCGGCTTAGTCCACAAGACAAGATCTCCTAATGGCATCATCAAGTCCTAATAAGGTCCATAGTTCCACGACCATGAACAATCAAATAGAAGATGTCTTATAGTGTCAGCATCAACCTTGCAGCTGGTTAGCGATGGCTCTCCTCTCTCCCCTTCCCCTCTCCTCCCCTCTCTCCCCCTCCCGCTCCTCCATGTCCCTCGACGGTTCCTCGTCGGTCGGAACCCCTCTCTCTCCCCCCATTTCCCTCTCCCCCGCGGCGGCGCGTGTGCCCCTTCATGCCCCTGGTCTGTCACGGGTGCCTGTGGCGGCGCCGGTGCCATTCGTGTCCCAGTTTTGGGCACTCGACGACCCCGATGGCTCCTTAATACGTCCAAAACGTATCTATAATTTCTGCTTGCTCCATGCCTCTTTTGTGTGATATTGTTATGATATTTATGCACTTCCATATACTTTTGATCATATTTGGACTAACCTATTAACTCAGTGCACCACAGTGCCAGTTCCTGTTATCTGTTGTTTTTCTATTTCAGGTTTCCCCCATATTAAAAGTGCTCCAAAAATTCCGGGAAAAATACAGGAAAAATCAGCGTACAGGAAGCTTCGAGAAGAACCAAAGCGGGGCCAGAGGGGAGCCAGGGGTGGCCCAGGCGGCCACCTGGCGCGGCCCCACCCCTGGGCGCGCTAGGGGGGCGCCTGGGGCCCCGGCTCCGCCTCTGGTGACCCCCCTTCGCATATATATTCCTCTCGTCCCGAAACCCTCGAGGACGGAACCCTTTTTCGCGATCTCGCCTCTGTTCCGCCGCCGCAGCGCTTCCAAGATCGGGAGCATAAGGAGAACTCTTCCCAGCACCCTGCCGGAGGGGAGAACCACCACCGGGAGCTTCTCCACCATCATGGACGCTTCCCGGATGAGTCGTGAGTAGTCCCCCTTGGACCATGGGTCCATGATCAGTAGTTATGTGATGTTCTCCTCCCCTCTCTGCTCTTCATGGTTTAGACCTCGTGAGCTGCCCTACATGATCGAGGCACATATGTAATATTTCTTCTGTTGCTATGCTGAGTTTGCTGGGATCTGATGGATTATGAGACTATGTTCAGATTGTGTTTGAGTAATATATTTGATTCACCTCTTTTATATTTATGTTCTTGAGTAATTCTTGCATGTTCTCCGTTGCTGTTTATTGCTTTGGCCAAGTAGTAGGTAGTAACTCCAAGAGGGAGCGTTATGCTTGATTGTGGGTTCATGCCCCCTGATGACTAGCTTGAGTGACAGAAACATGAGTCTAGGGGATGTGCTATTGCCACAAGGGGGAAAACAACGGTGCTTGTACTTGCGGGTGCAACGATTGTTTACTTTACGCAAAGTTCTTTTAATGCAGTTGTCTGTTGTTTTGAGTCTACACTTTGGGTGGGATTCGCAACGTAATACCAGCGAGATGTTCTGGATAGATATCTCAAGGTGGATGATTAGTAGTAGATGCAGATGGATTTCGGTCTACTTGCCTTGGCGTACCGCCCATGCTTTTGAGCCTCTACCTTTCTTTGCAGCATAGTTAGCATTGGTTTGCGCACATAATCCTGTCAATTGCCCAGCTGTAATTTGTTTACCTCGCTTTGCTGTTTTATCATCTTTTGGGAGAGAGACATCACTAGTGAACATCATGGGACCCCGGTCCATATTACCACCACAGATCACACCCGCTATTTACTTCCTGTTTCTATTTCCTAGTTGCAGTCATAGCTATCATTATTATCTCTTGTGTTTGATCCTTTGTAAACGACAAGGCCGGAGGGATTGACAACCTCTCTGTACTCGTTGGGAGCAAAGTTATTTGTATCTGTGTGCAGGTCCTGTCAACCTGTAATGCCCAGGATGGAGTTATACCTCCTACGTGTCGAGGCACGACTTAAAGGCATAAGTCCATCCTAGAATGATCTCAAGTTTGGTAATCTTTGCACAACTCATGTAAAAGAGGGATAGTAAACTGAAAATAGTTGGCTTACAATCGCCACGTCACAGAATAACAGTACAAGTCTCAAACATCATTCAATAAGATCACTACAACCCTCTAAGGGCAAAAGCCAAATGTCAAAGTACCAAACTCAGATAAATAAAACAACCACAGGCGGATCGAATCCTAGTAAGAGACTCCACTACTGATCGTCCGGGTAGCGCACGTAGTAACGACTACGCTCCTCGTCGTACTCCCAATCCAGCTCGGTGCCATCACCTGGATAGCTCACAGCTGGACCTGCATCTGGTGTGTGAAGTAACTGTGAGCCACAGAGGACTCAGCAATCCCGTTCCCGGGTAACAGAACTATCAAAGCCTTTAGGTGAGGAAAGGCTGAAGAAAGAAAGGAGGTGAAGGAACAACAAAGAGTCTGCAGCAGCAACTAGCACTAACTTACGCAAGAGAGAGCGAGAAGAGAAGGCATCGCGAGAAGTGATCACGAAGTGATCCTAGCTACAAGCTCACAAACATAACCCCTCCGTGTTCAACTCCCGAATCCCTATTCGGAAATTGACAGTCACGGAACACACGCTGGTAGTGTATTAGAATCAATGTGTCAAGTTTTCTACAACCGGAATTAACAAGCTCCCATCTGCCACATAACCGCGGGCACGGCTTTCGAAAGTTCAAACCCTGCAGGGGTGTTCCAACTTGACCCATTACAAGCCCACGATCCGCGGAGTCGCAACTCCAAAGTGGGAAGACCCGAGTATCCTCGGAATCCCGTGCTCAAGATATACCGAGCTAAGGTAAGGCTAATCCAGCAAATCCTCCCGGCGTGCCGACACCCTGATAGTAGCTGCGCGTATCTCGTCTCAGGCCACGACCGGATGGGACAAGCTACAGGTTTTTACCAAACCTTGAGTTTCCTCGAGGTGGCCCCGCAGGTTGCCCGTTTCGGACCAACACTCATGTGGAGCACTGGCCCGGGGTTGTTGATTAAGAAAGAGGGTTAATTACTCCCTATGCATGTTTAGTTTGTTATTAGGCAAATAGTACCAATGTTGGGATTTGCTGGAAAAGACTTAGCACATAGCGGTTTATCGAGGGGGTCCCATACACCCCAACCGTGTTAGGAACGCATAATCAAGGAACATAAAACCGGCTTATACGGATCCTAACGGCATGAGTGGAACAAAACACCAAGCAAAAGGCTTAGCCTTCCACCCTTGCCAATATATATGTGATTTCAGTTAAAGCATTTATATAGTGTGATATAACCCAACCAAACTTCAACATGGAGCAAGCATCTTCACTTCACCTGCAACTAGCAACGCTATAAGAAGGGCTGAGCGAAGCGTACTTAGCCAAGCAACGGTTTGCGTAGGTAGGGTGGTTAAACATGGCAATTGGTTACAAGTAGGAGGCTGACAAGAAGAACATGGGCATCGAGGCAAAACTATAGATCGAGACTACTAGCAATAGACAAAGATAGTAATGTTATCGGGGTTCGGTCATCTTGCCTGAAGAGAAGACGTTCGGATCGAAAGAAGGGTCCTCGTGCTCAAACTCGTTGGAAACCTCGTGCTCAACCTCGTTGGAAAACTCGTGCTCAACTTCCGGGTCTAAACAAGACAAACACACCAAGCACCAATCAACACGATGCAATGCGCACTCGAAAAACATGAATGCATGATGGATGCACTAGTGATGCACATGGAGCACGGAAAACATCACTCAAGCAAAACACCTCAAAACAAGATAACAACCTGATATTATTAATCTACACAGAAAATCACCCAAGTTTGATATAAGATTCGCTGAAATCGGAGTTACGGGCTAAAAGTTATGCCCGAAACAAGATTTGAGCGAAAACTGCAAATTACAGCAACATAGCAACTTGGGAGCTCAAAATAATTAAGCTCCAGCACCCAAAAAGCATGGCAAAGGACTTGAACATAAACTAGATATAAAGTACAGCAACTAGGTCCAAAGTGCACCCCCAACGGAGTCACGGATCACTAGCAATGATCTTGGACATATTGAACTTTGAAATAAAATTCTGGCAGCAGAATTTTATTGAAAGTTTGGAGCAAAAGATAAACATGCTACAGCCACTCAAATGGACATGTGAGGACATGGATGGAAAGACAACAATATATACTTCATGGAACAATCAAAATCCACCCCAAAACTATCATGCTTTGTCCTACAACATCACACGAACATGGCATCGGAACGTTACATATTTCAGACTTAGTGAAATTTCACTAAGTCCTAAAACAGCAACATCACCATAGCATCAAAAAGAGCATGTTTAAGTCACCTCGAAACTAAACATGGCAAAGGGTAAGCACCTCATCAAAATACATATGACGGTGATCCCGAAACACACAAGCATGCATCAATGTGGTGAACACATCGATTACAACGAGCTCAACAAGGTGGCATTTCATAACAAGTAAAAACACAACATATGAACATGGCATCTTGCAACGATGATAACAAGGCAACAATAAATCTATCATGCAACCTATCACACCCAACACGTAGTTCGTGGCAAGACGAACACGTGGACATGTCATTTGCATCGTTTGGACAAACGAGCTAAAAGTTATCACAAGTCAAAGGTGGCATGAAAATAACACATAACAGCAGTTTATAACATCATACACTCTTGTAACAGCAAAACATGTGCCAAGATGACATCTAACATGCATGACTACAACAGGTAAAACGTAGAGGGCATCTCCACGAACATCTGGACATGCTACACGCGCAAAACGGAGCAACAGGCACCAAACTAGAGCAGTTTAAAGATTGCATCTCAGAACAGGAATAAAAGGACTTAGAGGGATTTAGGTCAACCTAGATCCAGATCTGGGCTGAGATGAACAGTGCGGCGGCCTGGAGGAACAGTAGCGCGGCCCGATCCGTCGCGCGGGGCGGCCCAGGCGCGCGGCGTCGGTGGCGAAGGGGCGGCGGCCCACGGGGGCGAAGCGGCGGCGGCCCACCGCGGCCGACGGAGGAGGAAGGAGGCGAGGCCCGCTAGGCGGCGGTGCGGCCCGGCTCGGCTCGGGAGTGGAGCCCGGTGGAGCTGGCCCGCGCGCGGGGCGGCGGCGACTTGGGCCGAGCCCAGGCGCTCGCGGGGAGGCGGCTGGAGGCCCGCTCGGGCGCTCGGCCTGGCGCGGCTGCGGCGCGGCCCGGAGACGCGAGGCGAGCGGGGACCAGATCGACGGAGGGAAGTGGCCTGGATCGCTGGCGCTGACCCCGGCGCGGACGAAGCGAAGGCCCGGTCGGTCGATCTCCTGGCGCGCTGACTTGGCCCGAACGAGGAATCGGTCGGGGCGCTCGATCTGCGGCTTCGACCGGATCTCTCGGGATCCGGGGAGAAAACAGAGGGAGGTCTTTGGGATCTGAGAAGAAAGGGAAAAAAAAAAGAGAGGGGAGGAAGAAGAAGGGAATGCCAACATAGACTAGGGGTCTATATATAGCGATTTAGACTAGGGTTTGGAGATTAGGGATGTTTAGGAGCCCTCCGATCTGATCCAACGGATCCGATCGCGGGAATGATTTAAAAGGACCAGACGGAGATGAAAGAATGCAACAGGGGTGTTTCCGGGACACGAAGTAAGGGCACTTCGGACCCACACGTACAACGGAGGGAAAAGTCAACGGAGTCCAAACGAGACGAGATTTGAGAGGCGGGTTGCACACAACAAAACAACAACACACAACACAACCTCGCGGCACACCGGTAACGAAAAACGCCCGAACAACAAAGTAGACCTACGGGACGTCACGGACACGTGAGTGAGCTCCGGAACACGAAACGGACAACGGGAAGAAACGCCACGAACCGGATGCAACCCACAACACAAATGCAATGCAATGCACATGTCTACATGATATGAATGAATGCCACACACTCACACAACAAAACGACGAAAGCCCGAAAGACAAAGAACCCGAAAAAGGAAATAGATGAAGCCGGAGATTTATTATAAGCCCAAAAGGGAAAGTATTACATCCGGGGCATTACACAACCGCTAAGTTTCTGGCGCCGTTGGCACCTACTTGTTAACCCTCGGAGTCTCATGGGATTCGATCTTGGTATCTTTGCCAAGGGAAATTTGCCGCTGCGCTACATCTCAACCTTCCACTTGGGGTAACCAACGAGGGGCGAGAAGCCATCAAGCAAAGTTTCTGGCGCCGTTGCCGGGGACTCCACTCTTGAAGATAGGGGAGTTGCACGCTATCTTTTATCTTTGCTTTTTAGTCTTGTTAGTTTACCTTTCGGTTTTTGCTTTAGTGTCCCTTACCAAAAATCACAAAAATAGTTACCTTGCTTGCTGCTGCTATGGGTTCCACCGAGAACACCAAGTTGTGTGACTTCACTAGTCATAACAACAATGACTTTATCTGCACGCCTATTGCTACACCTGCCACTTCAGCACCTTCTTATGAGATTAAACCTGCTTTACTGAACCTAGTTATGAAAGATCAATTCTCCGGTGCTGGAGATGATGCTGCTTTGCACTTAAATAATTTTGTTGAGCTCTGTGATATGCAAAAGTACACAGAAATAGATGGTGATATTGTTAAGCTTAAGCTTTTTCCTTTCTCCTTGAGAGGAGGAGCTAAAATCTGGTTTCAATCCTTGCCTAGGAATAGTATAGATTCTTGGGACAAGTGCAGGGATGCCTTTATTGGGAAGTACTATCCCCCTGCTAAAATTATCCAACTAAGGAGTAACATAATGAATTTTAAACAATTGGATAATGAACACGTTGCCCAAGCTTGGGAACACATGAAATCTCTTGTCAAGAACTGCCCTACTCATGGTTTGACTACTTGGATGGTTATCCAAACTTTTTATGCAGGCTTGAACTTTACCTCGCGGAACTTGCTAGATTCGGCCGCGAGAGGAACCTTTATGTCAACTACACTTGGTGCTGCCACGAGGCTTCTCGATGAGATGATGACCAATTATTCCCAATGGCACACCGAACGCGCTCCAACAGGTAGGAAGGTAAACTCTGTCGAGGAGATTTCCTCCCTAAATGAAAAAGTTGACTTGATCATGTCTCTACTTTCCAAGCAATCTTCTATTGATCCTCATGATGTTCCTTTAAATTCTTTGATTGCTCAAGATCAAGTAGATGTGAACTTTATCTCTAGAAACAATTTCAATAACAATGCTTATAGGAGTAATTTTGGTAGCAACCCTAGACCGTTCCCCTCTAATTCCTATGGGAACAACAATGCTTATCCTAGCACCAAGAACTCCACTTCTGAACTAGAGATTATGCTTAAAGACTTCATCACTACCCAAAAGGCCTTCCATAAGAGTGTAGAAGAAAAACTAGACAAACTAGATAATCTCTCTTTGAAGGTAGACAATTTAGCCCATGAGGTAGAGTTGCTTAAAATTAGAACTTCTCCTCTTGAGGAGAGGAAGACCACTCCTATGAATGCTATTCAAGTGCAAATTAATGAAAACATTAGGATGATGGCTAAACTTAAAGAGAGATGGGCTAGAGAAAAGGAGGAAGAAGATAGAATTAACAGCCTTCCTACCCACCACACTGTTGCTACTATCCAAGTTGTTGAGGATATCCAAACTCTTAGCACCCAATGCACTCCTAGTCCCATTGGACCTATTAATGGTGATGCTATGACCTCATCCGTAGAAGAAGAAACTCCTATGACCATAGAAGCTACCAAACAAGTGAGCCTAAAGGACACCACTACCACTTTACTTGATAGTAGTGACCTTGATTTTGATAATTGCACCCTTTCTGAAGTTATTGATTTTCTTCACAAGATGTCTAGAGATACCAACACTAGCACGCTTAATCTTGCCTTCACGGAGCATATCACTAATGCTCTTATCAAAGCTAGGGAGGAGAAGCTTAGGGTAGAAGCCTCCATACCTAGAAAGCTAGAAGATGGTTGGGATCCTATGATTAAAATTAAGTGGAATAACTTCTCTTGCTATGCTTTATGTGATGTTGGAGCTAGTACCTCCGTTATGCCCAAAAGAATGCATGATATGCTTGAATTGAAACCTTTTGATCCTTGTTCTTTTGGCGTCTGTCTTGTTGATTCTTCCGTAAAGAAACCTTTGGGGAAGATCGACGATGTTCTTATCATTGTCAATGACAATTATGTTCCCGTTGATTTTAGTATTATGGATATTGAATGTGAACCTTCATGTCCAATTATTTTGGGACGTCCTTTTCTTCGCACCGTTGGTGCTATCATTGACATGAAAGAGGGGAATATAAAATTCCAATTCCCTCTCAAGAAAGGGATGGAACACTTCCCTAGAAAGAAGATTAAGTTGCCTTTTGAGTCTGTTACACGGGCTAGCTATTCTCTCACTCTTGATAAAACTTGATTTTCTCCTTTTGCATCATGCCTAGCTTAAAGGCATAAAAGAAAGCGCTTTTGGGAGGCAGCCCACAATGAATAAGGTTTTATTTTTGCTTTTGTTGTGTCTTGATGTTTGTTACTACAGTAGCACCGTCATTGTATCTTTTCTTTTCAGCTTTGTGCCAAGTTTAGCCTCCGATTGCAAGAAAGTTCAAAAGTTGTGACGTGCTGTCCAGAAAACAGATTCTGTCCTTGGACAGAAAAATTCGAATAAAATCACCGGATCATCTTTTTGATCTGAATTTTTTTGACAGCGTGCTCTATACAATTGGCTTTCGAGCGTCTGTTCTGAGTTTTTTGATTTGAGTTGCAGAAGTGCCCCAAAAAAATTATTTACTACCTGCTGGTCTGTTTTTCACAGATTCTGTCCTGTTTTGTCTTTTCTTCGTTTTGCAAACCTTGAGCTTGCTTTTTCTTTGCAAAAACCTTTTGCCAATCTTGAGAAACATTAGCTCTTCAAGATTATCTTTATTTCCAGTAGGAAAAAATTATTTTATTGTGGGTACTAACCTCGCTAATCAGATTATGATGAGTTATGTATGAAGGGAGTTTTCAAGTGTGCGAGGGAAGATGATAAAAGAAGATTCAGGAGGGTCAAACGCTCAAGCTTGGGGATGCCCCCGTGCACCCCCAAGAAATATTCAAGAAGACTCAAGCGTCTAAGCTTGGGGATGCCCCCATGCATCCCCTTCTCCATCAACAATTATCAGTTCGTCTTTCATTCCACTATATTTTTATCACTTCATGCGTTATGTGCTATGCTTGGAGCGTCTTGCTCTTAGTTTCCTTTTTAGTTTTCTTTAGCTTTGCTTGTTGTTCATAACAAGTTAGAACCCAGCTTTCTTTGTGTGGGAGAGAAACACGCTCCACTTCAACCTAGAACACAACATAGGATTTTCATGCTTATCTTTGCTGTGTGTGTTCTTTGTCTTTCCATAGCTGCTGTCATGTTTAGCTCTTAGTTTTCATGCTTTTCTTTTTAAAGAGCTTTTGTTTAGTTGGTTGCTGAACTCTCTTGAGTTTTCATATTTATCTTGTTAAGAGAGTTTGCCTGTTGCACTGAGTTGTGTGTCTTAACTTAAAGTAGGTAATCGAGGTTGCTATTTAATTTTAGTAGTAACTTGCAATAGTTTTGAGGTATTGCCATGAGTAATGTCTGAACTTTTGGTGTCAAGAGCTTTAGCCTATAAGTGATAGATGTCGTATTTTGGGCAATCCGTGTTTATTTTCGAAAACCTACAAATTTGAGAACTTTAGCTACTAAATGGATCACTAATCTTTGGAGGGATCGAATATTACAGTACACTCACGTACCATGAGCCGAGGGTGCGCAAGGATAACCAAACCCCCATACACTCCTCCTCGGGGTACTTGTCTCTTTGTGAACCTCCTAATTAGATTGAGAGTTACCGATAATAAGTGCATGAGTTCTTCGGACTAATGTGAGTATTCAAAAGTTGACACCTCCACCTAGCCATATTTTTCTAGCCTCTTTGGTACCGTGCATTGCCCTTTCTCACCTCGAGAGTTGGCGCATACTTCGCCGGTGCATCCAAATCCTTGGCACAATACACTCTGTCATCATAAGCCTCATTATATCCTTCCTCAAAACAGCCACCATACCTACCTATCAAGGCATTTCCATAGCCTTTCCGAGATACATTGCCATGCAACATCCATCTTCTCATGACTTGATCTTCATGTCATACATGCTTTTTGCTTGATCGATGAGCCGCATGCTAGTTGGGCCTTGCCCTAATCATTGCTACATGACGCGCTAGTATCATTGCATATCCTGCTACACTGGCAGAGGCATACATTTGCATACATCATGATAGTTTCATTTTCTTTATGTTGAGTACTTTTGTAAAGTGTGAAAGATCTTCTATACTGCTTGTAATATATAGAGTGTTGCCCCTAAAGTGAGGAAAAGGTCCCAAAGAGGACAAATCAAAAGATCCCAAAGAGGACAAAATCAAAAGATCCCAAAGAGGACAAATGAGAGTTAAATAGAAAGAGCCATTGAGGCCACAAAAAATAAAAAATAAAAAGAGAAAAAGAGAAAAAGAAATAAAAAGAGAGAAGGGGGCACACTACTATTTCCTTTTGAGAGATCCACACTCGTACTCCATCTTATACCTTGTACTCCATAGAGATTATCATTCATGCATATAGCTATGTGGGGACCTTCACACTATAGAACTTGGCTTGTATATTCCAATGATGAGCCTCCTCAAAAGAGCTCTAGGTCTTCTTGAGCAAGCAAGTTGGATGCACCCCCACTAGTTCCATTGGAGAGCTTACCTTAGCTCATATGTGCATCCGTTGCATGGCAATCCCTACTCCTGACATCATATCTATCATTTGGCTTTCTCTCGCCTATGATTGTCCTCATTGATGTGAGCCTTTCACACCTTTTTTGTCTTCCCCCTCCATCATTTTTCTCTTTTTGCCATCCTAAGTGTCAACTTTCTTGCTTACGCTCATCCATTGCATGAGTGCTCAAAATATCGAAAGGGAGTGGATCATTTTGACTTGTACCTGGCTGACGGTCTGGGGATGAGTCAAGATAAGATTCCAAAGAAGACCAAGTGTGAAACTTTAGTAGATTAAGTTCTCAACAATACAAAAACTATGTTTTACTCTCTCATATATCCCTATCCCCTTTCTTGCACGCAAACACCATTTGGAGACATTCGAGTCACGGACAGCGAGAGCTCTTGCACCTTTATGTTCTTATGTTGCTTGTTACAATGCTAATATAGACTCTTGCTTGTTATGACTTGAATTGAATTACATGCCTTGATTGCTTTACTTAAAAAGTTCTTATATGGTTGGTAGCATGTCACCACAGAAATTATGCTTGTTATCATTTACCTACTCGAGGACGAGCAGGAATTAAGCTTGGGGATGTTGATACGTCCAAAACGTATCTATAATTTCTGCTTGCTCCATGCCTCTTTTGTGTGATATTGCTATGATATTTATGCACTTCCATACACTTTTGATCATATTTGGACTAACCTATTAACTCAGTGCACCACAGTGCCAGTTCTTGTTATCTGCTGTTTTTCTATTTCAGGTTTCCCCCATATTAAAAGTGCTCCAAAAATTCCGGGAAAAATACAGGAAAAATTAGCGTACAGGAAGCTTCGAGAAGAACCAAAGCGGGGCCACAGGGGAGCCAGGGGTGGCCCAGGCGGCCACCTGGCGCGGCCCCACCCCTGCTTGGGGCCCCGGCTCCGCCTCTGGTGACCCCCCTTCGCATATATATTCCTCTCGTCCCGAAACCCTCGAGGACGGAACCCTTTTTCGCGATCTTGCCTCTGTTCCGCCGCCGCAGCGCTTCCAAGATCGGGAGCATAAGGAGAACTCTTCTCGGCACCCTGCCGGAGGGGAGAACCACCACCGGGAGCTTCTCCACCACCATCG
This sequence comes from Secale cereale, assembly GCA_902687465.1. Taxonomy (NCBI): domain Eukaryota; kingdom Viridiplantae; phylum Streptophyta; class Magnoliopsida; order Poales; family Poaceae; genus Secale; species Secale cereale. Next base: position 251,425,269 of record LR738710.1, read on the forward strand.
ACGCTTCCCGGATGAGTCGTGAGTAGTCCCCCTTGGACCATGGGTCCATGATCAGTAGCTATGTGATGTTCTCCTCCCCTCTCTGTTCTTCATGGTTTAGACCTCGTGAGCTGCCCTACATGATCGAGGCACATATGTAATATTTCTGCTGTTGCTATCCTGAGTTTGCTGGGATCTGATGGATTATGAGACTATGTTCAGATTGTGTTTGAGTAATATATTTGATTCACCTCTTTTATATTTATGTTCTTGAGTAATTCTTGCATGTTCTCCGTTGCTGTTTATTGCTTTGGCCAAGTAGTAGGTAGTAACTCCAAGAGGGGGCGTTATGCTCGATTGTGGGTTCATGCCCCCTGATGACTAGCTTGAGTGACAGAAACATGAGTCTAGGGGATGTGCTGTTGCCACAAGGGGGAAAACAACGGTGCTTGTACTTGCGGGTGCAAGGATTGTTTACTTTACGCAAAGTTCTTTTAATGCATTTGTCTGTTGTTTTGAGTCTACACTTTGGGTGGGATTCGCAACTTAATACCATCGAGATGTTCTGGATAGATATCTCAAGGTGGATGATTAGTAGTAGATGCAGATGGATTTCGGTCTACTTGCCTTGGCGTACCGCCCATGCTTTTGAGCCTCTACCTTTCTTTGCAGCATAGTTAGCATTGGTTTGCGCACATAATCCTGTCAATTGCCCAGCTGTAATTTGTTTACCTCGCTTTGTTGTTTTATCGTCTTTTGGGAGAGAGACATCACTAGTGAACATCATGGGACCCCGGTCCATATTACCACCACTGATCACACCCGCTATTTACTTCCTGTTTCTATTTCCTAGTTGCAGTCATAGCTATCATTATTATCTCTTGTGTTTGATCCTTTGTAAACGACAAGGCCGGAGGGATTGACAACCTCTCTGTACTCGTTGGGAGCAAAGTTATTTGTATCTGTGTGCAGGTCCTGTCAACCGCTAAGTTTCTGGCGCCGTTGGCACCTACTTGTTGACCCTCAGAGTCTCACGGGTTTCGATCCTTGGTATCTTTGCCAAGGGAAATTTGCCGCTGCACTACATCTCAACCTTCCACTTGGGGTAACCAACGAGGGGCGATAAGCCATCACTCCTCCTCCGATTCTGACTCCGGCTCCGTCTCCGAGTCGGCGGCTCCCCCATTGGTGGTGGGGGCGGCGTTGCTTTCCAGGAAGTTGGCCCCGGGGGGCAGAGGCCGGTCGGCTGCTCCGCCGTTGGCCGAGCGCGGCTTGTGTAGGGTTTCTCGTCGTCATCGGAAATCTGGTAAGTTCACCCTCCCGTCTCCGGCTCGCAGGATCATTGGCTCTTCGTCGTGCGCTGGTGCGGCGGGCTCTGCCGCTTTGCTCCCACTCGGATCATCGGGCATCCCTCCGTCTCTCCTCTCCCTGGTTCTGGCGGCGTCGGCGGCGGCTCGCCGTGAGGTGGGGGTCGGGCGGCCGACGGCGGAGCAAACCCTAGATCTGGCGACCCCCTTGGATGCTTGTGAGACGATGGGGCGGTTAGAAGACGTGGGCCCTGGCTCGGTCTTGGATGGGCCGCGTGTGGCCCCTCCACTCGAATCGTTGTCTGAATTCCCCCTCCCCCACCTTGGGCCCTGGGTCATAGGTGCCGGTTTCTTCTGCCCTCCCTGCCCCTTGGCCCTCGTGGCCTGCTCGACCCCTTTGGGTTCTGCTCGCTCGGGGTACTTATGGGTGCGGAAAGGCTCTCTTCCCCCATTTCTAGGGTTTCTTGCCTCCTCTGCTGCCCTCCGTAGGCGTCACGCCTGTCGGTGCAACAAACCATGTGTTTGTTGCCCAGACTATGCATAGGCACAAGACCAAGATTGAAGCACCAGCCCCAGCCAAAGTACAAGGAATCAAGAGGAATGAAGAACCAGCTCAGAGCAGAGAGACCAAAGCCAAACCAAAGGAGCAGTACATCACCAAGAGAAGGGCCTCCCTTGCCGAGCAGGCGAGCCCACCCCCGAAGCAGATAGCAGAAATGCTCCCGCAGGGCCTGCCGGGGGATCACGGAGGCCAAACCGCCCTACCAAACACTCAAGCACGACCCACGTCGTCAATCAATGCGGTGTCAAGCCGCGAGATGATTAAGTGGCAGCCATTAGCCACATGGTAGCCAGTTCCTACAGGAAGAACATGAAGATGACACCCATCCTGCGACGTGCCAAGCAGACAGACACGGAGCTGGCGGGATAGCCCGGCAAGGCTTGCCGGGCAGCCAACGATGTGATGTTAAGCGGCGCATTTAATGCGCCCTATTGATACGTCTCCAACGTATCTATAATTTTTTATTGTTCCATGCTATTATATATGATGTTTTGGATGTTTAATGGGCTTTATTACAATACTTGTGGTGACATTCATAGAAAATAACACCTTAAGACACAAATCAACCAAAACCCTAATGTCACCTAGATACTCCAATGTCACCACAAGTATCCGCGGGTATGATTATACGATATGCATCACACAATCTCAGATTCATCTATTCCAACCAACACAAAGAACTTCAAAGAGTTCCCCAAACTTTCTACCGGAGAGTCAAGACGAAAATGTGTGCCAACCCCTATGCATAGATTCCCAAGGTCACAGAACCCGCAAGTTGATCACCGAAACATACATCAAGTGAATCAATAGAATACCCCATTGTCACCACAGGTATCCCACGCAAGACATACATCAGGTGTTCTCAAATCCTTAAAGACTTAATCTGATAAGATAACTTCAAAGGGAAAACTCAATCCATTACAAGAAGGTAGAGGGGGAGAAACGTCATAAGATCCAACTATAATAGCAAAGCTCGCGATACATCAAGATCATGCCATATGAAGAACACGAGAGAGAGAGAGAGAGATCAAACACATAGCTACTGGTACATACCCTCAGCCCCGAGGGTGAACTACTCCCTCCTCATCATGGAGAGCGCCGAGATGATGAAGATGGCCACCGGTGATGATCCCCCCCTCCGACAGGGTGCCAGAACAGGGTCCCGATTGGTTGTTGGTGGCTACAGAGGCTTGCGGCGACGGAACTCCCAATCTAGGTTTCTTTTCGGGGGTTTCTGTATTTATAGGAATTTTTGGCGTCGAGAACAAGTCAGGTGGGTCTTCGAGGCATCCACGAGGCAGGGGGCGCGCCCTCCACCCTCGTGGATGGCCCGGTACTCTTTTGGCCAAACTCTTTTACTTCGGGGGCTTCTTTTGGTCCATAAAAAATCACAAAAATTGGCAGGTCAATTGGACTCCGTTTGGTATTCCTTTTCTGTAAAACTCAAAAACAAGGAAAAAACAGAAACTGGCACTGGGCTCTAGGTTAATAGGTTAGTCCCAAAAACCATATAAAATAGCATATAAATGCATATAAAACATCCAAGATGGATAATATAATAGCATGGAACAATCAAAAATTATAGATACGTTGGAGACGTATCAAGCATCCCCAAGCTTAATTCCTGCTCGTCCTCGTGTAGGTAAATGATAAAAACATATTTTTTTTATGTGGAATGCTACCTAACATATTTATAAATTTAATCTTCTCTATTGTGGCAAGAATATTCAGATCCATAAGATTCAAAACAAAAGTTTAATATTGACATAAAAACAATAATACTTCAAGCATACTATCAAAGCAATTATGTCTTCTCAAAATAACATGGTCAAAGAAAGATATCCCTACAAAATCGTATAGTGTGGCTATGCTCTATCTTCATCACACAAAATATTTAAATCATGCACAACCCCGGTTTCAGCTAAGAAATTGTTTCATACTTTAGTATTCTCAAACTTTCTCAACTTTCACGCAAATACACGAGCGTGAGACATGGACATAACACTATAGTGGAATAGAATGGTGGTTGTGGAGAAGACAAAAAGGGAGAAGATAATCTCACATCAACTAGGTGTATCAACGGGCTATGGAGATGCCCATCAATAGATATCAATGTGAGTGAGTAGGGATTGCCATGCAATGGATGCACTAGAGCTATAATTTTATGAAAGCTCAAAAAGAAACTAAGTGGGTGTGCATCCAACTTGCTTGCTCATGAAGACCTAGGGCATTTGAGGAAGCCCATCATTGGAATATACAAGCCAAGTTATATAATGAAAAATTCCCACTAGTATATGAAAGTGACAACATAGGAGACTCTCTATCATGAAGATCATGGTGCTACTTTGAAGCACAAGTGTGGTAAAAGGATTGTAGCGTTGCCCTTTCTCTATTTTTCTCTCATTTTTTGGGCCCTCTCTTTTTTTGGCCTCTTTTTATTTATTTATTTATTATTATTTTTCGTCGGAGTCTCATCCCGACTTGTGGGGAAATCATAGTCTCCATCATCCTTTCCTCACTGGGACAATGCTCTAATAATGATGATCATCACACTTTTATTTACTTACAACTCATGAATTACAATTCGATACTTAGAACAAGATATGACTCTATATGAATGCCTTCGGTGGTGTACCGGGATGTGCAATGAATCAAGAGTGACATGTATGAAAGAATTATGAACGGTGGCTTTGCCAAAAATACGATGTCAACTACATGATCATGCAAAAGCAATATGATAATGATGGAGCGTGTCATAATAAACAGAACGGTGGAAAGTTGCATGGCCATATATCTCGAAATGGCTATGGAAATGCTATAATAGGTAGGTATGGTGGGTGTTTTGAGGAAGGTATATGGTGGGTGTATGGTACCGGCGAAATTTGCGCGGCACAAGAGAGGCTAGCAATGGTGGAAGGGTGAAAGTGTGTATAACCCATGGACTCAACATTAGTCATAAAGAACTCACATACTTATTGCAAAAATATATTAGTCATCGAAACAACGCACTACACGCATGCTCCTAGGGGAAGGGTTGCTAGGAGTTAACCATCGCGCGATCCCCACCTCCACTCATAAGGAAGACAATCAATAAATAAATCATGCTCCAACTTCATCTCATAACGGTTCACCATACATGCATGCTACGAGAATCACAAACTTTAGCACAAGTATCTCTCAAATTCACAACTACTCCACTAGCATGACTCTAATATCACCATCTTCATATCTCAAAACAATCATAAATGATCAAACTTCTCATAGTATTCAATGCACTTTATATGAAAGTTTTTATTATATCCCTCTTGGATTCCTATCATATTAGGACTAAATTTATAACCAAAGAAAATTACCATGCTGTTTAAGAATCTCAAAATAATATAAGTGAATCATGAGAGTTCATCAATTTCTTCAAAATAAAACCACCGTCATGCTCTAAAAGATATAAGTGAAGCACTAGAGCAAATGACAAACTACTCTAAAAGATATAAGTGAAAATCAATGAGTAGTTGAATAATTATGTAACTATGTGAAGAATCTCTAAAATTTAAGAATTTAAGATCTTGGGATATTATTCAAACAGCAAGCAAAACAAAATAAAATAAATTGACGCTCCAAGCAAAACACATATCATGCGGTGAATAAAAATATAGCTCCAAGTAAGGTTACCGATGAACTAAGAAGAAAGAGGGGATGCCTTCCGGGGAATCCCCAAGCTTAGGATCTCTGTTGTCCTTTAATATTACCTTGGGGTGCCTTTGGAATCCCCAAGCTTAGGCTCTTGCCACTCCTTATTCCATAGTCTATCGAATCTTTACCCAAAACTTGAAAACTTCACAACACAAAACTCAACAGAAAACTCGCAAGCTCCGTTAGTATAAGAAAAAAAATCACCACTTTTGGTACTGTTCTTAACTCATTATTTATTTATATTGGTGTAATATCTAATGTATTCCAACTTCTCTATGGTTCATACCCTCCGATACTACTCATCGATTCATCAAAATAAGCAAACAACACATAGAAAACAAAATCTATCAAAAACAGAACAGTCTATAGTAATATTTAACTCTCGAATACTTCTATAACTCCAAAAATTCTGAAATAAATTGGTGGACGTGTGGAATTTGTATATTAATGTTCTGAAAAAATAATAAACTTAAAAGCACTGTTCTATAAAAAAATACAACTAATCTTGTGAACGCAAAGTTTCTGTTTTTTACAGCAAGTTCACATTAACTTTCACCCAAGTCTTTCCAAAGGTTCTACTTGGCACTTTATTGAAACAAAAACTATAAAACATGATTACTACAGTAGATTAATCATGTGAACACACAAAATCAGTAGGGGAAAATATTGGGTTGTCTCCCAACAAGCACTTTTTCTTTAATGCCTTTTAGCTAGGCATGATGATTTCAATGATGCTCGCATAAAAGATAAGAATTGAAACATGATACGTCTCCAACGTATCTATAAGTTTTGATTGTTCCATGCTATTATTTATGAAGTCTTGGATGTTTAATGGGCTTTATTATACACTTTTATATCACTTTTGGGACTAACCTACTAACCCAAAGGCCCAGTCCAGATTGCTGTTTTTTGCATGTTTCAGGGTTTTGCAGAAAAAGAATGTCAAACGGAGTCCAAACGGAATGAAACCTTCGCGAGAGATATTTTTGGAGAAAATCACGCACAGGGAACTTGAGAACCATGTCAGGGGAGCATCGAGGTGCCCACGAGGGTGGGGGCGCGCCCCCCTTCCCAGGGCGCGCCCCCTACCTCGTGAGCCCCTCGAGCGTCCCCCGGTGTCCTCCTTCTTCCTATATAAGTCTACATACCCCGAAACCTTCGACAACAGAGAGAAAACCCTAATTCCACCGCTGTAACTTTCTGTTCCCGTGAGATCCCATCTTGGAGCCTGTTCCGGAGCTCCACCGGAGGGGGATCCATCATGGAGTTCATCATCATCATCATCATCATCGCCCTCACCATGAGTTGTGAGTAGTTTACCACAGACCTTCGGGTCCATAGCTAGTATCTAGATGGCTTCTTCTCTCTCTGGATCTCAATACAAAGTTCTCCTCGGTCTTCGAGGAGATCTATTTGATGTAATCTCTTTTTGCGGTGTGTTTGCCGAGATCCGATGAATTGTGAGTTTATGATCAAGATTATCTATGGAAGATATTTGGTTCTTCTCTGAACTTTTTATGTGTGCTCATAATATCCTTGCAAGTCTCTTCGAATTATTGGTTTGGTTTGGCCTACTAGATCTATAGTTCTTGCAATGGGAGAAGTGCTTGGCTTTGGGTTCAATCTTGCGGTGTCCTTTCCCAGTGACAGTAGGGGCAGCAAGGCATGTATTGTATTGTTGCCATCGAGGATAAAAAGATGGGGTTCATATCATATTGCTTGAGTTTATCCCTCTACATCATGTCATCTTGCTTAAGGCGTTACTCTGTTCTTATGAACTCAATACACTAGATGCATGCTGGATAGCGGTCGTTGTGTGGAGTAATAGTAGTAGATGCCGGCAGGAGTCGGTCTACTTGTCTCGGACGTGATGCCTATATACAATGATCATGCCTAGATAGTCTCATAATTATTCACTTTTCTATCAATTGCTCGACAGTAATTTGTTTACCCACTGTAGAATATCGCTATCATGAGAGAAGCCACTAGAGAACACTATGGCCCCCGGGTCTATTCTCAACATATCAATCTACATCTACTTTACGTTTATCGCTTTTATTTGTTGTTCTTATAAACTAAAAATACCAAAAATATAAACTATCATCTCTATCAGATCTCACTTTCGTAAGTGACCGTAAAGGGATTGACCACCCCTTATCGCGTTGGCTGCGAAGTTCTTATTTGTTTGTGCAGGTGCGAGGGACTCGCGCGTGATCTCCTACTGGATTAATACCTTGGTTCTCAAAAACTGAGGGAAATACTTATGCTACTATGTTGCATCTCCCTTTCCTCTTTGAGGTAATACAATGCAAGCTCGAGAAGTAGCAAGAAGAATTTCTCGCGCCGTTGCCGGGGAGGCTTACGCAAAAGTCATATACCAAGTACCTATTACAAACCCTTATCCTTCGCATTACATTTTTGCCTCTCGTTTTCCTCTCCCCCACTTCACCCATGCCGTTTATTTGCCCTTCTTTTGTCGTGTGTTTACCATTCGCTTGCCTCTTGTTTGCTTGTGTGCTATGTGCCCTCAATTAGCTTGCATCTTCGCTTGCTAAAGTATGAATCATCATCCACTTGCTAATCTCTTTAAGAGATCCAATTATGTTGAACCTATTGCTAGTGAGCTGCGTACACTAGATTATCTTTATGGGGTTTTGCTTGAAATTTATGAATCTGAAAATTGTGAGGAATTGTTAAAAGAAAAAGTGATTCATGATAGCTTGTTAAATAAAAAGCATGATTGCAATGATGCTATTATTTTAAATTCTATTAATGTCAATTGTGTTAATGACATGCAAAACCCTAAGCTTGGGGATGCTAGTATTGTTATGTCCACCACTTGTTGCTATGATCATGATTGGGGTGATGATTCTTATGATCCTGAAAATTTATTTAAACCCCATCATGAATATGAGATTGATAATAATGTTTGCCATAACATTGAAAGCGGATTTGAAAGAGTGTCAACTTTTGATCCCACCACTTTATATATTGATCAACCTTATGATTTTTTTGATAAAAGTGGGCTTGGAGAAGCAATGACTTTGTTCTATGTTAATCCCACTATTTTGAATGAGTGTCAACTTCGCATGCATGTGGACCGTGTTGAGAATATGTTATGTGATAGCTATTTTGTTTAATTTGATCATGATACTACATGCAATTATTATGAGAGAGGGAAATATGGTTGTAGAAATTCTCATGTTACTAAATTACCTCTCGTTATGTTGAGATTGCTATTGTTTCTTTCTCCTTCCTTGCATATGCTAGATCTTGCTTGTCTTGGTAATTTGTTTTCCTATAAGATTCCTATGCATAGGAAGTATGTTAGACTTAGATGTGTTTGTCACATGTCTTATGATGCTCTCTTTGTGCTTCAATCCTTGTCTTTCATGTGAGCATCATTGAATTCTCAAGCCTATCTTAATGGCTGTAAAGAAAGAGCTTGTTGGGAGGCAACCCAATTTTATATTTTTTTGTTTTTGCTGCTGTTAGGGAATAAATATTGCATCTAGCCTCTGTTTAGATGTGGTTTCATGTTTTGTTTAGTGTTTGTGCCAAGTAGAACCTTTGGGAAGACTTGTGTGAAGTTTATATGATCTTGTTGTGAAAAACAGAATCATTAGCGCTCGCTAAAGTGGTCGTCAGATTTTATTGAGCGTGCTATTTAGTTGATTATTTTTGCAGATGATTAGTAGATAAATTACGCAAATTTACCAATTTAGTTTGAATTTTTTGGAGTTCCATAAGTAGGCGAAACCTGCAGATTACTACAGACTGTTCTGTTTTTGACAGATTCTGTTTTTCGTGTGTTGTTTGCTTATTTCAATGCATCTATGAGTAGTATTAGAAGATATGAACCATATAGAAGTTGGAATACAGTAGGTTTAACACCAATATAAACAATGAATGAATTAATTGCTGCACCTTTGAGTAGTGGTTTGCTTTCTTATACTAACGGAGCTCACAAGAATTTTTGTCTAAGTTTTGTGTTGTGAAGTTTTCAAGTTTTTAGTATTGCTTTGATGGACTATGGAACAAGGAGTGGCAAAGGCCTAAGCTTGGGTATGCCCATGGCACCCCAAGTAAATTCTATATAATCAAAAGCCTAATCTTGGGGATGCCCCGGGAAGGCATCCCCTCTTTCGTCTTCATCCATCGGTAACTATACTTGGAGCTATATTTTTATTCGCAACATGATATGTGTTTTGCTTGGAGCGTCTTGTATAATTTGAGTCTTTACTTGTTAGTTTGTAACAATCATCCTTGCTGGACACACCTATTTGAGGGAGTTAATTATGGCCTAGAAATTGTTAGAACACTCTATGTGCTTCACTTATATCTTTTGATTTGAATAGTCTTTGCTCTAGTGCTTCACTTACATCTTTTAGAGCACGGTGGGGGTAATATTTTGTAGAAATTGTTGAACTCTCATGCTTCACTTATATCTATTTGAGAGTATATTAAAACAGCATGGTAGTGTGTTTAGGCTAAAGAAACTAGTCTTCACATGATAGACATCCAATGTCAATGTAGTAAAAAAATCACACTAAGTGCATTGAATAAGATGAGATGTTGGATGCTTGATAATTGTTTTGAGATATGAGGATAGTGATATTAGAGTCATGCTAGTGGAGTGATTATGAAATTGAGAAATATTTTTGGAGAAAATCACGTACAGGGAACTTGAGAACCACGTCAGGGGAGCATCGAGGCGCCCACAAGGGTGGGGGGCGCGCCCCCTACCTCGTGGGCCCCTCGAGCGTCCCCCGGTGTCCTCCTTCTTCCTATATAAGTCTATGTACCCTGAAACCTTCGACAACAGAGAGAAAACCCTAATTCCACCGCTGTAACCTTCTGTTCCCGTGAGATTCCATCTTGGAGCTTGTTCCGGAGCTCCACCGGAGGGGGATCCATCATGGAGTTCTTCATCATCATCATCATCGCCCTCACCATGAGTTGTGAGTAGTTTAGCACAGACCTTCGGGTCCATAGCTAGTATCTAGATAGCTTCTTCTCTCTCTCTCTGGATCTCAATACAAAGTTCTCCTCGGTCTTCGAGGAGATCTATTCGATGTAATCTCTTTTTACGGTGTGTTTGTCGAGATCGGATGAATTGTGAGTTTATGATCAAGATTATCTATGAAAGATATTTGGTTCTTCTCTGAACTTTTTATGTGTGCTCATAATATCCTTGCAAGTCTATTCGAATTATTGGTTTGGTTTGGCCTACTAGATCTATAGTTCTTGCAATGGGAGAAGTGCTTGGCTTTGGGTTCAATCTTGCGGTGTCCCTTCCCAATGACAGCAGGGGCAGCAAGGCACGTATTGTATTGTTGCCATCGAGGATAAAAAGATGGGGTTTATATCATATTGCTTGAGTTTATCCCTCTACATCATGTCATCTTGCTTAAGGTGTTACTCTTTTCTTATGTACTCAATACACTAGATGCATGCTGGATAGCGGTCGATGTGTGAAGTAATAGTAGTAGATGCAGGCAGGAGTCGGTCTACTTGTCTCGGACGTGATGCTTATATACAATGATCATGCCTAGATAGTCTCATAATTATTCACTTTTCTATCAATTGCTCGACAGTAATTTGTTTACCCGCCGTAGAATATCGCTATCATGAGAGAAGCCACTAGAGAACACTATGGCCCCCGGGACTATTCTCAACATATCAATCTACATCTACTTTACTTTTATCGCTTTTATTTTCTATTCTTATAAACTAAAAATACCAAAAATATAAACTATCATCTCTATCAGATCTCACTTTCGTAAGTGACCGTAAAGGGATTGACAACCCCTTATCGCGTTGGCTGTGAAGTTCTTATTTGTTTGTGCAGGTGCGAGGGACTCGCGCGTGGTCTCCTACTGGATTGATACCTTGGTTCTCAAAAACTGAGGGAAATACTTACGCTACTGTGCTGCAGCTCCCTTTCCTCTTCGAGGGAATACAACGCATGCTCGAGAAGTAGCAAAACATAACGGGAGCATCATGAAGAATATGACTAGCACATTTAAGTCTAACCCACTTCCTATGCATAGGGATTTTGTGAGCAAACAACTTATGGCAAGAATCAACTAGCATAGGAAAGCAAAACAAGCTAACTTCAAGATTTTCAAGACATAGAGAGGAAACTTGATATTATTGCAATTCCTACAAGCATATGTTCCTCCTTCATAATAAATTTCAGTAGCATCATGAATGAATTCAACAATATAAATATCACATAAAGCACTATTTTCATGATGCATAAGCATATAATTTTTATTACTCTCCACGTAAACAAATTTATTCTTATGAATAGTAGTGGAAGCAAACTCAACAAACTAACTATCATGTCAGGCATAATCCAATTGAAAATTAAAATCATGATGGCAAGTTTCATGGTTATCATTAATCTTTATAGCATACATGTCATCACAATAATTATCATAGATAGCAACTTTGTTCTCATAATCAATTGGAACCTCTTCCGAAATAGTGGATTCATCACTAAATAAAGTCATGACCTCTCCAAATCCACTTTCATAATTATCACAATATGATTCAACACCCTTCAAAATAGTGGGATCATACTTCCTAAAGTTGACACTCTTCCAAACCCACTTTCATCAATATAATCATCATAAATAGGAGGCATGCTATCATCAAAATAAATTTGATCATCAAAACTTGGGGGACTAAAAATATCATCTTCATCAAACATAGCGTCCCCAATCTTGTGGCTTTGCATATCATTAGCATCATGGATATTCAAAGAATTCACACTAACAACTTTGCAATCATGCTCATCATTCGTGTATTTAGTGCCAAACATTTTAATGCATTCTTCTTCTAGCACTTCAGAACAATTTTCCTTTCCATCATTTTCACGAAAGATATTAAAAAGATGAAGCATATGAGGCAACCTCAATTCCATTTTTTGTAGTTTTATTTAATAAACTAAACTAGTGATAAAACAAGAAACTAAAAGATTCAATTGCAAGATTTAAAGATATACCTTCAAGCACTAACCTCCCCGGCAACGGCGCCAGAAAAAAGCTTGATGTCTACTGCACAACCTTCTTCTTGTAGACGTTATTGGGCCTCCAAGTGCAGAGGTTTGTAGGACAGTAGCAAATTTCCCTCAAGTGGATGACCTAAGGTTTATCAATCTGTGGGAGGCGTAGGATGAAGATGGTCTCTCTCAAACAACCCTGCAACTAAATAACAAAGAGTCTCTTGTGTCCCCAACACACCCAATACAATGGTAAATTGTATAGGTGCACTAGTTCGGCGAAGAGATGGTGATACAAGTGCAATATGGATGGTAGATACAGGTTTTTGTAATATGAAATTATAAAAACAGGATGGTAACAAGTAATAAAAGTGAGCGAAAATGGTATTGCAATGCTTTGAAACAAGGCATAGGGTTCATAATTTCACTAGTGCAAGTTCTCTCAACAAGGATAACATAATTAGATCATATAATAGTCCCTCAACATGCAACAAAGAGTCACTCCAAAGTCACTAATAGCGGAGAACAAACGAAGAGATTATTGTAGGGAACGAAACCACCTCAAAGTTATTCTTTCCGATCAATCCATTGGGCTATTCCTATAAGTGCCACAAACAACCCTAGAGTTTGTAGTAAAATAACACCTTAAGACACAAATCAACAAAAACCCTAATGTCACCTAGATACTCCAATGTCACCACAAGTATCCACAGGTATGATTATATGATATGCATCACACAATCTCAGATTTATCTATTCAAACCAACACAAAGAGATTCATAGAGTTCCCCAAAGTTTCTACAAGAGAGTCAAGACAAAAACGTGTGCCAACCCCTATGCATAGATTCCCAAGGTCACGGAACCCGCAGAACCCGCAAGTTGATCACCAAAACATACATCAAGTGAATCAATAGAATACCCCATTGTCACCACAGGTATCCCATGCAAGACATACATCATGTGTTCTCAAATCCTCAAAGACACAATCCGATAAGATAACTTCAAAGAGAAAACTCAATCCATTACAAGAAGGTAGAGGGGGAGAAACATCATAAGATCCAACTATAATAGCAAAGCTCGCGATACATCAAGATCGTGCCATATCAAGAACATGCGATAGAGAAAGATCAAACACATAGCTACTAGTACATACCCTCAGCCCTGAGGGTGAACTACTCCCTCCTCATCATGGAGAGCGCCGGGATGATGAAGATGGCTACTGGTGATGATCCACCCCTTCGGCAGGGTGCCGGAACAGGGTCCCAATTGGTTTTTGGTGTCTACAGAGGCTTGCGGCGGCGGAACTCCCGATCTAGGTTTCTTTTCGGGGGTTTCTATATTTATAGGAATTTTTGGCGTCGGGAACAAGTCAGGGGGTCCCCGAGTCATCCACGAGGCAGGGCACGCGCCCAGGAGATAGGGCGCGCCCTCCACCCTCGTGGATGGCTCGGGACTCTTCTGACCCAACTCTTTTACTTCGGGGGCTTCTTTTGGTCCATAAAAAAATCACAAAAATTGGCATGTCAATTGGACTCCGTTTGGTACTCCTTTTCCGTAAAACTCAAAAATAAGGAAAAAACAGAAACTGGCACTGGGCTCTAGGTTAATAGGTTAGTCCCAAAAATAATATAAAATAGCATATAAATGCATATAAAACATCCAATATGGATAATATAATAGCATGGAATAATCAAAAAATTATAGATACGTTGGAGACGTATCAACGTCCCCCTGCAGAACCAGCAAGGGGCCACCCGGTCCCATAGGTGGTCGCGGATATCCCGCGACAGCGCCCCCATCTGTTTCTTCCACAGATCTACTCCCCCTACTCCATCTCTCCTTCGCGGAGGCCATCGCCGTAGGCAAGTCCAGTGGCTCCTCGAGCGAGGCAGTGTCCGGCAGCAAGCGTTGCCTTGAGGATTACCGTCGCTAGCGTGGATCTGGAGTATGTGTCCTCCCTTCGCTCCAAGCTGGAGGCCGACCAAGCGGCCCGCAAGTAGGTGGCTCGGGACCATGAGGCTTGGGCGGCTGGGCCGGAGTGGCTCTAGCGCGACGAACGGGCACAGTCTTTGGCCGGATCTGCCCCCCTGACGTCTGGATCTGGTGGCGGGGCCTCTCCGGCGCTGGATCCCTGGGAGTTTGCTGCTTCGGGTGGTGGTGCCGGCTCAAATTCTTCTGGCCCGCGCCCTCCTCCTCCTCGGGGCCCGGTGGTCCCTCCCCGCCAACCCCTCCACCCCTCTGGTTCGGATTTTGGCCATCGTCCTCCTCCGCGCAATTCCTCTGGTCCCCCCAGTAGTTCAAAGCTCGCCGTACCCCTACGTCTGACCCTGGCTCCTCCTCAATGGGGCTTGGAGATGGCATTCTTCCACCCCCACCGCCCCTCCACCTCGCCATAGCGCTCCTGCACCAAACCCCTCCTCTATGCTCACTTGCTTCGCATGTCATCAACCAGGCCGCTTCCAATCTAGATGCTTCAACCCACCCTTCCGCCTCATCTATAGATCTGAAGGTCATCTGACCGTGTACTGCCAAAATTGTATCAAGCCGCCTGCTTTCGTGCACTACGGTACTCGCCTCCCAGGGTGCTTCTTCTTTGCCCTGGACAGCGAGGCCCCCTGGTTGTCGCGTCCCCTTTGCTTTCTAATGCGCAATCATTAATGTTCAGGGTCAAAAGATCACTCCTGAGGACCTTCTAGAAGGCCTCCGGATTTGGGATGAAGGTGGTTGGGACTGGCAAGTTAATTGGCTGTCTGAGTTCGAGTTTGCGGCGGTGTTCCCCTCCAATGATTATTTGTGTATGATCTCTTCTTGCACAAGCTTCACCCTCCCACATAACCAGCCGGTGGTTTCGGTCAAGACCGCGACATGTGGCACCAAAGCGATGGGTCCGTTGTCTGATGTTTGGGTTTTGGTTGATGATCCGCCTACCGGTCTTCGCTCTATCCCCTTTTTGATGGTGTTTGGTGTTCTTCTTGAAAAGCTGATCGAGGTGGATAGTGAATCTCTGGACAAGCTAGGCCATGCACGTGTGAAAGTTTGGTGTGTTGATCTGGTCTGCTTGCGTGGAGTGGTTGATGTGTTCCCTTCCTCTGAAGGTGTCTGATACGTCTCCAACATATCTATAATTTATGAAGTATGCATGCCATGTTTACAACAATTTTATATGGCTTTGGTATGATTTGATTAGAACTAACCCGAACTAGCGCTGTTTTCAGCAGAACTACCATGGTGTCCTTTTTTGTGCAGAAATAGAAGTTCTCGGAATGGGCTAAAAAATTACGGTGATTTTTTATGGACCAAAAGAGACCCCCGAAGCACAAGAGCTGGGCCAGGAAGTGGACGATGTGGCCACAAGCAAGGGAATAGAGCGCAACCCTACGGCTTGTGGCCCCCTCGAGCACCGCCTTGACATGAGACCAACGCCAAAAATTCCTATAAATACCCAAACCTCCAGAAAGAAACCTAGATCGGAAGTTCCGCCACTGCAAGCCTCTGTAGCCACAAAAAACCTCTCGGGACCCCGTTTCGGCACCCTACCGGAGGGGGAAATCATCACCGGAGGCCATCTTTATCATCCCGGCGGGCACCATGATGAGCAGGGAGTAGTCCACCCTTGGGGTTGAGGGTTTGTACCAGTAGCTATGTGTTTTATCTCTCTCTCTCTCTCTCTCTCTCTCTCTCTCTCTCTCTCTCTCTCTCTCTCTCGTGTTCTTGATTTGGCACAATCTGGATGTACCACGAGCTTTGTTATTATAGTTGGATCTTATGGTGTTCTTCCCTCTCTACCTTGTGATGAATTGAGTCTTTTCCTTCGAGGTTTTGTTATTGTTGGGAACATAGTACTATAAAAATTACCTACGACCATGCAAGACCTATCTAGGAGAAGCATAGCCACGAGCGGGGAGAGTGTGTCCACGTAACCTCGTAGACCGAAAGCGGAAGCGTTTAGTAACACGGTTGATGTAGTCGAACGTCTTCACGATCCAACCGATCCAAGTACTGAACGCACGACACCTCCGTGTTCAGCACACGTTAAGCACGATGACGTCCATCGAGCTCTTGATCCAGTTGAGGACGAGGGAGAGTTTTAGTCAGCACGACGGCGTGGTGACGGTGATGATGAAGTTACTGGCGCAGGGCTTCGCCTAAGCACTATGATGATATGACCGAGGTGTGAAACTGTGGGTGGGGGGGCACTGATACGTCTTCGTCGTATCTATAATTTTTGATTGTTCCATGACAATATTCTACAACTTTCATATACTTTTGGCAACTTTTTATACTATTTTTGGGACTAATATATTGATCCAGTATCTAGTGCCAGTTCCTGTTTGTTGCATGTTTTTTGTTTCACAGAATATCCATATCAAACGGAGTCCAAACGGGATAAAAACGGACGGAGATTTTTTTTGGAATATATGCGAATTTTGGGAAGCGGAACCAACGTGAGACGATGCCCGAGTGGTCCACGAGGGTAGGGGGCGCGCCCAGGGGGCAGGCACACCTTGGGCCCTCGTGGCCACTCCGTAAGGCGGTTGATGCCCTTCTTTCTGCAAGAAAGCTAATATCCAGATAAAAATTGTGTCCAAAATTCAGCCCAATCGGAGTTACGGATCTCCAGAAATTTAAGAAACGGTGAAGGGCCAGAATCTAGGAACGCATAAACAGAGAGACATATGCAATCTCGGAGGGGCTCTCGCCCCTCCCACGCCATGGAGACCATGTACCAGTGGGGAAACCCTTCTCCCATCTAGGTAGAAGGTCAAGGAAGAAGAAGAAGGAGGGGGGGCTCTCCCCCCTCGCTCCCTGTGGCACCGGAGTGCCGCCGGGGCCATCATCGTCACCACAATCTACACTAACAACTTCACCGCCGTCATCACCAACTCTTCCCCCCTCTATGCAGCGGTGTAACCCCTCTTCTCCCCGCTGTAATATCTACTTAAACATGGTGCTCAACGCTATATATTATTTCCCAATGATGTATGGCTATCCTATGATTTTTGAGTAGATCCGTTTTGTCCTATGGGTTAATTGATGATCGTGATTGGTTTGAGTTGCATGTTTTATTATTGGTGTTGTCCTATGGTGCTCTCCGTGTCGTGCAACCATGAGGGATCCCCGCTGTAGGGTTTGCAATATGTTCATGATTTGCTTATGGTGGGTGGCGTGAGTGACAGAAACACAGACCCGAGTAATTAGGTTGTTTGCGTATGGGAATAAGGGGACTTGATACTTTAATGCTATGATTGGGTTTAACCTTAATGATCTTTAGTAGTTGCGGATGCTTGCTAGAGTCACAATCATAAGTGCATATGATCCAAGAAGATAAAGTATGTTAGCTTATGCCTCTCCCTCAAATAAGATTGCAATAGTGATTACCAGTCTAGTTATGGATTGCCTAGGGACAAATAACTTTCTCGTGACAAAAAGCTCTCTACTAAAACTAATTTAGTTGTGTCTTTATCTTAACAACCCCTAGTTTTATTAACGTGCTCTTTTTATTCTTGCAAACATATCCCACAAAAATTACAAAGTACTTCTAGTTTCATACTTGTTCTTGGTAAAGTAAACGTCAAGCGTGCGTAGAGTTGTATCGGTGGTCGATAGAAATTGAGGGAATATTTGTTCTACCTTTAGCTCCTCGTTGGGTTCGATACTCTTACTTATCAAAAGAGGCTACAACTGACCCCCTACACTTGTGGGTTATCAAGACCTTTTTCTGGCGCCGTTGCCGGGGAGCAATAGCGTGGGTTGAATATTCTCGTGTGTGCTTGTTTGCTTTATCACTAAGTAGATTTTATTTGTTGTTCTAAGTTGTTCTCTATATTTAGTTATGGATATGGAACACGAAATACCAAAAAACTTAGGTGTACTTGCTACTCATGGAGATGGGGAACCTCGTAAAACCCTCGATGCTCACTATGTGAAAGATATTATGTACTACTTTGATAATCCTGAGAAAACCCCATTCAACTATGTAATGGGAGTAACGTTGGATCAACGTGAATACTTTAGGGATTATCACTTGACACAAAAAGGGAAACTGTTATGGGATCAAATTCATATGTTGCATTGGTATGCTCGGCAACTATGCTTGAGATATGATTGTGCTTGTTGCTCTAGGATGAAGGCTCCACACCTTCTCTTTTCATGCAAATTTAATGATAATGAAACCTTACTGTCTTATGCTAATGGTATATATGATTATTATGATGTGGAACAAATAGAAGAATTTGTTGCTTTTAAGGGTGCTTATGAAATTGAATCTATGTTTAAAAAGAATGATGCTTTTGATCATGATGTTTATAGGCCTGAAAATCTTGCTATATTGAAATATTGTTATTTGAATTATGTATATAACTCCAATATTGATGCGTTTATTGAGAAAGTCTCCGCTGTCCAAGAAGAGACTAATATTTTGCAGGAAACTATGGAAGAAGAAACTGATGACATTGTGAGCTTTAGGTGAAAAAGATGACGAGGAGAGCGAAGAACAAAAGGAGGAAGAGCAGATTAGCTACCCATGCCCACCTTCTAATGAGAGTAACTCTTCAACTCATACATTGTTTAATTTCCCTTCGTGCTTACCGAAGGATGATTGCTATGATCCCTTTGATTCGTTTGAAATATCCCTTTTTGTTGATGCTTGCTATGCTTGTGGCCAAGATGCCAATATGAATTATGCTTATGGAGATGAACTTGCTATAGTTCCTTATGTTAAACCAATGTTGGGGATATCGCTTATCGTTATCGTCTCGATCAGCTGGGGATTAGAGATTAATCTGAAATCGGCCGATTAATCGATTTTATCGGTCGACTATTAATCGGCCATTTTTTTCAAATCCCTGGTTCCCAACACTAAAATATGCTATATTCAACACCCAAACAAAATTGGACAGAAGTGTTACCTTGAATCCTAGCCTTTAAATCCTGATATAATGACAAACAAAATAGAAAAAACATTACATATTGCATAAAAAGGTTCACAAAATACAAATAAACATAGTGCTACGAATAGGACCGCTTTATCGGTAGATTCCCGATAAATCGCTTGTCATAGCGATAAATCAGCCCAAATGATAAATGATGAAGATAAAGCATAATCTTATCGGTCACCTCAAGAGTAGCGATAAATCAGACGATAAATCGCTGAATCGGAAGATTTCTTGAACAGTGTGTTAAACATGAGATAGTTGCTATTGCACCCACACATGATAGTCCTGTTATCTTTTTGAATTCTCCAAACTACACTATGTCGGAGAAGTTTGCACTTATTAAGAATTATATTGATGGATTGCCTTTTGCCATTACACATGATGATTTTGATGAGTATAATATGCATGTGCTTGCTGCTCGTACTTTCAATTATTATGAGAGAGGAACTACATCTCTGCCTCTCTATGTTTCCAACATGATAAAATTGCAAGAAACTGCTTATACTATGCATTGGCCTTTACTTGATGTGCATCAATTGTTCTTGTATGACATGCCTATGCATAGGAAGAGAGTTAGACTTCGTTGTTTCATGACACATATCACTTTGTGCTCACTACTAAATGCCAAATCATTGCTAATTAAAATTGGCTTCGATATACCTTGGGATCCGGGTGGATCCATTACTTGAGCACTATATAGCTTAATGGCTTTATAAGAAAGCGCTGCCAGGGAGACAACCTGAAAGTTCTAGAGAGTCATTTATTTCTGTTGTGTGCTTCTATAAAGTTTAAAAACAAAAAAATAAAGAGGGGAACCTAAAACTTTTTCAAAAAGAAAAGTGAAAGTAAGAAGGACGAGCATCGTTGAAATGGGGGAGCTCCTTGAACTTTGTTCGTGCCCATGGAAACTTTGCAAATCTTGAATTACAGAAACTTTACAACAAAAATAATTACCCCCTTGTACAATCCCATTGTATTATAAAAATAATGTGCCAAGAGTTTCCTTTAGGATGATTAAACTGCTTGTTGGTTTGTGCGGTGCAAAAACAGAAACTTTGGCTGTAGTGCATGATTTTACATTTTTTACTGGAACATCGAAAGGATCTAAAACGTTTTTCAAAGTCTTTCTATACAAATTGTTGATTTTTCCTAATTTTCCAGAATTTTTAGAGTTACAGAAGTATGGTTAATGTTCAGATTACTACAGACTGTCCTATTTTCACAGATTGCTGTTACAGCTTCATTATTTGCATATGTTTGAATTCTTGTTGAAGACTCCTTGACTTGGGGCCATAGAATTGTGATAGCATACAGTAGGTAATGTTTGTTTATAATTATACAATAATGTTAGAGCAGTACATGATGGGATTTTATTGATCATATGCACTAACCCCGCCACCAATAGTTCGGTTAAGTTTTGTGTGGATGAAGTGTTCGAAGATCAAGGAGCTCTCGATGTGAGAAGAAGGAGGAGAGGCAAGAGTGTCAGGCCCAAGATGCGATTCTATCCCGATCATGTGACACTTACGTGATTGGGGCACAACCGCATTTCGGGCGCTTAACAAGATGGATATCATTACATCGTACCATAACATACATACATGGGGGATACAACAAAACATACAAGTCACATGAATACAACAACATCAATACAAGGCATCCGACTATGGATACAAATATGAAAAGCACAACGACATCCATCTGCTATCCCAGGCTGCCGACCCGGAACCTAACCCAAGACTGAAGAAGAAGAAGAAGAAAGAACTCCAACACAACGATCAACGCTCTCTCGTCAAGACATCGGAAACCTGTACCTGCAACTGTTGTTGTAGTATCTGTGAGCCACGAGGACTCAGCAATCCCATAACCATGGGTAACAAGACTATCAAAGCTTAATGGGTAGGAAGAGGTAAAGTGGTGAGGTTGCAGCAGCGGCTAAGCAATATACATATGGTGGCTAACTTACGAGTACAAGAATAAGATGAGCATCTACGCAAACGGTCGCAAACTAGTAGTGATCGCTAAAGTTCCTGAACTACCTACGAGGCAACCATAACCCCACCATGTTCTCTTCTCAAAGTGAAAAGACACAGTCACGGTTACTCACACAGTTGTGTGTTTTACTTCGGATCCTCTGTCAAGTTTTCTATAACCGGACATTAATAAATTCCAATCTGCCACATAACCGCGGGCACGGCTTTCGAAAGATCATAACCCTGCAGGGGTGTCCCAACTTAGCCCATCACAAGCTCTCACGATCAGCTGAAGTGATAAATATAATATTATCACCCCTTATCTTAGGGAAATCCGATCAGGCTCGGCATCCCGGTGCATAAGACATTTCAACAATGGTAAAACAAGTCCAGCAAGACCTCCCGGTGTGCCGACACCCTGATAGTAGCCGCGCGTATCTCGTCTTAGGCCACGACCGGATGAGCAATACGTACAGTAACCGAAGACCCCAGATAACTGGGTGGCACCGCAAGTGGCTCTAGTTTGGGACCAACATCATCAGCACTGGCCCCCCTGCTATGTAGAAGAATCCACGAGGGTGCGACCCCCTATGCAATTTTAATTAATTAATTAAGTTATTATTATGAGGCAAATTAAAACCAATGTTGGGCCTTGCTGGAGGAGTTTTATTCAAAGACGAAGTGTCAAGGGGTCCCCATATACCCAACCGTGTAAGGAACGCAAAATCAAGGAACATAATGTCGGTTTATCGGCGCCTAAGGTGGCATGAGTGGAACAAAACATCGAGCAAAAGTCCAAGCCTTCCACCCATGCCCAGTATATAGGTGTGTTAATATTAATAAATAGATATTGTGATATTCCAACAACAAGTTCCCGCCTGGAACGAACTTCATCTTCACCTGCAACTAGCAACGCTATAAGAGGGGCTGAGCAAGCGGGTAACATAGCCAAACAATGGTATTGCTAGGAAGGTTTCAAAGGTTAGAGGTTTCATGGCAACAAGGAGAGGGGCTGACAATAATGATGGGTAGCGCGACATATAACGGTAGCATCGAGACAACTAAGCAAAGGCAATGATAGTAAAGGTATCCAAGGTTACGGTCATCTTGCCTGAGATCCCGCAAGGAAGAAGAATGAATCCGTGAAGAAGACGAAGAAGAAGCCTTGAAGATGAACCACGAGTAGACGAACGAATCCTCACGATCGCAACGGAACAAGCACTAACGAGAAGAAGCAAGCAATACGGTAAACACACCACACGAGACATGACAATATGCTCAACCAAGTATGATGCAAGACAGCTCTATATAGGATGCACTACAAGTCTATACAGGAAGCAAAACATGGCAAGGTAGGAAGCACAGAAAAACAACACAAGTCTATATGATGCAATACATGGCAAGGTATGATGCATGACAAGTCTATGCAGGAATCAATACATGGAAAGGTAGGAAGCACAGAAAAACAACACGGGTCTATATATGATGCAATACATGGCAAGGTATGATGCATGACAAGTCTATACAGGAAGCAAAACATGGCAAGGTAGGAAGCACAGGAAAACAACACAAGTCTATATATGATGCAATACATGGCAAGATATGATGCATGACAAATCTATACAGGAAGCAAAACATGGCAAGGTAGGAAGCACAGGAAAACAACACAAGAACATGACAAAATGCTCAACCAAGTAGGATGCAAGACAATTCTATATATGATGCAAAACATGGCAAGGCAGGAAGCACTCAAAAACAACACAAGTCAACAAGTTTAAATGAGGCCAGAAACTACATATAACAAAACCCGGTAAGCCCTCATGTGCATAGTTTGAAATTAGTCCAGATCTGCACAAACCTTAAGTTAAAGTTGTTAAACAACAATTTAACATGCACCATCATTATCTACATGAAATTCTAGTCAAGTTTCATATAAAGTTTGTTTAATTCGGAGCTACGGCCTAGAAGATATGATCAAAACAAGACAAGCATGGTAACGGTGCAAGATGCACCCAAACATCAAGCAAACTCACTCCAATCATGAAAACAATATGATATTATGATTCTACATGCAAAATCACACAAGTTTCATATAAGGCTCACCCAAAACGGAGCAACGGGCTAAAAGATACACATGAAACAAGATATAACAACAAGCTGAAGTTAACAGCCACATAGCAACTTTGGAGCAACAAAAATATACTCTACAACACTCAAACATGGTGACAAGAAGCATGGACATGAATTAGACATATCCTACAGCAAACAACTCCATTGGAGCATCTCCATAGGAAGCATGGATCAATAGCAACAAGCTACAACATTTTGATCATGACGCTAAAAACCTGATAGTAATATTTTATAGCAACTTGTGAGTAAGAATTAAATAAGCTACAACAAATCATATGAGAAAATAAGGGCATGAATGGATATACAACAACATATACAACAAGAAATGATCAATGGCCACCCCAAAACTAACATGGATTTACCTAGGGCATCAAGCAAACATAGCATCAGGATAAGACAGATTCCAGACTTAGTGAAATTTTACTAAGTGTTAAAATAGTTAAGTTGGCATGGCATGTTTACAAGCATGTTTAAGTCAACACAAGGCATATCATGGCAAGTTAAATACACCATAGCAAAGACCACATCATGGAGATTCTAAAACATCTAGGCATGTGACATGGGGACAAACACATCAATAACAACGAGCTCCTCAACTAGGCATCTCGTAACAAGTTACAAAACCTAACAGCCACATGCACTTTTGCAACAGAGATTAACATGGCAATATGGACTCAAACAAGCATGCTACAGCAACCATCATGAAGTACACTTCACAAGGAACATTTTTACATATTATATGCTTCATTTGGATGAACATGCACCAAGTTATCACATCTCAAACATGGCAACAAAATAACAAGTAGCAGCAGTTTATAACAAGTAGCACTCTTGCAACAGAGATTAGAGCATCTAGATGAAGTCAAACAAGCATGGCACAATGGAACAAAGTGTAGAGCATATCACCACGATCATTTTGACATATCATTTGCACAATTTGGATAAGCACACAAAAGTTATCACTATGCAAAGTAGCAACATAAATGTATGAATCTCTCAGACTTAGCCATATTCCAAGTACATAAAAAAACAGAACGGGCGAGGGATAGCTAAAAGACGCTCAACGCGGGGGTTAAGGCTGCTCACCAACGGGCCTTGGCCCAGGACGGAGAGGCTGGGCCGGAGGGCAGATGAGACGGGCCGGAAGGGAGGACGCGGCCTACGAGGCGCTGGCGAGGCCCACACGGAGGGGAGCGAGGCCGTCGGGGCAGGCCGACTGGGCCGGTTCGGTGGAGAAGGCCCACACAGAAAGGAGGCGTCGTCCTCCTCGAACTGGACGAGGCCGTCGGCGGTTCGGTCAATGCGGACCTCCCGCGTGGCGGCGCGAGGGGTTCCGGCGACGGGCGCTGGCCAGGGAAGCGGGGAGTCGCCGGATCCGGGCACAGGGAAGCCATTCCCGGCATCGGCGGCGACAAAGGAAGCTCCGGCAGCGGTGGATCTCGCGGCTGCGGGGGCCAGATGCTCGAGCTTCGGCGAGCCTCTGCTGGGACGGCGGCGGCGACTAGCACTCCGGCGCGAAGGCGGTGCACGGTGCAGCGGGGTGCAGAGGTGGTGGTGGCGCCACGGCGGCGGCGGGGCGAAGTCCGGCGAGGTTCGGTGCCGGCGGCGCACGAACGGCGGCGGGGTGCAGAGGCCACGACGGAGGGAGCGGGCTGCCGATGGGCTCGGGCGGGCCGGCGGCGGAGACTGCGGTGGGGAGGCGACGTGGCAGAAGCCGATTGGCTGCGGGGCAGTGGGGCGATGACGTGGCGCGCCTGGATTGGCCGGGGCAACGTGGCTGCGGGATGGACATGTCCGGCACGGCGCGGACATGTCCGGCGCGCGGTGGGAGCGGGGCTAGGGTTGGATCTGCGAGAGAAAAATGGGGGAGACACATATTTATAGGTAGAGGGAGCTAGGAGTGTCCAAATGAGGAGCCGTTCATGGCCACGCGATCGTGATCGAACGGCCAAGAGCATGGAGGGGCTAGAGTGGACTTGGTGGGCTATGTGAAAGGGGCGCTGGGCCAAAAGACAAAAGGCTTCCGGCGGTTAACACGGTTAACCGTTGGACTATCAAACGAGCTCCGAATGCGACGAAAATTGACACGCGGTCTACCTATGCTATAATAAGACCACACGCCAAGTTTCAACCCATTCCGAGAATGTTTTTAGGCCACTCATAAAATAAATATTCTGAGGCACCGCGGGCGCGTGCAAGTGTGTGTGGGCTCAGAACGGACAACAGAAAGGACGAGGGGACTCGGGCGGATGCGAGTTTTAAAAACATGATGATGCAACACACACGATGACATGGCAAGATGCAACACGCAAGCAGATGACATGGCAACGACAGCGAATAACTGGCTGACACCTGGCGCACCGTTCTCGGGGTGTCACAAAGAGCTCAAGCTTGGGGATGCCCAAGGCACCCCAAGTAAATATTCAAGGAGACTCAAGCGTCTAAGCTTGGGGATGCCCCGGAAGGCATCCCATCTTTCTTCAACAAGTATGAGTATGTTTTCGGATTCATTTCGTTCACATGATATGTGTAAACTCTTGGAGTGTCGTGTGCTTTTTATTTTTCCTTTTAATAAATGCACCATGCTGGTATGAGATAGTCCTTGGTTGATTTATAGAATGCTCTTTGCACTTCACTTATATCTTTTGAGTAAGGCTTTATAGAATGCTTCATGTGCTTCACTTATATCATTTGAAGTTTGGATTGCCTGTTTCTCCTCACATAGAAAACCGCCATTTGTAGAATGCTCTTTTGCTTCACTTATATTTGTTAGAGCATGGGCATAACTTTTGTAGAAAGAATTAAAACTCTCTTGCTTCACTTATATCTATTTAGAGAGTTGACAGGAATTGGTCATTCACATAGTTAGTCATAAAATCCTACATAAACTTATAGATCGCTGAATATGATATGTTTGATTCCTTGCAATAGTTTTGTGATATAGAGATGCTAATATGTGGGAGGTACTAGCGAATTATTGTGGTTTAGTAATAATATTGGTGTTAAGGTTTGTGATTCCCGAAGCATGCACGTATGGTCTCCTAACTATGTAACCAAATTGGCGCACATTGTATTTTGACTGTTTATCTTTGCGTGAAGGCCGGGGGCGTGCGATGGTTAACTCCTACCAACCTCCCCGTAGGAGCATGCGTCGTAGTATTTTTGCTTCGAGGGCTAATAGATTTTTCGCAATAAGTATGTGAGTTCTTTATGACTAATGTTGAGTCCATGGATTATACGCACTCTCACCCTTCCACCTTGCTAGCCACTCTAGTACCGCGCAATTTTTGCCGGTGCATCAAACCACCTTATATCCTTCCTCAAAACAGCCACCATACCTACCTATTATGGCATTTCCATAGCCATTCCGAGATATATTGCCATGTAACTCCACCGTTCCGTTTATTATGACATGCACCATCATTGTCACATTGCCTTGCATGATCGTAAGATTACTAGCATGATGTTTCCATGGCTTGTCCGTTTTTTGATGTCATTGCTACACTAGATCATTGCACATCCCAGTACACCATGGGAGGCATTCATATAGGGTCATTTTTTTGTTCTAGTATCGAGTTGTAATATCGAGTTGTAAGTAAATAGAAGTGTGATGATCATCATTATTAGAGCATTGTCCCTTGAAAAAAGAAAAAAAGGAAGGCCAAAAAAAAGAGAAAGGCAAAAAAAAGGAATGCCAAAAAAAAGGAAAAGAAAAAGGGGACAATGTTACTATATTTTTTCCACACTTGTGCTTCAAAGTAGCACCGTGATATTCATGATAGAGAGTCTCCTATGTTGTCACTTCCATATACTAGTGGGAATTTTTCGTTATAGAACTTGGCTTGTATATTCCAACGATGGGCTTCCTCAAATGCCCTAGGTCTTCGTGAGCAAGCAAGTTGATGCACACCCACTAGTTTTCTTTTGAGCTTTCATACACTTATAACTCTAGTGCATCTGTTACATGGAAATCCGTACTCACTCACATTGATATCTATTGATGGGCATCTCCATAGCCCATTGATACGCCTAGTCGATGTGAGACTTTCTCCCTATTTTTGTCTACTACCACCTCTTATTCCACCCATAGTGCTATGTCCATGGCTCACGCTCATGTATTGCGTGAAGAGTTGAAAAAGTTCGAAAAAGTAAAGTATGAAAACAATTGCTTGGCTCACGCCGGGATGGGCATGAGGGGTACCTTGTGTTAAGAAAAGGGAGCATATAAGACGATATGATTTTGTAGGGATAACGTTCTGTAGCATTGATATTTTGAAAGACTTGATTGTTTGTTGGGATACCCGAGTATTAAATTTTTTTATGTCAAATGATAGACTATTGCTTTGAAGCACTTGTGTCTTAATATTCATGCCATGATTAGATTACATGATCAAGATTATGCTAGGTAGCATTCCACATCAAAAATTATCTTTTTTATCATTTACCTACTGAAGGGCGAGCAAGAATTAAGCATGGGGATGCTGATACGTCTCCGTTGTATCTATAATTTTTTATTGTTCCATGCCAATATTCTACAACTTTCATATACTTTTGGCAACTTTTTATACTATTTTTGGGACTAACATATTGGTCCAGTGTCCAGTGCCAGTTCCTGTTTGTTGCATGTTTTTTGTTTCGCAGAATGCCCATATAAAACGGATTCCAAACAGGATAAAAATGGACGGAGATTTTTTTGGAATATATGTGAATTTTGGGAAGCGGAACCAACGTGAGACGATGCCCGAGTGGCCCACGAGGGTAGGGGTGCGCCCAGGGGGCAGGCGCGCCCTGGGCCCTTGTGGCAACTCCATAAGGCGGTTGGTACCCTTCTTTCGCCGCAAGAAAGCTAATATCCAGATAAAAATCATGTCTAAAATTCAGCACAATCGGAGTTACGAATCTTCGGGAATTTAAGAAACGGTGAAGGGCTAGAATCTAGGATCGCAGAAACAGAGAGAGACAGAGAGACAGATCCAATCTCGGAGGGGCTCTCGCCCCTCCCACGCCATGGAGATCATGGACCAGAGGGGAAACCCTTCTCCCATCTAGGGAGAAGGTCAAGGAAGAAGAAGAAGGACGGGGGCTCTCTCCCCCTCGCTTCCGGTAGCACCGGAGTGCCGCCGGGGCCATCATTGTCACCGCAATCTACACCAACAAGTTCACCGCCGTCATCACCAACTCTTCCCCCCTCTATGCAGTGGTGTAACCCCTCTTATACCCGCTGTAATCTCTAGTTAAACATGGTGCTCAACGCTATATATTATTTTCCAATGATGTATGGCTATCCTATGATGTTTGAGTAGATCCGTTTTGTCCTATGGGTTAATTGATGATCGTGATTGGTTTGAGTTGCATGTTTTATTATTGGTGCTTTCCTATGGTGCTCTCCGTGTCGCGCAAGCGTGAGGGATCCCCGCTGTAGGGTTTGCAATATGTTCATGATTTGCTTATGGTGGGTGGCGTGAGTGATAGAAGCACAGACCCGAGTAAGTAGGTTGTTTGCGTATGGGAATAAGAGGACATGATACTTTAATACTATGGTCGGGTCTTACCTTAATGATCTTTAGTAGTTGCGGATGCTTGCTAGAGTTACAATCATAAGTGCATATGATCCAAGAAGAGAAAGTATGTTGGCTTATGCCTCTCCCTCAAATCAAAATTGCAATAGTGATTACCAGTCTAGTTATCGATTGCCCAGGGACAAATAACTTTCTCGTGACAAAAAGCTCTCTACTAAAACTAATTTAGTTGTGTCTTTATCTTAACAGCCCCTACTTTTTATTTACGCGCTCTTTATTATCTTGCAAATCTATCCCACAAAAACTACAAAGTACTTCTAGTTTCATACTTGTTCTAGGTAAAGTAAACGTCAAGCATGTGTAGATTTGTATCAGTGGTCGATAGAACTTGAGGGAATATTTGTTCTACCTTTAGCTCCTCGTTGGGTTCGACACTCTTACTTATCATAAGAGGCTACAACTGACCCCCTATACTTGTGGGTTATCAGGCACCGCAAACGGCTAAAAGATTGGCTTGTCTATTCTAGGGTGCCCCCTTCCCCACGTATATAAAGGAGGGAGGAGGGGACGGACGGTCGGCCCCTAGGGCGAGCCCAAGTGGGGATTCCTACTAGGACTCCTAGTCCTAGTAGGTTTCCACCAAAAGGAAGAGAGGGGGAAGGAAGGAGAGTGAGAAGAGAAGGAAAGAGGGGGCGCCGCCCCTCCCCCTAGTACAATTCAGACTAGGCCCATGGGGGGCGCGCAGCCAGCCCTTGTGGCCTTGATAACCCTTAAGTGTAGGGGATCACAAAAGTTTTCGAGGGTAAAGTATTCAACCCAAATTTATTGATTCGACACAAGGGGAGCCAAAGAATACTCTCAAGTATTAGCAGCTGAGTTGTCAATTCAACCGCACCTGGAAAACTTAGTATCTGCAGCAAGGTAATTTAGTAGCAAGGTAATATGGAAGTAACGGTAACGGTAGCAAAAATAGCGATAGTGTTTTTGTAGTGATTGTAACAGTAGCAGTGGAAAAGTAAATAAGTAACAAGCAATATGTGAAAAGCTCGTAGGCATTGGATCAGGGATGGATAATTATGTCGGATGCGATTCCTCATGTAATAGTTATAACATAGGGTGACACAGAACTAGCTCTAGTTCATCAATGTAATGTAGGCATGTATTCCGAATATAGTAATACATGCTTATGGAAAAGAACTTGCATGACATCTTTTCTCCTACCCTCCCGTGGCAGCGGGGTCCTAATGGAAACTAAGGGATGTTAAGGCCTCCTTTTAATAGAGTGCCGAACCAAAGCATTAACACATAGTGAATACATGAACTCCTCAAACTACGGTCATCACCGGGAGTGGTCCCGATTATTGTCACTTCGGGGTTGCTGGATCATAACACATAGTAGGTGACTATTGACTTGCAAGATAGGATCAAGAACACATATATATTCATGAAAACATAATAGGTTCAGATCTGAAATCATGGCACTCGGGCCCTAGTGACAAGCATTAAGCATGGCAAAGTCATATCAACATCAATCTTAGAACATAGTGGATACTAGGGATCAAACCCTAACAAAACTAACTCAATTACATGGTAAATCTCATCCAACCCATCACCGTCCAGCAAGCCTACGATGGGATTACTCACGCACGTCGGTGAGCATCATGGAATTGGTGATGGAGGAAGGTTAATGATGACGATGGCGACGATCTCCCCTCTCCGGAGCCCCGAACAGACTCCAGATCAGCCCTCCCGAGAGAGATTATGGCTTGGCGGCGGCTCCGTATCATAAAATGCGATAATTCCTTCTCTCTGATTTTTCTCTCCCCAAAAGTGAATATATGGAGTCCGGGAAGACGTGGTGGAGCAACAGGGGGCCCACGAGGCAGGGGGCGTGCCCCCCATCCTCATGGACAGGGTGTGGGCTCCCTGGTGTGGTTCTTTCCACAGATATTTTTTATATATTCCGAAATAATTCTCCGTTGAATTTCAGGTCATTCCGAGAACTTTTATTTCTGCACAAAAATAACACCATGGCAGTTCTGCTGAAAACAACATCAGTCTGGGTTAGTTCCATTCAAATCTTGCAAGTTAGAGTCCAAAATAATGGAAAAAGTGTTTGGAAAAGTAGATACGTTGGAGACGTATCAACTCCCCCAAGCTTAAACCTTTGCTTGTCCTCAAGCAATTCAGTTGATAAACTTGCAGTGATAAAGAAAAACTTTGACAAACTCTGTTTGCTCTTGTTGTTGTAAATATGTAAAGCCAGCATTCAAGTTTTCAGCAAAGATCATGAACCAACCACATTCACAATAACTTTCAGGTCTCATGTATACTCATATCAATGGCATAATCAACTAGCGAGCAATAATAATAAACCTCGGATGACAACACTTTCTCAAAACAATCATAATATGATATAACAAGATGGTATCTCGCTAGCCCTTTATGAGACCGCAAAACATAAATGCGGAGCACCTTTAAAGATCAAGGACTGACTATACATTGTAATTCATGGTAAAAGAGATCCAATCATAATCATACTCAATGCAAATTAATAGCTATACATGCAAATGACAGCAGTGCTCTCCAACTAGTGCTCTTTAATAAGAGGATGATGACTCAACATAAAAGTAAATAGATATGCCCTTCGCAGAGGGAAGTAGGGATTTGTAGAGGTGCTAGAGCTCGAGTTTGAAATAGAGATGAATAATATTTTGAGCGGTATACTTTCATTGTCAACATAACAACCAAGAATCTCGATATCTTCCATGCTACACACATTATAGGCGGTTCCCAAACAGAATGGTAAAGTTTATACTCCCCCAACCACCAACAAGCACACTCCATAGCCATCTGAATCCACGGGGTACCGTACAAACAAGCAACAACCTGGGGGAGTTTTGTTTAATTATTATGATTTGAGCATGGGACTGGGCATCCCGGTTACCAGCCATTTTCTCATGAATGATGAGCGGAGTCCACTCATCGTGAGAATAACCCACCTAGCATGGAAGATATAGACAGCCCTAGTTGGTACATGAGTTGTTCGAGCATACAAAACAGTATTTCATTTGAAGGTTTAGAGTTTGGCACATACAAATTTACTTGGAACGGCAGGTAGAAACCGCATATAGAAAGGTATGGTGGACTCATATGGAATAACTTTGGGGTTTATGGAAGTGGATGCACAAGCAGTATTCCCGCTTAGTACAGGTGAAGGCTAGAAAGAGACTGTGAAGCGACCAGCTAGAGAGCGACAACAGACATGAACATGCATTAAAATTAATCAACAATGAGTGCAAGCATGAGTAGGATATAAATCACCATGAACATAAATATCGTGGAGGCTATGTTGATTTTGTTTCAACTACATGCATGAACATGTGCCAAGTCAGACCACCTGAATCGTTCAAAGGAGGATACCACCCTATCATACCACATCACAACCATTTTAATATCATGTTGGCACGCAAGATAGACCATTATAAACTCTTAGCTAATTAAGCATGTCATGAGCAGCTATGATCTCTAATTGTCATTGCAAGCATGTTTCATTCATAACAAGCTGAATTAGGAACGATGAACTATCATATTTACAAAAACAAGAGAGGTCGAGTTCATACCAGCTTTTCTCATCTCAATTAGTTCATCATATATCGTCATTATTGCCTTTCACTCGCATGACCGAACGGTGTGGATAATAATAATAGTGCACGTGCATTGGACTAAGCTGGAATCTGCAAGCATTTAATACAAGAGAGAAGACAAATTAATATGGCTCAAGGTTAAATCAACAATAAAGCATATAAGAGCCACTAAACATTTCCATCATGGTCTTCTTCTCTTGACCCCCAAAGAAAAGAAAAGAAACTATTTACACAGGAAAGCTCCCAACAAGTAAAAGAAGAACGAGAAATATTTTTGGGTTTTCTTTTAATTACTACTACTACATGCATGGAAAGTAAACTAGCTAAAGAGGAATGCAGTTATTTTTTTGTTTTTCTTAAGGTTTTTCTAACACACCAGAAAAATACTAAGAAAAGAATTGAAACTAGCATGGATAGTACAATGAAAGAATGTAAGCACCGACTACTGGAATAAGTGTGTGAACATGAATGTAATGTCGGTGAAAAATACGTACTCCCCCAAGCTTAGGCTTTTGGCCTAAGTTGGTCTATGGCCAGTACTGGCCTGACGGATATCCAAAGTCGTAGTTGGGGTTGTACTGGGATGCAACAGCTATTGCCTACTGACCTGCAGCTTGGAGACGAGTTACCCTCGTCGTCTCCTGGTACTCATTTGCCTCTTCCCTGGTTATAGTATAACTCCCTTTTGCCTGAAAGTCAAAGAAGGTAGGAGTAGGGAGAGCAACATGGACAGTGCGACGCCTGTCAAAGATTAGTCGATACTGGAGGGACTGTTCATCCCTCTCAATGAATTGATGGCGAATCATGGCATTATAATCTAAATAAGCATGAGTCAACTCCACAGCATTCTCGTGTATGGGCACATGAAGATAATTAGCCAAGCGAGTTGCATAAATTCCAGCAAGCAGATTGCCATTTAAACCATTGTAGCCTACGTGCAACAATGGCCCCCAAATTATATTGTCTATCACCTAATACCGCACTTTTGAGGACACTAAGATCTGGTACACACATGTGGCAAGCTTCATCTTTACCGTTAATGCACCTACCAATGAAGAGAGCAAAATAGTGTATAGTAGGAAAATGAATGCTCCCTATGGTGGCTTGGGTAACTTCTCTAGATTCCCCCACAGTAATACTAGCTAGAAAGTCTTTATACTCATATTTGCGAGGTTCACCAACACTACCCCACTGTGGAAGTTTACAAGCATCATTAAAATCTTCTAAGTCCATAGTACAAGATTTATCATAGAGATCAAACAAGAAAGTGGGAGAGTTACGTGAAGATGTAAATTTAAACCTTCTAACAAAAGTATCCGTTAAGTACTGGTATTGAGGGCACTTAACTGACTCGAAGTTCTCAATATCCGCATTACAACATACGTGTAAAATTCTTCCTTGATACCTGCCCGGATCATAAACTCTTCTAACGGCCATTCGCAGGGCCGCACTTGAGCTTCCCTTGGTAACTCATCGTCTGGCTCGCGTAATGTGAGCCTTGGTCCTTGCTCCCTTGAGGAACCACCTTGAAAGATTTTCCTATGCATTTTTTCTGGAATATTTCTGAAATTTTTAGTGACTCAAAATAAAATTGAACCAAACTCAACAAGATTGGTAGCAACTACTCCTACATGTGCCTAGAGACTATATCATGCATTAGAACTACTTGGAACCACATAAACTTGACATGCAAGCTCAAGAATAGGGTCACCTAAGCAGCAAAATTTTGCAATAAATAAAGCACTAGAACAAAAACTAATTGGACCAATGAAGGAGTCACATACCAAGGAACAATCTCCCCAAACAGTTTTGTGAATGGAGCTTTGAGCAAGGAGATCGAAAATGGCAGCAAGATGAGCTAGAACTCGTGCTTGAGCTGGATAGTGATTTTTTGGGAGGAAGAAGGAGTGTGTGGGTGCAGGAATAAGTGGAAGGGGGACACGTGGGGCCCATGAGGCAGGGGGCGCGCCCAAGGGGGTGGGCGCACCGTGGACCCTCATGGCCAGGTGCTGGCTCCCTTGTTGTGTTCTCAGTGCCAAATATTCTCAAGTATTCTAAAAAAAATCATATTTCATTTTCGGGGCATTTGGAGAACTTTTATTTTTGAGGTATTTTTTATTGCACGGATAACTCTGGAAACAAACAGAAAATACTATTTTTGCTTTATTTAATCTAATTAATAGAAAGTAAAGGGAGGGTACAGAAAGTTGTGCTATCTAGACTCACCCATCTCATCCTCATCAAACGGAATCCATTAACAAGGTTGATCAAGTCTTGTTAATAAACTCTTTCCGAATGACATGAAACCGGAGAATTTTCGAATAACACTAGGTTACCTCAGTGGGGATATGCATGTCCCCAACAATAAGAATATCATATTTCTTCTTGACAGTAGGAAGAGGAAATTCAAAACCTCCAATAGTAATCGTTGAATTTTTTCCAATAGAATTGATACTGTGGACCTGAGGTTGTTTCCTCGGAAAGTGTACCGTATGCTCATTACCATTGACATGAAAAGTGACATTGCCTTTGTTGCAATCAATAACAGCCCCTGCGGTATTCAAAAAGGGTCTACCAAGGATAATAGACATACTATCGTCCTCGGGAATATGAAGGATAACAAAGTCTGTTAGAATAGTAACATTTGCAACCACAACAGGCACATCCTCACAAATACCGGCAGGTATAGCAGTTGATTTATCGGCCATTTGCAAAGATATTTCAGTAGGTGTCGGCTTACTTAAGTCAAGTCTACGATATAAAGAGAGAGGCATAACACTAACACCGGCTCCAAGATCACATAAAGCAGTTTTAACATAGTTTCTCTTAATGGAGCAAGGTATAGTATGTACTCCTGGATCTCCTAGTTTCTTAGGTATTCCACCCTTAAAAGTGTAACTGGCAAGCATGGTTGAAATTTTAACTTCAGGTATCTTTCTTTTGTTGGTAATGATATATTTCATATACTTAGCATAAAGATTTGTATTAATCATATCAGTCAAACGCATACGCCAAAAGATAGGTCTAATTATTTCAGCAAAGCGCTCAAAATCCTCATCATCTTTTTTCTTGGATGGTTTAGGAGGAAGAGGCATGGGTTTCTGAACCCATGGTTCTCTTTCCTTACTGTGCTTCCTAGCAACAAAGTCTCTCTTATCATAACGTTGATTCTTTGATTGTGGGTTATCAAGATCAACAGCGGGTTCAATCTATACATCATTATCATTGCTAGGTTGAGCATCATCATGAACATCATCATTAACATTATCACTAGGTTCATGTTCATTACAGATTGTGTCTCAGCATCAGAAATAGAGATATCATTGGGATTCTCAGGTGTGTCAGCTACAGGTTCACTAGAAGCATGCAAAGTCCTATCATTTTTCTTTTTTCTTCTTGTTAGAAGAACTAGGTGCATCTAAATTAGCTCTCTGAGAATATTGCTCAATTCTCTTAGGGTGGCCTTCAGGATACAGAGGTTCCTGAGTCATTTACGACCTCTAGTCATAACTCTAACAACATTATCATTTTTCTTACTATTTAATTCATTGAGCAAATCATTTTGTGCTTTAAGTACTTGTTCTACTTGAGTGGTAACCATAGAAGCATGTTTACTAATTAGTTTCAATTCACCTTTAACTCTAGACATATAATCACTCAATCATTCAATCATATAAGCATTACGTTGCAATTTTCTACCAACATAAGCATTGAAGTTTTCTTGCTTCACAATAAAATTGTCAAACTCATCTAAGCATTGGCTAGCAGACTTATAACGAGGAATATCACCTTCATCAAATCTATAAAGAGAATTTACCTTTAGTACCTGTGTCGTGTTATCAAGACCATGTATTTATTCAATAGGCAGTAAATTCTTAACATCTTTAGCTTTAATACCTTTTTCTTTCATAGATTTCTTTGCCTCTTGCATATCTTCAGGACTGAGAAACAGAACTCCCCTTTTCTTCGAAGTTGGCTTAGGGGCTGGTTCAGGAAGTGTCCAATTATTTTCATTGGTCAACATATTATTCAATAGTAATTCAGCTTGATCAATTGTTCTTTCCCTGAAAACACAACCAGCACAACTATCCAGGTGGTCTCTGGAGGCATCGGTTAGTCCATTATAAAAGACATCAAGTATTTCAGTCCTCTAAAGAGGATGATCAGGCAAAGCATTAAGTAATTGGAGAAGCCTCCCCTAAGCTTGTGGGAGACTCTCTTCTTCAATTTGCACAAAATTATATATTTCCCGTAAGGCAACTTGTTTCTTATGAGCGGGAAATTATTTAGCAGAGAAGTAATAAATCATATCCTGTGGACTACGCACACAACCAAGATCAAGAGAATTACACCATGTCTTAGCATCACCCTTTAACGAGAATGGAAATAACTTAAGGATATAGTAATAATGAATCTTTTTCCTCGTTGGTGAACAAGGTGGCTATATCATTCAACTTAGTAAGATGTGCCACAACAGTTTCAGATTCATAGACATGGAAAGGATCAGATTCAACCAAAGTAATTAACTCAGGATCAACAGAGAAATCATAATCCTTATAAGTAACAAAGATAGGTGAAGTAGCAAAAGCAGGGTCATATTTCATTCTAACATTCAAAGACGTTTCTTTTAGCTTAGCTAATAATTTCTTAAGATCATATCTATTGTTGCAAGCAAGAAAGTCTCCAGCGGTTTCTTCATCCATAACATAACCCTCAGGAATAACATGCAATTCATATCTAGGGGGGAGAATCTTCATCATCACTTTCATCAATATTATCAGTTTCAATATTTGCATTCTCCCTAAGCTTAGCAATTTGTTCATCTATAAATTCACGTAGTGGCATAGTATTATCAAGCATAGAAGTAGTTTCATCATACATAGCAGAAGTAGCATCATCAAGAACATGCGACATATCAGATTCAATAGAAGGAGTAGGTGTCGCAAGTTTACTCATAACAGAGGGTGAATCAAGTGCAGAGCTAGATGGTGTTCCTTACCTCCCCTCGTAGTTGAGGAATAAATCTTGGTTTTTGAGTCTTTCAAGTTCTTCATAGTGATCAACAGATATAAATCCCAAGTGACTTAAAGAATATAGCTATGCTCCCCGGCAACGGCACCAGAAAATAGTGTTGATAACCCACAAGTGTAGGGGATCGCAACAATTTTCGAGGGTAAAATATTCAACCCAAATTTATTGATTCAACACAAGGGGAGTCAAAGAATACTCTCAAGCATTAGCAGTTGAGTTGTCAATTCAACCGCACCTGGAAAACTTAGTATCTACAGCAAGGTAATATGGAAGTAACGATAATGGTAGCAAAAGTAGTGATAGTGTTTTTGTAGTGATTGTAACAGTAGCAGCGGAAAAGTAAATAAGCAACAAGCAATATGTGAAAAGCTCGTAGGCACTGGATCAGTGATGGATAATTATGTCGGATGCGATTCCTCATGTAATAGTTATAACTTAGGGTGACACAGAACTAGCTCTAGTTCATCAATGTAATGTAGGCATGTATTCCGAATATAGTCATACATGCTTATGGAAAAGAATTGCATGACATCTTTGTCCTACCCTCCCGTGGCAACGAGGTCCTAATGGAAACTAAAGGATATTAAGGCCTCCTTTTAATAGAATACCAGACCAAAGCATTAACACATAGTGAATACATGAACTCATCAAACTACGGTCATCACCGGGAGTGGTCCCGATTATTGTCACTTCGGGGTTGCCGGATCATAACACATAGTAGGTGACTATTGACTTGCAAGATAGGATCAAGAACACACATATATTCATGAAAACATAATAGGTTCAGATCTGAAATCATGGCACTTGGGCCCTAGGACAAGCATTAAGCATGGCAAAGTCATAGCAACATCAATCTTAGAATATAGTGGATACTAGGGATCAAACCCTAACAAAACTAACTCAATTACATGGTAAATCTCATCCAACCCATCACCGTCCAGCAAGCCTACGATGGGATTACTCACGCACGGCGGTGAGCATCATGGAATTGGTGATGGAGGAAGGTTGATGATGACGATGGCGATGATCTCCCCTCTCCAGAGCCCCGAATGGACTCCAGATCAGCCCTCCCGAGAGAGATTAGGGCTTGGCGACGGCTCTGTATCATAAAACACGATAATTCCTTCTCTCCGATTTTTCTCTCCCCGAAAGTGAATATATGGAGTCGGGGAAGACGTCGGTGGAGCAACAGGGGGCCCACGAGGTAGGGGGGCGCGCCCCCACCCTTGTGGACAGGGCGTGGGCCCCCTGGTTTGGTTCTTTCCGTAGATATTTTTTATATATTCCGAAATAATTCTCTGTTGAATTTCAGGTCATTCCGAGAACTTTTATTTCTGCACAAAAATAACACCATGACGTTATGCTGAAAATAGCGTCAGTCCGGGTTAGTTCCATTCAAATCATGCAAGTTAGAGTCCAAAACAAGGGCAAAAGTGTTTGGAAAAGTAGATACGTTGGAGACGTATCAGGCCTCTCCTCTCTCTCCCTAAAGCCCACTAAGGCCCATCAGTTCCCCCAGGGTTTCCTATAACCCCCTGTCACTCCGATAGTCATCCGGTAACCCCCAGAACTCATCCGGTGTCCGAATAACATTGTCCAATATATCATTCTTTATGTCTCAACCATTTGAGACTCCTCGTCGTGTCCGTGATCTAATTCGGGACTCCGAACAATCTTTGGTCATCAAAAACACATAGCTCATAATACGAATCATCATCGAACGTTAAGCGCGTGGACCCTAAGGGTTCAAGAACTATGTAGACATGACCGAGACACATCTCTGGTCAATACCGAATAGCGGAACCTCGATGCTCATATTGGTTCCTACATATTCTACGAAGATCTTTATCGGTCAAACCGCATAACAACATACATTGTTCCCTTTTTCATCAGTATGTTACTTGCCCGAGATTCGATCGTCGGTATCTTCATACCTAGTTTAATCTCGTTACCGGAAAGTCTCTTTACTCGTTCCATAATACATCATCTCATGACAAACTCATTAGTCATTTTCTTGCAAGGCTTATTATGATGTGTATTACCGAGAGGGCCCAGAGATACCTCTCCGACACTCAGAGTGACAAATCCTATTATCAATCTATGCCAGCTCAACAAACACCTTCGGAGAGACCTGTAGAGCATCTTTAATCACCCAGTTACGTTGTGACGTTTGATAGCACACAAGGTGTTCCTCCGGTATTTGGGAGTTGCATAATCTC
This sequence comes from Secale cereale, assembly GCA_902687465.1. Taxonomy (NCBI): domain Eukaryota; kingdom Viridiplantae; phylum Streptophyta; class Magnoliopsida; order Poales; family Poaceae; genus Secale; species Secale cereale. The sequence continues at coordinate 251,465,270 of LR738710.1, forward strand.
ATAGTTAGAGGAACATGTATAAGTCATGAAGAAAGCAATAGCAATAAAACTAAACGATCATTGTGCTAAGCTAATGGATGGGTCATGTCCATCACATCATTCTCCTAATGATGTGACCACGTTCATCAAATGACAAAACATGTCTATGGTTAGGAAACTTAACCATCTTTGATTAACGAGCTAGTCTAGTAGAGGCATACTAGGAACACTCTGTTTTGTCTATGTATTCACACATGTATGAAGTTTCCGGTTAATACAATTCTAGCATGAATAAAATACATTTATCATGATATAAGGAAATATAAAATAACAACTTTATCATTGCCTCTAGGGCATATTTCTTCAGTCTCCCACTTGCACTAGAGTCAATAATCTAGTTCACATCGCCATGTGATTTAACACCCATAGTTCACATCGCCAGGTGACCAACACCCAAAGGGTTTACTAGAGTCAATAATCTAGTTTACATCACCATGTGATTAACACCCAAAGAGTACTAAGGTGTGATCATGTTTTGCTTTGTGAGAGAAGTTTAGTCAACCGGTCTGTCACATTCAGATCCGTATGTATTTCGCAAATTTCTATGTCTACAATGCTCTGCATGGAGTTACTCTAGATAATTGCTCCCACTTTCAATACGCATCCAGATTAATAATTAGAGTCATCTGGATTAGTGTCAAAGCTTGCATCAGCGTAACCCTTTATGATGAAATATTTATCACCTCCATAATCGAGAAACATTTCCTTAGTACTCCAGTTACTAAGTATAATTTTGACCGCTATCCAGTGATCTACTCCTGGATCACTATTGTACCTCCTTGCCAAAATCATGGCAAGGGGCATAATAGGTTTGGTACACAACATGACATACTTTATAGAACATATGGCTGAGGCATGAGGAATGACTTTCATTCTCTCTATATGTTTCTGTCATGGTCGGGCTTTGAGTCTCACTCAACTTCACACCTTACAAATCAGGCAAGAACTCCTTCTTTGTCAGATCCATTTTGAACTACTTCAAAATCTTATCAAGGTATGTACTAATCGAAAGTCTTATCAAGCGTCATGATCTATCTCTATAGATCTTGGTGCCCAATATGTAAGCAGCTTCACCGAGGTCTTTTATTGAAAAACTCTTTTTAAACAATCCTTTATGCTTTCCACAAAATTATACATCATTTCCGATCAACAATATGTCATTTACATATATTTATCAGAAATGTTGTACTGCTTCCACTCACGTTCTTGTAAATACAAGCTTCACCATAAGTATGTATAAAACCATATGCTTTGATCACCTTATCAAAGCATATATTTCAACTCCGAGATGCTTGCACCAGTCCATACATGGGTCGCTGGAGCTTGCACACTTTGTTAGCACCTTTAGGATCGACAAAACCTTCTCATTGCATCATATACAACTCTTCTTTCAGAATTCCATTAAGGAATGTAGTTTTGACACCCATTTGCCAGATTTCATAAAATGCGACAATTGCTAACATGATTCGGACAGACTTAAGTATCGCTACGGGTGAGAAAGTCTCATCGTAGTCAAATCCTTGAACTTGTCGAAAACCTTTTGTGACAAGTCAATCTTTGTAGACAGTGAAATTACCATCAGCGCCTGTCTTCCTCTTGAAGATCCATGTATTCTCTACGGCTTGTTGATCATTGGGCAAGTCAACCAAAGTCCACACTTTGTTCTCATACAAGGATCCCATCTCAGATTTCATGGCCTCAAGCCATTTCGCGGGATCTGGGCTCATCATCGCTTCGTCATAGTTAGTAGGTTCGTCATGGTCTAGTAACATGACTTCCAAAACAGGTTTACCGTACCACTCTGGTGCGGAACATACTCTGGTTGACCTACAAGGTTCGGTAGTAACTTGATCTAAAGTTTCATGATCATCATAATTAGCTTCCACACTAATTGGTGTAGGCATCAAGGGAATGATTTTCTGCGATGAGCTACTTTCCAATTCGAGAGAGACACTTACCTCATCAAGTTCTACTTTCCTCCCACTCACTTCTTTCAAGAGAAACTCCTTCTCTAGAAAGGATCCATTCTTAGCAACAAAGAACTTGCCTTTGGATCTGTGATAGAAGGTGTACCCAACTATTTCTGTTGGGTATTCTATGAAGACGCATTTCTCCGATTTGGGTTCGAGCTTATCAGGCTGAAGCTTTTTCACATAAGCATCGCAACCCCAAACTTTAAGAAATGACAACTTAGGTTTCTTGCCAAACCATTGTTCATACGGTGTCATCTCAATGGATTTATATGGTGCCCTATTTAACGTGAATGCAGTTGTCTCTAACGCATAACCCCAAACGATAGTGGTAAATCGGTAAGAGACATCATAGATCGCACCATATCTAATAAAGTACGGTATGATGTTCGGACACACCATTACGCCATGGTGTTCCAGCTGGCGTGAGTTGCGAAACTATTCCACATTGTTTTAAATGAAGACCAAACTCGTAACTCAAATATTCGCCTCCGCGATCAGATTGTAGAAACTTTATTTTCTTGTTACGATGATTCTCTACTTCACTCTAAAATTCTTTGAACTTTTCAAATGTTTCAGACTTGTGTTTCATCAAGTAGATATACCCATATCTGCTCAAATCATTTGTGAAGGTCAGAAAATAACGATACCCTCCGTGAGCCTCAACACTCATCGGACCGCATACATCTGTATGTATTATTTCCAATAAGTCATTGGCTCGCTCCATTGTTCCGGAGAACAGAGTTTTAGTCATCTTGCCCATGAGGCATGGTTCGCAACCATCAAATGATTCATAATCAAGTGATTCCGAAAGTCCATCAACATGGAGTTTCTTCATGCGCTTTACACCAATATGACCTAAACAACAGTGCCACAAGTATGTTGCATTATCATTATCACCTCTGTATATATTGGCTTCAATATTATGAATATGTGTATTACTACGATCGAGATTCAATAAACCATTCACCATGGGTGTATGACCATAGAAGGTTTTATTGATGTAAACATAATAACAATTATTATCTGACTTAAATGAATAATCGTATTGCAATAAACACGATCCAATCTTGTTCATGCTCAACGCAAACACCAAATAACATTTAGGTTTAACACTAATCCCAAAAGTATAGGGAGTGTGCGATGATGATCATATCAATATTGGAACTACTTCTAACACACATCGTCACCTCACCCTCAACTAGTCTCTCTTTATTCTGCAACTCCTGTTTCGAGTTACTAATCTTAGCAACCGAATAGGTATCAAATACCCCAGGCTACTACGAGCAGTAGTGAGGTACAAATCAATAACATCTATATCAAATATACCTTTGTTCACTTCACCATCCTTCTTATCCGCCAAATATTTGGGGTAGTTCCGCTTCTAGGGGCCATTTCCTTTGCAGTAGAAGCACTCCGTTTCAGGCTTGGGTCTATCTTTGGGCTTCTTCTCAAGAGTGGCAACTTACTTGCCATTCTTCTTAAAGTTCCCTTTCTTTCCCTTGCCCTTTTTCTTGAAACTAGTGATCTTGTTTAACCATCAACAAGTGATGCTCTTTCTTGATTTCTACCTTCGTTGATTTCAGCATCACGAAGAGCTCGGGAATTGTTTTCGTCATCCCTTGCATATTATAGTTCATCATGAAGTTCCAGTCACTTGGTGATAGTGACTAGAGAACTATGTCAATCACTATCTTATATGGAAGATTAAATCCCACTTGATTCAAGCGATTGCAGTACTCAGACATTCTGGGCACATGCTCACTGGTTGAGCTATTCTCCTCCATCTTGTAGGCAAAGTACTTGTCAGAGGTCCCATGCCTCTCAACACGGGCATGAGTCTGAAATACCAATTTCAGCTCTTGGAACATCTCATATGCTCCGTGGCGTTCAAAACATTTTTGAAGTCCCGGTTCTAAGCCGTAAAGCATGGTGCACTAAACTATTAAGTAGACATCATATTGAGCTTTGTCAAATGTTCATAACATTTGCATCTGCTCCTGCAATAGATATGTCACCTAGCGGTGCATGAAGGACATAATACTTCTGTGCAGCAATGAGGATTATCCTCAGATCACAGACCTAGTCCACATTATTGCTACTAACATCTTTCAACTTAGTTTTCTCTAGGAACATATCAAAAAATAGGGGAGCTACAACGCGAGCTATTGATCTACAAAATAATTTGCAAATACTACCAGGACTAAGTTCATGATAAATTAAAGTTCAATTAATCATATTACTAAATAACTCCCACTTAGATAGACATCCCTCAAGTCATCTAAATGATCACGTGATCCAAATCAACTAAACCATGTCCGATCGTCACGTGAGATGGAATAGTATTCAATGGTGAACATCTTATGTTGATCATATCTGCTATATGATTCACGCTCGACCTTTCGGTCTCCAGTGTCCCGAGATCATGTCTGTACATGCTAGGCTTGTCAAGTTTAACCTGAGTATTCCGCATGTGCAAAACTGTCTTGCACCCGGTGTATGTGAACGTAGAGCTTATCACACCCGATCATCACATGGTGTTTCGGCACGAAGAACTGTCGCAACGATGCATACTCAGGGAGAACACTTATACCTTGAATTTTTTGTGAGGGATCATCTTATAATGCTACCGTCGTACTAAGCAAAATAAGATGCATATAAAAGATAAACATCACGTGCAATCAAAATATGTGACATCATATGGCCATCATCATCTCGTGCTTTTGATCTCCATCTACAAAGCATCGTCATGATCTCCATCGTCACCGGCTTGACACCATGATCTTTATCGTAGCGTTGTGGTCGTCTCGCCAACTATTGCTTCTACTACTATCGCTAACTCATAGTTCTAAAGTAAAGCAATTACATGGCGTTCGCAATTCATACAATAAAGAGACAACTATAAGGCTCCTGCCGGTTGCCGATAATTTACAAAACATGATCATCTCATACAAAAACGTATAACTCATCACGTCTTGACCATATCACATCACATCATGCCCTGCAAAAACAAGTTAGATGTCCTCTACTTTGTTGTTGCAAGTTTTATGTGGCTGCTATGGGCTTCTAGTAAGAACCCTTCTTACCTACGCATCAAAACCACAACGATTTTTTGTCAAGTGTGTTGTTTTAACCTTCAACAAGGACCGGCCGTAGTCACACTCAATTCAACTAAAGTTGGAGAAACTGACACCCGCCAGCCACCTGTGTGCAAAGCATGTTGGTAGAACCAGTCTCATGAACGCAGTCATGTAATGTCGGTCCGGGCCGCTTCATCCAACAATACCACTGAATCAAAGTATGACCTTGGAGGTAAGCAGTACGACTATTATCGCCCACAACTCTTTGTGTTCTACTCGTGCATATCATCTACGCATAGACCTGGCTCATGATGCCACTATTGGGGAACATAGTATTTTAAAAATTACCTACGATCACACAAGATCTATCTAGGATAAGCATAGCAACGAGCGGGAGAGTGTGTCCACGTACCCTCGTAGACTGAAAGCGGAAGCGTTTAGTAACGCGGTTGATGTAGTCGAACGTCTTCACGATCCAACCGATCCAAGTACCGAATGCACGGCACCTCCGTGTTCAGGACACGTTCAACACAATGATGTCCCTCGAGCTCTTGATCCAGTTGAGAACGAGGGAGAGTTTCGTCAACATGACGGCGTGGTGACGGGGGTGATGAAGTTACCTGCGCAGGGCTTCGCCTAAGCACTACGACGATATGACCGAGGTGTGAAACTATGGAGGGGGCACCACACACGGCTAAAACAATGGCTCGTCTGTTCTAGGGTGCCCCTTCCCCACGTATATAAAGGAGGGAGGAGGGGAGGGCCGGCCAGCCCCTAGGGTGCGCCCAAGTGGGGATTCCTACTAGGACTCCTAGTCCTAGTAGGTTTCCACCAAAAGGAAGAGACGGGGAAGGAAGGAGAGGGAGAGGAGAAGGAAAGAGGGGGCGCTACCCCTCCCCCTAGTCCAATTCGGACTAGGCCTATGGGGGCGCCCGGCCAACCCTTGTGGCCTCTCCTCTCTCTCCCCTAAAGCCCACTAAGGCCCATTTCCCCCGGGGTTTCCGATAA
>LR738710.1:251471423-251498539 GCA_902687465.1 Secale cereale
ACCCCCCCCCCCCCCCGGCACTCTGATAGTCATCTGGTAACCCCCGGAACTCATCCGGTGTCCGAATAACATCATCCAATATATCATTCTTTATGTCTCTACCATTTAGAGACTCCTCATCATGTGTGTGATCTCATTCGGGACTCCGAACAATCTTCGGTCATCAAAAACACATAACTCATAATACGAACGTTAAGCGTGCGGACACTACGGGTTCGAGAACTATGTAGACATGACCGAGACACATCTCCGGTCAATAACCAATAGCGGAACCTAGATGCTCATATTGGTTCCTACATATTCTACGAGATATTTATCTGTCAAACCACATAACAACATACGTTGTTCCCTTTGTCAACAGTATGTTACTTGCCCGAGATTTGATCATCGGTATCTTCATACCTAGTTCAATCTCGTTACTGGCAAGTCTCTTTACTCGTTCCATAATACATCATCTCGTGACTAACTCATTAGTCATTTTCTTGCAAGGCTTATTATGATGTGTATTACCGAGAGGGCCCAGAGATACCTCTCCGACGCTTGGAGTGAAAAATCTTATTCTTGATTTATGCCAACTCAACAAACACCTTCGAAGAGACCTATAGAGCATCTTTATAATTGTTGGGGAGCGTAGTATTTCAAAGAAATTCCTACGATGACGCAAGATCTATCTAGGAGAAGCATGGTAACGAGTGGGGAGAGTGTGTCTACGTACCCTCGTAGACTGAAAGCGGAAGCGTTTAGTAATGCGGTTGATGTAGTCGAACATCTTCGTGATCCAACCGATCAAGCACCGAACACACTGCACCTTTGCAATCTACACACGTTCAGCTCGGTGACGTCCCTCGAACTCTTGATCCATTTGAGGCCGAGGGAGAGTTCTGTCAGCATGACGGCGTGGTAACGGTGTTGATGAAGTTATCGACGCAAGGCTTCACCTAAGCACTGCGACAATATGACCGAGGTGTGTAACAGTGGAGGGGGGCACCGCACACGGCTAAAACAATTGTCAACTTGTGTGTTCTAGGGTGCTCCCTGCCCCCGTATATAAAGGATCAAGGGGAGGCCGGCCAGTCCTCCTAGGGCGCGCTCTATAAGAGGAGTCCTACTAGGAATAGGAATCCTATTCCTAGTAGGAGTCCACCAAGAGGGAGAGAGGGGGAAGGAAGGAGAGGGAGAGGGAGAAGGAAAGGGGGGCGCCGCCCCCCCTCCCTAGTCCAATTCGGACCCAAGGGAGAGGGGGCGCAAGGCCTGCCCTAGCCGCCCCTCTTTCTCTCCACTAAGGCCCATGTGGCCCATTAGTTCCCCGGGGGGTTCCGGTAACCCTCCCGCACTCCGGTTTTATCCGAAACTTCCGCGGATCACTTCCGGTGTCAGAATATAGTCGTCCAATATATCAATCTTTATGTATCGACTATTTCGAGACTCCTCGTCATGTCCGTGATCTCATCCGGGACTCTGAACAACCTTCGGTACATCAAAACACATAAACTCATAATACCGATCATCACCGAACGTTAAGCGTGCGGACCCTATGGGTTCGAGAACTATGTAGACATTACCGAGACTCATATCCGGTCAATAATCAATAGCGGAACCTGGATGCTCATATTGGTTCCTACATATTCTACGAAGATCTTTATCGGTCAAACCGCACAACAACATACGTTGTTCCCTTTGTCATCGTATGTTACTTGCCCGAGATTCGATCGTCGGTATCATCATACCTAGTTCAATCTCGTTACCGGCAAGTCTCTTTAGTCGTTCCATAATACATCATCTCATGACTAACTCATTAGTCATTTGCTTGCAAGGCTTATTATGATGAGTATTACCGAGAGGGCCCAGAGATACCTCTCCGACACTCGGAGTGACAAATCCTATTCTCGATCTATGCCAACACCACAAATACCTTCGGAGACACCTGTAGAGCATCTTTATAATCACCTAGTTACGTTATGACGTTTGATAGCACACAAGGTGTTCCTCTGCTATTCGGGAGTTGCATAATCTCATAGTCAGAGGAACATGTATAAGTCACGAAGAAAGCAATAGCAGTAAAACTAAACGATCACAGTGCTAAGCTAATGGATGGGTCTTGTCCATCACATTATTCTCGCAATGATGTGATCCGGTTGATCAAATGAGAACACATGTCTATGGTTAGGAAACATAACCATCTTTGATTAATGAGCTAGTCTAGTGGAGGCATACTAGGGACACTCTGTTTTGTCTATGTATTCACACATGTATCAAGTTTCCGGTTAATACAATTCTAGCATGAATAAAAGACATTTATCATGATATACAAGGAAATATCAATAACAACTTTATTATTGCCTCTAGGGCATATTTACTTCAATAATCACCCAGTTACGTTGTGACGTTTGATAGCACACAAGGTGTTCCTCCGGTATTCGGGAGTTGCATAATCTCATAGTCGGAGGAACATGTATAAGTCATGAAGAAAGCAATAGCAATAAAACAAAATGATCATTGTGCTAAGCTAACGGATGGGTCATGTCCATCACATCATTCTCCTAATGATGTGATCCCGTTCATCAAATGACAACACATGTCCATGGTTAGGAAACTCAACCATCTTTGATTAACGAGCTAGTCTAGTAGAGGCATACTAGGGACACTCTGTTTTGTCTATGTATTCACACATGTATCAAGTTTCTGGTTAATACAACTCTAGCATGAATAAAAAACATTTATCATGATATAAGGAAATATAAAATAACAACTTTATTATTGCCTCTAGGGCATATTTCCTTCAGTTATGTCGGATTGAATCTTTGGATGTCAGAGCACTTGATGTATGTCTTGCGATGGGATATTCGTGGTGACAATGGGATGTTCTATTGATCCACACTATGTATGTTTTGGTTATCTACTTGCGGATTCCCGTGGTGACATTGGGGTAATCTATGCATAGGGGTTGGTACGCGTTTTCATATTCCTTTCTCCGATAGAAATCTCGGGATGCTCTTGCAATTCTTTGTGTTGGATTGAATATTATGAATCTGAAATTGTGTGATACATATCATATAATTGACCCACGGATACTTGTGGTGACATTGGAGTATCTAGGTGACATTAGGGTTGATTGATGTGTGTCATGTGGTGTTATTTTAGTATGAACTCTAGGGTTGTTTGTGACACTTATAGGAATAGCCCAGTAGATTGATCAGAAAGAATAACTTTGAGGTGGTTTCGTACCCTACAAGCAATTTCATCTTATGTTCTCAGTGATAGGAACTTTGGAGTGATTCTTTGTTGCATGTTGAGGGATTTTTGTATGATCCAATTATGTTATCATTGTTGAGAGATTTTGCGCTAGTGAAAGTATGAACCCTAGGCCTTGTTTTCAAGCATTGCAATACCGTTTGTGCTCCGTTTTACTACTTGTTACCTTGCTATTTTTATATTTTCAGATTATAAAAACCTATATCTACTATCCATATTACACTTGTATCACCATCTCTTTGCCGAACTAGTGCACCTATACAATTTACCATTGTATTAGGTGTCTTGGGACAAGAGAATCTTTGTTATTTGGTTGCAGGGTTGTTTGAGAGAGACCATTTTCATTCTATGCCTCCTATGGATTGATAAACCTTAGGTCATCCACTTGAGGGAAATTTGCTACAATCCTACAACACTCTGCACTTGGAGGCCCAACACGAGTCTACAAGAAGAAAGTTGCATAGTAGACATCAGTGTCTGTTTACGAGTGCAGGTTGAGGGTGTCGCGGAGCACTAGGCACCCCTCCTTCCCCTGGCCCTAAGAGATCTGATAAGCGGGGTGATGGATCTGTGGGTGGTCAAAACCCTAGTGGAGGCACTGATGCTCACTTCACTCAGTCTGAATGGGATGGCATGGAGCCGGAGGTCAGGGAGTTGTTCAAGTCTAATGTGCCGGTGGGTCCTGCCTAGAAGGAGGTGGCTGCTGATGCTGGTCACGGGAAGGCCACTGTAGCGGGTACTCCTATCTCCTGAGTCTAGTCCAACATTCCAGTCCGTCCTCTGTCGTCTATCTTCCCGGGAATCGAAGACCTTTCCCCCTCCCCTTCGCGTCCTGAGATGGCGCCCTCTAGCAAGATAAAGAAATCTTCAGTCATGAAGTTCTCGGCCAAGAGCCGTGCGTCGTCGGGCTCCAAGTAGTCCATGGTGGGGCTGTGTCGCCGCCTGGATGCCGACATGGGCTCGGCGGATGGCTCCGGCCCTATGCTGGCGTATCTTGTGGTGCGCTCTCCTCCGCGTCGGTCGCCTAACTCTATGACTCGCAAGGGGCATCGGGTGCGGGACTCTAGGGAGTCGACGTCGGTGCGTGCGGAGCGCCGCGCGGCTTCTAGGGATCTGCCTCCCTCAGGTAATGTGCCCATTCCATCTCCTCCTACCTCATCCCCGATTCCGTTGGTTCTGCCTTCTTTCTCCGATCAACATCTTTTGAATGTTCTTTCCGATGTGGGGGTCACTCTGGATCCTGGTTTTGGTTCACCTTCTTCTATTCTCTCAATTATTCAGGCTAATGAGTTGGCCCAGGCGGCTATTGCCAAGGCCAAAGATGCTGCTGCGGTGAAGGTGGTCGCCGCAGAGCCGGTCACTGAGAAGGGGGAGACACTGGTTGTGGCTAGCCTCGCCCTCCTTCCTCCAAACTGGGCCCTTCTAAGCGCTCTAAACCATGTGTTGCCCCGTGCAGGTCTAGTCTCCGCATAAAAACTTATCTTTCAAATGAAACTACTCTTCTGGAACATTAGAGGTTTCAGTGCTAGGGGGCGTCGAGACCAAATCAGAGACATGGTTAGAGGGGAGAATATTGACATCATAGGGTTGGTTGAAATTTTTAAGGATTCCTTCTTCCCCAATGAACTTTATGTTGTTGCGGGGATGGATAAATTTTATTGGAATTGTTTGCCGTCCTTTGGCCATTCTGGAGGCATTTTGATTGGCACTAAATGGGATCTTTTTGATTTTGTTGCGTTTGATCATGGTATCTTTTGGGCTAGCACCGTTGTGCATCACCGGCGACTCAACACTCTCTGGGAAATTATGGTTGTATATGGTCCTGTGGATCATTCCTTAACCTCTCTTTTCCTTGACAAAATCTCTACTAAAATTGAGGCTTGTAATCTGCCTATCGTGGTGGGTGGTGACTTTAGCCTTCTGCGTACTCCTTCGGACAAGAGCAATTGCAATTTCCATTAGCCTCTTGCCGACACTTTCAACGGTTTCATTCATGACTGTGCTCTTCGTGAACTCCCTCGGGTGGGAGCCCGTTTTACCTGGACCAACCATCAGGCTAATCCAATCATGTCGGTGCTGGATCGAGTGTTCATCTACTCAAACTGGGATTCTTTATTTCCTCGCGCCTCCTTGAAAGTGAGAGCGATAGTAGGATCGGACCACGCTCCATTGATTCTTGATGTTGGGCTGGACCAGGCTCTGGTATCTTCTCGTTTCCAATTCGACGCTTCATGGATTTTAGTGGAGGGATTCATAGACCTGATGGCGAACAAAATAGCTGGGCTGCTAGCTTCTCTTAATTGTTCCTTTGACCCTATGGATGATTGACATAAGTGCTCGTACGCGATCCGTATGTTCCTCTGTGGTTGGTCCCGTAATCGAGCAGTGGAGGCCTGCTACCTCTTGAGCATGCGTTGGTTTTCCCTTGAAGAGGAAAGGGTGATGTAGCAAAGTAGCGTAAGTATTTCCCTCAGTTTTGAGAACCAAGGTATCAATCCAGTAGGAGACTACACTCAAATCCCTCGTACCTGCACAAACAAATAAAAACCTTGCAACCAACGTGATAAAGGGGTTTTCAATCCCTTCACGGCCACTTGCAAAAGTGAGATCTGATAGAGATAATAAGATAAATATTTTCGGTATTTTTGTTGTATAGATTGAAAAGTAAAGATTGCAAAATAAAGGATAGCTAGTTGACTGAAGATTAATATGATAGAAGATAGACCCCGGGGCCATAGGTTTCACTAGTGGCTTCTCTCAAGATAGCAGGTTCTACGGTGGGTGAACAAATTATTGTCGAGTAATTAATAGAAAAGTGCATAGTTATGAGAATATCTAGGCATGATCATGTATATAGGCATCACGTCCGTGACAAGTAGACCAAAACGATTATGCACCTACTACTATTACTCCACACATCAACCGCTATCCAGCATGCATCTAGAGTATTAAGTTCATAAGAACAGAGTAACGCCTTAAGCAAGATGACATGATGTAGAGGTATAAACTCATGCAATATGATATAAACCCCATCTTTTTATCCTCGATGGAAACAATACAACACGTGCCTTGCTGCCCCTGCTGTCACTAGGAAAGGACACCGCAAGATTGAACCCAAAGCTAAGCACTTCTCCCATTGCAAGAAAGATCAATCTAGTAGGCCAAACCAAACTGATACTTCGAAGAGACTTGCAAAGATATTTAAATCATGCATATAAGAATTCAGAGAAGAACCAAATATTGTTCATAGATAATCTTGATCGTAAACCCACAATTCATCGGATCTCGACAAACACACTGCAAAAAGAATTACATCGAATAGATATCCAATAAGATCGAGGAGAACTTTGTATCGAGATCCAAATAGAGAGAAGAAGCCATCTAGCTAATAACTATGAACCCGAAGGTGTGTGGTAAACTACTCACAACTCATCGAAGAGGCTATGGTGTTGATGTAGAAGCCCTCCATGATCGATTCCCCCTCCGGCAGAGCTCCGAAAAAGGCCCCAAGATGGGATCTCACGGGTACAGAAGGTTGCGGCGGTGGAATTAGGGTTTCGTCGTGCTCTCGGATGTTTTCAGGGTATATGAGTATATATAGGACGAAGAAGTATGTCGATGGATCTACGAGGGGCCCACGAGGGTGGGGGCACGCCTACCCCCCAGGGCGCGCCCTCCTACCTCGTGGCTTCCCTGGCGTGTACTCCAAGTCTTCTGGGTTACGTTTGTTCCAAAAACGATCCTCGCGAAGGTTTCATTCCGTTTGGACTCCGTTTGATGTTCTTTTTCTGCGAAACACTAAAATAGGCAAAAAAACGGCAATTTGCACTCGGCCTTGGGTTAGTAGGTTAGTCCCAAAAATAATATAAAAGTGCATAATAAAGCCCATTAAACGTGCAAAACAGATAATATAATAGCATGGAACAATCAAAAATTATAGATACGTTGGAGACGTATCAAGGCCCGTCGAGAGAAATCTTCCTTAGAGGCTCAGATTGCTGGCATGGACCTCGCGGCTGATGGGGTTGGTCTCTCGAAGAGTGAGTGGACTATCCGATACGCCCTTGAGGCCGCTCTGATGCAGTTGCATCAGCAGGTGGAGATCTATTGACGCGAGAGAGTCAACCTGAACTGGACTCTTAAAGGCGATCCCCCCACCGCCTATTTCTTTGCCATTGCTAATGGAAGGAGAAGATTTTCTATCGATAGCCTTCTCATCGACGGTGTCAAAACTTCGGATCAATCTCTCATTATATTGCATGTGGTTGAAAATTTATCTTCCCTCCTTTCAGCCAAACAGGAGTATGGCCTTGGCATCTCCCCTCCTTATGGGATGCGCCTTCTATGATCTCGAGTGATGAGAATGCTGCCTTAATGCTGCCTTTATTTCAGGATGAGATCTGGGAAGCTATTAGTTCGGCCAATCCTCACTCCGCTTCTGGCCCGGACGGCTTCTCCATCCCTTTCTTTAAGAAATTCTGGCCCAAACTCCGTCTGCTAGTTTGTAAGATAATTCAAGGCTTTTGCCTTGGGACTGTGGACATTTCCCGTCTTAATTACGCGGTCATTACTCTTATTCCAAAGGTGAAAGGGGCCAAGTTGATCTCCCAGTTCAGGCTGATGGCCCTTATTAACAACTTTGTTAAATTCCCGGCAAAAGGCTTTTCTACTAGGTTGTCCCCTGTTGCGCATAGAACTATCAACCCCTTCCAATCTGCATTCATCAAAGGGCATTTCATCCTAGACGGTATTCTCTGCTTGCATGAGATCGTGCATGACCTCAAAGTTCGTAGAGCTAAGGCGGTTATATTGAAGCTGGACTTTGAAAAGGCTTACGATTTGGTTAGTTGGCCGTTTCTTAGGCAAGTGCTTCTGGCCAAAGGCTTCGATGGGGCGTACGTTCACAGGATCATGCAGTTGGTCTCGGGTGGCCACACTGCAGTCTCTGTTAATGGTCAGGTCAGCAACTACTTTGCCAATGGCCGGGGCCTACGGCAAGGCGATCCTGCTTCTCCTATCATGTTTAACTTTGCCGCGGACGCCCAATCTCGTATCTTATCGAGAGCTGCTTCTCATGGTGACATTTCCCCGGTCATTTCCCACCTTATTCCAGAAGGGGGCACGCATCTGCAATATGCAGATGACACGATCATTATGGTGGATCTGAATGACTCTTGTATTGCCCACCTCAAGTTTCTTCTTCTCTGTTTTGAAGCCCTCCCGGGTCTCAAAATCAATTTCTCCAAGAGCGAGGTCATTGTCACAGGTGTTAATGACACTGAGGCCACTAGGGTGGCCCATCTTGTGAATTGCAGTCTGGGAAGCTTTCCTTTCAAATATCTAGGTATCTCGATCTCCCAAGACAAGGTACTTGCCAAAGAGTTTGCCCCTGCAGTTGCCAAAGTTGGCAATAGAGTGCTCCCTTGGAGAGGTAGATACAATACTAGTGTTGGGAAAGTGGCACTGATTAATGCTTGCCTGTCTTCCTTACCAATGTTCATCATGGGCTTTTACCTTTTATCTATTGGCACGCATGCTGGTTTTCATAGGCATCGGGGTGCTTTCTTCTGGAATGCGGCTGATAATAGACACAAATATAGATTGATTAGATGGAAGATAATTTGCAGACCCAAAAACCTTGGAGGGTTGGGCATTATTAATACTACTATTATGAACAGGTGTCTCATGATAAAATGGTGGTGGAAAATTATGACCACAGGCGCTGACACTTTGTGGTTCTCTATCCTTAAAGCTAAATACTTTCTCGTCTCTAACCCCATGTTCGCTCCCTCTCGAGGAGGTTCGCAGTTTTGGAAAGACCTCATCAAGGCCCGTCCTCTTTTCCAGGCCCATGTCAAGTTCGTGGTTTGTAATGGGGCCTCCGTCCGTTTTTGGCTCGATTGGTGGTGTGGAGATTCACCTCTCTATGTGACCTTCCCTACTTTATTTTCTTATTGTCCGAATACGAATGTCTCCATCGCAGAGCTCTCGCCTAATAATTGGGATCTAGCTTTCTGGCGTTCTCTGTCCCCTGAAGAGTTGGAAGAGTGGCAGCAGCTTACTGCCTTCTTCCCCACACTCTCGGCGGCAGAGGACACGATGGTCTGGCCCCACGTTGCTTCGGGTCGGTTTTCTGTTAAGTCTTTATATTCTAAGCTCATAGGTGGTAACCCCACTAACAGATTTACCCCAATTTGGAGGGCCCGGATTCCTCCTAAGGCGAAAATCTTCCTCTGGCAAGCTTTTAGAGGCCGTCTTTCCGCGGCTGACCAAATCCGTAAACGTTATGGACACTAACCATATCTTCTTTCAATATGTCTTGGCTAAGCTGGCCCGGAGTTGTGTTAGGGTGTGGCTTTAGGTGCCATAGGCACCATGTTCTTTCCCCGAGCTTCAGGTCCTTGCCAATGACCTAGTTGGGGTCACAAAGCGTGCATTTTGGGCTGCTCTTGGGGCGGCCTGCTGGGCCTTGTGG
This sequence comes from Secale cereale, assembly GCA_902687465.1. Taxonomy (NCBI): domain Eukaryota; kingdom Viridiplantae; phylum Streptophyta; class Magnoliopsida; order Poales; family Poaceae; genus Secale; species Secale cereale. The sequence goes on from LR738710.1 coordinate 251,481,151, forward strand.
ACTACCAGAAACAAATTTACCATCGAGCATGTTTTTTCGGCTATACCTGTTGATTGCTTATTTAAATCATGTTTGTTTCTGCAACAATGGAGATCATTGACTAAAGCAGAGGACTGGGATGCACCTGATCTTCTGATATCCAATATCCAGGCTTTGGCGTCTTCCGTTTCTAGGCAGGAGCCTGCTGCATAGTCCCCCGATGCTTCTTTTGACTTAGTTGGTGGCTTTGTTGTTCTAGTTCTAGTTGGTTCTACTTTCCTTCCGGCCTGCGTGCCGTGCTGGTGGCTTGGGTGCCGTGTATCACATACTTTCATAACTTCTTGTCTCCCTTTTTTTTGCGGCGGAAAACTTGTATTACTCATTCATAGTATCATTACAATCTGCTTGTACCAGCTCCAAAACCTCAGTTGGGCCAGAACCGAGCCAAGTAATAGTTCTATGATCAACTCTAGCTAACCTAGCAAGACAATCACTAGGTTTATTCTGATTCCGACTTACATGAGTAACACAAGTTTCTCTAATACTCCAAAGGTACTTAATTTCCTTCACCAAAGAAGCATAGACAGATCTATCCTCTTCCACCTCTTGTATCATGGAGATAGCAATAAGCGAGTCTAGTTCTATTATAATGGGGGCATCACTCCTCTGAATAGCTAGCGACAATCCTTCCATGCATCCACTTAGTTCCGCTTCCAATACATCCCGACACAAGAACAATTGTCTACACGCCGAGAAAATGATGGCACCATACTCATCGCGTAAGATCATCCCAGATCATGTTGTACCATCCACATCGAAGGAACCGTCAGTATTTAACTTAAGCCATCCTTGAGCAGGTCGGCTCCACTTCAAGGATTTTGCATTAGGTGTTGTACTCGGCAGACTCTTTTCATAAGACAGACTCACTTTCCCCTTCCGGGGGTCCGCTGATGCATTCGATCGGATCGCAATAAGTGAGTCCAAGTAACTCTGCAGAAATTTGCATGATGCTTCAGCAGGAGGGCCGGGGTTTTGATGCACTACTTCATTCCGTACATACCAACTTCTCCAGAATGTGAATAACACCATGCATCGTTGCGCTTTGTCCAACGTTTCCAGTAACTGAAACAACCACTCCTTGCCAGTGTACATAATCGTTTCAATTGTCGGCAACCTCCAAACGTTGGCCATGGTGTCGTACAGATGCCTCGCAAGCGGGCAACGTAGCACTGGGTGGAAGTTGTCCTCAATTTCCATCGCACAAATTGGGCAAAGCGGAGAAGTTTCTAGGCCAATCTTATGCTTATTCTGCCAAGTGGGTAAGCTGTCTGATGCCAGTCGCCATGCAAAATTCCGGACTGTAGGAGGAACTTCTGAAGACCAGATTAGCTTCCATAATGATCTGCTTCCATTCGGGTTTGTACTACTGGATTCAGAATTGCCTCTATGAGCCTCCTCAAAGGCCATATCATATGCGCTTTTGACAGAAAATCGCCCATGGCGGCCTAGACCCCAAGCTAAAATGTCATTCTCCTGCCTCGGGGAGGCTCTCAACTTCATAATCTCCGTTACATCAGGTGCAGCGAAGAATTTTGCTACCTGGTCATACTTCCATGAGCCATTTGGATTTAGCAGATCAGCCACAAAGCGGATTCGGCATCTACCTTGTGGTGAGATCGGTTTATAAGAAAACGACCGTGGAATCCAATTATCATGCCAAATTCTTATACTTCTCCCATTACCAACCCTCCATATAATTCCTTTCTTTAACAGATCTAGACCATGACTAATAGCTTGCCAAGTAGAAGAGGCATTGCATGTGAAGACGGTGTCTTCCAATTTCCCATTCGGATAATACTTCGCTTTCAACACTCTAGCACATAAGCTGGTTGGTCTAGTCAGCAGTCTCCATGCTTGACGTGATAACAAAGCCTGATTGAAAAGGCGGAGGTCTCGGAATCCCACCCCTCCTTTTGACTTCGGTTGGAGGAGGTGATCCCATCCTTTCCAATGGACCTTTCTCTTGCCTTCAGTAGAACCCCAGTAGAAGTTTCGGATCATCCTAGTCAGATCATCACATAATGAGTAGGGCAATTTAAATACCCCCATAACATATGTAGGCAGAGAGAGGGCAACCGACTTGATCAAAGTTTCCCTACCCGACTGGGCCAGATGTCCACCCCCCCACTGGATCAATCTCATTGTCAAGCTAGTTTGCAAGTTTTGAAAACGGCCCTTCGACATACGTCCCTCTGGAGTTGGGAGACCCAAGTATCTCTCCTCAAACACTGAACTAGTCACCTGCAGCGTAGAACGAACCTGATTCTGCACTGAATCCGGGCATGTTGAGCCAAAAAATAGCGAGCATTTGTTAAAGTTTAGGCTCTGGCCCGTAGCAGTGTTGTACAAGTCCAAAGCTTGTTTCACCTCCGATGCCTTTTCCGAACACTGGATGTGATTCTATCTGTGGATCTGACGTTCCTGAACACTGTTTACTGACTTTATTTATAAAGTTTGGCATATGCCTTTTCTCTAAACAGCATCAACCTTGCAAACCCGACATTGAGCTGCCACTTTCAAATGCCTGTCTGCTACGACCGCTCGACAAGGAATGCCATACGAAGATATTCACCTTTGAAGGACAACGTAGACACCAAACAATGTCACAAGTGCAAATTATTATTTTTGAACGGTCACTGGGGGGGAGGGAATCCCCACCTGAATATATTGCTCAGAAAGCTGCCAAAGCCAAGAGTCACCCCTTAATCTTTGGCTGATTCAGTTTATAAGGAAAACTGGATCGAAAACCTAAACAAGTTGACCCCGTTTATGAGGAAAATCGGGCCGAAAACCATACAAGTAAGGAGATTACAAAGGATGAGAAAAAAGGACACCCAGGACAAGGTCCGACCTAGCTATCAGGTTGAAGGACGAACACCATACGAGGCACAAGTAGAAGTGGGGTGTCGTCGAAGGATCACAATACCAAGACTAAGCAAGCAACCTAACGCACCGTACCCGCCTGCATACCAAACCTAATAGTATTTACTCGGTCCAAAAATACTTATCATCAAAATTGACAAAAATATATGTATCTAGAAGTAAAATACATCTAGATACATTCCTTTTTATTCATTTTGATGACAAGTATTTTCGGATGGAGGAAGTAGCAGTTAACGATCGTATGTCTTGTTTAAAATGGAATCCCTGTAATATTATGTTTAGTTTCTTGTTTGCATGTTAATATTACTCCCTCCGTTCCTAAATATTTGTCTTTCTAGACATTTCAAATGATTACAATATACGGATGTATGTAGACATATTTTAGAGTGTAGATTTGCTCATTTTGCTTCGTATGTAGTCACTTGTTGAAATCTTTAGAAAGACAAATATTTTGGAACGGAGGGATCGAACGGTCGGGCTGGGAATGTGGGTCGCTAGTGTTTGAGACTTTGTAAAAATCTATTATAGCTCGGCAACTCGGCGGACAAAATTCATCACTAGGGATGGATTATGTACAAGGCCAATTGTGCAGTGCTTATGCCGATCTCTTTGAACGCAACACAAATTCAGATGCTCATACATACATATATATATAGTCACTATTTGAACGTGCACACACTCCTTACTCGTATGAGTATCACCGAAAGACTGGGCTGTCATATCATCTTAAATTGACGAAGCCACCATAGGCGCCTCCGTAGTCAACGAGAACGTATCCTTCCATTGACGAAGCCAGGACGCTCCTCTCCAGCTTGCTCTTGTACATCATGAGTTTCTATAGCCTCCATGAGACCTTACATCATGAGATCGCCAAGTATCACGCGAGATTCTTCTGGGCCGGGAAGGGCGATAAGCAGAAATATCATATTGTTTGCTAGTCTGATTTTTGCAAACAACACGACAAGGACGGTCTTGGTATCATGTCGTCCAAGCACATGAACATTGCTCTATTGACTCGGTAGTTGTGGCGGATTGCAAATGGGGAGTGCGGCCTCTGGCTAGACATCATCCGAAATAAATATCTCCGAGGTCAACTGCTCGCCATCTGCCAGCGGTTTGGCGGCTGGCGGCTCGTAGTTCTAGCAGTCCATCATTCAACTACTTTCGGTCCTCCACATCAGAACCTCCATCATGGTGGAGTCGGGCGCGTTAACCCTGTTTTGGTTCGGCAGGTGAGTGGGGGATCGCCGCCCAATTCCCGGACTTGTTCTCCATCGTGGTGTAGTCTAGGATCTCCGTCGAGGTGACCCTTATTGACTTAGGGCGCCTCACTTTCCAGAGTCCATTTGGGCCGTCGGAACTTGTCGTCCGACAGGACCTCATTGAGTGCATCGTCCTACAGTCACCTGACGTGGATCGGTCGAGCGATCGCATCTCCTGGCATTTGGAGTCTTCGGGTCGGTTCTCCACCAAATCGCTTTATAGGCCATTGCGGCTGCTCCTGGCCCAGAGCCCCTAGTTCATATCTGGGCGATTAGACTACCAATGAAGATTCAGATCTTCCTGTGGCAATGGATCCGGGGCCGGGTTTCCTTAGGAGTGAAGTTACTCAAGAGGATGGCCATGGGGATGGGATTTTCCCCTTGTGTGGAACGGATGAGGACTCGAATCACATCTTCTTCAAGTGTGTGTCCGCGCAATTTTTTTGGAGTTGCTTATAGGAGGTGGCATGTGGTCGTTGGTGCAACAACAACTTTCCAGACCTCTTTGCAAAAGTCCAGACCTCTCCACAACGTGTCCGCCACATTAGGTGGCTGGGCAGCTTTGGACGGTTAGCAATAACTTTGTGATCCAGTGTGTGCATCTTCGACGTGCTACTGACGCGGTTTTCAAAATATGTGGTTGTTTGCAGCTTTGGCGGTCGCTTAGCCACCCTCACGACCGAGACGCCGTCAACATCATCATTCTAGATCTTCACGCGATGGCTCTCCGCTTGGTGCTCCCGCTTCCTCGACCACCTCCCGAGCCGAATCAGCCTCTTCATTTTATTAAGGGTTTGTTGAGTTGTGCTCTCAGTAGAACCCTCTTGTACTTTGTTTGTGTGCTATCTTTGTGTGTGTGTGCGCGCGCGCGCGGTGTGAATTTTTGTGGGATCTTGTAGCTTTTTTCGAGAAAACTTCCAAGCTATTAATTTTCAATCATGGCAGTACAATGAACACTAGAAATAATAAAAAATACATCCAGATCCGTAGACCACCTAGCGACGACTACAAGCACTGAAGCGTGCCGAAGGCGCGCCGCCATCATCGCCCCTCCCTCGCCGGAGTCGGGCACAACTTGTTGTAGTAAACAGTCGAGAAGTCGTCGTTGTTAGAGTAGTCTTTATTGTATACGACTCCTAGTCCAAATCATCTTTGTAACCTTACCCCAAGTCGGTTTGTACCCTCTTATATACACTTGTATGTCGCACCAAATCAATCAATAAGAATCAGTTTTATTCATCTATCATGGTATCAGATACCGGTCCTAGGGTTTAGGTTATGGCTCCGCCAAGGCCGTCGCCGCTGCCGCCGCCCGGCTACTTCGAGCGTCGGGCCGCGCTCATCGCCAAGGCTGCCAACGCCGCAGCCGCCTCTCTCTCGGCCCTCTCCCTAGCTCCACAAAATTCCCCTACACCCATCCTCGCCGCACCAATGTCTCTTGCTGACACAATCTCCGACGTCAGCCCATACATCCCCATAGTTCTTGATCTCGCCGCCCATAACTACTACCATTGGAGACATCTCTTCGATCTCCACCTCGGCCGCTGCAACCTGCGCTCGCATGTCGCCGCCAACTGTCTTCCCCGCCCCGACGATCCGCAATGGTTGAAAGACGATCTCGCAATCGTCCAGTGGTTCTACACCCGCATCACCACCGAGATCTTCAACATGCTCGATCACGACGGCGCCACCGCTGCCAACATCTGGCACCCCCTCACGATGAACACAACATACCACCAACAACTTTAACACCAGCCACAACCAATACCAACCCTCCCCCCACCCCACCCTAGACGTCCCCAACACTCTCGACCCCAACACCCTCGACCCCTGCTCCCTCCCCAACACCCCCGGTCCCTGCTCCCTCTCCACCACCCAACCATGCTCCTTCGTCCGACTCTTCCGCTGCGCCGGACTCACCCGTACCCACGTTACCCCCTCGTGCTATTCCTACAGCAGTCCCGATTAATGATCATCCCATGCGTACTAGGGCCAAATCAGGATTTCAACAACCCCAAGACCGCCTAAACCTTCATACCACCGTATCTCTCACTTCCCTCCCAAAGAATTACAAAACTGCTCTACTTGATCCCAATTGGGCCGCTGCCATGCAAGAAGAATATAATGCTTTACTTCGAAACAACACATGGCAACTTGTTCCTCGTCCTCCGAACACAAATATTGTTTCTGGCAAATGGATTTTTCGCCAAAAGTTTCACTCCGATGGGAGCCTCTCACGATATAAAGCCAGGTGGGTTTGTCGTGGCTTTTCTCAACAACAAGGAATTGATTACGATGAAACATTTTCTCCTGTTGTTAAACCTAGCACCATTCGTACCGTTCTTAGTGTTGTTGTCTCCTCTTCCTGGCCTACTCACCAACTTGATGTTAAAAATGCTTTCCTCCATGGTTCCCTTCAAGAAACTGTCTACTGTCAGCAACCTCTGGGTTTTGAAAATCCATCCTTTCCAACTCATGTCTGTCTTCTTCAAAAATCTCTCTGCGGTCTTAAACAGGCCCCAAGAGCTTGGTTTCAACACTTCTCCTCCTTCATCCAAACAATAGGCTTCACTCCATCTCTCTCGGACACCTCTCTTTTTGTGTATCATCAAAATTCCGACACTGCCTATTTACTTCTCTATGTAGATGATATCATTCTCACCGCATCCTCTCAAAATTTCTTAGATCATATTGTCTCTCTTCTTAGATCTGAATTTTCTATGACTGACCTAGGACTCCTTCATCATTTCTTAGGCATTACTGTTGTTCGAGATTCCTCCAGCCTTTTTCTTTCCCAACGCCAGTATATTCTTGATCTTCTTAATCGTGCCGGTATGCTTGACTGTCAATCATCTCGCACTACTGTCGATACTAGTTTTAAACTTTCGGCTGCCGGTGAACCCTTTTCAGATCCTACTCTCTATCGTAGCCTAACAGGTGCTCTCCAATATCTCACCATTACTCGTCCTGAAATCTCTTTTGCTGTTCAACAAGCATGTCTCTATATGCATGATCCACGGGTTCCTCACTATAATCATGTTAAACGCATTCTTCGGTATTTAAAAGGAACTCTCAATCATGTTCTCCACCTAAATAATTCTTCTCCAAACTCTCTTACCGCATACTCTGATGCAGACTGGGCTGGTTGTCATGACACTCGAAGGTCCACTTCCGGTTTTTGTGTTTTTCTTGGTAACAATTTAATTTCTTGGTCCTCGAAAAGACAGGTTACGGTCTCACGTTCGTCGGCCGAGGCTGAGTATCGCGCCGTGGCACATGCCGTTGCAGATACAATCTGGATTCGACAGTTACTATCCGAGCTACACAGGCCTATTGAGCAGGCCACTATTGTCTATTGTGACAACATATCAACAGTCTACATGACCGGCAATCCAGTTCAACACCGACGCACAAAGCATATTGAGATTGATATTCATTTTGTTCGTGAGAAGGTCGCTCTTGGTCAGGTTCGGGTGCTTCATGTTCCCTCTACGGCTCAATTTGCTGACATTTTCACCAAGGCACTGCCTACTAAGCCGTTTCAAGATATCTGTTTCAGTCTCAACGTCGTCGAGCCTGCCGTTGATACTGCGGAGGGATGTTAGAGTAGTCTTTATTGTATACGACTCCTAGTCCAAGTCATCTTTGTAACCTTACCCCAAGTCGGTTTGTACCCTCTTATATACACTTGTATGTCGCACCAAATCAATCAATAAGAATCAGTTTTATTCATCTATCAGTCGTGTTAAGACCCCATAGGACTAGCACAACAGAACAGCAACCGCCGTCGATGAAGAATAAAGTAGATCGAAAGGGTCCAACTCGAAGACACACGAACATGGACGGACTGTATCAGATCCAAGCAGATCCATCGGAGACACACATCCACACGCCCACCAACAACGCTAGACACACCACCGGAACGGGGGCTAGGCGGGGAGACATTTATTCCATCTTCAGGGAGCCGTCGCCGTCTCGTCTTCCTGAGCAGGACACAAATCCTAACAAAACTCGAAGGAACGACTAACAACGAAGCCCTCCCACCGGGACTTGCCAAGATCCACCACACCCCCATGGCCCTAGGGCCACTGGAGACGAGGCAGACCTGTGGCGGCGCCGACAAGAGTTATAAACCCTAGACTTGTTTTGGAGGAGGAGGCGACGGCTGGTGTGCGTGGGTCGGGGAACTTGTGGTTTTGGTGGTTGATTTATATATATAAAGTGGGGCGAAAACATTTTTCGATAGAAGCCTGAAATAAATTCAGAAAATTACAAGCATTAATGTTAAAGTCTATGACTTAAACCCTGATGGACTGGTTCATCACAAAGAATGTAACCATCTGAGAGTTCGCTGCTGTACGCCGATCTGAAATGTCGCTAGCTCAGACTTGGGAGTTTGGAGGGTTGTATGCCATGGGACTCGGAGGCAATCAGCTAAACTCCATTTTGTTCGCTTGCCTATCCTGCAGCCACCGTGCCGCTTCCGCCCGGAATATCATTGCCCAAAAAAATATTGTCGCCGAGCATCTGGATTTTGGGACAATGGATTCGTGTCGCCTGCACGACGCAGCACAGCGGCAACAGAATTGCCTATCATCCTCACAGTGTAGAACGTACAACACCTTCGGGTACATGCATCCAAATCTCGACCCAAAGCCCAATCACATTTTGCCTAGGCACGCCCTGATCTTACACCACTTGCTCATGTAACGGTACTGACATAAGAGAAACCCCTTGCAAAACTTATCTTCACAGGCCCCCAATGACCAGGGTATACTCTGCATCCTCAGAGCATGCTCCGTGAGTGGAAAACTTTGCCGACCAACAAGAGCATGCCTGGGAAATTACATCCAACATAATCACCACGAATACTACACGGGAAGCGCAGGAAGACTGTAATTATCATACAACTTCTACAATCTAATTCTCAATGCTCAATTCCCGGTCTACATTTAGGCAACAAATGAGAGTGTACAGCATCATGTACAGGTGGTACATCAAAAAAGAAAGGAGACCAGGGACTTCGCTCTATAACCTCTGTTTTCTTTTCTTCTTCCGCTGGGCAACTGTCAGTGCCACGCAGAGGCAGATATCAACTTCCTGGTCTTCCAGCCCAAGAGCATTGCCCCATCCTTCTCCTCCAGCGTGTACTTGTCCGAGTAGCACGCGAGGAGCTTCTTGATCACCGAGTTCACATACGAGCTCAGCGGGTAAGGCTTGAAGCCTGCCATGCTCAGCCTTGATTTCCACTTGCCAAGCAGCTCATGCCTCTCCACTCTGTCCTTCCCCTCGCAGGCGATGATGTTCACGATATCCTTGGCCAGGCAGTGTTGCTCCACACTTATCCTCTCTTTGCTGTCTCGAGGCAAGTTGGCGTCGATAGACTCGAACATGGCGGAGTAGTAATCCATGGTCTCCAAAAACCTCATCAAGAAAGGTGTTGTGTTGGTGTGCGACTCCTGCTCCACCAATGTGGTCACCTTCGGGGACAGCCCTTTCACCATCCGGAGCAACCCGTCCCGTGGGTTGTTGACGTCCACGCTCTCATCTGGGGTATGGTGCAGCTGGAGGGTGAAGTTGACAGCAACTGCTTCACCTGGTCTGATCTCAAGCATTTCCTTTGTGACTTGAGTAGCATAGACAGATAGAGGTGTAAACTCCAAAGGTATATTGAACTCTTTAGACATGCTTTTCAGCATGTTTCCAACTATCTCCAGGCCTTCACCTCGGGCATACTCTGACACCGGGTCATCTATTCCAGTGATCCGCACATGAGGTGGACCCCCAGGTCTTGCAGCTAGAGCTTGTATCAGTGTGATCCATTGAGTCCCTTGAGCAATCTGAAAATCAATTATGTGGATGTTGTCCTCGCTTCTCAATGCCTCTGCAATCGCCCCATTAGCTGCCATGTATCCAAACTTGAAGTAAGGACAGATATTGTATAAAATCTTCATGTAGGAGAGAAGCTCCTTGCTCTCCGGCTCCCGGCATTTCAGAGCACGGTAGATGTTTGTACCAGAGTTCCCATGCCTAGCAACCAAACCCTCGAGTAGGTAAGCACCTAGACGCTGGATCGGTTCCCCGTTAATTGAAACAGTCCCACGAGCCTCCTGAACAAGCTTTAGGAACTCCTCTGTCCTGTCCTCACTTAATGCCTCAGCACACTTGGTTAATAGATCCTTCACAATGTGTTGTCGATCGTCCCTTAACTCCCTTTGTCGTTTCTCTGGGCGGAACTCATAGCTTGCCGTGGGGTATCCACCAGATGCAAAGTGTGGCCGAACAACTCCAGGCAACGGCTGTCGTGACTCATGGCTCCATGTCCTCGACCGCTGCCGCATGAGCTGAGCAGGCTTGGTGTCCTCAAACTCATGCTTTGTGCTCGTCGTTGCATCATCAGCATCAGGTGCCATCAGAACGTTCTCAATGTCCCGCAAAGTCTGTTGCATATTATGTCTTGATGTTGCATACAATGGATCAGATCTCACTTGGATGTTCTCACGGATGCTACCTGCCTTTATGTATGAGCTGTCTGCTTCAAGCGGGGAGATTGGTTGGGCTGAAATGGTTTCAGTAGAGCTCTGGTTATCTGGAGTGTTGCTAAGAGCAGACAAATTATCACACTCAAGCTGGGTAGAAAGAGGGGTGTATGGAGAGTTGCTGAACTCTAACTTCAGTGGACTAGTTTGCCAGGAAGAGTTCGCTAAATTGTTCTCTGTGGGAATTTCGCAGAAGACGTTAGCACCAGTCAATCTGTACTTGAATAGCTGGTGCAAATCCATAATAAATGAGTGTCGATTAGTTGTTCATGACCTGTACATAGCAAAAGAGAGGAAATTAATGAACTGTTTATTCCATGGTAGGTGACAGAAGAAATAATCAGACCAGAACATTTTGCTTTATCAGTGCAACTCTAAGCATATAATTTAGAGGAAAGGAGGAAGGCAACAGGCGACAAAGCATAAACATTTCAAAACCCAGCACTACAGGCCATTCTATATCGCAAGAACTTCCATGTTGGACAGATTCAAGAGCATAGACAGTATCTGGTGATATGCAGGATAACATGAACCAAGTAAACTAATGTAACACTCCCGGCTCACATGTGTGCATTCATATTGGTTGATTAGAACAATTAACTTAAACGTTACATTCCAATTCATTATGATCATAGAGTATTAACAGTGATAGTACTCTACCATTCCCTTGGCAAAAATAACAGTTCTAGTAAATTTTGCATCAAGATGGTAATTCGAGTGGTATTTTCTGAAACAGAATAAATTTTCTAGTCCAACATAAGATGAAAGTTCTAAGTTGTAAGTAGCAAAAATGATACTAAAATTAGCGAGAGCCCATTAATACACGAATAAAATCCCTACTGACAGTGATCAATGACATCTGAGACTCTCACGGACCAAACACTAAATACACAAGAGCAAGTTTTCTTTAATTTGTCTGCTTGCCTTTCCTCTATGCATATTATACAGATTTAACAAGTAGCTCTCCAAAATTCCGCATAAATCCAACCCATTCTCTGTCAAATGTCCCCATCATCTACCTACAAATCTTAAAGGATCCATCCTTCTCCTCAAGCTTAAAGGACAACCACACGTGTCAAATTCTAGCAAGGCAAGCATGAAAGGATCATCAATCATGATGAGTCTGCCAATGGAACTAGAGGACTACAGCGGCACAAATAATGAAGAAAGGAACGTGCTCAAGTATCAATGTGGACAGGAACGTGCTCAAGCATCAACCTGTCCAGAAGATCCAGCACAGCTAAGAGGCTTGGAGAACAAACAACAGGACAAATTGCAATATCTTGCACCTCCCCTCAGCGCGCCTTGACCGCCCTTCACGATTAAGACATGCAACCTCGAGCATTCTCTAGTTTGTTTAAGAGAACTGTCCCACTGTTTGGTCACAGATCCTTGGGTGAATGCACGACTAAGACCAATGTTCAGCGGACCCTAAGATTCTCTAGTTGGTTGAAGACGATTGACCAGCCTTGTTGGTTTGACTATTGGTCCGTAGCTCTTGCTATGAATTCCGAAGAAGGAACCTCACCCACTCGCAACAAGAAGTTTGACCACTCAGACCGTGTGGAATCAGCAGCACCTTTCATCACTCACACAAGAAGCCAATTTGTGTACCATGTGCAGTGAGCTAAGCTGCTAAGGTCTGAAACTTCTGGGATCCTGTCCGTAGCTAAAATCATAGTACTAATATTAACTAAGTGACGCACTCTCAAAAAAAAAAAAAAACCTCAATTTGTTCATCTATTGGGGCACTTTGCCTAGTAAGGGATTTCTTTTTCCACGAATTGTCTTCAGCAAAGGCAAGTCAAATTGACTCATCAAGCGAAACTTAAGAATGTTTTTTCCCCGAGGTGTATATGTCCCAATCAAGGAGGCAGATGGATCCTGTGGTTCCTCCCAGGGAAAATTAGTTTAGGCTACTTGGAGCTACCACATCAATCTACTACTACTGTATGTCTGCCTCCATGTTTCCACGAACCAGAGGCAGCGATGGTTCCATTTCTAACATGCGAATCACTAATTTGGCGACGAAATTAACCCACTCTGGGATACTAAATTCAGGGAACGAGTGCAGCCAAGTAACACAAGTACATCTGGCACGGATGAGTGCCCATCAGACAAACCATAAGTAGGCCATGCCCACACCTAGGAGCCAGCCAGTATAAAATTAGCAACAAAATGCAACAGTACTCTCCAGAGCGGAAGTGGAGCAGGATCAACTCCTTCGTCCCCCAAATGGAGGTCATCCGTGGAAGCCAAAAGCGAAATGCTCTCAGGTGAGGCCTTAAGCAGGTCGAATTGGCTCGAACCAACACAAATCCCCAACTGATTCGTCAACTAGGCACCACTCACCTCAACCAAAACCCGCCCAAGAGCCCATCTCATCGCCGAACGAGAACCAGGCACCCGCCTGAACCCACCCAGGATCCCACCTTCACCCTCCCAAACTACGGAATTAACCCCAAAACAGCCAATGAAAAAAAAACACCCAAAATAAGCACAGCAATTCAGCGACTTCCGGCAAAAATCAATAGCACAGCAGGCACGGAACCCGACGAAGTACGAGGAGGGGAGCTCTCACCTCCACCGATCTGCACAGCCGGCCCGGCGCCCCGATCCAGCTCCAGCAATCTCCCTCCCTCTCGCTTTTCTTCTCTCTCTAACTTTGCTTCTCTCTCTCTCTCTTCAGGTTCTCGTGTCCTAGTCCCTTCTCCTCCCTCTTTTCGTGTGCGCGATTATTAATATCTGCTTCCACACACAAGAGAGAAGGAGAAATAAATAAATCTCAAAGTGCCACGGCTTTATATACCCTACCCGCGGCTCCGAGCAGACGGCGACCGTGCCTGACGCCGTCACGGCCACGTCTCCACGGTCAGCGCTCCCGCGTCGTGACGCCGTGGCCCCCGCGCCCCTCACGCCGTTACTGGCGGAGGCACGAGCTCCGTAGGATGAGGATCGGGCGGCCAGCCAGCTCGACGCGCGGTCACGTGCGGCGCGCGGCGAGCTGCCACGACACGCGTGACGCCGGCAGCACGGACACGCGGTCGCGCGTTTGACCTGACGCGCATGGAGGTTTGAACGGCCCGCGGCCGTGCGATCGCGATCCGAGGGCTGCCCATCGTGTGGCCCGGGGGCTTCGGCGGTTCGCGGATGGATGCTTGCTTGGCCCGCCCATCCGTCCGATGTTGAGACGGGGCTGGGAGAGATAAGATGGTGACGTGGGTCCCGTGCGTTGGCGCGGGGACCACCGCGAGGAAGACGACGGAGGAGGGTGACAAGGGATGCGCTACCTTTGCCTCGGTGGTTTCCATTTCGATGGGAGAATGTGATGCCTCTTTTTCCTCCGGTACAAGAAATGCCATTGGCCTGTTGCCCACTTTTCACTTTCTTTTCTCAATATTTTTTCTTTACTTTACAAACTTCAACGCAAATAAAATTAGTATTTTTTTCCGGATGGAATCGTGTTCAGTTTGTACTCGATTTTATGCACCGTGCCCTCCAAAATGGCTACGGAGTTCATGGGAAAAAATGTATACGGAGATGTGATATGTAGTTCAAACGCACCCAAAAAAGTAACTACTCCCTTCGTTCTAGTATAATATAAGAACGTTTTTGACACTAGTGTAGTGTCATGGACCGAGGAAGTAGTTATCTGAAAAAGAAACAGAAAATAGAATTAAGAAACTGACCCACATGTTGCTGGAAAGTTGTAATTGCCAACAAAAGTAAGCACCAGGTCTGAATAAAGCAAGAACGTAGGCTGGCTTCTAGAAGGACGCTGGGCACGATGCAAATTTGCTCCGGCTACCCGCGTTCGTTCTTAAACTTGAAGGAAGGAAGAAGGAACAGCTGTGAATGGGCCGCACCCCATGAACTCCCCTGGGGCCCGTCGTCGTCCTCTTGGAACCTAGTGGGCTTATTCTAGTGGATGAGCAGGCCACTGACGTCCCTCCTGATGCGGACTCGATGTACGAGAACGAACGATGGGTGCTCCGTGCTTTGAAAACCTTCTACGATCTCCTTTGTAAATTTATATTTTTGCAGCGGCATGCGCTAAGCTGCCACCAAAAACACGAATCAACTTTTCTTTTGCAGATAATGCTGAGAGAGACAGAGATATGGAGAAAGAGAAGAGTACACTTTGGCTTTGTGAAGTGGTGTCACACCAAGGTTAAACTAACTGTGCAGTGATTATAATACACGCGACAAGGACCGGAATATGTTTGCAAACAAACTAGGACTAGAATATGGTTATCGCAAATACTCCCTCCGTTTATAAATATTTGTCTTTCTAGAGATTTCAACAAGTGACTACATACGAAGCAAAATGAGTGAATATACACCTTAAAATATATCTACATACATCCGTATGTTGTAACCATTTGAAATATCTAGAAAGACAAATATTTGGGAACGGAGGAAGTATAACGCTTTCTCTTTGTGGAGAAGAAGAGATTAATCGGTTCTATCTCAGAGGATGAGCTCAATATATAAGAGTGTTATTCTTTGAAATAACTCAAATTTCAAATCATTCATTTGCTTCAACGTTCGGTAGAACCTAGGGAAAAGAGACATTGTCGTCGATTAGCACCAAGGTCGCCGGGAATCCTACTAGTGTTCAAAATCTAAACATAAAATGTCTGAAATCTTAGTCGTTTACTAGGTAATTTCGGTGGACACCGAAATATTTATAACCTCACATTTCGATCCAAATTCAAACAAATTTCAAACCAAGTGTAATTAGGTCAAAATTCTAACAATCTGTGAATATTGATGTATCCTAAGCTAAAAACACTTGGCATTTCAGTGGGTCCAACAAATTTATGATGCCAGAATTTTAAGCCTTGTCGAACAAGAAATACAACTAGAGGATCAATGACTAGAAATCCTAACTTTGCTTTTGGGAGCTAGCTAGGATGGTATCTTTAGGTCTTTTTGGCGGGAAGAATGTTTGATTTATTCACCAAATATCATGCCAATACAAAGAACGCAAGAAACAATAATAACAAAGCAATATGTTACGTTGTTCGGTCAGTTCGTGGCATTCTTTTAAAAATTCGTTTGTCAAACTTAAATATTAAGATTAGCTATGATATGATATGGTCTCTACTTCTAATACTTTTTTGAGCAATGATATTTTGTTTTAAAACTTACGAATACATATTTTAATATTCTTTTAACCAATCTTAGAGCATCTATAGTCGGACATAGCAAATATGACTTCTTAAACACCCGCGGACGCGTCCGGTTAGTGGCCGGGCGTGTCTGCTTTGAGCCCTATTTACCCGTTCGTCCAGCAATGCTCCTCTTTATTCCTCATATGTCCGGTCACTTGCATGTTATTGATGGAGATGAAGAGAGAGCAATAAAAGAATGAATAAAGAAAGAGAAACGTGGTCCAGGGTGGGGACGCGTCCTACGTGGCAGACTGACCGGGCGCGTTCACGAGCCCTCATATCCTCCCCACATTTGATATGGATATGATGGCTCGTCTACAGCCCAGGCGTATAGAGATAAAGGGTCTGGTTGGGTCAACTTTTTGCTACTTTTTACTTCTCTCTAATGTCCGATTAGTGATCCCCGTGCTCTTCCGGTCAATTTGAGGAGTCCGGTTGTAGATGCTTTTATGTCCCTTTAGTTTACAGTGTTCAGTTTTGCAAAAAAGAAAAAGTTTTTGTTCAAATACCGATCTGTGCGACATCCCAGAGAATTGCACTGAAGTGACTGAATAAAGCATCTACAACTCAAAGCGCCGAAAATGATGGAACTATGACATTCCCAGCCTGAAAAACGTTCAGATTAACTATTCTGTAATTTCAAACGGGAAAGAATCCATCGATCATGCATGTACGGCCATATATTAGTACAGTACTAAAAAGATATAAGTGGCTAAGTTAATGGCTTCTCCAGGCGTTCGCCCCCCCAAGGACACTTTTATGGGAAAATAGCGCCTCTTGGGGGCCTGCTGTCGATAATTCACGCATGGGGGAGGGGGTGAATCGATTCCCAGCCAAGACCGCATCGGCATGGGCGAAATATTATTTTAAAAGCATAAATTCGACAAAGTTCAGTAACATTTGGACGAAATATAGGCGATTTCATTAATATTTGGTGAATTTTTACATAGATAAAAAACATTAAAAAAACTACTCCAAGTTCATGCCGAGGAGTTTGTAGAAGGCGGTGTAGTCGTCGTCACTGTCGTCATCGTCGCCGTCGTTCGGCGGTCCATCCTTCGGGGCACCATCCTTGTTGCAGCCCTGCCCTGGGTCGTCGTTGAGGACAGGCTGGCTTGGTGTAGTGACCTCGTCGTCGCTTTCGGAGAGCATGACGACGACGCGTACCGCGGCTGCTGGCGCGCTTGCTCCGGCATGTTGGCCCAGATCGTCGTGATCTCGGCGCCGCGTTTCGCGCCGAAGGGCACCGAAGGCACGGGGACGCCGCCCGCGCTAAGCCGCCATGCGCCAGGCACGCGCATGTCGGGCGGCGCCAAGTAGTCGGCCTCCTGCAGCAGGCGCGCCTCCCAGTCGTGCAGCCAGCGGCGGCCGAAG
Organism: Secale cereale; assembly: GCA_902687465.1. NCBI lineage: Eukaryota > Viridiplantae > Streptophyta > Magnoliopsida > Poales > Poaceae > Secale > Secale cereale. The sequence goes on from LR738710.1 coordinate 251,498,425, forward strand.
CCGTTAGCCACTGCTCTGTCGCCGGGGAACCTGCCCGCCATGGTGAGTTCCTGAGGGACGGCGAAGAAGAGAACGCGCGAGGAAGGTGTTCAGCGCTGGGGCCAAGAGAGAGAGA
>LR738710.1:251498615-251509075 GCA_902687465.1 Secale cereale
AGAGAGAGAGAGAGAGAGAGAGAGAGAGATGGCGGGTGTGCGGCGAGCCGCTTCGGCTGTCAGCTTTTATAGCGGCGAGGGGGCGGTAGCAATGTGGACGCGTGGCAGGAAAAGGCGGGACACGCGGTGGCTCGCCATCACGGCGCCGCACATGATCAATGGAAGGCTGGCCGGCGGCAGCCTTGGCATTGATTCACGCGGGAGCCGAGTCGAGGAGATGAGAGACGACGAAGCTTAGTTGCTGACTTAGCAGGCCCGCATGGTGGAAATCGAGCGTGGGAAGTTTTGGCGCCATTTTTCTTTCCCCCGACGCCCTCGGTCGACCCCCAGCGCGATGTTCGGTCTAAGTCCACCGGCGTCAATTTCAGCCTAAACCGACGAATTTTGGGCTCATAGGCGCGCGATTGGACGTTTTTTTGGCACCGACGATAAAAAAGGCGGCCTAGGGGCTCTTGGGGGGTAGAGATGCTCTAAAGCGTTGGGTGCAAGCGTGTTGCCACGTGTTACCGTATATGAGGTTGTGTCATTTTTTCCATTCCTTTTTATTTTTTGCTGCCTCTTTTGATTGTGGATTTATCTGGAATGCATGTGCATTTTTTTACATGGTACAAACGCAAAACGCTCTACGCACATACACTCACTCGTACAAATGCACACACACATCTATCCCTATGAGCACCTTCGAGAAATTGAGTCGGCACTTTATCTTGCGGTTGATAAGTCGTCAGGCTTCGTAGTCGACGGTAACGTCTTCTTCCACTGAATGCACATCACCAGAGGGCCTGAAATAAATTCAGAAAAAAGCAAGCATCAATGCCAAGTCTATGACTTGAACGTTGGTGGGTGCTACTTCTCGTGCTTGCATTGTATTCCCTCAAAAAGGAAAGGGAGATGCAGCACAGTACCGTAAGTATTTCCCTTAGTTTTTGAGAACCAAGGTATCAATCCAGTAAGAGACCACGCGCGAGTCCTCGCACCTGCACAAACATATAAGAACTTCGCAGCCAACACGATAAGGGGTTGTCAATCCCTTTACGGTCACTTACGAAAGTAAGATCTGATAGATAGGATAGTTTGATATTTTTGGACATAAGAACAGAAAGTAAAAACAGCAAAGTAAAGTAGATTGTAGATTGATATGTTGAGAATAGCCCCGGGGGCCATAGGTTTCACTAGTGGCTTCTCTCATGATAGCAGATTTCTACGGTGGGTGAACGAATTACTGTCGAGTAATTGAAATTATGAGACTATCTACGCATGATCATTATATATAGGCATCACTTTCGAGACAAGTAGATCGAAACGATTCTGCATCTACTACTATTACTCCACACATCGGCCGCTATCCAGCATGCATCTATTGTATTAAGTTCAAAAGAACAGAGTGACGCTTTAAACAAGATGACATGATGTAGAGGGATAAACTCAAGCAATATGATATAAACCCCATCTTTTTATCCTCGATGGCAACAATACAATACGTGCCTTGCTGCCCCTACTGTCACTGGGAAAGGACACCGCAAGATTGAACCCAAAGCCAAGCACTTCTCCCATTGCAAGAACTATAGATCTAGTAGGCCACACCAAACCGATAATTCGAAGAGACTTGCAAGGATATTATAATCATACATAAAATAATTTAGAAAAGAACCAAATATTTCTCATAGATAATCTTGATCATAAACCCACAATTCATCGGATCTCGACAAACACACCGCAAAAATATTACATCGAATAGATCTCCTCGAAGACCAAGGAGAACTTAGTATTGAGATCCAAAGAGAGAGAAGCAGCCATCTAGGTACTAACTATGGACCCGAAGGTCTGTGGTAAACTACTCACAACTCATGGTGAGTGTTAGCGATCGTGTGTAGATCGTATGTACTGCATGTATATAGGAGTGGGGTTAGTGGTTAGTGCTGACCTATTCCTACGGCTGGCTCTCGTCTGGTTCAGTTGAGCTCTGTAACTACATATACGTGTAATCCTGTATCAATGAAATCAAGTGTTGCACAAAACCTCTCTCTCCTACCCTCGCTCTGGTTCTAACATGGTATCAGCTTAAGATCCATAGCTTCCGCTGCCTCCCAACCTCCCGGCGACCATGAGCTCGTCCTCCCACTCCTCCTCGGCCGGCTCCGACTCCGACGAGGACTTTGGTCAGCCCGCTGCAACCCAAACCCTTCCCACTCAAACCATCCAGTCGCTTCGCATCCGTGATCATGTCCTGGTCGTTCTCGACTACGAGAAGGAGAATTACGGGCTGTGGCGCCGCCAATTCCTCGGCGCGCTCGCCAAGTTCGGCCTGCTCGACCACGTCGACGGCTCGCGGGCGCAGGTCTCCTCCGACTGGCTTCTCAACGACTTCGCCGTCGTCTCCTGGTACAACGCTACCGTGACGCCCTCGACTCTGGAGATCGTCGAGGAGCGCAACGACATGGCGCGTTCCCTCTGGCGCTCCCTCCGGTCGCTCTTCCGCAGCAACCGCCACGCCCGCGCCACCTACCTTCGCGATGAGTTCCACAGCTTCATGCAAGGTGATCTCTCTGTGGTCGACTACACGTCCAAGCTGAAGCAGATGGCCGATCAGCTCGGCGACCTGGGCCGCCGCGTGAAGGAACGCGATCTTGTTGACAACGTTCTGCGCGGCCTCGACGAGCGCCTCCAGCACGCGATCCCGCACATGACTCGCGGCCGTCCTCCCACCTTCGTCAAGCTTCGCTCCTTCCTCCTCCTCGAAGAGCAGCGACTTGCTCGCCAGGCGCGCTCCGCCGCCCGCAACGCCCTCATCGCCCAGGCGCAGGCCTTCCATGCCTCGCGCCTGCCGCCACCACCGACGGCGCCGGCCCCTCACTTTCCGGTGGCTCTCCTCGACGCCGGGTCTCCTGCTCCCGGCCCCTCCGGCAACTCCAACCGGAAGAAGCGCAAGAAGAACGCGCCCAACGGCGCTGGTTCGTCCGCCGACGGGACTCCTCACCATGGCGGGGCACCTGGGGGCTCTCATGTCGGCTACCGCGCCCCAGCGCCCCCCGCTCCGGCCGTGGCCGGCACCTTTCAGGCCTGGTCTGCCCCGGGGATCCTTGGCGCCCGGCCGCCCGCGTCGGCCCTGCCACACGCCTTCCAGGCGTCGCCCTCCGCTCACGCGCCGTCTGCGCCACAGTGGGATCAGGCTGCGTTGGTCGCGGCCCTCAACCAGCTCTCGGTGCAGCCTCCGTTCGCGCCCGGCGGCGAGTGGATTCTCGACAGCGGCGCGTCCTCGCACATGGGTTCAGGCTCCGGTATACTCTCTTCGCCTCCCCATGCCTCCACCCCTTCCACGATCATTGTTGGTGATGGCTCTGCCTTACCAATCACCGCCGTGGGTTCTGCTTCCCTTCCCACAAATTCTCGTTCACTTTCCCTCCTTGACATTCTGATTTCTCCTTCTTTAATTAAGAATTTAGTTTCCGTACGTGCATTCACTCGTGATAATTCTGTCTTTGTTGAATTTGACCCGTATGGCTTTTCTATCAAGGATTTGGCCACCAGGACGGTTCTTCTCCGATGTGATTCCTCCGGCGACCTCTACCCGTTCGTCCGCCCTCATCACTGCCTCACCGCCACCGTCGCCGCTGATTTGTGGCACCAGCGGCTTGGTCACCCCGGCGTCGCCACCCTCGCCAAGGCATCCTCCTACTACCAGTTTAGTTTCAATAAAAGTCCCTCGACGCACTGCGATGCTTGTCGGCTGGGCAAACACACTAGGCTACCTTTCTCCTCTTCCACTACTAAAACTTCATTTCCCTTTGAGCTCTGTCATTGTGATCTCTGGACAAGTCCTGTACCAAGTGTATCCGGCTATTTATATTATTTAGTGATCCTTGATGATTTCACACATTATGCCTGGACTTTTCCCATTCGTCGGAAATCTGAAGTTCACCGCCTCCTCACTCTCTTCTATGCCTACGTCCGCACACAATTCTCCCGCCCCATCCTAGCTTTTCAAACGGATAATGGACGCGAGTTCGACAACATTGCCAATCGCTCTCTCCTCGAGTCCCATGGCACACGCCTTCGTCTCTCTTGCCCCTACTCATCCCAACAAAATGGCAAGGCTGAGCGCATTCTTCGCACACTTAATGACGGAGTCCGCACCCTTCTTCTCCATGCCTCCATGCCACCACGCTGGTGGGCCGAAGCACTCTCCACCTCTACCTACCTCCTTAACCGGCGCCCGTGCAAACCTCGGCTCCTCACCACCCCGTACGAGCTACTCCATGGTCACGTCCCAGACTTTCATCATCTCCGTGTGTTCGGGTGTTTATGTTATCCCAATATCATAGCCATCTCGTCACATAAGTTGGCTGCTCGCTCTGTGGCGTGCGTTTTCTTGGGTTATCCCGACGAGCGAAAGGGGTATCGATGTTATGATCCAACCACCAGGCGCAGCATTTTTTCCCGTCACGTGACGTTTGTAGAGTCCGTTTTCCCGTTCAAAACTCTACCTAAATCTCCTGACGACCAGCTGGATCTCGTATCCGATCCCTCCGCCTCAGATCACGTCGATCACGACCCTCCCCCTGCATGGCCTGCATGCCCTCCTCCCGTATCGCCGCACGCCACGTCCCCGCCTCCATCCGCGGGTGTGCCTACCCCGCCTCCCAATTCGCCTGTCTTGGGCCAGCCCACAACCCCTGGGCCTACTTCCCCACACACCGGCCCAGCCACCGGCTCGTCTTCCTCGCCCGTCGCCCCACCTCGTCATCCGATGATCACGCGAGCTCGTCACGGCATCTTCCAACCTAACCCTCGCTATGCCGACTCCCTCCTCGTCGCCACACCCATCTCCCCCCTGCCCTCCTCTGTACGCGAAGCCCTCCGTGATCCCAATTGGCGCGCTGCTATGCAGTCCGAGTTCGACGCCCTCATCTCCAACGCCACCTGGACACTCGTCCCTTGCCCTCCCAACACCACTGTTGTGACCGGCAAATGGGTGTTTCGGCACAAGATGAACTCAGATGGGTCCCTGGAGCGTTACAAGGTGAGGTGGGTCGTCCGCGGGTTTGCCCAACGACCGGGGATCGACTTCGGCGAAACCTTCTCGCCGGTCGTCAAGCCGGCGACAATCCGCACAGTTCTCACTCTGGCTTGTTCGCGGGGCTGGCCGGTGCACCAGCTCGACGTGAAAAATGCCTTCCTCCACGGCGTCCTCGATGAACAGGTCCATTGCTACCAGCCCGTCGGCTTCATCGACTCGGCACACCGCGATCATGTTTGTCGCCTCTCGAAGTCCTTATATGGGCTCAAGCAGGCCCCAAGAGCATGGTTCCAGCGGTTCGCCGGTTTCGCCACCACGATCGGCTTCGCGGCGTCTCGTTCCGACGCCTCCCTCTTCATCCTACGGCGGGGTAGCAGCATTGCCTATCTCCTGCTGTACGTGGATGATATTGTGCTGGCCGCCTCTTCTTCGGATCTTCTACGAGACATCCTCTCACAGCTACAACACGAATTTGCTATGAAGGATATGGGGCCTCTTCATTTCTTTCTTGGCATTCAAGTTCGTCGCACGCCGTGTGGATTTTTTCTCAGTCAGTCCAACTATGCCAAAGAACTCCTTCAGCGCGCCGGCATGACTCACTGTCGGTCAGCTTCGACTCCAGTGGACACCCAGCCCAAGCTTGCTGCAGCTTCCGGCAGTCCTGTCTCCGACCCATCTGAGTATCGGAGCCTTGCTGGTGGCCTTCAGTATCTCACAATGACACGGCCGGATTTGTCCTACGCCGTCCAGCAAGCATGTTTACACATGCATGATCCACGGGATTGCCACCTCGCCATCCTCAAGCGGATTCTTCGCTATGTTCGCGGGACAGCTACCTCGGGTCTTCTTCTACCCGCGTCTCCCTCGACTGACATCGTGGCATACTCCGATGCTGACTGGGCCGGCTGCCCGGACACACGTCGTTCTATGTCCGGCTATTGCGTCTACCTCGGCTGAGCCTTGGTCAGTTGGTCGTCGAAGCGGCAAGCAACTGTGTCACGCTCCAGCGCGGAAGCGGAATACCGCGTCGTTGCCAACGCGGTGGCTAATTGTGTTTGGCTCCGGCAACTCCTCGGCGAACTGGGCTGCTCTCTCTCCAAGGCCACTGTTGTGTTCTGTGACAACATCTCCGCTGTGTACATGTCTACCAACCCTGTTCATCATCGGCGTACTAAGCACATCGAGTTGGACATCCATTTTGTCCGTGAAAAGGTGGCCCTCGGCGAGCTTCGTGTTGTTCATGTACCAACTACTCAACAACTAGCTGATGTAATGACTAAAGGTTTGCCAACCAGCTCGTTTCAAGCTTTCAGGTCCAGTCTCTGTGTCTTACCAGCGGACGACGACTCAACTGCGGCGGGGTGTTAGCGATCGTGTGTAGATCGTGTGTACTGCATGTATATAGGAGTGGGGTTAGTGGTTAGTGCTGACCTATTCCTACGGCTGGCTCTCATCTGGTTCAGTTGAGCTCTGTAACTACATATACGTGTAATCCTATATCAATGAAATCAAGTGTTGCACAAAACCTCTCTCTCCTACCCTCGCTCTGGTTCTAACAGTGAGGCGATGGTGTTGATGTAGAAGCACTCTGTGGAAGATCCCCCCTCCGGCGGAGCTCCGGAACAGGCCCCAAGATGGGATCTCACGGGAACAGAAGGTTGCGGCGGTGGAATTAGGGTTTTCTCTGTTGCTTCGATGTTTTCAGGGTACATGGGTATATATAGGAGGAAGGAGGGCACCGGGGGACCAACGTGGGGCCCACGAGGCAGGGGGCGCGCCCAGGGGGAGGGGGCGCGCCCCTCACCCTCGTGGACGCCGTGTGTGCCCTATTTCGTAGTTCTCAAGTCTCCCGTGAAGGTATCGCTCCAAAAATATCTCTCCCAAAGGTTTCATTCCGTTTGGACTCCGTTTGATATTCCTTTTCTGTAAAACCCTGAACTAGGCAAAAAAACAGCAATCTGGACTGGGCCTTTGGGTTAATAGGTTAGTCCCAAAAATAATATAAAAGTGTATAATAAAGCCCATTAAACATCCAAAACATCATATATAATAGCATGGAACAATAAAAAATTATAGACACGTTGGAGACGTATCAAGCATCCCCAAGCTTAATTCATGCTCGTCCTCGAGTAGGTAAATGATAAAAGCAGAATTTTTGATGTGGAATGCTAACCAACATAATTTTCAATATAATTCTCTTTATTGTGGCATGAATGTTCACATCCGAAAGATTCAAGACAAAAGTCTATATTGACATAAGAAATAATAATACTTCAAGCATACTAACAAAGCAATCATGTCTTCTCAAAATAACATGGCTAAAGAAAGTTATCCCTACAAAATCATATAGTCTGGCTATGCTCCCTCTTCATCACACAAAATATTCATATCATGCACAATCCCAGTTTTAGCCAAGCACTTGTTTTCATACTCAATTTTTTCAAACCTTTCAACTTTCACGCAATACATGAGCGTGAGCCATGGATATAGCACTATGGATGGAATAGAGTGGTGGTTGTGGAGAAGACAAAAATGAGGAAGATAGTCTCACATCAACTATTCATATCAACGGGCTATGGAGATGCCCATCAATAGATATCAATGTGAGTGAGTAGGGATTGCCATGCAACGAATGCACTAGAGCTAAAAATGTATGAAAGCTCAACAAAAGAAACTAAGTGGGTGTGCATCCAACTTGCTTGCTCACGAAGACCTAGGGCATTTGAGGAAGCCCATCGTTGGAATATACAAGCCAAGTTCTATAATGAAAATTCCCACTAGTATATGAAAGTGACTAAACATGAGACTCTCTATCATGAAGAACATGGTGCTACTTTGAAGCACAAGTATGGAAAAAGATAGTAGCATTGTCCCTTTTCTTTTCTTTTTTTCTTTTTTTCCCTTATTTCTCTTTTTTCTTTTTTTTTCTTTTTTTTTTCTTTTTTGTTGGGCCTTTATTTTTCTTGGGCTTTCCTTCTTTTTTTTGGGACAATGCTCTAATAATGATGATCATCACACTTATATTGATTTACAACTCGATACTAGAGCAAAGTATGACTCTATATGAATACCTCCGACGGTGTACCGGGATGTGCAATGAATCAAGAGTGACATGTATGAAAAATTATGCATGGTGGCTTTGCCACAAATACGATGTCAACTACATGATCATGCATGGCAATATGACAATATGAAGCGTGTCATATGAACGAAACGGTGGAAAGTTGCATGACAATATATCTCGGAATGGTTATGGAAATGCCATGATAGGTAGATATGGTGGCTGTTTTGAGGAAGGTATATGGTGGCTGTTTTGAGGAAGGTATATAGTGAGTGTATGGTACCGGCGAAAGTTGCGCGGTACAAGAGAGGCTAGCAATGGTGGAATGGTGAGAGCGTGTATAATCCATGGACTCATCATTAGTCATAAAGAACTCATATACTTATTGCAAAAAATTACGAGTCATCAAAACAAAGCAATCAACGCATGCTCCTAGGGGGGAGGTTGGTAGGAGTTAACCATCGCGCGCCCCCGACCTCCACACAAAGGATGACACTCTACAAATACCTCATGCTCTAACTTCGTCACATAGCGGTTCACCATACGTGCATGTTACGGGAATCACAAACTTTAACACAAGTATTTCTCAAATTCATAATAACTCCACTAGCATGACGCTAATATCACTATCCTCATATCTCAAAACAATCATCAAGTATCAAACTTCTCATCATATTCAATGCACTTTGTATGAAAGTTTTTACTACATTTATCTTGGATGCCTATCATATTAGGACAGTTTTATAACCGAATGACATTAGCATGCTGTTCTAATTGACTCTCAAAAGGATATAAGTGAAGCATGAGAGATCAACAATTTCTACGAAATAATATCACCACCGTGCTCTAAAAGATATAAGTGAAGCACTAGAGCAAAACTATTTAGCTCAAAAGATATAAGTGAAGCACATAGAGTGTCCTAACAAATGCTAGGCCATATTTATCTCTCTCAAAAAGGTGTGTCCAGCAAGGATGATTGTGGAAAAATAAAAAGCAAAGACTCAAATTATACATGACGCTCCAAGTAAAACATATATCATGTGGTGAATAAAAATGTGGTTCCGAGTATAGTTACCGATAGATGAAGACGAAAGAGGGGATGCCTTCCCGGGACATCCCCAAGCTTAGGCTTTTGGTTGTCCTTGAATTTTACCTTGGGGTGCCTTGGGCATCCCCAAGCTTAGGCTCTTGCCACTCTTTGTTCCATAGTACATCAAAGCAATACTCAAAACTTGAAAACTTCACAACACAAAACTTAGACAAAAATCTCATGAGCTCCGTTAGTATAAGAAAAAAAAACCAGCACTCAAAGGTATTGTAATGAACTCATTCTTTGTTTATATTGGTGTTAAACCTACTGTATTCCAACTTCTCTATGATTCATATCCTCCAATACTACTCATAGATTCATCAAAATAAGCAAACAACACACGAAAAACAGAATCTATCAAAAACAGAACAGTCTGTAGTAATCTGTAACTTTCACATACTTCTGTAACTCCAATTTTTTTTAAATAAATTGGTAAACATGAGGAATTTGTCTATTAATCATCTGCAAAAAGAATCAACTAAATAGCACTCTCCAGTAAAATCTGGTGACTATTCTAGTGAGCGCTAATGTTTCTGTTTTTTACAGCAAGATCATATAAACTTCACACAAGTCTTCCCAAAGGTTTGTTGGGGAACGTAGTATTTTAAAAATTTCCTACGATCACGCAAGATCTATCTACCAGATGCATAGCAACGAGAGGGAGAGTGTGTCTACGTACCCTCTTAGATCGGGAGCGGAAGCGTCAAGTGACGCGGTTGATGTAGTCGAACTTCTTCGCGATCCAACCGATCAAGCACCGAACGTACGGCACCTCCGCGTTCAGCACACGTTCAGCTTGATGACGTCCCACGAGCTCTTGATCTAGTTGAGCTTCACGAGAGAGTTTCGTCAGCACGATGGCGTGGTGACGGATATGATGAAGTTACCGGTGCAGGGCTTCGCCTAAGCACTACGACAGTATGACCGAGGTATGTTTCTGTGGAGGGGGGCACCTCACACGGCTAAAACAATTCAACTTGTGTGTCTTTGGGTGCCCCCTGCCCTCGTATATAAAGGAGCAAGGGGGGAGGCCGGCCGGCCCCTATTGGCGCGCCAAGGAGGAGCAATCCTACTAGGAATAGGATTGCAATCCTATTCCTAGTAGGAACTACCAAAAGGGAGAAGGGGGAAATGAAGGAGAGGGAGAAGGAGAAGGAAAGGGGCGCCGCCCCCCCTCCTTCCTTGTCCAATTCGGACCAAGGGGTGGGGGGCGCGCGGCCCAGCCCTGGCCCTCCTTCCCTCTTTCTCCTACGGCCCATTAAGGCCCATAGCTTCCCAAGGGGGTTCCGGTA
>LR738710.1:251509143-251533231 GCA_902687465.1 Secale cereale
ACCCCCCCCCCCCCCGGTACTCTAGTTAATTCCGAAGCTTTACGGAACACTTCTGGTGTCCGAATATAGTCGTCCAATATATCAATCTTTACGTCTCGGACATTCCGAGACTCCTCGTCATGTCCGTGATCTCATTCGGGACTCCGAACTACCTTCGGTACATCAAAACTCATAAACTCATAATACTGATCGTCATCAAACGTTAAGCGTGCGGACCCTACGGATTCGAGAACTATGTAGACATGACCGAGACTCATCTCCGGTAATAACCAAGCGGAACCTGGATGCTCATATTGGCTCTTACATATTCTACGAAGATCTTTATCGGTCAAACCGCATAACAACATACGTTGTTCCTTTTGTCATCGGTATGTTACTTGCCCGAGATTCAATCGTCGGTATCTCTATACCTAGTTCAATCTCGTTACCGGCAAGTCTCTTTACTCGTTCCATAATACATCATCTCGTGACTAACTCATTAGTCATTTGCTTGCAAGGCTTATTATGATGTGCATTACCGAGAGGGCCCAGAGATACCTCTCCGACACTCGGAGTGACAAATCCTAGTCTTGATCTATGCCAACACCACGAACACTTTCGGAGACACCTGTAGAGCATCTTTATGATCACCCAGTTACGTTGTGACGTTTGATAGCACACAAGGTGTTCCTACGGTATTCGGGAGTTGCATAATCACATAGTCATAGGAACATGTATAAGTCATGTAGAAAGCAATAGCAGTAAAACTAAACGATCATAGTGCTAAGCTAACGGATGGGTCTAGTACTAGGGACATACTATTTTGTCTATGTATTCACACATGTACTAAGTTTTCGGTTAATACAATTCTAGCATGAATAAAAGACATTTATCATGATATAAGGAAATACAAATAACATCTTTATTATTGCCTCTAGGGCATATTTCCTTCAAGGTTCTACTTGGCTCAAACACTAATTAAAACACAAAACCACATCTAAACGGAAGCTAGATGCAATATTTATTCCTAAACAGAAGCAAAAACAAAGAAAATAAAATTGGGTTGCCTCCCAACAAGCGCTATCGTTTAACGTCCCTAGCTAGGCACGAGAATTCAATGATGCTCACATGAAAGATAAGAATTGAAGCACAAAGAGAGCATCTTATAGCATGTGAAAATCACATCTAAGTCTAACATACTTCCTATGCATAGGAATTTTATAGGAAAACAAATTAGCAAGACAAGCAAGATCTAACGTATGTAAGGAAGAAGAAAGAAACACAATCAACTCAACACCAAGAGAGGTAATTTAGTAACATGAAAATTTCTACGACCATATTTTCCTCTCTCGTAATAATTGCATGTAGGATCATAAGCAAATTCAACAATATAGCTATCACATAACATATTCTCAATACGATCCACATGCATGCGAAGTTGACACTCTTACCAAATAGTGGGATCAACATTAACTAAAGTCATGACCTCTCCAAACCCACTTTTATCAAAAATTTCATAAGATTGAACATTCTCCAAATATGTGGGATCTAAAGTTGACACTCTTACAAACCCACTTTCAATATTATCGCAAACATTATTACCAATCTCATATTCATCATGGAGTTTAAAATAATTTTCAAGATCATAAGAAGAATCACCCCAATCATGATCATTGCAACAAGTAGTGGAGATAGCAAAACTAGCATCCCAAGCTTGGGGTTTTGCATATCATTAGCACAGTTGACATTAATAGAATTTATTATAAAATCATTGCAATCATGCTTTCGTTCAAGGAGCTATCGTGAATCACTTTATAATCTTCTTTCAACACTTCATCACAATTTTCGGACTCACAAATTTCAAGCAAAACCTCATAAAGATAATCTAGTGCATGCATCTCACTAGCAATTGGTTCATCATAATTGGATCTCTTAAAAAGATTAGAAAGTGGATGACGATCCATAATTTATCAAGCGGAGATGCAAGCTAATAGAGGGCACATGGCAACACAAGCAAACAAAAAGGCGAAAGGAAAAAAGGCGAATAAAACGGCAAAGGTGAAGTGGGGGAGAGGAAAACGAGAGGCAAAAAATGTAATGCGAAGGATAAGGGTTTGTGATAGGTACTTGGTATATGACTTTTGCGTAAGCCTCCCCGGCAACGGCGCCAGAAATTCTTCTTGCTACTTCTCAAGCTTGCGTTGTATTCCCTCGAAGAGGAAAGGGAGATGCAACACAGTAGCGTAAGTATTTCCTTCAGTTTTTTGAGAACCAAGGTATCAATCGAGTAGGAGACCACGCGCGAGTCCCTCGCACCTGCACAAACAAATAAGAACTTCGCAGCCAACACAATAAGGGGTTGTCAATCCCTTTACGGTCACTTACGAAAGTGAGATATGATAGATAGGATAGTTTGATATTTTTGGTATCTTTGGACATATGAACAGAAAGTAAAAACAACAAAGTAAAGTAGATTGTAGATTGATATGTTGAGAATAGCCCCGGGGGCCATAGGTTTCACTAGTGGCTTCTCTCATGATAACAGATTTCTACGGTGGGTGAACGAATTACTGTCGAGCAATTGATAGAAAAGCGAATAATTATGAGACAATCTAGGCATGATCATTATATATAGGCATCACGTCCGAGACAAGTAGACCGAAACGATTCTGCATCTACTACTACTACTCGACACATCGACCGCTATCCAGCATGCATCTAGAGTATTAAGTTCAAAAGAACAGAGTGACGCTTTAAGCAAGATGACGATAAACTCAAGCAATATGATATAAACCCCATCTTTTTATCCTCGATGGCAACAATACAATACGTGCCTTGCTGCCCCTACTGTCACTGGGAAAGGACACCGCAAGATTGAACACAAAGCCAATCACTTCTCCCATTGCAAGAACTATAGATCTAGTAGGCCACACCAAACCGATAATTCGAAGAGACTTGCAAGGATATTATAATCATACATAAAAGAATTCATAAAAGAACCAAATATTTCTCATAGATAATCTTGATCATAAACCCACAATTCATCGGATCTCAACAAACACGCCGCAAAAAGATTACACCGAATAGATCTTCTCGAAGACCGAGGAGAACTTGGTATTGAGATCCAAAGAGAGAGAAGAAGCCATCTAGGTGCTAACTATGGAACCGAAGGTCTATGGTAAACTACTCATAACTCATGGTGAGGCGATGGTGTTGATGTAGAAGCACTCTGTGGAAGATCCCCCCTCTGGCGGAGCTCTGGAACAGGCCCCAAGATGGGATCTCACGGGAACAGAAGGTTGCGGCAGTGGAATTAGAGTTTTTTCTGTTGCTTCGATGTTTTCAGGGTACATGGGTATATATTGGAGGAAGGAGGGCACCGGGGGAGCAACATGGGGCCCACGAGGCAAGGGGTGCGCCCAGGGGGAGGGGGCGCGCCCCCTACCCTCGTGAACGCCACGTGTGCCCTATTCCGTGGTTCTCAAGTCTCCCATGAAGGTATCGCTCCAAAAATATCTCTCCCGAAGGTTTCATTCCGTTTGGACTCCATTTGATATTCCTTTTCTGTAAACCCCTGAAATAGGCAAAAAACAACAATCTGGACTGGGCCTTTGGGTTAATAGGTTAGTCCCAAAAATAATATAAAAGTGTATAATAAAGCCCATTAAACATCCAAAACATCATATATAATAGCATGGAGCAATAAAAAATTATAGATATGCTGGAGACGTATCAAGCATACCCAAGCTTAATTCCTGCTCGTCCTCGAGTAGGTAAATGATAAAAACAGATTTTTTTTATGTGGATGTTAACCAACATAATTTTCAATGTAATTCTCTTTATTGTGGCATGAATGTTCAGATTCGAAAGATTCAAGACAAAAATTATAGATACGTTGGAGATGTATCAGTGGGTTGGGGTACCACTGTGCTTCTAACCATCCAACCATAGATTGGTTCGTCACTTGTGTTTGTTACATCCCACTGTTTATTCTCTCCCCTCTCCCAGCCCTTCACCCGACCGTTTGCGAATCGTTTCACCACTTTTCACGATATACTTCTCTCCCTTCGTCGCAAATCGCAGCAAAAGCGGCAGCGGCGGCGCCACTTCATTTCCCATGTCTCTTTCTCTTCCTCCTCTTCTTCTTGTCCTTGCTCCGTTGGCCCAAGGAGGTAGGCTTCCCATCGAAGATGGGTCTATTGGTGTCTATTCCGATGGGGGCGACGCATGCGACGGTGAGGACCGGCCGTGGGTGCCATGGCTCGCGACCATCGACGTCAAGTGTTTCGACGCCATGTTTATGTTGGAAATATGCCCTAGAGGCAATAATAATTTGGTTATTATTATATTTCCTTGTTCATGATAATTTTTTATTATCCATGCTAGAATTGTATTGATAGGAAACTCAGATACATGTGTGGATACATAGACAAACACCATGTCCCTAGTAAGCCTCTAGTTGACTAGCTCGTTGATCAACAGATGGTCACGGTTTCCTGATCATGGACATTGGATGTCATTGATAACGGGATCACATCATTAGGAGAATGATGTGATGGACAAGACCCAATCCTAAGCCTAGCACAGATCGTGTAGTTCGTATGCTAAAGCTTTTCTAAATGTCAAGTATATTTTCCTTAGATCATGATATTGTGCAACTCCCGGATACCGTAGGAATGCTTTGGGTGTACCAAACGTCACAACGTAACTGGGTGGCTATAAAGGTGCACTACAGGTATCTCCAAAAGTGTCTGTTGGGTTGGCACGAATCGAGACTGGGATTTGTCACTCCGTGTGACGGAGAGGTATCTCTAGGCCCACTCGGTAGGACATCATCATAATGTGCACAATGTGATCAAGGAGTTGATCACGGGATGATGTGTTACGGAATGAGTAAAGAGACTTGCCGGTGACAAGATTGAACAAGGTATCGGGATACCGACGATCGAATCTCGGGCAAGTACTATACCGGTAGACAAAGGGAATTGTATAGGGGATTGATCGAATCCTTGACATCGTGGTTCATCCGATGAGATCATGGTGGAACATGTGGGAGCCAACATGGGTATCCAGATCCCGCTGTTGGTTATTGGCCGGAGAGTTGTCTCGGTCATGTCGGCATGGTTCCCGAGCCCGTAGGGTCTACACACTTAAGGTTCGATGACGCTAGGGTTATAGGGAAGGTATGTACGCGGTTACTGAATGTTGTTCGGAGTCCCGGACGTCACGAGGAGTTCCAGAATGTCCGGAGGTAAAGATTCATATATGGGAAGTCCCGTTTTGGTCACCGGAAAAGTTTCGGGCGCTATCGGTAGCGTACCGAGACCACCGGGAGGGTCCCGGGGGTACATCGGGTGGGGCCACCGGCCCCAGAGGGCTGCGTGGGCCAAGTGTGGGAGGGGACCAGCCCCATGTGAGCTGGTGCTCCCCTCCCCACCAGGGCCCAAGGCGCTTCATAGAGGTGAAGGGGGCAAACCCTAGGGCAGATGGGCCCTAGGGCCCAATCTGGTGTGCCCCCCTCTCCCTCTCCCCCTCTGGCCGCCACCCTTAGATGGGATCTGAGGTGGCCGCACCCCTAGGGGTGGGAAACCCTAAAGGGGGCGCAGCCCCTCCCTTCCCCCTATATATATGTGAGGTTTGGGGCTGCCCATAACACGGTTTGACCTCTCTCGCTTGGCGCAGCCCTACCTCTCTCCCTCCTCGTTTCTCGCAGTGCTTGGCGAAGCCCTGCTAGAGTCCCGCGCTCCTCCACCACCACCACGCCGTCGTGCTGCTGTTGGATGGAGTCTTCCCCAACCTCTCCCTCTCTCCTTGCTGGATCAAGGCGTGGCAGACGTCATCGGGCTGCACGTGTGTTGAATGCGGAGGCGCCGTTGTTCGGCGCTTAGATCGGAATCAACCGCGATCTGAATCGCAGCGAGTACGACTCCTTCATCCGCATTCTTGCAACGCTTCCGCATCGCGATCTACAAGGGTATGTAGATGCACTCCCTTTCCCCTCGTTGCTAGATTACTCCATAGATAGATCTTGGTGATGCGTAGGAAAAATTTTGATTTTCTGCTACGATCCCCAACAGTGGCATCATGAGCTAGGTCTATGCGTAGTTTCTTGCACGAGTAGAACACAAAGTAGTTGTGGGCGTCGATTTGTCAATTTACTTGCCGTTACTAGTCTTATCTTGATTCGGCGGCATCGTGGGATGAAGTGGTCCGGACCGACCTTACACGTACTCTTACGTGAGACTGGTTCCACTGACTGACATGCACTAGTTGCATAAGGTGGCTAGCGGGTGTCTGTCTCTCCCACTTTAGTCGGATCAGATTCGATAAAAAGGGTCCTTATGAAGGGTAAATAGAAATTGGCATATCACGTTGTGGTTTTGGCGTAGGTAAGAAACGTTCTTGCTAGAAACCTATAGCAGCCACGTAAAAACTTGCAACAACAATTAGAGGACGTCTAACTTGTTCTTGCAGCATGTGCCGTGTGATGTGATATGGCCAAAAGGATGTGATGAATGATATATATGTGATGTATGAGATTGATCATGTTCATGTAATAGGAATCACAACTTGCATGTCGATGAGTATGACAACCGTCAGGAGCCATAGGAGTTGTCTTTATTTTATTGTATGACCTGCGTGTCACTGAATAACGCCATGCAATTACTTTACTTTATTGCTAAACGTTAGCCATAGTAGTAGAAGTAATGTTTGGCGAGACGACTTCATGAAGACACGATGATGGAGATCATGATGATGGAGATCATGGTGTCATGCCGGCGACGATGATGATCATGGAGCCCCGAAGATGAAGATCAAAAGGAGCAAAATGATATTGGCCATATCATGTCACTATTTGATTGCATGTGATGTTTATCATCTTTTACATCTTATTTGCTTAGAACGACGGTAGTGAATAAGATTATCTCTCACTAAAATTTCAAGAATTGTGTCCCCCCTAACTGTGCACCGTTGCTAAGGTTCGTTGTTCTGAAGCACCACGTGATGATCGGGTGTGATAGGTTCTAACGTTCGCATACAACGGGTGTAAGCCAGATTTACACACGCGATACACTTAGGGTTGACTTGACGAACCTAGCATGTACAGACATGGCCTCGGAACACGGAAGACCGAAAGGTCGAACATGAGTGGTATAGAAGATACGATCAACATGAAGATGTTCACCGTTGATGACTAGTCCGTCTCACGTAATGATCGGACACGGCCTAGTCGATTCGGATCATGTATCACTTAGATGACTAGAGAGATGTCTATCTGAATGGGAGTTCATTAGATGAACTTAATTGTCATGAACAATAGTCTAAGTTGTCTTCGCAAATTATATTGTAGACCAATAACTGCGTTGTAGCTCCCTGTTTAATACGATCCTAGAGAAAGACTAAGTTGAAAGATAATGTAAGCAATGATACGGACTGGGTTCGTAGTCCGAGGAATGTCCTCACTGCTACATAGAAAGCTTACGTCTTTGATGCACCGCTCGATGTGCAAACCCCTACAACGTTGTCTGTGGATGTTGTGAACACTTGACAGACACGTCCTGATGACTACTTGATAGTTTAGTGCACCATACTTTACGGCTTAGAAACGGGTTTACCAATGACGTTTTGAACACCATAGGACATATGAGATGTTCCAAGAGCTGAAATTGGGATTTCAGGCTCATGCCCGTGTTGAGAGGTATGAGACATATGACAAGTTCTTTTGCCAAAAGATGGAGGAGAATAGCTCAGGTAGTGAGCATGTGCTCAGAATGTCTGGGTGCAAAAATCACTTGAACCAAGTGGGAGTTACTCTTCCAGATGAGATAGTGGTTGACGGAATTCTCTAGACACTATCACAAAGCTACTAGAACTTCGTGATGAACTATGACATGCAAAGGATGGAGATGATCCCGGAGCTATTAGTGGTGCTTAAAGACCGCAAAAGTAGAAATCAAGAAGGAGCATCAAGTGTTGATGGTTTAACAAGACCACTGGTTTCAAAAGGGGCAAGGGCTAGAAGGGAAACTTCATGAATGGCAAACCAGTTGTCGCTCTGATGAAGGAACCCATGGTTGAACCCAAACCTCGAGACTAAGTGCTTCTATTGTAAGGGAAACGGTCACATGGTAGCGGAACTACCCCAAATACATGGTAGATAAGAAAGCTGGCAACTTCAACAAAGTATATTTGATATACGTTTTATTGATGTGTACCTTACTAGTACTCCTTGTAGTATCTGGGTATTGGATACCGGTTCAGTTGCTATTATTAGTGACTTGAAGCAAAAAGCTACGGACTGAACGGAGACGAGCTAAGGGCGAGGTGACGATGTGTGTTGGAAGTGTTTCCAAGGTTGATAAGATCACCATCGCACGCTCCCTCTACCTTCGGGATTAGTGTTGAACCTAGATAAATGTTATCAGGTGTCTACGTTGAGCATGAATATGATTAGATCATGTTCATTGCAATACAGTTATTCATTTAAGTTAGAGAATAATGGTTATTCTGTTTACATGAATAATACCTTTATGGTCATGCACCCAATGGTTTGTTGAATCTCGATAATAGTAATACACATGATGATAATATTAATGCCAAAAGATGTAGAGTTAATAATGATAGTACCACTTTCTTGTGGCACTGCCGCTTAGGTCATTTTGGCATAAAATGCATGAAGAAACTCCATGCTGATGGATGTTTGGAGTCACTTGATTTTGAATCGCTTGACACATGCAAGCCATGCCTCATGGGCAGGATGACTAAGATCCCGTTTTCAGGTACAATGAAACGGGCAAGTGACTTGTTGGAAATCATACATGCTGATGTGTGTGATCCAATGAGAATTAAGGCGTGTGGTGGATATCGTTATTTTCTCATCTTCACTGACGATTTGAGTAGATATGGGTATATTTACTTAATGAAGCAAAAGTCTGAAATGTTTGAAAAGTTCAAGCAATTTCAGAGTGAAGATTAAGAATCATCATAACAAGAAGATCATGTTCCTACGATCTGATCAAGGGGAGATTTTCTGAATTATGAGTTTGGCAATCACTTAAGACATTGTGGAATTGTTTCGCAATTGAAGCCACCTCGAACACCACAGCGCAATGGTGTGTCCGGACGTCGTAATCGAACCTTATGAGATATGGTGTGATCTATGATGTCTCTTACCGATCTGCCGCTATTTTGAGGTTATGCATTGGAGACAGCTGCATTCACTTTAGATAGGGCACCATCTAAGTCCGTTGAGACAACGTCGTATGAACTATGGTTTGGCAAGAAACCAAAGTTGTTGTTTTCTTGATGTTTGGGGCTGCGATGCTTATGGCTTCAGCCGGAAAAAGCTCGAACCCAAAAGCGGACAAATACATCTCCATAGAATACTTAAAGGTAACATTTGGGTATACCTTCTATCTCAGATCCAAGGGCAAAAATGTTTGTCGCTAAGAACGGGTCCTTTCTCGAGAAGGAGTTTCTCTCGAAAGAATTGAGTGGGAGGAAGATAGAACTTGATGAGGTTGTCAAACCCTCACTTCAACCAGAGAGTAGTGCAACACAGAAAGATGTTTCTGTGGAACCTACGATTGTTGAAGAGGAAACTAATGATAGTGATCATGAAGCTTCGGATCAAGTTACTATCGAAACTCGCAGGAAGACAAGGATATGTACTACTCCTGAGCGGTACGGTGATCCTGTCTTAGATGTCATGTTGTTGGACAACAATGAACCTACGAACTATGGAGAAGCGATGGTGGGCCCGTATTCCGACAAATGGATAGAAGCCGAGAAATACGAGATAGGATCCATGTATCAAAACAAAGTATGGACTTTGGTGGACTTGCCCGATGATCGGCAAGCCATTAAGATAAATTGATCTTTAAGAAGAAGACGGACATGGACGGTAATGTCACCGTCTATAAAGCTCGACTTGTGGCGAAAAGTTTTTCACAAGTTCAAGGAGTTGACTACGATGAGATTTTCTCACCCGTAGCGATGCTTAAGTCCGTCGGAATCATGTTAGCATTAGTTGCATTTATGAAATCTGGCAGATGGATGACAAAACAAGTTTCCTTACCAGTTTTCGTAAGGAAAGGTTGTATGTGATACAATCAGAAAGGTTTTGTCGATCCTAAGGATGCTAAAAGGTATGCTAGCTCCAGCGATCCTTCCATGGACTGGAGCAAGCATCTCGGAGTCGGAATATACGCTTTGATGGAGTGATCAAAGTTTTGGGTATACAAAGTTTGTTAAAAACTTGTATTTACAATAAAGTGAGTGGGAGCACTACAACATTTCTGATAAGTATACGTGAATGACATACTGTTGATCCGAAATGATGTAGAATTTCTGGAAAGCGTAAAGGGTTGTTTGAAAGGAGTTTTTCAAAGGAAGACCTAGATAAAGCTGCTTAAATAATTGGGCATCAAGATCTATAGAGATAGATCAAGACGCTTGACGATACTTTCAAAAGGAACACACACTTTGACATGATTCTGAAGGGGTTCAAAATAGATCAGTCAAAGAAGGAGTTCTTACCTGAGTTGTAAGGTGTGAAGTTGAGTAAGACTCAAAGCTTGACCACGGCAAAAGGAAGAGGAAGGACGAAGGTCGTCCCCTATGCTTTTGTCATAGGCTCTATACGGTATGCCATGCTGAGTACCGCACCTGATGTGTGCCTTGCCACATGTCTGGCAAGAGGGTACAAAAGTAATCTAGGAGTGGATCACTAGATAGCGGTCAAAATTATCCTTAGAGGAATAAGGGAATGTTTCTCGGTTATGGAGGTGATAAAGAGTTCGACGTAAAGAGTTACGTCGATGCAAGCTTAACACCTATCCGGATAACTCTGAGCAGAGATACCGGATACGTATAATGGAGCAACAGTTTGGAATAGCTCCAAGTGGAACGTGGTAGCAGCATCTACGATATGACATAAAGTTTTGCGAAGTACATAGGGATCTGAATGTTGCAGACCCGTTGACTACAACCTCTCTCGCAAGCATAACATGATCAAACCCAGAACTCATTGAGTGTTAATCACATATTGATGTGAACTAGATTACTGACTCTAGTAAACTCTTTGGATGTTGGTCACATGGCGATGTGACCTGTGAGTGTTAATCACATGGCGATGTGAACTAGATTATTGACTCTAGTGCAAGTGGGAGACTGTTGGAAATATGCCCTAGAGGCAATAATAATTTGGTTATTATTATATTTCCTTGTTCATGATAATTGTTTATTATCCATGCTAGAATTGTATTGATAGGAAACTCAGATACATGTGTGGATACATAGACAAACACCATGTCCCTAGTAAGCCTCTAGTTGACTAGCTCATTGATCAACAGATGGTCACGGTTTCCTGACCATGGACATTGGATGTCGTTGATAACGGGATCACATCATTAGGAGAATGATGTGATGGACAAGACCCAATCCTAAGCCTAGCACAGATCGTGTAGTTCGTATGCTAAAGCTTTTCTAAATGTCAAGTATATTTTCCTTAGACCATGAGATTGTGCAACTCCCGGATACCGTAGGAATGCTTTGGGTGTACCAAACGTAACAACGTAACTGGGTGGCTATAAAGGTGCACTACAGGTATCTCCGAAAGTGTCTGTTGGGTTGGCACGAATCGAGACTGGGATTTGTCACTCCGTGTGACGGAGAGGTATCTCTGGGCCCAATGGTAGGACATCATCATAATGTGCACAATGTGATCAAGGAGTTGATCACGGGATGATGTGTTACGGAACGAGTAAAGAGACTTGCCGGTGACGAGATTGAACAAGGTATCGGGATACCGACGATCGAATCTCGGGCAAGTACTATACCGGTAGACAAAGGGAATTGTATACGGGATTGATTGAATCCTTGACATCGTGGTTCATCCGATGAGATCATCGTGGAACATGTGGGAGCCAACATGGGTATCCAGATCCCGCTGTTCGTTATTGGCCGGAGAGTTGTCTCGGTCATGTCTGCATGGTTCCCGAGCCCGTAGGGTCTACACACTTAAGGTTCGATGACGCTAGGGTTATAGGGAAGGTATGTACGCGGTTACTGAATGTTGTTCGGAGTCCCGGACGTCACGAGGAGTTCCGGAATGGTCCGGAGGTAAAGATTCATATATGGGAAGTCCCGTTTTGGTCACCGGAAAAGTTTCGGACGCTATCGGTAGCGTACCGGGACCACCGGGAGGGTCCCGGGGGTCCACCGGGTGGGGCCACCGGCCCTAGAGGGCTGCGTGGGCCAAGTGTGGGAGGGTACCAGCCCCAGGTGGGCTGGTGCACCCCCCCACCAGGGCCCAAGGCGCATCATAGAGGGGAAGGGAGCAAACCCTAGGGCAGATTGGCCCTAGGGCCCAATCTGGTGCGCCCCCCTCTCCCTCTCCCCCTCTGGCCGCCACCCTTAGATGGGATCTGGGGTGGCCGCACCCCTAGGGGTGGGAAACCCTAAAGGTGGCGCCGCCCCTCCCTTCCCCCTATATATATGTGAGGTTTGGGGCTGCCCATAACACGGTTTGACCTTTCTCGCTTAGCCCAGCCCTACCTCTCTCCCTCCTCGTCTCTCGCAGTGCTTAGCGAAGCCCTGCTGGAGTCCCGCACTCCTCCACCATCACCAGGCCGTCGTGCTGCTGTTGGATGGAGTCTTCCCCAACCTCTCCCTCTCTCCTTGCTGGATCAAGGCGTGGGAGATGTCATCGGGCTGCACGTGTGTTGAACGCGGAGGCGCCGTTGTTCGGCGCTTAGATCGGAATCAACCGCGATCTGAATCGCAGTGAGTACAACTCCTTCATCCACGTTCTTGCAATGCTTCCGCATCGCGATCTACAAGGGTATGTAGATGCACTCCCCTTCCCCTCGTTGCTAGATTACTCCATAGATAGATCTTGGTGATGCGTAGGAATTTTTTAGATTTTCTACTACGATCCCCAACAGTTTAAGCAACCTACTAGCCCATGTGTGGTGGATCTTCTCCAATGGTAAATAACAACATTACCTGATTACTTTTTGTAAGGAAAAATAGTTGGATTTTGGGAAAATTCCGTGGCAACAAAAGCTGAGACCTAACGCCTATACAAAATCGAAGGCTAACCAAACAATAAATGAAACAAGTGGCGACCCTGGAGAGGGATTTTGGCCATGCTCTTTGTTCTTGCACAATTTCTCCATCTCTATGATTAAAAAGTTTTATCACAAACTTCACTTATTGCATAAACTTTATTTTTGTTCACCATAATTGTCCTGGTACGGAGCGATGGAGGGTGCATTGATAAAAGATTTGGCGAAAGGCACCTATAGTTTCAAATTAGTGGTTCGGATCGGGAGAATGTGGGAGCATTGCAGCGCTAATTCTTCTACTTTATATGGTCTAAACTTTGTTATGGTCGACCGGAAGGTAAAAACGTTGATTGTCTCTTGCAAATTGATTTATTTCTTCTATTGATGTAGTGTAAGAAAGAAGGATCACCAAAATAAAAACACAGAGTGGTGTCCGCAGCAATGAAATGATCGACCATACTGCCCAACACCTACACCCGAACAAGATTCCCCGATAAAGAAGGGACACTAGGCCAAAATGTTGCATCTGGAGGATCCATCTACGACCACGGATTCATAAAAAAAATGTTTGACAACAACATATTTTGTTGATAGCAATCCATGGATTACTTTTAGATTTATGCTTAGTTGTGTGATAGGTGTGCAAAAGTGAATGCACACAATGGATTGAGAACGAATATAATAGAAGACACAACCCGAGATACATCGAAAGATGTTCCAAAAACAAAAGGTTGGGGAAGAAGTCCACACTAGATGATCCTAGCAATGTACTTGCCTATGTGTAGCCCATTCGGGGATCAAGCTTCGAGAAAACCTTAGCGCCTTTGAGTAGCTCGAAAAGTTCATTGATGTTTGGTAGAGGGTATTTGTTCTTGATTGTCTTCTTGTTCAATGGACGGTAATCGATGCACAGTCGTTCCATGCCATCCTTCTTCTTGACAAACAGAACTCCACAACCCCAAGGAGAAGAACTCGGTCTGATCAAACCCAAGCGTTCTTGCTCGTCGAGTTGCTTCTTCAACTCCTTCAAATCTTTAGGAGAAAGTTTGTACGGACGTTGACATGTTGGCTCCGTACCAGGTTCAAGTTCAATGACGAATTCAACTGCACAGTTGGGAGGCATCCCTGGCAATTCTTCAAGAAATACGTCTTCATACTCGCAGACCACCGGAATCTGGGATATGGCATTAATCTCGCCCTTGTCATTGAGAGAGAATAGCATGATTGTGTTATCTCGAGCTGCGAAGATAATCACGTCTTCGGAAGGATGAGTTAGATTCACGTCTTTGTTAGCACAATCGATAAGAGCATCATGCTTAGAGAGCCAATCCATTCCAAGAATAAGATCAATGTCGGAGTTGCCTAGAACAACTGGGGAAGCCAGAAATTTATAATTGCCCATCTTGGTGGAGATGTCCGGAATTACCATGCTAGAGCTCATTAATGCACCCGGAGAAATTATCCGCAAAGGTTTCGGCAAAGCTTTAGAAAACAAGTCATGCTTCCATGCAAAGGGTCTTGACATGAAATAATGCGAAGCACCATAATCGAATAAAACTCTTGCGGGAATAGAGTTGACTGAAAGATTACCCATTATCACATCAGAAGACTCCTCTACTTGAGCTGCATTCATCAGGTTCACTCTTGCGGACTTGGCATTGTGCTTGACAATAGCATTGCTTGACGGCTTGATAGGAGGAGAAGGCAGAAGGCGACTTTTGTTGGTACACTTGTTTGCATAGTGACCTTTGTGGCCACACTTGTTGCAAGTAACCTTAGAGAGTGGTCGATGATAAGGACCGCTTGGCCTTGGCGCTTGATATTGATACTTGTTCTAGTTGCTTGGGTTGGGTGGGTGGGAATATCCACGACCACTTGAGTGCTTGTTCTGACTTGGAGGATGGAACACTAGCGGTGGCGGAAGCCAGAACTTCTGCTGCTTAGCAACCACTTGTGAGGATGAAGAAGAATGGACTGCGTCGCTGATTCTTTTCTTTGAAGCCTCAAACTTGAGCTGGGCAGCTTCTTGTTTGAGAGCCATGTTGTAGAATTGATCAAACTCGTTTGGCTCGAACAGAGTGAGAGCAAGCTGGAGTTCATCTTTCAGACCACCTCGGAATTGCTAGATCTTGCTCTTGGCATCGGGAATGTCTTTCTTAGCATAACGGGCCAGATTCTGGAACTTGACATTGTACTGGTAGACAGACATGTTGCCTTGCTTGTGGTTGCGGAACTGCTCACGCATGCCTTCAATGACACTGGTAGGGATGTGGTGCGCACGAAAATCACAACAAAAGTTGGTCCAGCTGACCACTTGACCTTCCCTAGAATCTTTGTACTGTTGCCACCAATCTGCGGGTTGGTCTTTGAGTTGGAATGCGGCAAACTTGACATAATCCTTCGGTCTGACATTACTGCACTTGAAATGCTTCTTGATGTCTGTGAGCCAATCCTCAGCATCGAGCGGATCGACACAGTAGTTGAAGGACTTGGCTGATTTGCAAGGAATTGATTCAGAGTAGCAAAGTGCGGCTGATTATTGAAGTTAGGTTGGCCTTGATTCCCTTGGTTGTTTTGGTTGTTCTGACTTGCTTGAAGAGCTTGCATCATCTGAAGCAACATCTGAGTATTGGTGGTGGTAGCTTGCATCACAGTCCGCCATGCCTCAGGCGGAGGAGGATGGGAGGGTGGGCGTTCTTCCTCGCCTTCTGGGTTCCGATTGGGAACTCTTTTGGGTGCCATCCTGGAGATGACGACAACCGTTAGAATCCCAATTGCAAGATAGATAGGCTGAATCAAAGGCTAGACATGTTGCAACATAAATCTTCACAATCTCATTCGAACAGAGCAATTAACGAATGAATTCCATAAGCTTAAATGACACATCAACTTGTTGAGAAGCCACATGAATAGATTGAAGAATAAACCAACATGGTAACAGCTGGAACAAATACATGATAGAGGTTTCGTCCAAATTTTTCATGATGAGGCCCCTCGGGCACGACGTTACAAAGGACATTGCATCCCCGAATCAGCATAGCCAAGGATTCATTAAGATGCAACCCCCAGTGTAAAATCGACCGTGACAAACAAACCACTAGACGTTGAACCCCAACCTCATATCATGCATCCGTTGGAAGATTTCCTAAGAGCTACTTGAATTCCCACCTATTAATTCCCGATACTTTCTGGTTATGCAATCTGGTGTTGGGGATACAAGGGAAGAAATATATCTCAACCAACTAACAATACCAACATCCAGTTGTATCCATCCGTCAACACATAACCAGGCACCTTCGGAAACCGTTTACCTCAGACCTTCGAAAAGCATCCGTTATACTAGTTGTGGCAATACTCCTGAACTATCCCCCAGTACTGGGTGATGTGGGGTTATCTCACCGCCAGACATGCATAGAAGCTTTTTCGATGTCGGCCACCTCAGGTATTCCGGAACTGTAACGATACACAATGCAACGACAAGACCTCAGAGCTCAACTCCCCGGGACTAAGCCAAAACTGACGGGAGGCACCAAGACAGAATTCTCGTCATAAAGATATCGGAACGATCCCAACAATACCCACGTGATCCTAAAAAAATAGTAGAAAAGAGGGTAGGAAGACAAAACTTCTATGTCAGGAGTCCTCACCAGAGCGACGAAGGGGATAAGGAGAAAAATAATTCCTACTCTCCGATATATTTCAGTGGCAAGCTGTTGTAGACACAGTTTTACCTATATATATATATATATATATATATATATATATATATATATATATATATATATATATATATATAGACACACACAGCCGGTCTATTCTACTAATATTAGCAGAATAACTATTCTGATAACACTTCCGCACTGCACGCATAACGCGAGGGCACTGCATTCTCAGTAGCAGAGGTACTGCAACATAGCGACCAGTGAACTACATGTTGAAAAAACTGTACGTGTTATTTTTTTCGGTACATTTTTTGCTCTAGTTTTTTAACCGTTTGTCGGAACAATGCGTGTAATATACTGTTGAAAAGCTATGGATTATGCACTACTTCGCCATGTTGAACACTTTCCGAGATTCCTCACGGTTTAAGAGCAGTTTCAAAAACGGGGCGACCCACGAATAATGGCAGCGAGTGTTTTTTTGTGTTTTTTTCTAAACCGCTCGTCGGAATGAAACATATGATACACCGTTGGAAAGATATCGTTGATGCGCATCTTTTTCATATATAAGTTTTTGTCTAATTCGTTACGGCTTAAAAGCAGTTTCTAATTTACTAAATCGCGGAAATCTGTTTTTCGAATTTTTTCAATTTTTTTATACTGTTTTCACTCCAGTTTTCTAACCGTCTTTCGAAACAAGGCGTGTAATATACCGTTGGAAAGCTATGGACGAGGCACAACTTTCATATGTTGAAATGATTTTAAGATTCCTTACGGTTTTTAGTTAATTTTGAAAATCGTGCGGCTGACTATGAGGGGCAGCAGAAGTTTTTGGCGAAATTTTTACAAACCACTGGTCGAAATGATTCAATATATATGCCGTTGGAAAGATATCGTCGAGACGCAACATTTTCATGTAAAACGCTCCCTCTAATTCCTTACGGTTGAAGAGTAGTTTTAAAATTATGAAAATGCGGACACTCTGTTTTTTGCGACACCCAAATCGGCGAGTGAACTTCATCCGACAGAAAACCGCACTTCATCGGACGAAAACTGCACGGCATCAGACGGGCAAGTGAACTTCATGAATCCTTTTGTCGGACGTAAACTTTCTCACACGAGTTTTTGTTGTCTTTATTTTTTCAAAAAAAATATGAACCAAAGTGGACCGCAGGGATGAGTCAAGTGAACCGCGACAAATATCGTAGTGGACCGCATTATTTTTTAGTTGTTTCGCTAAGAAAAATCACACTTCCATGATGTGCGCAAGTGAACGGCATCACTCTCAAAAGCGAACCACATCCGAGGACAAAACGGACAACAGACGTTGATGTAGCCAACTGATTTTTGAAACACGTAATAATTTTTGCACTTGATACTGCAAGGTGGCGTGGAGTACTCGAGGAGGGCACACACCCAATGCACTGCACGCTGGAGCCGCGGTGCACTGGGACTGCAATGTGAAAAAATGGCGCTGCATCGTCAGATGGGAAAGCACACTTCAATGTCATCATAGAGGACTGCACGCAATTCTTTTTGTTATTTTTTAAAATGGAAAAAATGCATAGTACAGTGGAGCGAACCTCTCCACAACATAAAACTGAACCTCTTTGTGGACAAAAGTGAACTCCTCGACACAGTGTTTTTGCACATGTCCAATGTATATTGGGGGGAACTGAAACTGCAATACAATACTAGTGCACTTGATTTTTATGCTTCATTGATCCTCCGACGTCTACCACGCAAAACACACACATACATACAAAACCATCATGAGCACCCGAAGACCGTCACCGGTGAACTTCATGTTGGGGAAGGAGAGAGCTACGAGGGGGTGCTCCAGTGAACCTCCCGTGATGTGTGCTAGCTGCAGCCAAAAAAATAACAATTTGGGTACTGCAACGACGATCAAACTGACCTGCAATGAAGTAAAACATGCACTGCTCGCCGTCTGCGGAGAACAGTAATGAAAATTTTGATCTGGGCACCTTTTGTTGTACCTGCTGGTATGCCATGGAAAGGGGACTGCTGGAGTCCAGTGTGGTGCCAGTGGCCATGGCCTGCCATGGGGGAAGGGATCCC
This sequence comes from Secale cereale, assembly GCA_902687465.1. NCBI lineage: Eukaryota > Viridiplantae > Streptophyta > Magnoliopsida > Poales > Poaceae > Secale > Secale cereale. The sequence goes on from LR738710.1 coordinate 251,527,934, forward strand.
GTGTGGGTGAGCACCATGGGATGCTTCGATGCGGGGAGGTGCGGGATCGAGTGGCTGGAGGAGGGAGTCGAGCTTGACGGATCCAGGGGTTCCTCGCTCCACCATGGACGAGTTGAGGCTGAGGTGAGGTGTAATGCCCAGGATGGGACTATACCTCCTACGTGTCGAGGCACGGCTTAAAGGTATAAGCCCATTCTGGAAGATCTCAAGTTCGGTATCTTTGCACGACTCATGTAAAAATAGGGATGAAATTGCAAAAGGATAGTTGGCTTACACTCGCCACGTCACACAATACATTACATAAGCATAATATCATCCAAAACTTCACAACCCGACTACAGGCGAAGATCCAAAAGAAAGATACCAAAAACATAAAGCCACATGTCCGAATCGTCCCTAGTAGAAACCACTACTGATCGTCGAAACACGTCACATACATACGGCCACTCTCTTCATCGAGCTCCCAGTGAAGTACTTGAACCAGCTCCTGCATCATTCTCGGTTGAACCTGCATCTGGTGTTGTAGTATCTGTGAGCCACGAGGACTCAGCAATCCCATAACCATGGGTACCAAGACTAGCAAAGCTTTATGGGTATGGAGAAGGGTAGTGGTGAGGTTGCAGCAGCGGCTAAGCATAATATGGTGGCTAACTTACGAGTACAAGAATAAGATGAGCATCTACGCAAACGGTCGCAAACTAGTAGTGATCGCTAAAGATCCTGAACTACCTACGAGTCAAACATAACCCCACCGTGTTCTCTTCTCAAAGTGAAAAGAGACAGTCACGGTTACTCACACAGTTGTGTGTTTTACTTCGGATCCTCTGTCAAGTTTTCTACAACCGGACATTAACAAATTCCAATCTGCCACATAACCGCGGGCACGGCTTTCGAAAGATCATAACCCTGCAAGGGTGTCCCAACTTAGCCCATCACAAGCTCTCACGATCAGCTGAAGTGATAAATATAATATCATCACCCCTTATCTTAGGGAAATCCGGTCAGGCTCGGCATCCCGGTGCACAAGACATTTCGACAATGATAAAACAAGTCCAGCAAGACCTCCCGGCGTGCCGACACCCTGATAGTAGCCGCGCGTATCTCGTCTCAGGCCACGACCGGATGGGCGATTCTACAGGTTATACCAGATACCTCGAGTTTCCCCGTGGCGGCCCCGCAGAACCCCCGTTTGGGACCAACACCATCAGCACTGGCCCCCCTGCTATGTAGAAAGAATCCCCGGGGACGCGACCCCCTACGCAATTTTAATTAATTAATTAAGTTCTTATTATGAGGCAAATTAAAACCAATGTTGGGCTTTGCTGGAGGAGTTTTATTCAAAGACGAAGTGTCAAGGGGTCCCCATATACCCAACCGTGTAAGGAACTCAAAATCAAGGAACATCATGCCGGTTTATCGGCGCCTAAGGTGGCATGAGTGGAACAAAACACCGAGCAAAAGGCCAAGCCTTCCACCCATGCCAGTATATAGGTGTGTTAATAATAATAATAGATATTGTGATATTCCAACAACAAGTTCCCACCTGGAACGATCTTCATCTTCACCTGCAACTAACAACACTATAAGAGGGGCTGAGCAAGCGGGTAACATAGCCAAACAATGGTTTTGCTAGGAAGGTTTCAAAGGTTAGAGGCTTCATGGCAACAAGGAGAGGGGCTGACAATAAAGATGGGTAGCGCGACATATAACGATAGCATCGAGACACTAAGCATGGCAATGATAGTAAAGGTATCCAAGGTATGGTCATCTTGCCTGAGATCCCGCAAGGAAGAAGAACGGATCCGTGAAGAAGACGAAGAAGAAGCCTTGAAGAAGAACCACGGGTAAACGAACGAATCCTCATGAACGCAACGGAACAAGCACTAACGAGAAGAAGCAAGCAATACGGTAAACACACAACACAAGAACATAACAATATGCTCAACCAAGTATGATGCAAAACAAGTCTACATAGGATGCACTACAAGTCTATACAGGAAGCACAACATGGCATGGTAGGAAGCATAGTAAAACAACACAAGTCTATATGATGCAATACATGGCAAGGTATGATGCATGACAAGTCTATACAGGAAGCAATACATGGCAAGGTAGGAAGCACAGAAAAACAACACAAGTCTATATGATGCAATTCATGGCAAGATATGATGCATGACAAGTCTATACAGGAAGCAATACATGGCAAGGTAGGTAGCACAGAAAAATAACACAAGTCTATATGATGCAATTCATGGCAAGATATGATGCATGACAAGTCTATACAGGAAGAAGTACATGGCAAGGTAGGAAGCACAGAAAAACAACACAAGACTATATGTGATGCAATACATGGCAAGGTATGAAGCATAATAAAACTACACTATCTAGTCATTTTAAAAGAGGCCGGAAATAACAACAACAATTCCGGAAAATCCCCCTATGCAAAATTTAGCAATTTTAAGCAAACAACAATTCACACATTTTAATGTTGTTAACATGATGCGGATGACATGATCAAGTTTATGCAATTTTTAGTTAAACGTTAACATGAGAGATATGAAGCACTTGTCACCGTGGTGGAAAGAAAGGGGCCATGGCGGCGAATCCAAAAATGATGCCACGCAACATATCGGTTTCGATAACTCGTTGAGAGACCGGTGCAAAAGATAGCGAAGAGAGTGACATGCAAAAGAGATGGGGTGATCCCGGTTGCCCGGTTCCCACGGGTCGACGACAAGGCAAACGAGGGCCACAACGGACACGATGCAAACATCCGATTCATCTCATACAACACATGCAGTCCACGGGTCATCGTCTCGGGGTTATACCTTCGGAACATTCGTTTCGGGGCGGTTCGAGGTCGTAGAGGAAGTAGTGGTACTCGCGGGTCATGGTACACGTTTTGTAGCCGTTCACACTCCCATGTCGTGGTACTTGCCGCATTCCGGACCGAAGGGGTACTTGGCGCATCCATGGGTCTCTGGGGTCGACGGTAGAGGATGTAGTCGTTCTCGTTATCTCGGAGAGGTACTTGTCGTCTTGGCGGTTCCATGACGGTGGTAGATGTACATGTCGAAGGTCTTCGGCGACGGTAGTCGTATGCGTTTCGTAGATGTTCATGTTCCCGTAGAGGTACTTGTCGCGGCATCGGACGTAGTGGTACTTGACGCATCACATCGTGTAGTCGTTCTTGCCGGTCTCGTAGATGGCAGCAACAAGGCGACGGCGATCTTCATGGCCACAAACCACGTGGACAACTTAACGAGTACCCGAGAATCTCGTTTGACTTGGGCTGCTCAGTGTGGCTGAACTTGGCGACGTTCACAGGGTGCCGATCATCTGGAAGAGGCCGGGGCAAGCTCCCTCGGGGCAGCGGTGAGGCTTGGGCTTGGTCGCATGGAGAACGGCTGCAGGCGATGACGAGGCTGACGCGCTGCAGTAGGGGAGGGGCGACGCAAGGTGCAGGGTGAAACGAGGATGACGGGGAGGCGCATGGGGCTGACCACCGCCGGAGATGGCCATTGCGACGGCGAGGCGAGGCAGGCGGCCGACGCGGCAGAGGCCGCGGAACACTATGGGTGGCGCGGCCATGGCGAGGCGGCGGCGCGAAGGAGATGAGGAGGAGGCTGGGAGGATGCGGTGGCCGCCATGGCGTTGGCAGCGGCATCCGCAGGCAGAGGCAGATGGCGGGGCGGCTAAGAGGAGGAGTGGCGCGCTGGGGTGGCGAGGACGGGCACCCAGCGCGCCCTGGTGATGCGGCGGGGCGGCGGAGCAGCCAAGCGCAGGCGCGAAGGAGATGGTGCGGCGCTCCGAAAGGGACGAGAGGGAGAGGTCGAGGGACGAGGGGTGGTGGCGGCTCGGTCGGGAGGATGAGAGGGATCGAGGGAGAGAAGTGGTTGCGGGCTAGGGTTAAGGGGACTGGGGCGGCTGGGCCTGGAGGGAGGCCCAAAGCATCTGATGGGCCTCTAACCCGTCGTTGGTTACCCCAAGTGGAAGGTGTGAGATGCAGTGTTGTGGAAGTTTTTCCCTTAGCAAAGATGCCAAGGATCGAATCCCCAGAGACTCCTAGGTTCAACAAGTAGGTGTCAACTGCTAACGGCGCCAGATATTAGCAATCAACGTGGACCTGCACACAGATACAAATAACTTTGCTCCCAACGAGTACAGAGAGGTTGTCAATCCCTCCGGCCTTGTAGTTCATAAAGGATTAAACGCAAATGATAGTAGTGATAGATACTGTTTGCAATAGTAAATAATATCGAAAAGTAAATAGCGGATGTGATCAATGATGGTAATATGGACCGGAGTCTCATGATGTTCACTAGTGATGTCTCTCTCCCAAAAGACGATAAAACAGCTATGTGAGGTAAACGAATTACAGCTGGGCAATTGACAGGACCACGAACGCAAACCTATGCTGACTACATTGCAAGAAAGGTTGAGGTTCAAAGCATGGGCGGTACGCCAAATTAAGTAGACCGAAATCCATCAATATCTACTACTAATCATCCACCTTGAGATATCTATCCAGAACATCTCGCTGGTATTAAGTTACGAGTCCCACCCATAGTGTAAACTCAATGCAACAGACAACTGCATTAAAACAACTTTGCGTAAAGTAAACAATCCTTGCACCCGCGGGCACAAGCACCGTTGTTTTCCCCCTTGTGGCAACAGCACATCCCCTAGACTCATGTTTCTGTCACTCAAGCTAGTCATCGAGGGGCATGAACCCACAATCAAGCATAACGTTCCCTCTTGGAGTCACTACGTATTACTTGGCCTAAGCAATAAATAACAACGGAGAACATGCAAGAATTACTTACGAACATAAATATAAAAGAGGTAGATCAAATATACTACTCAATCACAATCTGAACATAATCTCATAATCCATCGGATCCCAGCAAACTCATCATAGCAACAGCATAAGGATTACATATGTGCCTCGATCATGTAGGGCAGCTCACGAGGGCTAATTAGTGAAGCACAAGAACGGGAGGAGAACATCACATAGCTACTGGTCATGGACTCATGGTCCAAGGGAGACTACTCACAACTCATCCGGGAGGCGTCCATGGTGGTGGAGAGGCTCCCGGTGGTGATCCTCCCCTCCGGCAGGGTGCCGGGAAGAGTTCTCCTGGTGCTCCTGATCTTGGAAGCGGCGGCGGCGGTGGAACAGAGATGAGATCGCGAAAAAGAGTTCCCGTCCCGAGGGTGTCGAAGGACGCTCTAAATATATGCCAAAGGGGGGCACCAGACGGGGCTCGGGGGGCCCAGCCCCCCCCCCCCCCCCCC
>LR738710.1:251533241-251575840 GCA_902687465.1 Secale cereale
ACGCCGCCAGGGCGCCTGGAGCCCTGGTGCCCCCCCCCCCGGCTGTACTTCGGGCGCAAGGTAGGTTCTGGAACGCTGATTTTTTATATATGTTTTCTGGATTTTTCCTGACAGTTCTCGTAATGTGAAAACCTGAAATACAAAAACAGCCGAAAACAGAAACTGGCACTGGGGTGCACTGGATTAGTAGGTTAGTCCAAATATGATCAAAAGTGTATGGAAGTGTATGAATATCATAGCAATATCACCCAAAAGTGGCATGGAGCAAGCAGAAATTATAGATACGTTTTGGACGTATCAACATCCCCAAGCTTAATTCCTACTCGTCCTCGAGTAGGTAAATGATAACAAGAATAATTTCTGTGGTGACATGCTATTAACCATATAGGACTTTTTATAGTTATATGACAAAAGCTTACTGAGACAATGATTCTATAGTAATTAAGTTGCCTCATGAGAAAATCACAAAGGACTGAAAGTTTTACAACATGACATTGAAGCATCAAATAGATTTGCAATGAACATGATGTGCAAATATGGTAAAGTGATATCTAGCTTGCCCCCTTTAGTGAAGCAAAACATAAATGCAGGGGCACCTTCAAGGTTTAAGTGATGACTAGATACAATGATTTCAAAATAAACGATATCACAATCATGCAAAAGACAATGCTACTTTGGGACAATGCACATTACACTCAGAATGACAATCATGCTCTCAGTAGTTGGTGCTTTTAAAAGAAGGTGGAGACTCAACATAAAAGTAAAAGAATAGTTATGTGCTAGAGCTTTTTATTTTGAAAACATAGAAGCAATTTTGTCAACGGTAGTAGTACTTCATATGTGTCATGCATAAGACATCCTATAAGTTGCAAGCCTCATGCATCGAATACCAATAGTGCTCGCACCTTGTCCTAATTAGCTCGGATTTCCATGGGTTATCATTGCATTACATATGTTTCAACCAAGTGTCACAAAGGGGTACCTCTATGCCACCTGTACAAAGGTCCAAGGAGATAAATCGCATTTGATTTCTCGTTTTTGATAGATCTCAACTTGAGGACATCCATACCGGGACAACATAGAAAATAGATGATGGACTCCTCTTTAATGCATAAGCATATTCTCATAAGAGATTGAGGATTAATGTCCAAGCTAAAACTTCCACCATGATGCATGGCTTTGGTTGGCGGCCCAATGTTCTTCTCTAACAACATGCATACTCATTCAACCCATGGCAAATCACCCTTACTTCAGACAAGACGAACATGCATAGCAACTCACATGATATTCAACAAAAGTGTAACAGTTGATGGCGTCCCCAGAAACATGGTTACCGCTCAGCAAGCAACTTATAAGAAATAAGATACATAAGCAACATATTCTTTACCACAATAGTTTTTAAGCTACTTTCCCATGAGCTATATATTGCAACTGAAGGTTTTAAAGGTAGCACATGTAAATTACTTGGAGTGGCGGTGAAATACCACATATAGGTAGGTATGGTGGACTCATATGGCATAACTGGTTTTAAAAGGATGTGGATGCACAAGCAATCAGTCCGCTTAGTACAGGTGGAGGTTAGCAAAAGACTGGGAGCGACCAACTAAGAGAGCAATGACGGTCATAATCATGCAGAGCGACAAACCAATATTGAATCAGGCATGGAAGTTATATCGCTACTCAGAAATAAAAGATCATCAAGGCTTGCAGACTTTCTTTACAGTCTTAAATATGCGTGAGCATACGCCAAGTCAATCAAAATAAATTCTCAAAGGAAGATATTACTAAACCATACCACATCATAGGCAAACAAATTGTGTTGGTACTCCAATAACACATTGGGAATCCCCCAGCTATTTGAGATTAACCATAAGAAAACCTGAACTACTAAGCGCCATCATGCACGTAGCATCTTTATCATAGACATATTAACCAATGCAACGGAAGCAAACTCTCTTAATAAGATAAGCATGACAATTAAAGAGAGTTCAAGCAACCAAGTAAACAAAAGTTCTTTGAAAAGATAAGCATGAATACTAAGAGCAGAGCATGATAGTAGCTATTAAAAGACAAAGAACACACACATCAAAGATAGACATGAAAATTCTATGTTATGTTCTAGGTAGAAGTGGACCGTGTTTCTCTCCCACATAAAGAACGCTGAGTTCCGACTCGTTATGAAAAACTAAAAAGGAAACTAAAAGCAAGACGCTCCAAGCATAGCACATAACACATGAAGTGATAAAAATATAGCGGAACGAAACACGAACTGATAATGTTGATGGAGAAGGGGATGCACGGGGGCATCCCCAAGCTTAGACGCTTGAGTCTCCTTGAATATTTCTTGTGGGTGCACGGGGGCATCCCCAAGCTTGAGCGCTTGACACTCCTGAATCTTTTTATCATCTCCCCTCGCACACATGAAAACTCCCTTCATACATAACTCATCATAATCTGATTAGCGAGGTTAGTACCCTCAATAAAATAATTATACCTTGCTGGAAATAAAGATATTCTTGAAGTTCTACTGTTTCTCAAGATTGCCAAAAGGTTTTTGCAAAGAAAAAACAAGCTCTTGATTTGCAAAATGAAGGAAAGGCAAAACAGGACAGAATCTGTGAAAAACAGAACAGCAGGTAGTAATTGATTTGTTCGGGGCACTTCCGCAACTCAAATCAAAAAACTCAGAACAGACGCACGAAAGACAATTATATATAGAACGTTGTCGAAAAAATTCAGACCAAAAAGATGATCTGGTGATTTTATACGAATTTTTCTATCCAAGGACAGAATCTGTTTCCTCGACAGCACCTCACAACTTTTGAACTTTCTAGCAATCAGAGGCTATACTTGGCACAAATATGAAAATCAAAGATACAATGATGATGCTACAGTAGTAAACAACATCAAGACAAAACAAAAGCAAAATATAAAAAATTTATTCATGTGGGCTGCCTCCCAAAAGCGCTTTCTTTTATGCCTTTAAGCTAGGCATAATGCATAGAGAAATCAATAACCATCATAATAATCGGAGTTATAAATTGATTCAAATGGTTCCTCAACAAGTTCATTCTTGTTCCTTCTAGGAAAGGGGTACATACCTTTTGCCTTCCCGCGTAAGCGGATTTGTCCCTTACCTATATCGATGAAGCCTTTTACCGCTCGGAGGAAGTCCCTTCCAAGCACTATATTTCCTTGGTTTGGCTCCATGATGAAGAAATCAACCATTGCAATCCCTTTAAGGATTTTAACTGGCACATCTTTTATTCTTCCCTGGATTTCAGAAATATCTCCATTAGTGTGTTCATGATAAGATGGTAGTCTATCCATGTTAAATTTTAAAGAATCATGAACAATTTTTGGCATAGTAGAAACCATAGATCCAATATCACAATAAGCAAGGAAGTCTTGATTAGAGATGCTAATCCTAACAAGAGGCTCCCAGTCATTATCTATTTCCAAAATATCTCTCTTATTGGGTTTGGGTTTCTCTACCTTCATTAAGTCTAGAGCATCCATTCTCTTTTCAATAGTAGCAAGTCTATCTATGACAGTATCAAAATTATGATCATAAACAAAGTAACTAGATAGACCATGTATAATTTTTTGAAGAGCTCTAGCTTCATCACACTCTAGGAAATCTCCCTCGGCTATAATATCAAGAGAGTGTTTACACCATTTAAAAAGACCTTGGTAAAAATTCCTAAGCACAATTTTTATACGTATCCAAGGCATAATTCTCCTATGTGCATCAGAAATTCTGTCCCATGCCTTCTTCATATTTTCTCCATCCCTTTGATGGAAATCTAGAACTTCTGATTCCCTCAAAGCACCATATCCTAACATGTTTAGCTAAACAGATAGGACTACTAACAGGAAGGCAAAATAATATTTTTTTGTATTTTTTGATGAAGGATACTAAAGCAAAAACTGAAAGGTAAACTAACAAGACTAAAAAGCAAAGGTAAAAGATAGCATGCAACTCCCCTATCCTGAAGAGTGGAGTCCCCGGCAACGGCGCCAGAAAAACTCCTTGATGGGCCTCTAACCCCTCGTTGGTTACCCCAAGTGGAAGGTGTGAGATGCAGTGTTGTGGAAGTTTTTCCCTTAGCAAAGATGCCAAGGATCGAATCCCCAGAGACTCCTAGGTTCAACAAGTAGGTGTCAACTGCTAACGGCGCCAGATATTAGCAATCAACGTGGACCTGCACACAGATACAAATAACTTTGCTCCCAACGAGTACAGAGAGGTTGTCAATCCCTCCGGCCTTGTAGTTCACAAAGGATTAAACGCAAATGATAGTATTGAAAGATAATGTTTGCAATAGTAAATAATAGCGAAAAGTAAATAGCGGATGTGATCAATGATGGTAATATGGACCGGAGTCTCATGATGTTCACTAGTGATGTCTCTCTCCCAAAAGACGATAAAACAGCTATGTGAGGTAAACGAATTACAGCTGGGTAGTTGACAGGACCACGAACGCAAACCAATGCTGACTACATTGCAAGAAAGGTTGAGGTTCAAAGCATGGGCGGTACGCCAAAGTAACTAGACCGAAATCCATCAATATCTACTACTAATCATCCACCTTGAGATATCTATCCAGAACATCTCGCTGGTATTAAGTTGCGAGTCCCACCCATAGTGTAAACTAAATGCAACAGACACCTGCATTAAAAGAACTTTGCGTAAAGTAAACAATCCTTGCACCCGCGGGCACAAGCACCGTTGTTTTCCCCCTTGTGGCAACAACACATCCCCTAGACTCATGTTTCTGTCACTCAAGCTAGTCATCGAGGGGCATGAACCCACAATCAAGCATAACGTTCCCTCTTGGAGTCACTACGTATTACTTGGCCTAAGCAATAAATAACAACGGGGAACATGCAAGAATTACTTACGAACATAAATATAAAAGAGGTAGATCAAATATATTACTCAATCACAATCTGAACATAATCTCATAATCCATCGGATCCGAGCAAACTCATCATAGCAACAGCATAAGGATTACATATGTGCCTCGATCATGTAGGGCAGCTCACGAGGGCTAATTAGTGAAGCACAAGAACGGGAGGAGAACATCACATAGCTACTGGTCATGGACTCATGGTCCAAGGGAGACTACTCACAACTCATCCGGGAGGCGTCCATGGTGGTGGAGAGGCTCCCGGTGGTGATCCTCCCCTCCGGCAGGGTGCCGGGAAGAGTTCTCCTGGTGCTCCCGATCTTGGAAGCGGCGGCGGCGGCGGAACAGAGATGAGATCGCGAAAAAGAGTTCCCGTCCCGAGGGTTTCGAAGGACGCTCTGAATATATGCCAAAGGGGGGCACCAGACGGGGCTCGGGGGACCCAGGCGTCCCCCCCGGCGCGGCCCAGGGGGGGCGCCGCCAGGGCGCCTGGAGCCCTGGTGCCCCCCCCCCCCCCGGCTGTACTTCAGGCGCAAGGTAGGTTCTGGAACGCTGATTTTTTATATAATTTTTCTGGATTTTTCCTGACAGTTCTCGTAATGTGAAAACCTGAAATACAAAAACAGCCGAAAACAGAAACTGGCACTGGGGTGCACTGGATTAGTAGGTTAGTCCAAATATGATCAAAAGTGTATGGAAGTGTATAAATATCATAGCAATATCACCCAAAAGTGGCATGGAGCAAGCAGAAATTATAGATACGTTTTGGACATATCAACATCCCCAAGCTTAATTCCTGCTCGTCCTCGAGTAGGTAAATGATAACAAGAATAATTTCTGTGGTGACATGCTATTAACCATATAGGACTTATTCATAGTCATATGACAAAAGCTTACTGAGACAATGAATCTATAGTAATTAAGTTGCCTCATGAGAAAATCACAAATGACTGAAAGTTTTACAACATGAAACTGAAACATCAAAAAGATTTGCAATGAACATGATGTGCAAATATGATAAAGTGATATCTAGCTTGCCCCCTTTAGTGAAGCAAAACATAAATGCAGGGGCACCTTCAAGGTTTAAGTGATGACTAGATACAATGATTTCAAAATAAACGATATCACAATCATGCAAAAGACAATGCTACTTTGGGACAATGCACATTACACTCAGAATGACAATCATGCTCTCAGTAGTTGGTGCTTTAACATAAAAGTAAAAGAATGGTTATGTGTTAGAGCTTTTTATTTTAAAAACATAGAAGCAATTTTGTCAACGGTAGTAGTACTTCATATGTGTCATGCATAAGACATCCTATAAGTTGCAAGCCTCATGCATCGAATACCAATAGTGCTCGCACCTTGTCCTAATTAGCTCGGATTTCCATGGGTTATCATTGCATTACATATGTTTCAACCAAGTGTCACAAAGGGGTACCTCTATGCCACCTGTACAAAGGTCCAAGGAGATAAATCGCATTTGATTTCTCGTTTTTGATAGATCTCAACTTGAGGACATCCATACCGGGACAACATAGAAAATAGATGATGGACTCCTCTTAAATGCATAAGCATATTCTCATAAGAGATTGAGGATTAAGTCCAAGCTAAAACTTCCACCATGATGCATGGCTTTGGTTGGCGGCCCAATGTTCTTCTCTAACAATATGCATATTCATTCAACCCATGGTAAATCACCCTTACTTCAGACAAGACGAACATGCATAGCAACTCACATGATATTCAACAAAAGTGTGACAGTTGATGGCGTCCCCAGAAACATGGTTACCGCTCAGCAAGCAACTTATAAGAAATAAGATACATAGGCAACATATTCTTTACCACAATAGTTTTTAAGCTACTTTCCCATGAGCTATGTATTGCAAGGTTAGTCTGCTTAGTATAGGTGGAGGTTAGCAAAAGACTGGGAGCGACCAACTAAGAGAGCAATGCCGGTCATAATCATGCAGAGCGACAAAGCAATATTGAATCAGGCATGGCAGTTATATCGCTACTCAGAAATAAAAGATCATCAAGGCTTGACAGACTTTCTTTACAGTCTTAAATATGCGTGAGCATACGCCAAGTCAATCAAAATAAATTCTCGAAGGAAGATATTACTAAACCATACCACATCATAGGCAAACAAATCAAGTTGGTATTCCAATAACACATTGGGAATCCCCCAGCTATTTGAGACTAACCATAAGAAAACCTGAACTACTAAGCACCATTATGCACGTAGCATCTTTATCATAGGCATATTAACCAATGCAACGGAAGCAAACTCTCTTAATAAGGTGATCATGATAATTAAAGAGAGTTCAAGCAACCAACTAAACAAAAGCTCTTTGAAAAGATAAGCATGAATACTAAGGGCACAAGCACCGTTGTTTTCCCCCTTGTGGCAACAGCACATCCCCTAGACTCATGTTTCTGTCACTCAAGCTAGTCATCGAGGGGCATGAACCCACAATCGAGCATAACGTTCCCTCTTGGAGTCACTACGTATTACTTGGCCAAAGCAATAAATAACAACGGAGAACATGCAAGAATTACTTATGAACATAAATATAAAAGAGGTAGATCAAATATATTACTCAAGATCAATCTAAACATAATCTCATAATCCATCGGATCCCAGCAAACTCATCATAGCAACAGCATAAGGATTACATATGTGCCTCGATCATGTAGGGCAGCTCACGAGGACTAATTAGTGAAGCACAAGAACGGGAGGAGAACATCACATAGCTACTGGTCATGGACTCATGGTCCAAGGGAGACTACTCACAACTCATCCGGGAGGCGTCCATGGTGGTGGAGAGGCTCCAGATGGTGATCCTCCCCTCCGGCAGGGTGCCGGGAAGAGTTCTCCTGGTGCTCCCGATCTTGGAAGCGGCGGCGGCGGCGGAACAGAGATGAGATCGCGAAAAAGAGTTCCCGTCCCGAGGGTTTCGAAGGACGCTCTAAATATATGCCAAAGGGGGGCACCAGACGGGGCTCGGGGGGCCCAGGCGCCCCCCCGGCGCGGCCCAGGGGGGGCGCCGCCAGGGCGCCTGGGGCCCTGGTGGCCCCCCCGGCTGTACTTCGGGCGCAAGGTAGGTTCTGGAACGCTGATTTTTTATATAATTTTTCTGGATTTTTCCTGACAGTTCTCGTAATGTGAAAACCTGAAATACAAAAACAGCCGAAAACAGAAACTGGCACTGGGGTGCACTGGATTAGTAGGTTAGTCCAAATATGATCAAAAGTGTATGGAAGTGTATGAATATCATAGCAATATCACCCAAAAGTGGCATGGAGCAAGCAGAAATTATAGATACGTTTTGGACGTATCAGCATCACAATGAGGCCCTTTCCCAAAAAAAACAAAAGCAGCCTCAAAATCCCGATGATGCAAAGGAAAAAAAGGACAGGGAGTTAGGAGAAGGTTTTAGCTAAGATAAAAATATCCCTAGAAACCTGGATTTGTGGGATATTTTAATAAAATGCTTTGGCAATTTTTAGAGACTACAAGTTTATGCGAGTTCGGAAATAACTCAAACTTGCATAAATCTTTAGGCCAACCAAAGCACTTCCATAAGACATGAAAATTGGAGGAGGTGGTTTTTGGCATGATCTAATATTTAAAGGAAGCTATTGAACATTTTGAACAGGGAAAATGACACTTGCGAATAAAAGGTAGAAAGAAGAAGACGAAGATGATCATACATGGGCAAGGACTTGGGTGGAACCAAGATGGACTTGAGAGACCAGAAGGCGGGGGAAGTGAGGAATCTCACACCAACATAAAGGGCAAAGTTGGAGGCCAATAATTGAGACAACAAAGTCATAGGGATTTATTTTGCAAGTGTGTTCCGGTTAATTCCACACTAATGGAATATTTATAATAGCTCCCTAAAATATTGGGAGGATATGTTTTAAAGAGAAGTCATCCTTCCCTAGATTTAAATGGATCGAAGATCCACACAATTTATTTAGTTGAGTTGCAAAAAATTAATGACATGAGGGCATGATGACATGATGCAATGCAAAATAAATAACACAAGCACAAATGAAACACACGGGAGAACCCGGAACATCTGGAATCTTCTGGGACGTCGGTCTTCGGGCGTCACAGCGCGGCGGCGGGTCGTGTCGCGGAGGCATGATGGCGGGTCGGGGATGCGGTGGAGGGACCCTCCTGAGCGTTGGTGTTGCTGGTGGAGGCGTTGTCCGGTGAGGAAGGCATGGGATCCAAAGCATGGCCACGTGGGGGCTCTCCTATCGCCCGATCCAAAGCAGCCCGATGGTGACGGCTGAGGCGCCGCGCGGTGGATCCTCGCCGAATCTGGGGGTCGGACAGGGGCGGCCGCGCGCAACAAGGAGGGCGACGGGGCGGCGCTTGGTGGACAGGAGGTATCTGGGCGGCGACGACAAAGGAGGCCAGGGGCAGCTCTTGCGCTAGGAGGAAGAAGGCAGGGGCACTCCGGCGTTGGGAGGAAGGAGTCCGGTTGGGTGGGGGTGGAGGTGGGGCACCGGGGTGGGAGGTGTGGGAGAAGGAGAAGGTGGGGGTCAGTGGTAGTGGGCTGCCCAGGGTCGGGTTGGTAGGTGCGTTTTTTAGCGATGGAGGTGTTATCAGAATAAGGGGAGTGTTAGCAGAATAAGACTCTAGAGGGTGTTATCATAATAGACCCACCCTATATATATATATATATATATATATATATATATATATATATATATAATCCTAAGACTCAAAACATTTTTTTCTAGACTCAACATCAGCAGCGGTTCGATCAAGCAGGGGCTCCTAGGTCGGGGAAGGCTCTGATTACCAACTTGTAACGCCCAAGAGGCGACTATATCTCCTACGTGTCAAGGCACGACTTAGAGGCATAATCATATTTTGGTATGATCGCAAGATGGTCATCTTCACACATTCCCATGTACAAGAACAAAGGTAAAATAATATAGTTGGCTTACAATTGCCACTTCACACAATGCATAAAATAAGTCATACATTCATCCAGAGTACACACATAGTCCGACTACGGACGGATCCAAATGAAAAGAAGATAATCACCAACTATGCCCGATCGGCCCTAGTAGGAACCACTACTGATCTTCAGGGGACGTCACGTACATACGCCCACGCTCCTCATCGAACTCCCACTTGAGTTCCTGGCCATCACCTGTTTCGTACTCGGTTGTGCCTGCATCTGGTTTTGTAGTAAACCGTCCCATTCCCGGGTATCAAAACTATCAAAGCTTCTGGGTAAGGAGAAAGTGTATAAGGGGGATGTTGCAAGCACTAAGCGTAGATGAGGTGGCTAGCTTATGTATCATCAGAGCGAGATGAGAAGTGAAAGCCATCAGTCGTGAACTAAAACATGATCACTAGATGATCCTGTCTACCTACGAGTCATTCATAACCCAGTCATGTTCTCTTCCCGAACTCCCTCGAAAAGAGATCATCACGACTACTCACGTGGTAGTATATTGTGTTTGAGTTATTGTGTCAAGTTATCTACAACCGAATATTAACAAACTCCAATCCGCCACATAACCGCGGGCATGGCTTTCAAAAGATCATAAACCTGCAGGGGTGTCCCAACTTAGCCCATCACAAGCTCTCACGATCAGTGGAGTAACAACTCCATGTTGGGAAGGCCCGAGTGTTCTCGGAATCCCGTGCACAAGATATTTCGACAATAGTAAAACTAATCCAACAAGACCTCCCGACGTGTCGTCACCCTGATATGAGGCGCGCGTATCTCATCTCAGGGCACGGTCGGATAAGCTACGCATACAAGTGCCAAACACACAAGTTGCCAAGGGGTGGCCCCACACAGTGCTCTGGGTTGGACCAACACTCATGAGGAGCACTGGCCCGGTGGTTGATTAAGAATCCACGGGGTCCGGAAAGTCCCTATGCAAGTTTTTAGTCATTAGGAAAATGTAAAACCAAGGTTGGGCCTTGCTGGAAAAGCTTTAAACAAAGCGAATTATCGAGGGGGGCCCATAAACCCCAACCGTGTTAGGAACGCGAAATCAAGGAACATAACACCGGTTTATCGGTTCCTAAGGCGGCATGAGTGGAACAAAACATCGAGCAAAAAGGCCAAGCCTTCCACCCATTGCCAAGTATATAAGGTGCATTATTTAAGTAGATATATTGTGTTATTACCAAAATATCCAATCCACATGGAGCAAACTTCATCTTCACCTACAACTAACAACTCCATAAGAGGGGGGGGGGGCTTGAGCAAAGCGTAACTTAGCCAAACAACGGTTTGCTAGGTAGGTAGTTAGAGGTTTCATGGCAACCTTTTTAACGGTGTAAATATTATAAAAGTGTATAATAAAGCCCATTAAACATCCAAAACATCATATATAATAGCATGGAACAATAAAAAATTATAGATACGTTGGAGACGTATCAAGCATCCCCAAGCTTAATTCCTGCTCGTCCTCGAGTAGGTAAATGATAAAAACGGAATTTTTGATGTGGAATGCTAACCAACATAATTCTTAATGTAATTCTCTTTATTGTGGCATGAATGTTCAGATCCGAAAGATTCAAGACAAAAGTCTATATTGACATAAGAATAGAAATACTTCAAGCATACTAACAAAGCAATCATGTCTTCTCAAAATAACAAGGCCAAAGAAAGTTATCCCTACAAAATCATATAGTCTGGTTATGCTCCCTCTTCATCACACAAAATATTTAAATCATGCACAACCCCAGTTTTAGCCAAGCAATTGTTTCACACTTTAATTCTTTCAAACCTTTCAACTTTCACGCAATACATGAGCGTGAGCCATGGATATAGCACTATGTGGAATAGAGTGGTGGTTGTGGAGAAGACAAAAGAAGAAGATAGTCTCACATAAACTAGGTGTATCAATGCGCTATGGAGATGCCTATCAATAGACATCAACGTGAGTGAGTAGGGATTGCCATGCAACGGATGCACCAGAGCTATAAATGTATGAAAGATCAACAAAAGAAACTAAGTGGGTGTGCATCCAACTTGCTTGCTCATGAAGACCTAGGGCATTTTGAGGAAGCCCATCGTTGGAATGTACAAGCCAAGTTCTATAATGAAAATTTCCACTAGTATATGAAAGTGAAAAAACAAGATACTCTCTATCATGAAGATTATGGTGCTACTTTGAAGCACAAGTGTGGAAAATGATAGTAGCATTGTCCCTTCTCTCTCTCTCTCTCTTGGAGGGGATTATTTTAGCACCCCTCTCCCTTTTTTGGGCAATCTTTTTTCTTATTTGGCCTTTCTCTCTCTTTTTTTTGTTTCCTCACACGGGACAATGCTATAATAATGAAGATCATCACACTTTTATTTACTTACAACTCGAAGATTACAACTTGAAGCTAGAACAAAATATGACTCTACGTGAATGCCTCCGGTGGTGTACCGGGATGTGCAATGAATCAAGAGTGACATGTATGAATGAATTGTGAATGGTGGCCTTGCCACAGATACGATGTCAACTACATCATCATGCATGGCAATATGACAATATGAAGCGTGTCATATGAACGGAACGGTGGAAAGTTGCATGGAAATATATCTCGGAATGGCTATGGAAGTGCCATAATAGGTAGGTATGGTGGCTGTTTTGAGGAAGATATATAGTGGGTGTATGGTACAGGCGAAAGTTGTGCGGTACAAAAGAGGCTAGCAATGGTGGAAGGGTGAGAGTGCGTATAATCCATGGACTCAACATTAGTCATAAAGAACTCATATACTTATTGCAAAAATATACGAGTTATCAAAACAAAGTATTCAACGCATGCTCCTAGGGGAAGGGTTGGTAGGAGTTAACCATCGTGTGATCCCGACCTCCACACAAAGTATGACACTCAATAAATAAATCATGCTCCAACTTCGTCACATAACGGTTCACCATACGTGCATGCTACGGGAATCACAAACTTTAACACAAGTGTTTCTCAAATTCACAATTACTCCACTAGCATGACTCTAATATAATCATCCTCATATCTCATAACAATCATCAAGTATCAAACTTCTCCTATCATTCATTGCACTTGTATGAAAGTTTTTACTATACTCATCTTGGATGCCTATCATATTAGGACTAGTTTTATAACCCAAGCACATTACCATGTTGTTCTAAGAGACTCTCAAAATAATATAAGTGAAGCATTAGAGTTCATCTATTTCTTCAAAATAAAACCACCACCGTGCTCTAAAAAGATATAAGTGAAACACTAGAGCAAATGACAAACTACTAAAAAAGATATAAGTGAAGATCAATGAGTAGTTGAATAATTATGAAACTATGTGAAGACTCTCTAACATTTAAGAATTTCAGATCTTGGGATATTATTCAAACAGCAAGCAAAAAAAATGGCGCTCCAAGCAAAACACATATCATGTGGTGAATAAAAATATAGCATCGAGTAAATTTACCGGTAGACGAAGACGAAAGAGGGGATGCCTTCCCGAGGCATCCCCAAGCTTAGGCTTTTGGTTGTCCTTGAATTTTACCTTGGGGTGCCTTGGGCATCCCCAATCTTAGGCTCTTGCCACTCCTTATTCCATAGTCCATCGAATCTTTACCCAAAACTTGAAAACTTCACAACACAAAACTCAACAGAAAACTCATAAGCTCCGTTAGTATAAGAAAATAAAACCACCACTTAGGTACTATTATGAACTCATTATAAATTCATATTGGTGTAATATCTACTATATTCCAACTTCTATATGGTTCATACCCTCTGATACTACTCATAGATTCATCAAAATAAGCAAACAACACATAGAAAACAGAATCTGTCAAGAACAGAACAGTCTGTAGCAATCTGTAACTTTCGAATACTTCTGTAACTCTAAAAATTCTGAGATAAATTGGTGGACGTGAGGAATTTTTCTATCAATAATATTAAAAAAGAATCAACTAAAAAACACTCTCCAGTAAAAAAATGGTAGCTAATCTCGTGAGCGCTAAAGTTTCTGTTTTTACAGCATGATCGCATAAACTTCACACGAGTCTTCCCAAAGGTTCTACTTGGCACAAACACTAATTAAAACACAAAACCACATCTAAACCAAAGCTAGATGCAATAGTTACTCCTAAACAGAAGCAAAAGCAAATAAAATAAAATTGGGTTGCCTCCTAACAAGCGCTATCGTTTAACGCCCCTAACTAGGCACAATGATTTCAATGATGCTCGCATAGAAGATAAGAATTGAAACATAAATGGAGCATCATGAAGAATATGACTAGCACATTTAAGTCTAACCCACTTCCTATGCATAGGGATTTTGTGAGCAAACAACTTATGGGAACAATAATCAACTAGCATAGGAAGGTAAACAAGCATAGCTTCAAAACTTTCAACATATAGAGAGGAAACTTGATATTATTGCAATTCCTACAAGCATATGATCCTCTCTCATAATAATTTTCAGTAGCATCATGAATGAATTCAACAATATAACTATCACATAAAGCATTCTTGTCATGATACCCAAGCATATAAATTTTATTACTCTCCACATAAGCAAAATTCTTCTCATTCGGAATAGTGGGAGTATCATAAGTAACTTGAATACTATAGCTTGGGACAAACATTAATTGCAGCAAATAAATTCTCAAACATGTCATTCTCATCAAACATAGCATCGCCAAGCTTGGGCCTTTTCATATCATAAGCATAATCACTCTCATCATTAATAGTATGGATAGCACCGATAGTATAGCAATTATCATCATCACAATGAGTAATAGGAGCAACATCATTTGGAGGGGATACATTTTTACCTTTGCTTCTCCATCTTTTCCTTTTCTTCTTCACATCATGTATGGGTTCAATCCTCTTTTTGGAGCTCCTTATTAATGAGATTGGCTGAATAAAAGGCTCCTCCTCGTTATCTGATTCATCATAAAAAAGAATAGGAGGATATTGGGAAATCTCTTCCCTTTCATTAGTATTCTCTTCATCTCCTATTTGTTTTCTTGTCTTTAGGTAATTGGCAATATAAGGATTTTCAATGCCATTCACCGCACAATACATATAAATTTTCTCGAGATCAAAATCAAGAAGTTTATCAAGGGCAAATCCTGGAAGATTCTTAGTTCTACGTTAGATTTCTTCATAACCCAAAAGCAAGCTAAGTTCATTATGATGTGCAAGGGAAATCAAGTCATCACAATTTTTGGACACGATTTGATCATGAAACAATTTGTATTGGAGATTTAAATGACCATGTTCATTGCAAAGTTCACAAGTACGGCTAAGACATATTAAATTTTCAGCACAATCATCTAACCTTTCTTGAAACCATTTAGTTTCTAAATACTTATGTCTCTTGCAAAATCTATCTTCCCTATTTGGTACGTACTTGCAAACTCTATGCACTCCACAAAAATCGACATGCTTATAAGAGATATTTTCATAATGAATAGTGCAATCATCATAAGTACTATGGATATTTGAAGAATTCACACTAACAACATTGCAATCATGCTCATCATTCAAGTTTTTAGTGCTAAGCATTCTATGTAATTCCTCTTCTGGTACTTGAGCACAATTTTCCTTCCCATCATTTTCACGAAAGATATTAAAAAGATGAAGCATATGAGGTAACCTTAATTCCATTTTTTGTAGTTTTCTTTTATAAACTAAACTAGTGATAAAACAAGAAGCTAAAAGATTCGATTGTAAGATTTAAAGATATACCTTCAAGCACTCACCTCCCCGGCAACGGCGCCAGAAAAGAGCTTGATGTCTACTACGCAACCTTCTTCTTGTAGACGTTGTTGGGCCTCCAAGTGCAGAGGTTTGTAGGACATTAGCAAATTTCCCTCAAGTGGATGACCTAAGGTTTATCAATCCGTGGGAGGCGTAGGATGAAGATGGTCTCTCTCAAACAACCCTGCAACCAAATAACAAAGAGTCTCTTGTGTCCCCAACACACCCAATACAATGGTAAATTGTATAGGTGCACTAGTTCGGCGAAGAGATGGTGATACACGTGCAATATGGATGGTAGATATAGGTTTTTGTAATAAGAAAATATAAAAACAACAAGGTAGCAAGTGGTAAAAGTGAGCATAAATGGTATGGCAATGCGTTGAAACAAGGCCCAGGGTTCATACTTTCACTAGTGCAAGTTCTCTCAACAAGGATAACATAATTGGATCATATTACTAGCTCTCAACATGCAAAAAAGAGTCACTCCAAAGTCACTAATAGCAGAGAACAAACGAAGAGATTATTGTAGGGTACGAAACCATCTCAAAGTTATTCTTTTTGATCGATCTATTCAAGAGTCTGTAGTAAAATAGCACGAAGCTATTCTTTTCGTTCGATCTATCCTAGAGTTCCTACTAGAATAACACCTTAAGATACAAATCAACCAAAACCCTAATGTCACCTAGATACTCCATTGTCACCTCAAGTATCCGTGGGCATGATTATATGATATGCATCACACAATCTCAGATTCATCTATTCAACCAACACAAAGAACTTCAAAGAGTGCCCCAAAGTTTCTACCGGAGAGTCAAGACAAAAACATGTGCCAACCCCTATGCATAGATTCCCAAGGTCACGGAACCCGCAAGTTGATCATCAAAACATACATCAAGTAGATCACGTGATATCCCATTGTCACCACAGATAAGCACATGCAAGACATACATCAAGTGTTCTCAAATCCTTAAAGACTCAATCCGATAAGATAACTTCAAAGGAAAAACTCAATCCATTACAAGAAAGTAGAGAGGGAGAAACATCATAAGATCCAACTATAGTAGCAAAGCTCACGATACATCAAGATCGTTCCATCTCAAGAACATGAGAGAGAGAGAGAGATCAAACGCATAGCTACTAGTACATACCCTCAGCCTCGATGGTGAACTACTCCCTCCTCGTCATGGAGAGCCCCGGGATGATGAAGATGGCCACCGGAGGGGGATTCCCCCTCCGGCAGGGTGCCGGAATGGGGTCTAGATTGGTTTTCAGTGGCAACAGAGGCTTTCGGCGGCGGAACTCCCGATCTAGGTTATTTTCCGGAGGTTTCTATATATATAGGAGGTGCTGGAGTCGGGGGAAAGTAAAGGGGGTCTTCGGGCTGTCCACGAGGCAGGGGGCGCGCCCAGGGGGGCGCCTCCTACCCTCGTGGGTAGACCGGGAACCTTCTGGTCCCCCTCCGGCACTTCCTGGGCTTCTTCTGGTCCCAAAACTTCCTCTGTTGAGTTTCAGGTCAATTGGGATCCGTTTGATATTCCTTTTCTGCGATACTCTAAAACAAGAGAAAACATAAACTGGCACTGGGCTGTAAGTTAATAGGTTAGTCCCAAAAATCATATAAAAGTGTATATAAAAGCCCATAAAACATCCTAGAAGGGTAATATAATAGCATGGAACAATAAAAATTATAGATACGTTGGAGACGTATCAAGACACACTCTCCCCTCTCATTGCTATGCATCTAGTAGATAGATCTAGCGTGATCGTAGGAAAATTTGGAAATACTACGTTCCCCAATAGTAGCATCATGAGCCAGGTCTATGCGTAGATGATATGCACGAGTAGAACACAATGAGTTGTGGGCAAAAATAGTCATACAGCTTACCAGCATGTCGTACTTTAATTCGGCGGTATTGTGAGATGAAGCGGCTCGGACCGACATTACGCGTACGCTTACGCGAGACTGGTTTCACCATTACGAGCACTCGTTGCTTAAAGGTGACCGGAGGGTGTTTGTCTTTCTCACTTTAGTTAAATCGAGTGTGGCTACGCCCGGTCCTTGTGAAGGTTAAAACAACACATACTTGACGAAAAATCGTTGTGGTTTTTGTATGCGTAGGTAAGAACGGTTCTTGCTAAGCCCGTAGGAGCCATGTAAAACTTGCAACAACAAAGTAGAGGATGTCTAACTTGTTTTTGCAGGGCCTGTTGTGATGTGATATGGTCAAGACGTGATGAGTTATACGTTATTGTATGAGATGATCGTGTTTTGTAAAGTTATCGGCAACCGGCAGGAGCCGTATGGTTGTCTCTTTATTGTATGAATTGCGAAGGCCATGTAATTGCTTTATTTTATCACTATGAGTTAGTGATAGTAGTAGAAGCAATAGTTGTCGAGATGACCACGACACAACGATGAAGATCATGGTGTCAAGCCGGTGACGATGGAGATCAGGACGATGCTTTGGAGATGGAGATCAAAAGCACAAGATGATGATGGCTATATTATGTCACATATTTTGATTGCAAGTGATGTTTATCTTATTATGCTTCTTATTTTGCTTAGAACGACGGTAGCATTATAATATGATCGCTTACAAAATTTCAAGGTATAAGTGGTCTCCCTGAGTATGCACCGTTGCGAAAGTTCGTCGTGCCGAGACACCGCGTGATGATCGGGTGTGATAAGGTCTACGTTCACATACAACAGGTGCAAGACAGTTTTGCACATGCAGAATACTCGGGTTAAACTTGACGAGCCTAGCATGTACAGACATGGCCTCGGAACACTGGAGACCGAAAGGTCGAGCGTGAATCATATAGTAGATATGATCAACATAAGATGTTCACCATTGAAAACTACTCCATCTCGCGTGATGATCGGACATGGTTTAGTTGATTTGGATCACGTGATCATTTAGATGACCAAAGGGATGCCTATCTAAGTGGGAGTTCTTTATTAATATGATTAATTGAACTTTAATTTATCATGAACTTAGTCCTAATAGTTTTTGCATATCTATGTTGTTGCAGATCAATGGCCCGTGCTACCATTCCCTTGAATTTTAATGCGTTCCTAGAGAAAGCTAACTTGAAAGATGATGGTAGCAATTACACGGACTGGGTCCGTAACTTGAGGATTATCCTCATTGCTGCACAGAAGAATTATGTCCTTGAAGCACCGCTAGGTGACAAGCCCCCTCCCGCTAATGTAGACGCTTTGAACGTCTGGCAGACGCGGTCTGATGACTGCACGATAGTTCAGTGTGCCATGCTTTACGGCATAGAACCGGGACTTCAACGACGTTTTGAACGTCATAGAGCATATGAGATGTTCTAGGAGTTGAAGTTAATATTTCAAGCAAATGCCCAGATTGAGAAATATGAGATTTCCAATAAGTTCTACAGCTGCAAGATGGAGGAGAATAGTTCTATCAGTGAACACTTGCTCAGAATGTCTGGGTACTACAACCATATGACTCAACTTGGTTGCAAAGTTGACGAAGATAGTGTTATTGATAGAGTTCTTCAATAACTGCCACCAAGCTATAAAGGCTTCGTGATGAACTATAACATGCAAGGGATGCAGAAGACAATTCCCGAAATCTTCGCTGTGCTCAAAGTTGCGGAGGTAGAAATCAAAAAGGAGCATCAAGTGTTGATGGTTAACAAGACCACTAGTTTCAAGAAAAAGGGCAAGGGAAAGAAGCAGAATTTCAAGAAGAATAGCAAGACAGTTGCTACTCCCTCGAAGAAACCCAAGTTTGGAGCCAAGCCTGAAACTGAGTGCTTCTACTGCAAAGGGACTGGACACTGGAAGCAGAACTGCCCCAAGTATTTGGCGGATAAGAAGGATGGCAAAGTGAACAAAGGTATATGTGATATACATGTTATTGATGTGTACCTTACTAATTCTCGAAGTAGCACCTGGGTATTTGATACTGGATCGGTTGCTAATATTTGTAACTCGAAACAGGGGCTACGGATTAAACGAAGATTAGCTAAGGACGAGGTGATGATGCGCGTGCGAAATGGTTACAAAGTCGAAGTGATCGCCGTCGTCACGCTACCTCTAAATCTACCTTCAGGATTAGTTTTAGACCTGAATAATTGTTATTTGGTGCCAGCGTTAAGCATGAACATTATATCTGGATCTTGTTTATTGTGGGACGGTTATTGATTTAAATCTGAGAATAATGGTTGTTCCATTTATATGAGTAATATCTTTTATGGTCATGCACCCTTGAAGAGTGGTCTATTCTTGTTGGATCTCGATCATAGTGATACACATATTCATAATATTGAAGCCAAAAGATGCAAGGTTAATAATGATAGTGCAATTTATTTGTGGCACTGCCGTTTAGGTCATATTAGTGTAAAGCGCATGAAGAAACTCCATAGTGATGGACTTTTGGCATCACTTGATTACGAATCATTTGGTGCTTGCGAACCATGCCTCATGGGCAAGATGACTAAAACTCCGTTCTCCGGAACAATGGAGCGAGCAACAAATTTGTTGGAAATCATACATACTGATGTATGTGGACCGATGAGTGTTGAGGCTCGCGGCGGGTATCGTTATTTTCTGACCTTCACTGATGATTTGAGCAGATATGTGTATATCTACTTGATGAAGCACAAGTCTGAAACATTTGAAAAGTTCAAAGAATTTCAGAGTGAAGTAGAGAATCACCGTAACAAGAAAATAAAGTTTCTACGATCTTGTCGTGGAAGTGAATATTTGAGTTACGAGTTTGGTCTTCATTTGAAACAATGTGGAATAGTTTCACAACTCACGCCACCCGGAACACCACAACTTAATGGTGTGTCCGAACGTCGTAACCGTACTTTATTAGATATGGTGCGATCTATGATGTCTCTTACCGATTTACCACTATCGTTTTGGGGTTATGCTTTAGATACAGCTGCATTCACGTTAAATAGGGCATCATCTAAATCCGTTGAGATGACACCTTATGAACTGTGGTTTGGCAAGAAACCAAAGTTGTCGTTTCTTAAAGTTTGGGGCTGCGATGCTTATGTGAAAAAGCTTAACCCTGATAAGCTCGAACCCAAGTCGAAGAATCTTCATAGGATACCCAAAGGAGACTGTTGGGTACACCTTCTATCACAGATCCGAAGGCAAGATATTCGTTGCTAATAATGGATCCTTTCTAGGAAAGGAGTTTCTCTCGAAAGAAATGAGTGGGAGGAAAGTGGAACTTGATGAGGTAATTGTACATTCTCCCTAATTGGTTAGTAGTACATCACAGAAACTAGTTCCAGTGATTCCTACACCAATTAATGAGGAAGCTAGTGATGATGATCATGAAACTTCGGATCAAGTTTCTGCTGAACTTTGTAGATCAACCAGAGTACGTTCCGCGCCAGAGTGGTACGGCAACCCGGTTCTGGAAGTCATGTTACTAGACCATGATGAACCTACGAACTATGAGGACGCGATGATGAGCCTAGATTCCGCAAAATGGCTTGAGGCCATGAAATCTGAGATGGGATCCATATATGAGAACAAAGTGTGGACTTTGGTTGACTTGCCCGATGATCGGCAAGCCATTGAAAATAAATGGATCTTTAAGACGAAGACCGACGCCGACGGTAATGTTACTGTCTACAAAGCTCGACTTGTTGCGAAAGGTTTTCGACAAGTTCAAGAAGTTGACTACGATGAGACTTTCTCACCCGGAGCGATGCTTAAGTCTGTCCGAATTATGTTAGCAATTGCCGCATTTTATGATTATGAAATCTGGCAAATGGATGTCAAAATTGCATTCCTAAATGATACCTCAAAGAGAAGTTGTATATGATGCAACCAGAAGGTTTTGTCGATCCTAAAGGTGCTAACAAAGTGTGCAAGCTCCAGCGATCCATCTATGGACTGGTGCAAGCATCTTGGAGTTGGAATATACGCTTTGATGAGGTGATCAAAGCATATGGTTTTATACAGACTTTTGGAGAAGCATGTATTTACAAGAAAGTGAGTGGGAGCTCTGTAGCATTTCTGATATTATATGTGGATGACATATTGTTGATTGGAAATGATATAGAATTTCTGGATGGCATAAAAGGATACTTGAATAAGAATTTTTCAATGAAAGACCTCGGTGAAGCTGCTTATATATTAGGCATCAAGATCTATAGAGATAGATCAAGATGCTTAATTGGACTTTCACAAAGCACATACCTTGATAAAGTTTTGAAGAAGTTCAAAATGGACCAGTCAAAGAAAGTGTTCTTGCTTGTGTTACAAGGTGTGAAGTTGAGTAAGACTCAATGCCCGACCAATGCAGAAGATAGAGAGAAAATGAAAGTCATTTCCTATGCCTCAGCCATAGGATCTATCATGTATGCAATGCTGTGTGCCAGACCTGATGTGTGCCTTGCTATAAGTTTAGCAGGGAGGTACCAAAGTAATCCATGAGTGGATCACTGGACAATGGTCAAGAACATCCTGAAGTACCTGAAAAGGACAAAGGATATGTTTCTCCTCTATGGAGGTGAAAAAGAGCTCATCGTAAACGGTTACGTTGATTCAAGATTTAACACTGATCCGATGACTCTAAGTCACAAACCGGATATGTATTTTTGTTGAACGGTGGAACTGTAAGTTGGTGCAGTTCCAAGCAGAGCGTCGTGGCGGGATCTACGTGTGAAGCGGAGTACATGATACGTCTCAAACGTATCTATATTTTTGATTGTTCCATGCTATTATTTATGAAGTCTTGGATGTTTAATGGGCTTTATCATTCGCTTTTATATCATTTTTGGGACTAACCTACTAACCCAAAGGCCCAGTCTAGATTGTTATTTTTTGCCTGTTTCAGGGTTTTGCAGAAAAAGAATATCAAACGGAGTCCAAACGGAATGAAACCTTCGCGAGAGATATTTTTGGAGAAAATCACGCACGCGGAGCTTGAGAACCACGTCAGGGGATCGAGGGCTGGCCCACGAGGGTGGGGGCGCGCCCCCCTTCCCAGGGCGCGCCCCCTGCCTCGTGGCCCCCTCGAGCGTCCCCCCGTGCCCTCCTTCTTCCTATATAAGTCTACGTACCCTAGAAACTCCGTGAACAGAGAGAAAACCCTAATTCCACCGCCGTACCTTTTGTTCCCGTGAAGATCGCATCTTGGAGCTTGTTCTGGAGCTCCACCGGAGGGGGATCCATCACGGAGTTCTTCTTCATCATCATCATCGCCCTCACCATGAGTTGTGAGTAGTTTACCATAGACCTTCGGGTCCATAGCTAGTATCTAGATGGCTTCTTCTCTCTCTCTCTCTCTGGATCTCAATACAAAGTTCTCCTCGGTCTTCGAGGAGATCTATTCGATGTAATCTCTTTTTGCGGTGTGTTTGTCGAGATCCGATGAATTGTGAGTTTATGATCAAGGTTATCTATGAAAGATATTCGGTTCTTCTCTGAACTTTTTATGTGTGCTCATAATATCCTTGCAAGTCTCTTCGAATTATTGGTTTGGTTTGGCCTACTAGATCTATAGTTCTTGCAATGGGAGAAGTGCTTGGCTTTGGGTTCAATCTTGCGGTGTCCTTTCCCAGTGACAGTAGGGGCAGCAAGGCACGTATTGTATTGTTGCCATCGAGGATAAAAAGATGGGGTTTATATCATATTGCTTGAGTTTATCCCTCTACATCATGTCATCTTGCTTAAGGCGTTACTCTGTTCTTATGAACTCAATACACTAGATGCATGCTGGATAGCGGTCGATGTGTGGAGTAATAGTAGTAGATGCAGGCAGGAGTCGGTCTACTTGTCTCGGACGTGATGCCTATATACAATGATCATGCCTAGATAGTCTCATAATTATTTTCTTTTCTATCAATTGCTCGACAGTAATTTGTTTACCCGCCGTAGAATATCGCTATCATGAGAGAAGCTACTGGAGAAAACTATGGCCCCGGGGTCTATTCTCAACATATCAATCTACATCTACTTTAGTTTTACCGCTTTTATTTGTTGTTCTTATAAACTAAAAATACCAAAAATATAAACTATCATCTCTATCAGATCTCACTTTCGTAAGTGACCGTAAAGGGATTGACAACCCCTTATCGCGTTGGCTGCGAAGTTCTTATTTGTTTGTGCAGGTGCGAGGGACTCGCGCGTGGTCTCCTACTAGATTGATACCTTGGTTCTCAAAAACTGAGGGAAATACTTATGCTACTGTGTTGCATCTCCCTTTCCTCTTCGAGGGAATACAACGCAAGCTCAAGAAGTAGCAAGAAGAATTTATGGCGCCGTTGCCGAGGAGGCTTACGCAAAAGTCATATACCAAGTACCTATCACAAACCCTTATCCTCCGCATTACATTTTTTGCCTCTCGTTTTCCACTCCCCCACTTCACCCTTGTTGTTTTATTTGCCCTTCTTCCGCTGTGTGTTTATCGTTCGCTCGCCTCTTGTCTTCTCGTGTGTCGCTTGCTTGCTTGTCGTCATGTCTAGCACACCTATCATTATCACTACTCCCGAGAGTGAGGTCCTCAACTTTAAACAAAGGGAGGAAGAAAACTTAAAAGATGCCTGGTATAGAATTTGCGATGCTCAAAACAAATCTAATAGGAAGCTTTCCACTTCCGTGCTTCTTCGCAATTTTTATGTTGGCATAACTCCGTGGAATAGATTTATCTTACATACCATTACCGGATGGAATTTCTTGGGTAGCCACACCGTTGATTCTTATAATGCTATGACTGAATTATTTGGCTCACCACCTCTTACGGTTAATGGGACCGTTTTAACTTTGGAGCATGTTATGCAAAGATTAGAAATCATTGAAAACAATGTTGCTACGGTAGAACTTGTAGAGAACTTGGATAGAAAAATTCATAATGAAATCACCCAATATGGATCCAAGGTTGGAGTTGTTCTGAAAAATCTTAAGGAAAAGGAGCCCATAGTTAAAGAAAAGCTAGATCAGGATTCTACTAGAATCAATAAGCTTGAGGATGTTATCACTAATGTGGGTTCAGCTCTTTCCGCTATAAAAACTACTCCAAATACCTCTACTAAATTATCTAAGTTCATGTATGTCCCTAAAGACAAGGGTGAAACATCTAGAATTGTGGATCTCAAATCCATAAGTGTTCACCCTAATTTTCTTACTTTTGCAAGAGACCCTTTTGACACTTTAGAATTTCTTGATTTCTTGCCCAAGAGTTTGATTATTCATAGGGACAAAGAAGTGCCCAAGAACCATAAGTGCTTAATCAAAGAATTGCCTTCCAAGGATGGCAATACCTAGATTTATCTTGTGTCGTGCCTAGCTAGGGGCGTAATACGATAGCGCTTGTTGGGAGGCAACCCAATTTTATGTTTTATGTTTTTGTTGCTGTTAGGGAATAAATATTACATCTAGCCTCTGATTAGATGTGGTTTCATGTTTTGTTTAGTGTTTGTGCCAAGTAGAACCTTTGGGAAGACTTGTGTGAAGTTTATGTGATCTTGCTGTAAAAAACAGAATCGTTAGCGCTCGCTAAAGTAGTATTACGATTTTACTGGAGCGTGCTTTTTAGTTGATTATTTTTGCAGATTATTGTTAGACAAATTCCTCAAATTTACCAATTTAGTTTGATTTTTTTGGAGTTCCAGAAGTAGGCGAAACCTGCAGATTACTAGAGACTGTTCTGTCTTTGACAGATTCTGTTTTTCGTGTGTTGTTTGCTTATTCCGATGCATCTATGAGTAGTATTGGAGGATATGAACCATAGAGAAGTTGTAATAAAATAGGTTTAACACCAATATAAACAAATAATGAATTCATTGCTGCACTTTTGAGTAGTGGTTTGCTTTCTTATACTAACAGAGCTCACGAGAATTTTTGTCTAAGTTTTGTGTTGTGAAGTTTTCAAGTTTTGAGTATTGCTTTGATGGACTATGGAACAAGGGGTAGCAAAGGCCTAAGCTTGGGGATGCCCATGGCACCCCAAGTAAATTCAAGATAATCAAAAGCCTAAGCTTGGGGATGCCCCGGGAAGGCATCCCCTCTTTCGTCTTCATCCATCGGTAACTATATTTTGAGCTATATTTTTATTCGCAACATGATATGTGTTTTGCTTGGAGCGTCTTGTATAATTTGAGTCTTTGCTTGTTAGTTTGCCAAAATTATCCTTGCCGGACACAACTATTTGAGAGAGTTAAATATGGCCTAGAAATTGTTAGAACACTCTATGTGCTTCACTTATATCTTTTGAGTTGAATAGTTTTTGCTCTAGTGCTTCATTTATATCTTGTAGAGCACGGTGGTGGTAATAGTTTGTAGAAATTGTTGAACTCTCATGCTTCACTTATATCCTTTTGAGAGTCTATTAAAACATCATGGTAATGTGTTTAGGCTAAAGAAACTAGTATTCACATGATAAACATCCAATGTCAATGTAGTAAAAAAATTCACACCAAGTGCATTGAATAGAATGAGATGTTGGATGCTTGATAATTGTTTTGATACATGAGGATAGTGATATTAGAGTCATGCTAGCGGAGTTATTATGAAATTGAAGAATACTTGTGTTAAGATTAGTGATTCCCGTATCATGCACGTATGGTGAACCGCTATGTGACGAAGTTAGAGCATGAGGTATTTGTAGAGTGCCAACCTTTGTGTGGAGGTCAGGGGCGCGCGATGGTTAACTCCTACCAACCTCCCCCCTAGGAGCATGCGTTGATTGCTTTGTTTTGATGACTCGTAGATTTTTGCAATAAGTATATTAGTTCTTATGACTAATGTTGAGTCCATGGATTATACACACTCTCTCCCTTCCGCCATTGCTAGCCTCTCTTGTACCGCGCAACTTTCGCCGGTGCCATAAACCCACTATATATCCTTCCTAAAAACAGCCACCATATTGTTCCTCAAAACAGCCACCATACCTACCTATCATGGCATTTCCATAGCCATTTCGAGATATATTGCCATGCAACTTTCCACCGTTCAGTTCATATGACACGCATCATATTGTCATATTGCCATGCATGATCATGTAGTTGACATCGTAGTTGTGGCAAAGCCACCATGCATAATTTTTCATATATGTCACTCTTGATTAATTGCATATTCCGGTACACCGCCGGAGGCATTCATGTAGAGTCATACTTGTTATAGCATCGAGTTGTAATTTCGAGTTGTAATAACAAGTGTGATGATAATCATTATTAGAGCATTGTCCCATGTGAGGAAAGGCCAATAAAAAAAGGAGATGGCCCAAAAAAATAGAGATGGGCTTATAAAAACAGGGAGAAAGCCCCTCCAAACAAAATTAGAGAAAAGAGAGAAGGGACAATTGCTACTATCTTTTTTTTCCACACTTGTGCTTCAAAGTAGCACCATGTTCTTCATTGTATAGAGTCTCATGCTTAGTCACTTTCATATACTAGTGGGAATTTTCATTATAGAACTTGGCTTGTACATTCCAACGATGGGATTCCTCAAATGCCCTAGGTCTTCGTGAGCAAGCAAGTTGGATGCACACCCACTAGTTTCTTTTGTTGAGCTTTCATTCATATTTAGCTCTAGTGGATCCGTTGCATGGCAATCCCTACTCACTCACTTTGATATCTATTGATGGTAATCTCCATAGCCCGTTGATACACCTAGTCAATGTGAGACTATCTCCCTCCTTTTTGTCTTCTCCACATCCACCTCTATTCCACCCATAGTGATATATCCATGGCGCACGCTCATGTATTGCGTGAAAGTTGAGAGGTTTGAAAAGATAAGAGTATAAAAACAAATGCTTGGCTGAAACCGGGGTTGTGCATAATATGAATATTTTGTGTGATGAAGAGGGAGCATAGCCAGACTATATGATTTTGTAGGGATAACTTTCTTTA
This sequence comes from Secale cereale, assembly GCA_902687465.1. NCBI lineage: Eukaryota > Viridiplantae > Streptophyta > Magnoliopsida > Poales > Poaceae > Secale > Secale cereale. The sequence goes on from LR738710.1 coordinate 251,560,752, forward strand.
GCCATAGTATTTTGAGAAGACATGATTGCTTTGTTAGTATGCTTGAAGTATTATTGTTTCTTATGTCAATATAGACTTTTATCTTGAATCTTTCATATCTGAACATTCATGCCACAATTAAGAGAATTACATTGAAAAACTATATTGGTTAGCATTCCACATAAAAAAATTCTTTCTTTATCATTTACCTACTCGAGGACGAGCTGGAATTAAGCTTGGGGATGCTTGATACGTCTCCAACGTATCTATAATTTTTGATTGTTCCATGCTATTATTTATGAAGTCTTGGATGTTTAATGGGCTTTATCATTCACTTTTATATCATTTTTGGGACTAACCTACTAACCCAAAGGCCCAGTCCAGATTGCTGTTTTTTGCCTGTTTCAGAGTTTTGCAGAGAAAGATTATCAAATGGAGTCCAAACGGAATGAAACCTTCGCGAGAGATATTTTTGGAGAAAATCACGCACGCGGAGCTTGAGAACCACGTCAGGGGGTCGAGGGCTGGCCCACGAGGGTGGGTGGAGCGCCCCCCTTCCCAGAGCGCGCCCCCTGCCTCGTGGCACCCTCGAGCGTCCCCCGGTGCCCTCCTTCTTCCTATATAAGTCTACGTACCCCAGAAACTCCGTGAAGTTAGAGAAAACCCTAATTCCACCACCGTACCTTCTGTTCCCATGAAGATCCCATCTTGGAGCCTGTTCCGGAGCTCCACCGGAGGGGGATCCATCATGGAGTTCTTCTTCATCATCATCATCACCCTCACCATGAGCCTGTTCCGGAGCAGACGCCGCGGACGCGGCTAGAGCATGCAATCAAAGGGGAAAAGGGCATGGGGAGAAGCAGGAGCTCACCACGAACACGTGGATGTGCCCGGCTTGACGAGAAGGCGTTGGAGTCGAGCAGGGCAGCGGTCGAACGACTACGGCGGCCGGAGATGTACTCGAGGAAGGAGACGAAGCAGGCGAGGTCCTCGGCTCCACGTAGTCGTCGTAGAGGACGGATTCGACGTCGGGGAAGAAGAGGGACACGAGCGGCGATGTGGAGGACGACGGGGCGCACGCCGGCGACGAGCTCGTGCTCTCTGTTGCGGTCGGGACACGGTGCAGGTGGGGGGTTTGGTGGACGGAGCGCACCTAGCGGCGGGAAGGAGGAAGAGGGAACCCTAGGCGAGGTGGAGGACACGAGGAGGGGGTTAAAAGGGGTCTAGAGCGACGGAGACGCGCGACGACGCTCTCGTCCGCGGTCCCCATGGCGACGGCGTGATGATGACGAAAAGGTGGGTGAGGGTGCAGGCGGAGTCCTGACCAGCGGGCCGAGCAGTGCCATGGGGCAGGTGAGCAGCGGGGGTAGATGGGCGCGCGTGTGAGAAAAGGAGCGAGGGACGTGCGCGCGGGCTAGTTTGGGCTACGGGCGCGGTTTGGTTGGGCCGAGGGGGGAGGCCCAGGCCCTGGCTGTGGCTCCTGCATTCTTTCTTTTCTTTTTCTTTTTCTTCAGACAGAAAAACAAAATGAAAAGCCCAAGCATCTAGGAGAGGAGTTAGGGAGAAATAAAAATATTCCCAAGCTCCTGGATTTATGCTCTATTTTACAAAAATGAGTTGGGCATTTTTAGAGGTAGAAAAACATAGCAAGTTTGAATTTGCTTCAAACTTGAGGTATTTTTGAACCTAACCAAATCAGCTTCAAATAGAGTGACATTTGGCATAGTGGTTTAAGACATGGTGCAAGATTTATAGGGGGGAGATGAACATTTTAAAAGGCTAGGAGATTTGCTTGTCACAATAACCATGAAGGGGAGAATAGGTAAGAAGAGAGGGAAGGAGAGGTGATGATGCATGGAGGTGATCATGCATGGATCACACATGGATCAAGCAACAAGATAACATGCAAGAAGCCACAATGCACATGGTGAGAATGAGAATGCAATATGATATAGGCAAGAATGCAATATGATATGACAATGATGCAATATGGCATGACAATGCAATAATGATGACAATGCATTAATGAAACAAGCAAATAAAAGGAAAGACCCCCAAGGAAAAGATGAGGACCAAGTTGAATATATTGCCAAATTTGGAAATTGTTACATTTGGGGTATTACACCACCCCTCGTGAATTTGGAATTTTCACCATCCAACTATTCCTGCCTGTGAGATGTGCAACTTCATATGTTGCTCCGGCCAAATGCTTAGCAGACTTTGTGCAACTCCATTTATTACCCTAGCCAACTGAAACTGCACATCCACAAGTAGGGAGGGAAATGAGTTGCGCATCGAGTAATAGGTAGTAGGCTGTAACATACTAAGTTGCACATATCGTTGGTAGGGGAGATGGTACAGGGTGTATCAACTATAAAAAAACTACACATCCACGAGTAGGGACAATGGTTGCACATCGACTACTAGATAATTGGTCGGGGCAGTAAATTAGTTGCACATCAAGTTGTCATGGTTGCTAGGTTGCAACCTCATATGAAGTTAGATCATGCAGCTCCAAAAACTAGTTTTGAAAAAAGTTACACCATGTAGTACTAAACTTGCACAGTGCAGTACTGAAGTTCCAACATATAGCATCAAAGTTGGCATAAAAAATCGTCGAAACATATCCATGCAGGATCTACTTTTAAAGATCTCATCACGAACAATCCAACGGTGAAGACGGATCAGAATTCCGACGCATGGTTCAGAAGATATGACTTTTTCAAAATTTGAAAACCAAAACAAATGCATGTGTGATATGTTTTTCCCAACTGATGTGACCAGTGTGTATGGATTAAATGCCAAAAGAGACGTGCGCTAGTAGACAAAAATTACACATGCATGTCTACACAAAGAGACCGCTCGCAATTAAACACTATAAGAGTCGCGTAAGGGGCGACTCCTCGCTGCATCCACGTGGCGCTTGGAGCAGTTCCTCGGTGGAGAAGGAGAAAATGCATGGGTTGGGCCTCCTTTTTCATCTCTCACACGCAGGCCCATCTCTCGTTTGGCTTCACATTCCCTGCTAGGGTTGTTGCCGCCGCTGCTACCGCCCCATCGCTCCTCCGGCGCTGGCCATGCTCCCTCGTAGCAAGGTGCGGCGCTGCTCCTCCACATGGCCGCGTCGGCAAGGCGGCGGCAAGAGCGAGAAGGCGGCGCGGCGCTGCGAGCTCTCGTCCCGTGGAAGCCACAGGAGGACGAGGTCGATGCGGTCGTCTACGCGTCCTCCGGTGCGGGAGGCCATGAGCGAGAGGAAGGAGGTGTCGTCAGCTGTGTGCCCGACCTCGCGAGGGACGCCAGCGAGGCCAACCTCCCCTTCACCTCTGACCGGCAGGTCCATCTCTCTCTCTGTTTGAAAGTAGACAACGAATGCTCCTGGTGATTTGGTTTGGTGTTCAAGACGAGGCAGATCTGGATTTACATTTGTTTTGTCATGGAGTTCCAGGTGTATAACCATATATTGTTGTGAGTTTTAGGTTGCTGCCACGGAACCATGTTGACCTTTTGAGTATCCTGCTCTTTTGTTTGTTTGATCCAATTGGTCTCGGTCCGTGTGTGTGATGGAATAGAGATGAAAGATCGTGACGACACTGCCGGTGCACCGCGCCCACAGGTCAGTGATGCCGTCTCTGGTTTCTTCCCCATCAACCCTAGACATCACTTGTACACTTGCGTAAGTAGTTTGCCGCTCTCGATTCTCACTCTAACTCTCTTGTCATCCATTTCTCTTTTTTCCTATGAGGCGAGGAGATTAGGCACAGGGTTGTTGTTGCTTTGTTGTACAAAATTGGAACCAATGATGAAAAGAGAAGCATGTTTTCTGTCGGATATTCAAAATGGATCCCAGCAGAATATGGTCCTTGATGTAAAAGATAATTTTGTGAATGCGAACAAATAATAAAAAACATTTGTATGTTTGTGTCCTGTTGGACCCGTACAGACAAAGGGAAGCTGCACCCATTACGACATAAATGAAAATTTTACATGCCAATCGATTTGGGAATCAGTTGGCCCAATAAGATGTGCTTCTACTCCTGTAGTTTACACTGAATAAGAGCTTCAAGTAGCATTGCTATCTGCAGTATTTGCAACTTGGCTTCAGGTGTGTTTCATTTTGAGATTTCCACTATAAAGATTGCATGCCATAAACATACGGGATTCCCTGCCCTAATGTTTGCAAATTCTCCGGTTTGAAACAACTAATTGATGGAAATTACAATTCTTGACACATCTAGAAATAGAGGAGGCAATGATAATTCTTCAGTGTTGTTGCCCCACTGTCACTCGTTTGACACTTTATTGGATAAAAAATACCATGTTCTCTCTCAGAGCCGCGTTTGCCCACTTAATTTTAGGACTGTTGGTACTTCATTTGTGATAGGCATATACATTCTGGGACTGAATGGGCACTTTGTGAACACTTAATTGGTTTGTGAATTTGTGATAGGCATATAAATCCAGTGTAGAGAATCAGCTAAATGAATTCAGTGTACAGAATCTGTTAACATGATGATTTTTTTTTTTGAAATGATGACTGGATTTCTCAGCACCGCTGTGGTAGTAGAAACTGCGTATAAATCGTCGGTGTGAATGATGTGATGTGGCAACCTATCGAAAGTTGGCCAGCAATGTTGATTTCTGAAGTCAATCAACTCCATTCTCCTCATGTCTCCACCTAACCAGGCAAGGAAGGAAGAAAGAAAGATGACTCCGATTTTGTTTCATGGGGAGAATTGACTTAAGATATCAGTATTAGCTTTGTTAAGATCAGAATATTTTTCTCTTGTCAATTTCTTTTATTGTTCATTCTCTTGTCAATATATCTGTAGTGGTTAATACTGTCAAATGGCCCTCACTATACCTAAAGTTTGAGCTATTGTACTAGATAAGTAGATTATTCTTGTTGTTTTTTGCATGAAAAATTAGCACCTGAGATTCACATTTATGTTGTTTCTGGAATTAGGTGGAACCGGGGAAGTCCTTGCATTGAATAAGAATATTGTCTCAAACATACACCTGCCATAAATACACAGGACTCCCTGACATTATGTGTGCAAATTCTTTAGTTTGCACTAACCGAATGAAAGTACAGATAGTTTCCATGCATTTATGGTACATTGTCGTTCCAAATCATAAAAGCTTACTGTCCATGCATAAAGTACAGAGTACATAATGCTTATCTTTTCCTAATAATAGATGGACGAAGAAACTTAAGACAATGTTGTACTTGAATTCATGTTGCAGCATCAAAGTAGTCGCTGGCTCCATTTCCATGGCTTCTCTGGATTCATGCATCCAAAAGCTCCAACCAACAGGATGAAGGCCCCCCTTCCACTTGACCGTCCACCGGCAGGTTTAATATATACAGATTTTCCATTACCTTGCATAATTTAGCTGCAAACTTTTTAATCAGATTAGGCAAGCTATTAAATGAACCATCAATTAAAGCAATCGCCAATACATAGTCTCAGTTGACACGTTACTAATAGAATGTACAAATTACCTTTCTTTCTAATTTATGTAACTAATATGTAGTAGCCAAGGGAGTTGAGCAGACGCAAACTAAACCTTCACGCCGGTCACCTGATAATTAATATCCATCACCCCTTTTTCAAGGCGATCAGAAGGGCAGGATCGACATCGTCATGGATTTTGTGCGGTACGAGCGGCTGACCTACACCAACGAGGACGAGGACTATTTGGGCGGTGGACGTTTAGAGTAGATGGCATCTAAGTAGTATTCCCAGTTTATTTCAGGTGATATAAACTACTGTGAGGAGATCAAGAAGCTGAGAGTTAAGCTGGACTGTTTGTGACAGAGGGTTCAGGAGCTCAAAGCCAACAACAACCACGGCTTCGAAAAAGATGTAAGCTCTCCTGTTATATGATTTGCTACATGTTCTTTCATCAGCAATTGCATGAATGAGGTATGTGCCTTGCAAATCTATTTTGCATATATTCCATACAAGGTCGTCATAATAATGTGTAAAATTCAGAGTCATTGAACGTGACCACAACCGAAAATTAAAAATCCATTTGACAAAAGCATCAAATAATTTGAAACATTGTATTTCTGATTCACATGTTGGCGTATTTATGCTGTGGTCACTTGGGATTATTCATCTGAGTTTCTCATTCTTAGATATCTGTATATTGGTCACTCTCCTAGCGATTCTTTTCTATGTACTCCTTTTTTGCATCTTGATCTGTTTGTTCTTGGTACAACTTAAGACCATCCTGTCGTATTGTCTTGTATAGTTATATTATCAATTTTTCTGAAAGACACGCCATCAGGCCATAGGGTGTAGCTTTTTCATAATTTCAGATTAGCTACCTTAGTCTTGAAGTTTATTATTGGGTGACCCGTGTGCAGGTAGGTCAACAACAATTTAAGCATAGGTACAAGGCAACGATCAAAGGTGCAAATCGACGATCGGCTTTTCATGTTACAGATTCTTCCTTTCTTTTTTCCTAGCTCAGTTTGTTGGTGCATTCAGATTTTGTTTCGAGGACAAAGAATAGTTCAATTTTGATTGGGGAACCTGTTGTGGGAGAAATGACTATAGCTGAAGGGTTGGCAACCATGGAATGCTACTAATGAAGATTCAGTTTAAATTTTACATGCATACACATGTGTTTGAATGTTTTAGTTCATCTATGCTTTTTATTATATATTTTTTTATAGAATAGTGGGGTTATAGTTATTCCGAGAGCCTCGTTGAAAGTATTCTTAATTGTATTCATTGGTTCACGTTGCTATGTCTTATGAGTATTCTCCTACAATTTGATATGCTACAAGAGGAGAAGATTCATATATATGTGTGATGTCATACCAAGACGCTAAAAAATACGACAACATTATCAGTGCGCACAGTTCTGCCTTAAGAGACGCGCCCTGGGCGCGTCCCAGCTACTAGTCCCCGAATAAGGGTCTCTTTAATTCGTAGGATTTCCAAAACACGGGAATAGGAAAAACTTGGGATTAGAGTGACATGTTATCTCGAATCCTATAGGATTGTATGAGTGTTTCATTATGCATAGAAAAAACGTAGGATTCTTTGAAAGAGGTTTGAGTGGATGAAAAAAATTCTATGAAATCTAGTGCAAATGAATCCTATGAAAAAAATCCTATGATTTACAATCCTACGAATCAAACAACCCACATAGAAAAAGTTCCTAAGGATTAGAATCCTTCAAAATTCCTGTGAGAATCCGTTGAATCAAAGAAGTACTAATACGCGCGCACTAACAAAAATCCAGGCCGTTTAAAAGCCACCACTTCTCTTTTTTTTCTCAATAAAAAACAAGCAACCGAGAGACACACGTAGGCTCCTTCACGGGCGCAGGGACCTGCCAGTAGCTTATTACGGGTGACCGACGCACCTGCATCAAAGATTGGACAAGACATAGAACAAGCATACGACCAAGAGTGGCAACCTCTATCACCGATAATTAAGGCATCTCCAATACTGACACATAAACCGGACACCATATTCGTTCGTCGGGTGGGTCAGTTGACGAGGTTGCAGACCTAGGGTATGGTCACGGGCCTGATCGAGGTACCCCACCCAAGGTCACTACCCTAGAAGATCAAAAGACAAGACCTATGACAGTGGAGACGGTCGACTGAGACAGTCCAAGGAGGCACTCCACTCGACCGACTCACATACGCAAGATGACTCAACTCCACTCGACCGGACCGGGCACTCGACCTCCGAAGGACAAACGCCACTTGGAACAGCAACGGTCCTATATTTACTCGCTGTAGTAAACACCTTAATTACCCTTTATTGCAGGCGTTACCACTAACGCCTGCCTTAATGTACATTGAACCCTTAGTAACGTGGAGCATGGCTGGGGTCCTGGCACACTATATAAGCCACCCCCTCCTCCTGTACAAGGGTTTGCACCTCTGTAAACACGCATACACATACCAGTCGACCAAGCCTCCGGGCACCGAGACGTAGGGCTATTACTTCCTCCGAGAAGGGCCTGAACTCGCTAACACCTTGTGTACAACCTCACCATAGCTAGAACCTTGCCTCTCCATTCGTACCCCCTACCCTTACTGTCAGACTTAGAACCATGACAATTGGCGCCCACCGTGGGGCAAGGCGTCTTAGCGACATCTGGTGAAGTTGCAATCTCTTCTCCGACCACTTTCATCATGGTGTCAGGCGGCGGTTTGGCGTTGGGCCACGAAATCCGGCTCGGCGCGCTGGTCTTCGTCGCCGACGACTCCGCATGGCTCCAGGAAGCCCCTCTCGACGTCGAGGCTCTGCCCGCCCGCGGAACTACGCACTTTCGCGCCGGCGCCGGCGGCGTCCTCCTGCTGCAGCCATCGACTCGGTACTCATCGTCCCCCGTCCCTGCTGGATGCCACCGCAAGCAATCCGGTCGTTCGCGGCTCCAGCGGTGGGTGAAACATGCGGTGGCCCGTCAAACGGCCACCCCACAAATCGCGGCCATTGAGCCCGACGGCTACCTCTACGGGACGACCGACCAATCGACCGGGCTCGAAGACTCCGTTTCCGAGTGCGGGAGCAGCGATCCCGTGGCGGAAATCCTCATGGTTGATTCGCACCGCAGCCCGCTAGGTTTTCCTCGCGGTGAGAACGGCGGTACTGGCGGGGATCGAGCGCACGACAACGACGGTTATATCCCTCAGCCTCTCACCTCCGAGCAAAGGGTTGAGCTTTGTCGCTGCAACGGAGATGCACTCTTCATTCCCATCGTGGGAGATTCCCCAGAAGCTTTGGCTCTCGAAGCCACGCGCCTGGCCACCTTGGCCGAGCGCGCACGCTTGGAAAACATCCAACGCTCACTCGACGAACAGGCCCGGCGACTGGTCCCCGAGTCCAGTCGAAGGCCGCGGCAATCGCGTCAGCGCGAGACTCAGGTGTTCCGCACACCAGTCCAAAACCTCGAAGCCGCGGCTCGTATCGCGGAGTCGATTCAACCCTCCCAGTCGGAAGCTGGGAGAGGTCTTCAGCAGATCCGAGCTTTGCTCCGAACGGCTGAAGAACAAAACGCGGTTGTTTCTCAGTCGCGCAACAGGATTCACAGCAGATCGGTGGCTGCAGACAACGTGTGGTCGGCCCATAGTCCAAGATCGCCCCCGAGGCGTGAGGAACGTGGCCCGCGGCAAGACCGGCACCTGGGATGGAACGACGATCCACTCGACCGTCGACACAGACGCTACAACCGCCGTCGAGCGCCTACCCCTCCTCCGGGGAGTGGGTCACACTCGCCCCAGCGGCACGTGGGCAGGTGCCTGCGAGATGACGAGCGGAGGATCCCCCCTGATCCCCGGCGGCCAGGCTTCGATGCGAGGTCCATCCTTGTGCAAGGTCGAGTCGACCATAACCGGGCATCCAGAGACGAGCGAGGCGGAGACCAACCCAGTGGCAGCCGAGCGCCGGCCTCTGGACCCGAATGTTTCTGTAGTGCTATCGGAGCCGCGGAGATCCCCCCAAACTTCAGGCTGGCAGCAGGAGTAAGCAAGTTCACCGGTGAGTCGAAGCCGGACACTTGGCTGGAAGACTACCGAGTGGCCGTACAGATCGGAGGCGGTAACGACGACGTGGCCATGAAGCACCTCCCCTTGATGCTGGGAGGCTCCGCTAGGGCGTGTCTCAACCAGTTGGCCCCAGGAGTATTTACAGTTGGGAAGAACTCGCTCGGGTTTTCGTTCGGACCTTCGAAGGCACCTGCAAGCGACCTGCTGGACTCGCAGAGCTTCAGCACTGCACGCAGAAGCCGAGTGAAACTTTGAGAGACTACATCCAGCGATGGACCACTTTGCATCACATAGTGGAAAACGTGTCTAAGCACCAGGCGGTGTGCGCTTTCAAGGAAGGCGTGCGTAACCGAGAGTTAAATCTGAAGTTTGGCCGAACAGGCGACATGTCTCTGTCGCGGATGATGGAGATTGCCAGTCGGTACGCCAACGGCGAGGAGGCCGATCGGCTCCGCAGTGGCAAGAAACCAGTCGGGCAGGACGACCAGAATCACAATCGGAAGAATAAGCGCAAGGCCGACCCAGCCACTCTGGGAGAGGCTGCGGTGGTTAATCAAGGAAAGGGCAAAGGGAAGCCAAAAGGCTCCTGGGCCCCCAAGAAAGGAAAGGGTCAGGCTGGAGATGATATGCTCGACCAGCCGTGCCCCATACACACGAAGAAAGATGAAGAGGGAAACTTGGTGTATCCCAAGCACACCACTCGACAGTGTCGGCTCTTGATCCAGAGTTTCCAGAAAGATCAGTCGACTGAGAAAGAGAAGGAATCAGAAGAGTCCGAAGATAAGGAAGGGGACGGAGGATACCCCCGTATCAACTCCACTTTGGTGATTTTCGCAAACATCAAGAGCAAAAGTCGACTGAAAATCATCAACAGAGAAGTAAACATGGTTGCCCCGGCGACCCCCACGTTCTTGAAATGGTCGAAGACCCCCATCACATTTGACTAGTCTGATCACCCAGCGCACATTGCCACCCCAAGGCGGCAGGCACTGGTGGTCGACCCAGTTATTGAAGGCACGCGCCTGACCAGAGTTCTGATGGATGGGGGTAGTGGCTTGAATATCTTGTATGCAGCAACCCTCTGGGATATGGGCATTTCGATGTCCAAGCTGAGGGAAAGTAACATGAGGTTCCACGGGGTAATCCCTGGGAAGAAAGCCGACTCACTTGGCCAGATCTCACTCGACGTCGTTTTTGGTGAGTCCAAGAACTACTGAAAGGAGAAGTTGACGTTCGAAGTGGTGGACTTCAACAGCGCCTATCACGCCATCCTGGGTAGGTCCGCCTACGCCAGGTTCATGGCTCGACCATGTTACGTCTACCTCAAGCTGAAGATGCCGGGACCCAACGGCGTCATAATTATCACTGCGAACCGGCAGGAAGCGGAAGAATGCTTCCAGAAAGGCTCGAAGATCGCCGACGAGCAAATGGCAGCAGTAGAGATGGAGGAGTACCAAAAGAGAGTGGATCCGAGTGACTTGCTAAGGGCAAAGAAGCCGGCTTCCGAGTCAGCTTTCCAGTCAGCCGGAGATACGAAACTCGTGCACATCCACCCCACCGACCCCAACGCAGCACCGACCCACATCTCCACCTCACTCGATAGCAAATAGGAAGAAGCGCTCATCCAATTCCTCCGTGAGAACTGGGACATCTTTGCATGGAAACCATCAGACATGCCGGGTGTGCCCAGGGGGCTGGCTGAGCACCATTTGCGAGTCGACCCTAAAGTGAAACCTGTGAAGGAACATCTCCGTCGATCCGCTGCGGAGAAGTGAAAGGCGATTGGCGAGGAAGTGGCTCGACTCCTAGAAGCAGAGTTTATCCGCAAGATATACCACTCCGAGTGGCTCGCCAACGTCGTCATGGTCCCCAAGAAGGACAAGTCTCTCCGCATGTGCATCAATTTCAAGCACATCAATCGGGCCTGCCCGAAAGATCATTTTCCTCTTCCCCGCATCGATCAGATAGTCGACTCGACTGCGGGATGTGAACGTTTGTCCTTTCTGGACGCATATTCCGGGTACCATCAGATCCGTCTGTATAGGCCCGATGAGATAAAGACAACTTTCATCACCCCCTTCGGGTGTTTTTGTTCTGCCACCATGCCTTTCGGCCTCAAAAATGTCGGCGCTACCTTCATGCGCATGATCCAGAAGTGCTTGATAAAGCAAATCAGTCGGAACGTCGAGGCATACATGGATGACATTGTGGTCAAGTCACGGAAAGGTTCCGACCTACTGACCGACCTCGCCGAGACATTTGCAAACCTCATAAGCTACGATATCAAGCTCAACCCGTCAAAGTGTACATTTGGAGTTCCTGGCGGCAAGTTGCTCGGTTTTCTCGTTTCCGAACGGGGAATCGACGCCAATCCAGAGAAGGTCAGTGCCATCCTCCGAATGAGATGCCCCGAGCGTATACACGACGTCCAGAATCTTACTGGTTGCTTGGCCGCATTGAGTCGATTCATTTCTCGTCTTGGTGAGAAGACACTGCCTCTCTACCGACTCATGAAGAAATCCGACAAGTTCGAGTGGAATCCCGAAGCCGAAGCAGCGTTTGAAGAGCTCAAAGCCCCGCTGTCCACCCAGCCGATGCTCGCTGCCCCAGTCAGTGGTGAGCCTCTTTTGCTGTACATTGCTGCCACCGGACAAGTCGTCAGTACTGTACTCACGGTCGAGCGGGAAGAAGAGGGCAAGGCATACAAGGTCCAACGCCCGGTCTATTATATATCTGAAGTTTTGACTCCCTCCAAGCAAAGGTATCCACATTACCAAAAGCTTGTGTACGGGATTTACTTGACTGCAAAAAAGGTTGCCCATTACTTCTCGGACCATTCGATCTCAGTCGTCAATGACGCCCCATTATCAGAGATACTAAACAACCGAGATGCAACCGGTCGAGTGGCAAAATGGGCGATTGAACTTCTTCCATTAGATATCAAGTTTGAAGCGAAGAAAGCCATCAAGTCTCAAGCCATAGCGGATTTTGTGGCTGAGTGGATAGAACAAGAGCTGCCGACTCAAGTCCAGTCGAACCATTGGACTATGTTCTTCGACGGGTCCAAGATGTTGAATGGATCCGGCGCAGGCGTGGTCCTGGTCTCTCCCAGGGGCGAAAAGCTCAGCTACGTCCTTCAGATCCATTTCGATTCATCAAACAACGAGGCCGAATACGAAGCACTTTTATATGGGTTGTGTATGGCCATCTCACTCGGCGTCCGTCGCCTAATGGTCTACGGCGACTCCGACCTGGTAGTGAATCAAGTGATGAAAGAATGGGACGTCAGGAGCACGGCAATGACCAGTTATTGCAGTGCAGTGCGGAAGCTTGAAAAGAAGTTCGAAGGCTTAGAGCTCCATCATGTGCCCAGAGCAAAGAATCAGTTAGCCGACGATCTCGCAAAAATTGGGTCGACTCGGAGGTCTATACCCAAGAATGTGTTCCTGGAGCATCTGCACACCCCCTCTGTCAAAGAAGACCCCTTAACGGAAGAGCCCCCGCAGCCAGTCAGCGCGACGGATCCTACTGAGGTCGAAGTGCCAGCCATGGTCGACCTGATCATGGAGGTCTTAGTGATTACGCCAGACTGGACTATGCCATACATATCATATCTGCTCAGGCAAGAACTCCCGGAAGACGAAGAAGAAGCGCGCCAGATCGTCCGCCGATCCAAGGCATTCACAGTCATCCAAGGTCAGCTCTACAGAGAAAGCGTCACCAGAGTCGCCCAGCGCTGCGTCGATCCAGAGGAAGGTCGACTGATCTTGGATGAAATCCACTCGGGAACTTGCGGCCACCACGCCTCCTCTCGGACTATCGTGGCCAAAGCATACCGAGCCGGGTTTTACTGGCCCCGCGCGCAACGAGATGGCCAAGGATATTGTCGACAAATGCGCAGGTTGCCAGTTTTACTCCAACATGTCACACAAGCCGGCGTCCTCCCTGAAGACCATTCCGCTAGTCTGGCCCTTCACTTTTTGGGGCCTAGACATGGTCGGCCCCTTCAAGACAGGCAGAAACGGGTTCACCCACCTTCTGGTGGCAGTCGACAAGTTCACCAAGTGGATCGAGGCCAAGCCCATCAAGAACCTCGAGTCGAGTACCGCCATCAGCTTCATCAGGGAACTAATATTCAGATATGGGGTCCCCCACAGCATCATCACAGACAACGGCTCCAACTTTGACTCGGATGAATTCAGAGCTTTCTGTGCTTCCCAAGGAACACGAGTCGACTACGCCTCCGTGGCACATCCGCAGTCGAATGGACAGGCAGAAAGAGCAAATGGTTTGATTCTCCAAGGCCTAAAGCCACGGCTCATGCGTGACCTTAAGCATGCCGCCGGAGCTTGGGTAACTGAGCTGCCATCTGTTCTATGGGGTCTGAGGACGATTCCGAACCGGTCGACTAGCCGTACCCCTTTCTTCCTGGTCTATGGAGCCGAAGCTGTGTTGCCGAGCGACTTATTGCACAACGCCCCCAGAGTGGAACTCTTTTCCGAAGCCGAGGCGGAGCAGGCACGTCAAGATGCAGTCGACCTTTTGGAAGAAGAAAGAGAGATGGCCCTGATCCGGTCGACCATCTATCAACAGGACCTGCGTCGATTCCATGCTCGCAACGTAAGAAGCCGAGCATTCCAGGAAGGAGACCTGGTCCTTCGAGTGCATCAGAAACGTCCACACAAGCTCGCCCCAGCCTGGGAAGGCCCGTTCATCATCACCAAGGTGCTGCACAATGGAGCGTACCACCTCTACAATGTAGCCTAGAAGAAAGACGAACATCATTCTTGGAACGCGGACCTGCTCCGCCGCTTTTACACTTGAGACACTTGACGGTCGAGTTGTAATAAAGATTTCCCAATTTGTTTCAAAGACAAGATAGCAATGATCCCCTAACGATTGGTGTCCTCTAAAAACATTGGTCTTCAAAATCCCCCAGTGGGTGCTTAGCTGCGGTCCTCCAAGCTACGCTACAAGTATAAAGCGGCTCGGTCCTCCGAGCTCCGCCACAAATACAACGTAGCTTGGAATCGCCTAAGTTATAAACATCCACTCCGAGTGAAGAGCAACCCTCTCACTCGGACACCCAGTAGGTGCTTAGCACACCCAGTGGGTGCTTAGCTGCGGTCCTCCAAGCTACGCTACAAGTATAAAGCAGCTCGGTCCTCCGAGCTCCGCCACAAATACAACGTAGCTTGGAATCGCCTAAGTTATAAACATCCACTCCGAGTGAAGAGCAACCCTCTCACTCGGACACCCAGTGGGTGCTTAGCACACCCAGTGGGTGCTTAGCTGCGGTCCTCCAAGCTACGCTACAAGTATAAAGCGGCTCGGTCCTCCGAGCTCCGCCACAAATACAACGTACCTTGGAATCGCCTAAGTTATAAACATCCACTCCGAGTGAAGAGCAACCCTCTCACTCGGGGGCTTAGCTGCGACCCCGTGACTCGCCTAAGTTACAATCATTTACTCCGAGTGAAGATCAACCCTCTCACTCGGGGGCTTAGCTGCGGTCCTCCAAGCTACGCTACAAGTATGAAGCGGCTCGGTCCTCCGAACTCTGCAACAAATACAACGTAGCTTGGAATCG
>LR738710.1:251575964-251593741 GCA_902687465.1 Secale cereale
CCTCTCACTCGGGGGCTTAGCTGCGACCCCGTGACTCGCCTAAGTTACAATCATTTACTCCAAGTGAAGAGCAACCCTCTCACTCGGGGGGCTTAGCTGCGGTCCTCCAAGCTACGCTACAAGTATGAAGCGGCTCGGTCCTCCGAACTCCACCACAAATACAACGTAGCTTGGAATCGCCTAAGTTATAAACATCCACTCCGAGTGAAGAGCAACCCTCTCACTCGGGGGCTTAGCTGTGACCCCGTGACTCGCCTAAGTTACAATCATTTACTCCGAGTGAAGAGCAACCCTCTCACTCGGGGGCTTATCTGCGGTCCTCCAAGCTACGCTACAAGTACGAAGCGGCTCGGTCCTCCGAACTCCGCCACAAGTACAACGTAGCTTGGAACCGCCTAAGTTATAAACATTCCGCTCCGAGTGAAGAGCAACCCTCTCACTCGGGGGCTTAGCTGCGACCCCGTGACTCGCCTAAGTTACAATCACTTACTCCGAGTGAAGAGCAACCCTCTCACTCGGGGGCTTAGCTGCGGTCCTCCAAGCTACGCTACAAGTACGAAGCTGCTCGGTCCACCGAACTCCGCCACAAGTACAACGTAGCTTGGAACCGCCTAAGTTATAAACATTTCGCTCCGAGTGAAGAGCGACCCTCTCACTCGGGGGCTTAGCTGCGACCCCGCGACTGTTTACTCCGAGTGAAGAGCAACCCTTTCACTCGGAGGCTTAGCCGAAGACGTCGACTCGAAGATTCGAGCAATCAAAAGAAGAGAGACAAACCAAAGGGTCAAAATCAAATAAAAGCCCGGCAAGGTTCGGGCAAGAGTACTTGGGCCATAGACCCACCAGAGTTTAACGGTTACAAATCCACGCGGCATTCCGCGGCAAATGAGATTAATGTATCAAAGTCATGCCTCGGGAGGAGGCGGGCTTGCAGGCGCAACGAATTCGTCCAGGTCAATCCCATCGGCGATGCGAGTGGCGGCTTCCAGGAAAGTCTCCATAAACGACTGGAATTGGAGCTCTTTCGTGTTTGCGACCTTCAGCGCGGCAAGCTTCCTCTCCTTCACCTCCCTGTAGTGCACACGGACCAAGGACAGCGCCACGTCAGCTCCTCCCCGGGCTGTCGACTTCTTCCACTCCTGCACCCGGTCGGGGATCTCGTTGAGTCGAGTCATCAGGGACTCGAGGTTGTTCTCCTGCACGATCCCCCTCCAGAGCGCGGTGTCGATTCGGGCCATCACTGCCTTCAGTCGTCCCAGATAATCCGTGGCCGCAGTGAGACGGGACTCCAGCCTCAGTATATTCATGGACACCTCGTCCTTCACGATGGAGTTGGTCTGGTCCAAGCCGGGCTCGACCCGTCCAGTCTCCTCTTCAAAGTTACGATAGAACTCTGCACCAAAAACAGCAAGTCGAGTCAACAGATAAGATACGGGTCGACCGACCCAACTTTAACCAAGCCGAAGGAGGCATACCTTCGAGCACGAGGTACCATTTCTTCGTGATGTCGCCCAGATACGCCTCAAGATCAACCCTCTTCCGAAAGAGAGCCTCGTACTTGTCGTTCAGGACGGCCTTGGACTTCTTCAGCTGAGTCACCTCTTGGTTGGCCGCGTCGAGTGAGCCTCTTAGTCGGATGATCTCCGCCTCGAGCACACCCACGGAAGCCAGCTTCTTCGCCGCCAGTTCCGACTTCTCCTGAGCCGCCTGCTGCGCCGCCGCCAGGTCAAGATCCTTTTCCTCCAAGGCTGCCTTCAGTTGACCTACCAAAGCCGCCACTGGACAGATAAACATGAAGGAACACAAGGCACATCTATCGAAAAGTCAGTCGACAAAAGATCGGGGTCAGTTACCAGCTGCATCGTCCTGCGTCTTCTTCAGATGGTCCCGAGCCAACTGCAAGTCAAGATTAAGCTGGATTTCCTTCTTCTCAAGATCTGCAAACTTGGCCCCAAACTCGCAAGATTTCTGCATCAACACAACAAAGCAAGATTATAAGACTACAGTCGAGTCAAAATACTCAACCGCAGTCCCGGGGACTACACCCAGTGGGTGCACTGAACGTGCCCCCACTGGTTTCACTCGGCCAAGGTCAAGTCCGGCGCGAGCAAAAAAAAGAAGAAACCCCCAACAACAAGGAAGAAAAGTTCTATAGTAAGACCATGGCCGACCGCCAGCAGTCGACCACGGTCTCGGGGACTACACCCAGTGGGTGCACTAAGCGTGCCCCCACTGGTTTCACTCGGCCAAGATCAGTCCGGCGTGAGCAAAAAGAAGAGAAGAACACCCAGTGGGTGTGGTATCTCACGAAACAAAAATAGCATATCCTCTCGAAACTAAAGACTACTTCAATGAAGACAAACATACATGGACGTTGGCCCGAAGAGCAGAGCTGGTATCATAAACCGCCATGCTCGCCTCATATGCCGCCTTCGTCCTCCCCATCATCACCTCCGCCTGGCGAACGGCTTCTTGAGCCGCCCCCACAGGGTCCTCCGGGAGGCGGTAGGTAGAGAAGAGGACTGATAAAGCGGCGGGCGTCGGGTCGGCCGCAGGCACGGGCGCTGGATCTACGGCACGAACCGACGCTGAGTCGACAGCTGGAGTTGGCACTGGGTCGACGACTGGAGTTGGCGCCGGGTCGACGATTGGAGCGGGCGCTGGATCGACGATCGGCGCAGGCGATGGGTCGACAGCATGCACGGTCGACACAGGGACGGCGAAAGAGACCGTGGCTCGGGCCGCGTCCTCCAGCCGCTGGGCCTCTGAGCCAGAAGGCGTTTTCCGGCCCTTCTTCCCTGCGCGTCGGCGGTCCCCTCCCAACTACTCCTCGTCCTCATCGTCATCCGGAAGCTCTATGACGAGGCATGGCACTTCGAGTCAAGCGGAGAACTAAGTTCAGTCGACCGTCGCCCGCGAAAGAAAATAAGGATAAGACAAGTCTCGTAGAACCCGCACCTGCGCGAGATGTCGCGGCGTCCGCCGTCTCCTCGTCGTCTCGACCCCGGTCGATGTCCACCGAGGTCGTGGAAGCGGCGGCTCTGAAAGGTTCGCTCAAGAGATGAGTCGACAGTCGACCTCCAAGAAGCAGAAAGAAACAAGATCGAGCGGCACTTACGTGGAGGCGATGGGAACATCCACCTTGATCCTAGGCAAGGCCTTCAGAGGCTTGGTGGTGGTGACCTTGGGCTGCTTGGGCATCTTCTCGGCAGGGTCAGGAGTGGCCGTCCGAGTGCGCTTGGGCGTCCGAGAGCCTGAAGGACCTGCCTGGAGACGCGCGGCCCCTGGGTCGTTCTTCTCCTTGGATCGACGCTCGTCGCGGGGAGGTGACTCGACCTCCTCCCCGCTGCTGTAGTCCTCCCTCTCCTCAGTCTCCTCCTCAGACTTCCACTCGGCAGCGTCGCCCGTGCCCTCCTCGCCCTCCTGGTCCAAGTCCCCGTTGGGCAGCGAATACATCTCTGTATAGATCTGCAAAGAAAAGAAGTTTGACCAAATATCAGTCGGACCCGTCAATACAGATCACAAGCCAGTCGACAGACACGTCACTCAGAAGCAGAAGACTAACCTTGTCGGGCAGGTGGTCAGCATCGAACGGGATGATCCTCCCGGACCCCCTGGGGTTGTCCTTATTCCCAGTGATGCTCTTCAAGCATTGCACCACGTACTTCGGGTCGGCCGCCTCCGAGTGGACTCCCGACGAATCGTCGGTGCCGGGATACAGCCACATCGGGTGGTCCCGGGCTTGGAGCGGCTGGATCCTCCTCGCGAGATACGCCTCAAACAGGTCCATCCCTGTGACCCCCTCGCGGACTAACTGGACGACCCTCTCCATCAACATGTCTACTTCGGCCCTCTCAGCCTTGCTCACTATCATCGAAGGAGGTGGGCTGGCTCGACCTAGAGTGAATGGAGGAAGGCTAGTCGTCTGACACGGAGTCGGATTGTCCTTGTAGTAAAACCAGGTCGACTGCCAGCCCCGAATCGACTCCGGAAGGTTCATGGGGGGAAAGGCGCTCCTATTCCTAAGCTGAATCCCGAGCCCGCCGCACGCCTGGAGGACGTGCGTCTTGCCGTCACTCGGGTTCACTCTTTTGACGGTTTGCGAGCGGCAGGTGAAGATGTGTTTGAACAAGCCCCAGTGCGATCGGCAACCGAGGAAGTTCTCGCACATAGAAACGAAGGCAGAGAGGAAGGCGATGGAGTTGGGCGTAAAGTAATGCAACTGGGCACCAAAGAAGATCAAGAACGCGCGGAAGAAAGGATGCGGGGGCGTAGAAAAACCTCGGTCGACGTGGGTGGCGTGGAGTACGCACTCGCCCTCCCGCGACCGAGGCTCGAGCTCTCCCCCCGGCGCCCGCCAGGAGCCGCGGGCGATCAACCCCTCCTCCTCCAGCTCCTCCAGATCCTCCACCACAACGGTGGACCGGATCCAATCTCCCTGGATCCATCCAGCGGGGAGTCCGGACCTAGATGACGAACCACTCCGGCCAGCTCGCCTCCCCTTCCCCGACGCCGCCTTCTTGGAGCGCTCCATGGTTGCGGTCTTATCTTTGCCCATGGCTCGCACGCCGGCGGTCGCTGCGGAGAGTGGCAGGAAGAGACGGGGGCGCGGCAGAGGAGCAAGAGCGCAACAGAGAAGCTGAGGCGTACGGGAGAAGATTGGGCGCACAGTGCCCCCCGCTGCGGGCTCGGCGCGCCTTTATAACGGCCCGGTCGAGTGGCTGACCGGTGGCCCCGAGCAATCCTATCCGATCCCGTAACAGACGCTGACGCGATACGTGGCGAAAAAGGAGGCGCAGGAATCGAGGCGTTCGAAGCGCACCTCTCCTATTGATGCGGCACGTCCCGCCCCGCGCGCTTCCCCAAACTTCGAAAACCCCGCCGAATCCGACGACCGAAGGGCAACCGATCCCGTCGAAAACGGCACGCGCTCACGGCGCCCGACGCCTAGCGCAAAGTCCAGTCGACGCAAGGAGTCCAATCGACGCAAGAAGTCCAGTCGACGCAAGAAGCAACTAATTCACTGATGGCTTCAGAATCGATCGAGGCGACCAAGACACAACTGAGGGAGCCTGCCCAAATCACGGGCTCCGAAACAATATACCCCAAGGACGTCGAACCAAAACCAGAGCTTCCCTCAGCATCCCCTTGCTCAAGCCTCAATCCATTCGAGGGCTACTGACGAGGTTGCAGACCTAGGGTAGGGTCACGGGCCTGATCGAGGTACCCCACCCAAGGTCACTACCCTGGAAGATCAAAAGACAAGACCTATGACAGTGGAGACGGTCGACTGAGACAGTCCAAGGAGGCACTCCACTCGACCGACTCACATACGCAAGACGACTCAACTCCACTCGACCGGACCAGGCACTCGACCTCTGAAGGACAAACGCCACTAGGAACAGCAACGGTCCTATATTTACTCGCTGTAGTAAACACCTTAATTACCCTTTACTGCAGGCGTTACCAGTAACGCCTGCCTTAATGTACATTGAACCCTTAGTAACGTGGAGCATGGCTGGGGTCCTGGCACATTATATAAGCCACCCCCTCCTCCTGTACAAGGATTCGCACCTCTGTAAACACGCATACACATACCAGTCGACCAAGCCTCCGGGCACGGAGACGTAGGGCTATTACTTCCTTCGAGAAGGGCCTGAACTCGCTAACACCTTGTGTACAACCTCACCATAGCTAGAACCTTGCCTCTCCATTCGTACCCCCTACCATTACTGTCAGACTTAGAACCACGACATCAGTCCATGATCATGTATACGGAAGCTGACTATCCAACACATTTCGCATACATTTTAATCGGCTTTAAACAAAGCGTATCTGAGGAGAACACCTTGTTCGGTGGCCGATGCCAGAGGAGCAGGGATGGGGGGCGGCGGTGGCACCTAATAACCTAGCTACGCGTTGGGGTTTGCTTCATGAGGAAGGGAGACGAGCAGGATGTGTACAGGTGACGAGCGCCCTTTTCTTTTCTTTTTCTCCCAACGCCCTTTTTTCTCTCCCATCGATAGAGTGCCCCTAGTGACCTGTCTATCACGATTCACGAGAGAGCGCGATTGTGACGATGGTTAATGGGTTTGATTCGGAGGAGTGTGGAGTTGTCGAACAGGGTCATAGTATCCGGCACATGCACATCGCCACCAGGATAGTGTGCATGTTGCGTAAGTGTTGCACTATTGGCACGTACGCTTCCATTTATGTACGCACATCCTCATCTTCTTAATTATAATTTCCACACGTTTTCCTGGAAAAATGCATTTCCAATAGATTTCTGAGATTCTCTGTGCTATTGCTTATCATATCAGGGTTGCCCATACTACGCCTGATGCGACCGATCCCAACCGTATCTACGCACGAGCGAGCAGTCGAGATCCGATCCCCTCTTCTTCCTTTCCTTTTTGGCAGCACCCGATCCCGTCGTTTCCTCGGCGAAAACGACGGCCCGCCGCACTCGGCATGTGCGCGGCACTCCACGGCGACACTTCGACAGTGGCGTAGCGCGCGCGCGTACACCACGATAACCGCAACCTCGATGGGTAGCCCGTGCCGACAATGACGCGTGCGTGTACGTGGAGTACGTCTCAACGGAGATGGAGGCTCGACGATATCGAGCTGTGGCCGGCTGGCTGCGCGCGCGTGAGGCAGATGTGAATCGGTGTGAACGAACCGCGACCGCCTCCCTCCCCGTTGGCCACCCTCGATCGTGGGGCTCGATCTGCTCTCCTCTTTTCGTCGGACTCCCGTCAAAACGGCTCTGATGAACCTTGAAGGGTTCTGCACACGTGCTGGAATACTACATTGCGCACGTACGGGGTCGGGATCGATGCGGAGGCGAGAGGATCGAGTAATTAATCTGGCACGTATGCCTAGGTGGTGCGTGCGGCTCGTGTCTTGTTTGGTTCCTTCCTACTTCTCCTTCGCCGCAGTCCGCAGATGCGCTCTGTCAACGCAGGGGAGACCGCATCCGACGGGAAAGAGTTTTTAAGAGGAGATGTACGTGGGTGGAGAGACCGAGCTCTGGCCTCTGGCGTCGTTGGTGCACACGTGCGAGCTCTTGTTGGTGTTGTTTGGTGATCGCCTGATCAGCGCAACGCGTGACTCCGTCGTTAACGCCAAGGATAGTTTTTTTTTTTTTTTTTTGAAGTAGAATCGGATAGTTTAGCCATTCGACAAAATCTGTGGACGGAGAGGTTGAGAGAAATAACGTCAATCAGTGCCGTCACTGGGTCCAAACAAAAATGGGCCGAGTTAGGGGCACATACCTAGTGGGCTGCCACAAGGCTGGGCCTCGGCCCATCCAGATGAGAGAACGAAAAGAAAACGGAGAGGAAGGGAAGCTGAAAAAAAACAGAGATGATTTATAAAATATTCTGAAAAAGTAGAAAAGTTTGTGAACATAAAAAATGTTCGTGAATTTAAAAAATGTTCATGAATTTAAGAAATGCTCCTGGATTTTACAAAAATGTTCGTGAATTTTAAGAAATGTTCACAAATTTGTAGAAATTATCGTGAATCTTAAAAGTGTTTGGCAATTTTAATAAAGTGTTTCACGAACTAAAAGTGGTAGCAAAGTATCGTTTAGGCACATTCCAAGTAGTGATTCTGTTTTTTTTTTCATTTGCCAATTTTTTTTCTATATACCCCGCTTACGAATGTTGAGTTAGGTTTTGGCACTCTTCATCCTAGCCATCTAATCCATAGTAGCTTAGGATTTAAGCTTTATCGCTGGGAATTGCATTTAATTATATATACTACTAATATCATGTTAATTATAAAGTCTCGCGTGTTTTGAAACCATATTTCTTCCATCTTCCCTTGTTCACTAAATAGTGACACCTATGTGGCATGCAAATGCATGGTGGGAGAGATGGCATGACGTGCAGAACGAGCCCGTCCAAACATGTGCAAAGATCTGCTTTATCCATTCAAATATTGTCTCTAAATTTGCCACAATGCGAAAAAACCTAGCAAATCCGAGAAAATAAGAGGCCTGGGTACAACCACATGTTGGTGTAGTAAAAAGTGTAAAACTGAACCTGGATGCATGATGATTGCATGATGATTGCACAAAAATCATGTCGCGTTGCATTAAAGAGGTATTGTTGGGGATTTCATTACGAGAGAGGCTTTCTATATGGGTTCTAGAGCTGATGCTTAGAGCATTTCCAGACGTTCGGCCCCAGGGGTTGGAAGTATCGCCGCCCTTGGGGTGAACCGGCGATAATTTCGGCATGGGGACGATCGGGTTCCTAGCCGCCGGCCCCGGGTCGCCCTGCGTCAACGTTTGTAAATATTTTTAAAAACATACTCGGTCAAAATTCGGCCAAGATTCGGCAATATTTAAGCGTTCCACAATCTTTTTTGCATATTGAAAACATAATCTATTAAAAAAATTGTTGTTGCCGCACCTACAGACCAAAGAGCTTGCTGAAGGCGTCGTAGCTGCCGCCGTCGTCGTCCTCCTTCTCCTTCTAGCGGTCGGGGGCGGCAACCGTGTGTACGCGTGGCGGGAGGGGGGCGTCGCCGCACTGCGCCGCCCATGAGGAATCAATGGAAGGTTGTGTTGGGAAACGTAGCATGCAATTTCAAAAATTTCGTACGCTCACGCAAGATCTATCTAGGAGATGCATAGCAACGAGACGGGGAGAGTGTGTCCATGTACCCTTCTAGACCGAAAGCGAAAGCGTTATGTTAACACGGTTGATGTAGTCGAACGTCTTCACAATCCAACCGATCCAAGTACCAAACGTACGGCACCTCCGTGTTCAGCACACGTTCAGCACGATGACGTCCCACGAGCTCTTGATCCAGCAGATGCTCGAAGGAGAGTTTCGTCAGCACGACGGCGTGACGACGCTGTTGGTGATGTGATCCGCGCAGGGCTTCGTCTAAGCACCACGACAATATGATCTAAGGTGTAATCTATGGAAGGGGGCGCCGCACACGGCTAAGAGAAACTTGTGTGTCCTTTGGGGTGCCCCCTGCCCACGTATATAAGGAGGGGAGGAGGAGGAGGCCGGCCATAGGGGTGGCGCGCCATGGGGAGAGTCCTACTAGGACTCCATACCTAGTAGGATTTGCCCCCCATTACTTCCAAAACATAGGGGAAAGAGGAAAGGGAGGGAGAAGAAAGGGGGGGCACCCCCCAATCCTAGTCCAATTCAGTTTGGGCTTGGGGGCGCCCCACCTCTTGTAGCAGCCTCCCTCTCTCCACTATGGCCCAATAGGCCCATTAACTTTTTCGGGGGTTCCGATAGCCTCCCGGTAATCCGATAAATCCCCGAACCTCTCTGAAATCATTTCGGTGTTCGTATACAACCTTCCAATATATGAATCTTTATCTCTCAACCATTTGGAGACTCCTCGTCATGTCCGTGATCTCATCCGGGACTCCGAACAAACTTCGGTCACCATAACACATAACTCATAATACAAATCGTCATCGAACGTTAAGCATGCAGACCCTACGGGTTCGAACTATGTAGACATGACCGAGACACATCTCAGGTCAATAACCAATAGCGGAACCTGGATGTTCATATTGGCTCCTACGTATTCTGTGAAGATTTTTATCGGTCAAACCGCATAACAACATATGTTGTTCCCTTTGTCATCGGTATGTTACTTGCCCGAGATTCGATCGTTGGTATCATCATACCTAGTTCAATCTCGTTACCGGCAAGTCTCTTTACTCGTTCCGTAATACATCATCTCGTGACTAAATCATTAGTCATTTGCTTGCAAGGCTTATAGTGATGTGTATTACCGAGAGGGCCCAGAGATACCTCTCCGACACTCGGAGTGACAAATCCTATTCTCGATCCATGCCAACTCAACAAACACCTTCGGAGACACCTGTAGAGCTTCTTTATAATCACCCAGTTACGTTGTGACGTTTGATAGCACACAAGGTGTTCCTCCGGTATTCGGTAGTTGCATAATCTCATGGTCAGAGAAACATCTATAAGTCATGAAGAAAGCAATACCAATAAAATTAAAAGATAAATATGCTAAGCTAACATATGAGTCTTGTCCATCACATCATTTGTGACGCCCGGATAATCAAGCTACAGTAACCACACACTAATGATGCCACGTCACCACTATTACTGTTGATAATCTCTCGTTAATCCAAATCCTGTTCAAATTCAAATTCAAATTAAAGTCAAAATTTAAATTTGTCAAACATGAAACAAAAATGTTCCAAGTGTGGCAAATAATCTCTGGGTATTTGTCATGTTGAAACCACAATTTTGTAAAGTGTTTAGATGCACCAAAATAGTTAAAACAACAGCTAAACAATTATTTGAATTCTTTTTATAAACAATAAAATATTAAACTATTTTATTTAGCTGTAAAAATTAAATGTGGCAGTGGGTTAATTATTAAAACTAATTTAGGAACTAGTTGCATATTTAATAAAAACAAAACAGAAAATAAATAGAAACAAAAGAAAAGGAAAATACAAAAGAAATATAAGATAAAACTAAAACAAAGAAAGGACCCCTTCCCCCCCCTCCCCGCTGGGCCGAAAGGCCCAGCTGGCCAGCCGGCCGGCCCACCCCGCCCCTGGCCTATTAGGCCACCCACCCCGCAACCCTAACCCCCACTCGTTGCCTTTCCCTCCCCACTCCCACGATCCCACTCCATCCCCTCTGGATCGAGGGCGTGCGCCCCCGACCCCGGCAACCGACGGCGCCCGCACCCCGGCGAACGTCGCCGCCCCTACGTCGGACTGCACCGGTCCTCCTCGCCGGCCGCCTCTCCGGTCTCTACCCCGTCGGACTGCTCAACCCATCTGTGAGCTCCCTTCGGTACCGCCCCCTCGCGCTCGCCTCTCCCTCGCCGCGCATCGCTAGCAGGCACGCGCGCACCGCGCCACTCCGGCCTCCTCCCGCAGCTTCCCCGTACATCCAGGCCGCCGGCGCCGTGACCGCGCCCCTGCCCTCTGCGACGACGCCTCCCTTGGTCACCGCCCGGCCTCCCTCCGCCCCCGCAGCCCTCCTGCGCCGCTCGCCCCGCCGTGCTCGCGGTCTTGCTCACCATCGGTCGCCGGTGCTGCGCCCGCTAGTCCCCATCTCGTGCGCCCCGCACTGGCGCCCAGCTGCGCCCCGGCGGCCTTGCCCCGCCTCTGCCCCGCTGGCCGCGCCCCCTCAACGGTCGCCGCCCCGCCTCGCCCCCTCAACGCCCGCCGCCCCGCCTCGCCCTTCCAGCCCGCGGCCACCCCCGCCTCCGGCCGGTGGCCGTCGCGCCGCTCGTCGCCCGGCGACCCCGCCCCGGCCCTGGCCTGGGGCCGGCTCCCCGCCGTGGCCACCTCTCGGGTCCTCCCCGATGGCGCCCAGCGCCCGTGCCCAGTCGGGCTCCCTCGTGTGCCCGATGCCCATTGCCCGTTTAGGCATATGGCCCAATGACAAAGGGGCCCGCCCCCCAGAACAAAAGGAAAAAAAAGGTTTAAAAAAATAATAAAAAAAAATAAGTAAAAATATATATATAATATTAATAATTAAAATAATTAATTAATTAATTAATTAATTAGAGAATTAATTAAGTTAATTAATCCTGCTTAATTAATCCAATTAAATAGTTAGTTTAATTAAACAGTAATTGGATTAGTTAAATCCTAATTAAACTAAATAGTGTATGACAGGTGGGACCCACTGGTCAGGTTGACCAGTCAACCATGCTGACATCAGCATGATGTCATGCTGATGTCATACATCCTTTTTAAAATTAAATTAATTAATATTAAATTCCAGAAATTAATAAAACTTTAGAAAATCATATCTTTTAATCCGTAACTCGGATGAAAATAATTTATATATGTAAGTTGCTCAGAACGACGAGACGAACCCGATTACGCGGTCCGTTCATCCGCCACACATCTCTATCATACCGAACGTGCAACATTCCCCCCTCCGTTTCATCTACCCGAAAACGCGAAACACCGGGAATACTTTCCCGGATGTTTTTCATCCTTGCCAGTATCACCTCCTACCGCGAAAGGCCACACGTAGCACTGCGTATTGCCTTGTTATATTTTGTGTTGCTATTGTTTGCTCTGTTATTTATTTGTTTCCCCTTCGTTGCTTATTTTCGGTAGACTCCGATACTGTGATAGACCCCGAGACCGTTGATGCTTCGGTGTTCGACTACGGCTACGCTTCCGAAGATTCCTTTCGTCTGCAGAGCTTCCAGGCAAGCCCCCCCCCTTTGATCACCAGATATCGCCTACTCTTCTCTCTACTGCTTGCATTAGAGTAGTGTAGCATGTTACTGCTTTCGGTAATCCTATTCTGCTGCATAGCCTGTCATTGTTGCTACCATTGTTGATACCTTACCTGCCATCCTAATGCTTAGTATAGGATGCTAGTATTCCATCAGTGGCCCTACATTCTTGTCCGTCTGCCATGCTATTCTATCGGGCCGTGATCGCTTGGGGGTGATCACGGGTATATACTATATACATACTTTACATACACATGATGATGATTCGGTGATGGGGGCTGAAGGGGCAGGTGGTTCCACACAGGTAGTGGTGGGCCTGGGTTCCCGACAGTCCCCTGATGGTTACTTTGTGGCGGAGCGACAGGGCAGGTTGCGACCACCTAGGAGACAGGTGGGCCTGGCCCTGGTCGTTGTCCGCGGTTATTTCATAATAACACGTTTAACGGGATCTTGGTATTTGATCTGAGTCTGGCCATTTGGTCTATACGCACTAACCAGCTACGTGGGAATAGTTATGGGTACTCGACGTCGTGGTATCAGCCGAAGCCTTCTTGACGTCAGCGGTTTAGCGGCGCGCGCCGGATTGGACTGGAAGCCTGCTCTGGTATTAGGAGAGGCTAGGTCTGCTTACCGGCCGCCCTCGCAACGTGCAGGTGTGCATTGGGCGATGGGCCCAGACCCCTGTGTGCTTAGGACTTAGACCGACGTGCTGACCTCTCTGCTGTGCTTAGGTAGGGCTGCGACGTGTTGATCTTCCGAGGCCGGGCATGACCCTGGAAAGTGTGTCCGGCCAAATGGGATCAAGCGTGCTGGGTTATGTGGTGCACCCCTGCAGGGAAGTTAATCTATTCGAATAGCCGTGTCCCTCGGTAAAAGGACGACCCGGAGTTGTACTCTGACCTCATGACAACTAGAACCGGATACTTAATAAAACACACCCTTATAAGTGCCAGATATAACTCGGTGGTTGCTCTCTCATAGGGTGACGAGGGGAGGATCACCGGGTAGGTTTATGCTATACGATGTTACTTGGTGAACTTACCATCTACACCCTTCTACTGCTGCAAGACGGAGGCCGCGAGAAGCGAGGTTACTTGTTACTTCCATCTATTCTCTTCTACTGCTGCAAGATGGAGGTGGCCAGAAGCGTAGTCTTCGTTTGGAATAGCTATCCCCCTCTTATTCTGCTTTCTGCAGTTCAGTCCACATATATTCCCCCCTTTACACAGATATCATTGCATATGTAGTGTAGATCCTTGCTTGCGAGTACTTTGGATGAGTACTCACGGTTGCTTTGCTCCCCCTTTTTCCCCCTTTCTTCTTTTCTTCTCGGATGATGCAACCAGGTGGTGGAGTCCAGGAGCCAGAAGATCCCGATGATGTTTCTACATGGAGTTCGGTTTCGAGGAGTAGTTAGGAGGTCCCAGGCAGGAGGCCTTGCCTTTTCGATCGTTGCTACTTTTTGTGCTAGCCTTCTTAAGGCAAACTTGTTTAACTTATGTCTGTACTCAGATATTGTTGCTTCCGCTGACTCTTGTGCTTTCGAGCTTTTGTATTCGAGCCCTCGAGGCCCCTGGCTTGTAATATAAAGCTTGTATTATTTTAATTTGTGTCTAGAGTTGTGTTGTGATATCTTCCAGTGAGTCCTTGATCTTGGTCGTACACATTTGCGTGCATGATTAGTGTACGGTCAAATCGGGGGCGTCACAAGTTGGTATCAGAGCCGACTGCCTGTAGGAATCCCCCTTTCCAACTCCTTGGCCGAAGTTGAGTCTAGTCTTTGAAAAACAAATTTACTAACTTGTGGTGTGGCTTACGGGCCCACAACACCAATGGGTGGTATTAGGATCTTTTACTCCTCGTCTATACTCTGGGACTCTTATCTCTCTTCTATTCGGGATAAATGAATTTTGCTAAACCTAACATTAGGATCTCGTTATCACTTTCACCCGGAGAGCACCTTATGATCGATGATCGTCTGCTGCACCAGAAGACCCTGAAGATACTCTCCGCTGTTAACCCGAGAACTTGTGCTCATCACCTTTGCAATTCACTGCCACCGATATATCCCTATGGATATCTGTATGCCCTTATCATTCTCATGATCATTCCTCGCCGCTCTTGTTGTTACAAGATGCCTCGAAATATTCTCCGTTGTCCTGAGAATCCTTTGAGTTTACTGTCTTGCAGTTTTATCTCGCATGAAAACCCTTACGGTTATTTCCTTACAGTTATCGAGGATCCGTTCTTCTCAATTGTTCATATGTCCCACTAAATTCCTCGGAATACTTTTTGATCTTTCGGAAATTTTCTGCAGCCAGTTACTCTTGAAATTCTTGCCTGCTTGCATTATGATTACTTTCATATGACTAGTAGTCTTCGTCAATCGCTTGACTTAGCTATTTTTGAACCTATTGACTCAATGTGTGCGTATGCACGGAGTCATCAGGTTATCCTTTTTAAAAAAATTATCTTTTCGGCTCAGACGTCTTTCCGGACATGAGTTGGTTCTCGGCAATTCAAACCTTTATTGATTGTCCAGCTAAGTGTTTTCAACTTATCCATCCTTGATCAGAGCGTCTGCTTCTGATCCTTCATCTTGGAAACCATAATTTCTTTCTATTTAAGCATCAGTCTAATCAGGTGATTCTTGAATCTGATACCTCTGCATTCTTTCTACCTCTGAGTGAGTACCGATACTCCCATCAGCTCCGTTGTGGATCGCTCGATCCTTTGTGGAAATATTATCCGACAATGTCCTTAGTATACAAAAACCTCAAGAAGTTCTGTCCCTGATGCATAATACCTTCGGTATTGTATTCTCTTCTCTGACAACCATGCTCTCCTTTTGAGCTGATGTTAATTACTTTTGAAACTCGTGGTATAGGTAACTAAGATGCCCGATGGGTTGAACCTATACCTTCCCCTAATTCGTGAGAACCCGAAAGTTTTCACAAGTCATACCCTTCCGGTGTTGTACCAGTTAAAACTCCAACACTATAATTTTATTAAAGCGAGAGGTGAATGAAATGATATGCATTAAAGAAGTGGGAGTCGACCTTGAACTTTGTGTTCATGCCCATGAAAATGATGTAGACCGTCTCAGAAGCTTCTTGCAAAATGATTATCCAGCTGTATGATTCTTACGACATTCTTGAATTGATTCCTTAGAGTTATGGTTCCGACCATGCTGTCCTGATCTGATATATCCGATGGGAATTCATTCCAGGCCTCGTCAATTTTTGACAAGGTTAAAGCATCTACTGTCATAGGTCAATGACCTAGTTCAACTTCTATCGTGTTCTACCTTCAAGTTTTACCCTCTGATATCTCGAGGATATCATGCCTTTGCACTACGCCTTTTGAACTTTTGATGAAGTAATACCTTTGCTTATCGTAAACACTCTACGGGTTCTAGGTTGCCGTCAACCGAGGACACCGTTTAGTAAATCAAATCCGCTCTAAAAATTCAACACCCCTAGTAGATGTTACTGGGAAAATTTTAAACTCAATCTGGTTTATTCCTAGACTATCGGGTACGCCCCTTGTCTAGCTATCTTTTACTGTGCTACCTCGTCCTTCTTTGGTGCACGAATTCTTCAGAGATTGAGCACAACTTACGTCGAGCTTTCAGCATCTGGTTGCTTATTCAGCAAAGCAACTTTGATTCCGATCTTGCATCTTTTATATTGATCCTATAACTTGCCACTTCGTCATTCCCTTGCTTGTTGCCGTTGTCGTTTGATTGCATCCCCTTGAAACCCTCCCGACAAATGTGTCGGATCACCTTCAACACCTTGACTACTTATGAGATGTCAACTGTGTTCGTGATGAGAAATACCCTCCTTGCCCTCGATGATTTTTAATATCATCGACAACCCCCTTGACTCCCTCTCATCGCGGACTTGTCCACTTTATGAATATAACTTCCTCTCCAGCTAGTGTTGTGTTCTGCCTTAAAGTATTATTGTCTTTTATGTCGAGAATGTTATGGGAATTACTCCACCTCTTGGAAATTCTCGGTATGATGATACTTCTCACCATCACCATTCTTCCTTGGTCCCCGTGTTGTTTTTAACCGGGATACCAATATGCTAACGATGCTGCTTGAGTTCTATACTTCTAGCAACCCTATTGCTATGAAGTTAATGACCGACGGTTTGTTTTTAGACTGTTGGTTATTGAATCATCCCTCTAACATTGATCTTGCTGCTTAAGGTCATATTTCGGGCACACCTTCCAACTAATGATTAATGGTGTATGTTCTCCTCGAGCATACAACATTATATCATTTGAATTGATAAGTGTCGTCTTCTTGTTCACATTATTGTGGAAATCCCTCCGTTTGGAACTCTCGATGAATTGTCGCTGAGCCCATCAGCCACCGCTTCATCCTCTCCTTGGTTTAATGATGAACTATTGTTTCGGGAACCCGCTCCCATAGTTCATTCCCGAGAATCTTGCAATGTCATTTCGACGATTTGTGTTGCATCTTTTCTTCTGGAACCTCGTGAGTCTGAGGTATCATGACACCAATCAGATCTGAATCTCGGTCAGATATGATGGTTGGGGCCACTTTCCAGGAGTTATAATGTTGGTCCTTGGATGACCCGGTAATATGATGTCATGCCCAGCACCCCGGGCTGGAGGACCCATCATTATATTTTCTTCTGCAAGGATAACTATTCTTCTAGGAGGAAATTGTAAGACTTATTTTATAACTTGCTCATGATGGATCATTTGTGTATCCAAAGTCTGACCCTTGATTGAAAAACCATATCATTGCTACCTCGAAGCATGTCCGTGGTACTCCGATTTTCAACAAGAGCATTTGAAGCCCAATGCTAAATGTTTCTTGGTTAGTTATCCAAACACCGTTGTCTGGGTAACATCTTGATTAATCCTTGCCTCTTTATCTGAATGGTTGGGTACTTGCTCTCCTAACCTCTATGCCATGTTCTGCTTGTTCATGGGAAGGGTATACTCCTAATAATTGTGTGTAATCACAATTTTCCTTTCCATTTGTTTGTTTAACCTTTCCTTGATCTACATGATCTAAGCAGTAATAATTCTCTGCTTATGTAAACACCTCGTTGTACAACGCTGTCAGTAAGACATTGATTCTATCGTTAAGAACATTCCGGTAACCACCGATGGATGAGAACTTTGCCTATTGGTCCGCCTCGTTTCAGCGAGCGGGAAAAATGGTTCTCTTCGTTCCCCGTCCTTTGTACCGACATTGTTGCCGACATAGCTGACAAGCTATCCACTGACATGCCTCCCTGTCGAGGCTGTGCAAGGTGTCACCACCCTTCCTACTCTTAACCCACATGGTGGGCCCATAACCCACAGGTCCACTGGATCGAAACCTGACTCTTCTTACAAACCTGAATTCTATGGTATCCTTTGCACCTGGCTTCGTATATGATTCACGAGCTAAATTATACCATGTTTCATCCTGGTACCAAACACCATATTATTCTCGTTGATTAAGACCCCATTCCAGCTTCTGGTTAGGCATCGAATGACTGCCTACC
>LR738710.1:251593891-251725686 GCA_902687465.1 Secale cereale
GCCAGCCGGCCGGCCCACCCCGCCCCTGGCCTATTAGGCCACCCACCCCGCAACCCTAACCCCCACTCGCTGCCTTTCCCTCCCCACTCCCACGATCCCACTCCATCCCCTCTGGATCGAGGGCGTGCGCCCCCCGACCCCGGCAACCGACGGCGCCCGCACCCCGGCGAACGTCGCCGCCCCTACGCCGGACTGCACCGGTCCTCCTCGCCGGCCGCCTCTCCGGTCTCTACCCCGTCGGACTGCTCAACCCATCTGTGAGCTCCCTTCGGTACCGCCCCCTCGCGCTCGCCTCTCCCTCGCCGCGCATCGCTAGCAGGCACGCGCGCACCGCGCCACTCCGGCCTCCTCCCGCAGCTTCCTCGTACATCCAGGCCGCCGGCGCCGTGACCGCGCCCCTGCCCTCTGCGACGACGCCTTCCTTGGTCACCGCCCGGCCTCCCTCCGCCCCCGCAGCCCTCCTGCGCCGCTCGCCCCGCCGTGCTCGCGGTCTTGCTCACCACCGGTCGCCGGTGCTGCGCCCGCTAGTCCCCATCTCGTGCGCCCCGCACTGGCGCCCAGCTGCGCCCCGGCGGCCTTGCCCCGCCTCTGCCCCGCCGGCCGCGCCCCCTCAACGGTCGCCGCCCCGCCTCGCCCCCTCAACGGCCGTCGCCCCGCCTCGCCCTTCCAGCCCGCGGCCACCCCCGCCTCCGGCCGGTGGCCGTCGCGCCACTCGTCGCCCGGCGACCCCGCCCCGGCCCTGGCCTGGGGCCGGCTCCCCGCCGTGGCCACCTCTCGGGTCCTCCCCGATGGCGCCCAGCGCCCGTGCCCAGTCGGGCTCCCCCGTGTGCCCGATGCCCATTGCCCGTTTAGGCATATGGCCCAATGACAAAGGGGCCCGCCCCCCAGAACAAAAGGAAAAAAAAGGTTTAAAAAAATAATAATAATAAAAAAATAAGTAAATATATATATATATAATATTAATAATTAAATTAATTAATTAATTAATTAATTAGAGAATTAATTAAGTTAATTAATCTTGCTTAATTAATCCAATTAAATAGTTAGTTTAATTAAACAGTAATTGGATTAGTTAAATCCTAATTAAACTAAATAGTGTATGACAGGTGGGACCCACTGGTCAGGTTGACCAGTCAACCATGCTGACATCAGCATGATGTCATGCTGATGTCATACATCCTTTTTAAAATTAAATTAATTAATATTAAATTCCAGAAATTAATAAAACTTTAGAAAATCATATCTTTTAATCCGTAACTCGGATGAAAATAATTTATATATGTAAGTTGCTCAGAACGACGAGACGAACCCGATTACGCGGTCCGTTCATCTGCCACACATCTCTATCATACCGAACGTGCAACATTCCCCCCTCCGTTTCATCTACCCGAAAACGCGAAACACCGGGAATACTTTCCCGGATGTTTTTCATCCTTGCCAGTATCACCTCCTACCGCGAAAGGCCACACGTAGCACTGCGTATTGCCTTGTTATATTTTGTGATGCTATTGTTTGCTCTGTTATTTATTTGTTTCCCCTTCGTTGCTTATTTTCGGTAGACTCCGATACTGTGATAGACCCCGAGACCGTTGATGCTTCGGTGTTCGACTACGGCTACGCTTCCGAAGATTCCTTTCGTCTGCAGAGCTTCCAGGCAAGCCCCCCCCTTTGATCACCAGATATCGCCTACTCTTCTCTCTACTGCTTGCATTAGAGTAGTGTAGCATGTTACTGCTTTCGGTAATCCTATTCTGCTGCATAGCCTGTCATTGTTGCTACCATTGTTGATACCTTACCTGCCATCCTAATGCTTAGTATAGGATGCTAGTATTCCATCAGTGGCCCTACATTCTTGTCCGTCTGCCATGCTATTCTATCGGGCCGTGATCGCTTGGGGGTGATCACGGGTATATACTATATACATACTTTACATACACATGATGATGATTCGGTGATGGGGGCTGAAGGGACAGGTGGTTCCACACAGGTAGTGGTGGGCCTGGGTTCCCGACAGTCCCCTGATGGTTACTTTGTGGCGGAGCGACATGGCAGGTTGCGACCACCTAGGAGACAGGTGGGCCTGGCCCTGGTCGTTGTCCGCGGTTATTTCATAATAACACGTTTAACGGGATCTTGGTATTTGATCTGAGTCTGGCCATTTGGTCTATACGCACTAACCAGCTACGTGGGAATAGTTATGGGTACTCGACGTCGTGGTATCAGCCGAAGCCTTCTTGACGTCAGCGGTTTAGCGGCGCGCGCCGGATTGGACTGGAAGCCTGCTCTGGTATTAGGAGAGGCTAGGTCTGCTTACCAGCCGCCCTCGCAACGTGCAGGTGTGCATTGGGCGATGGGCCCAGACCCCTGTGTGCTTAGGACTTAGACCGACGTGCTGACCTCTCTGCTGTGCTTAGGTAGGGCTGCGACGTGTTGATCTTCTGAGGCCGGGCATGACCCTGGAAAGTGTGTCCGGCCAAATGGGATCAAGCGTGCTGGGTTATGTGGTGCACCCCTGCAGGGAAGTTAATCTATTCGAATAGCCGTGTCCCTCGGTAAAAGGACGACCCGGAGTTATACTCTGACCTCATGACAACTAGAACCGGATACTTAATAAAACACACCCTTACAAGTGCCAGATATAACTCGGTGGTTGCTCTCTCACAGGGTGACGAGGGGAGGATCACCGGGTAGGTTTATGCTATACGATGTTACTTGGTGAACTTACCATCTACACCCTTCTACTGCTGCAAGACGGAGGCCGCGAGAAGCGAGGTTACTTGTTACTTCCATCTATTCTCTTCTACTGATGCAAGATGGAGGTGGCCAGAAGCGTAGTCTTCGTTTGGAATAGCTATCCCCCTCTTATTCTGCTTTCTGCAGTTCAGTCCACATATATTCCCCCCTTTACACAGATATCATTGCATATGTAGTGTAGATCCTTGCTTGCGAGTACTTTGGATGAGTACTCACGGTTGCTTTGCTCCCCCTTTTTCCCCCTTTCTTCTTTTCTTCTCGGATGATGCAACCAGGTGGTGGAGTCCAGGAGCCAGAAGATCCCGATGATGTTTCTACATGGAGTTCGGTTTCGAGGAGTAGTTAGGAGGTCCCAGGCAGGAGGCCTTGCCTTTTCGATCGTTGCTACTTTTTGTGCTAGCCTTCTTAAGGCAAACTTGTTTAACTTATGTCTGTACTCAGATATTGTTGCTTCCGCTGACTCTTGTGCTTTCGAGCTTTTGTATTCGAGCCCTCGAGGCCCCTGGCTTGTAATATAAAGCTTGTATTATTTTAATTTGTGTCTAGAGTTGTGTTGTGATATCTTCCAGTGAGTCCTTGATCTTGGTCGTACACATTTGCGTGCATGATTAGTGTACGGTCAAATCGGGGGCGTCACATCATTCTTCTAATGATGTGATCTCATTCATCCAATGACAACACATGTCTATGGTTAGGAAACTTAACCATCTTTGATTAATGACCTAGTCTATTAGAGGCATACTAGGGACACTTTGTTTTGTCTTTGTATTCACACATGTATCAAGTTTCCGGTTAATACAATTCTAGCATGAAATAAAGACATTTATCATGATATATAAGGAAATATAAATAACAATTTTATTATTGCCTCTAGGGCATATTTCCTTCAGGCTGAGCGGCAGCCTTGGCATTGTTTCGCCGCGGGAAACCGAAGCGATGAGGATGACAATACACGACGGTTGCTGACTCGGTGGGCCCGCCATTCTTTCGTGCCTAAAACGATTCTCCCGATGCCCCGGGGCGCCCCCTAGCGCGCCGGGTTCCGCATGGGTCCGCTGACGTCAGTTTCGGGTCTAGCCGGCGAATATTGGGCTCCTGGAGACGTCACTGGGCTGTTTTTTCAGTGCTGGCGCTAAAAATGGCCTATGGAGGCCTGTTGGGGGCGCAGCTGGAGATGCTCTTATACCTTAGAAGCGAGAGTGTTGAAATGGGATCTAATTTTGCCAAGCCAGATGCGTACACGTGACATCATGTTTCAATGACATTGCTTGAACCTCATCGAATGCATAAGGAGCGGCACGTGATCTTTTGCCATAGCAACCCCATCATTGACAAATGTTCCGATTTAGCCAAGGAATTGACGAAAATCGCCGTTGAGCGTTGTGCATGTACATCTAATCGTATGTCTCAAGAGTTAGCTAACTTGACCAGGGTTCATCCTTTGACTATTTGGACAAAGAACTCACCTCCATTTTCTTTCTCTTTTTTTGCTTTTTAGCGATAACCACACATTGTATTAAAACAAAGGGTTACAACCCTTACAGCGTAGAAATCAAATGAAATAACCAGAAATACGAGTGTCATAAAGCTTTGCAAACAGTACCCAAGAAAACCAAAGTTTGATTCTTGGAGTCCCTTACGCCATGCCCAACCTTTGTCCATCGTTGTTTACCGTCGACACCGAAGCTCCGTTGGGAAAAGAGGGGATCAACCAATATGCCCAAATGGATAAACACCTTCGCAGTTGACGATGCTTAATGAGTTGATAAACCGATCTACCACAGACAACAAGACCTAGACTTTGTGGAGCGTCGTCCAGAGATCTTCTTGATGTTCACCAGATTCCGTCGCGCCATCATCATTCAGCAAGGTTGAAAAAGAAGGACGCCGCCACATGTCGCCATCCTCGAGCCGAGCTTCAAGCCACCAATGGTTTTAGTTGTGGACAATGTATCCCTTTTTAAAATGAAATGAAGTTAGCCACTAAGGTATTTATCAAAAAGTAAATTAGTGACATTTATATCTATTTAATTGTAAGTTAACGATTATCGATTTTATGAGAAAAACATTGGTACTCCAAATATACAAGGACTACTATGTTTTTTTAGATTGCCTTTGACCATTGATAAATGCATTAATATATGAGATGCATTATATAAAAATTATATCATTATAGCCTCCTTCAAATACGAATTTAGCGGTATGCTTTGTATAACATCCATTTCATATATTATTGTTCTAACATATGATCAAAGGTAATCTTGAAAAACGAAATTAGGCCATGTATATTTGAATGGAGGGAGCACAATATATTTCCAAAATAGAGGCAAGTGTCCTATGTCTAATATGCTTTCTTAAATTTTGTGATTCGAACCAAGCATGAACGGAATTAAGGCCACCTTTGGATTGGTTTGCAGGAATTTTGTAGGATAGGATTTTCAATGAAAAAACCATTTGGAGCAGTTTGGTTGGTAGGAATGAATTTATATTCCTATATAAAATAGGAACCAAGCCTTCACATTTCAAAGAAAAAAAATATTAGCATAGAAAAAATTTACTTTGTTTTGAAAAGGAGAATATATTTATTATCACGCAGATATCAAATACATTCAATCTCTACACCAACAAGATGTCATAAAGACGTCCAGGATGTACGCAGCTCGAAAAGAAAAGAAAAAGGAAAGGTAGAAAAAAAAAAGGTATTGTCACAGCGATCAACTCCTCTCAGCAGTAGCACACAAACCACCGCCAAATACAACACCCAAAAAATATAAACGGTCTCAAAAGGCGACGCCTTCAAGAAGGGAACGGTGCACAAGCGTCGTCGTCACCCGATCAAAGTGTTGGGGAACGTAGTATTTTAAAAAAAATCTACGATCACGCAAGATCTATCTACCAGATGCATAGCAACGAGATGGGAGAGTGTGTCTACGTACCCTCGTAGACCGAAAGCGGAAGCGTTAGAACAACGCGGTTGATGTAGTCGTACGTCTTCACGGCCCGACCGATCAAGCACCGAAACTACGGCACCTCCGAGTTCTAGCACACGTTCAGCAAGATGACGTCCCTCGAACTCCGATCCAGCCGAGTGTCGAGTGAGAGTTCCGTCAGCACGACGGCGTGGTGACGATCTTGATATTCTACCGTCGCAGGGCTTCGCCTAAGCACCGCTATAATATTATCGAGGAGAACTACGGTGGAGGGGGGCACCGTAGATGGCTAAGAGATCAAGAGATCAATTGTTGTGTCTAGAGGTGCCCCATTGCCCCCGTATATAAAGGAGGGAGGGAGAGGCCTGCCCTAGAGGGGGCGCGCCAAGTGTGGGGAGTCCTACTAGGACTCCCAAGTCCTAGTAGGATTCCCCTTTCCTTTCCGGAGTAGGAGAGAAGGAAAGAGGGGGAGAGGGAGAAGGAAAAGGGGGATGCACCCCTTGTCCAATTCGGACCAGAAGGGGGGCGTGCGCCTCCTTCCTTTTGGCCTATCTCTTCTATTTCCGTAACTTCCCGGTACTCCGAAAATACTCGAATAACTCGGAACCTTTCTGATGTCCGAATATAGTCGTTCAATATATCAATTTTTACGTCTCGACCATTTCGAGACTCCTCGTCATGTCCCCGATCTCATCCGGGATTCCGAACTCCTTCGGTACATCAAAACTCATAAACTCATAATAAAACTATCATCGAAACCTTAAGCGTGCGGACCCTACGGGTTCGAGAACTATGTAGACATGACCGAGACACGTCTCCGGTCAACAACCAATAGCGGAACCTGGATGCTCATATTGGCTCCCACATATTCTACCAACATCTTTATCGGTCAAACCGCATAACAACATACGTTGTTCCCTTTGTCATCGGTATGTTACTTGCCCGAGATTCGATCGTCGGTATCTCAATACCTAGTTGAATCTCGTTACCGGCAAGTCTCTTTACTCGTTCCGTAATACATCATCCCGCAACTAACTCATTAGCTGCAATGCTTGCAAGGCTTATAGTGATGTGCATTACCGAGTGGGCCCAGAGATACCTCTCCGACAATCGGAGTGACAAATCTTAATCTCGAAATACGCCAACCCAACAAGTACCTTCGGAGACACCTGTAGAGTACCTTTATAATCACCCAGTTACGTTGTGACGTTTGGTAGCACACAAAGTGTTCCTCCGGTATTCGGGAGTTGCATAATCTCATAGTCATAGGAACATGTATAAGTCATGAAGAAAGCAATAGCAGTAAAACTTAAACGATCATAGTGCTAAGCTAACAGATGGGTCTTGTCCATAACATCATTCTCCTAATGATGTGACCCCGTTGATCAAATGACAACTCATGTCTATGGCTAGGAAACATAACCATCTTTGATCAATGAGCTAGTCTAGTAGAGGCTTACTAGGGACACTCTGTTTTGTCTATGTATTCACACATGTACTAAGTTTCCGGTTAATACAATTCTAGCATGAATAATAAACATTTATCATGATATAAGGAAATAAATAATAACTTTATTATTGCCTCTAGGGCATATTTCCTTCAGTCTCCCACTTGCACTAGAGTCAATAATCTAGATCACATCACCATGTGATTAACACCAATAGTTCACATCGCCATGTGACTAACACCCATAGTTCTCATCGCCATGTTACCCATCCTCATGTGATTAACACCCAAAGAGTACTAAGGTGTGATCATGTTTTGCTTCGTGAGAGAAGTTTAGTCAGCGGGTCTGTTACATTCAGATCCGTATGTATTTTGCAAATTTCTATGTCTACAATGCTCTGAATGGAGCTACTCTAGCTACTTGCTTCCACTTTTAATACGCATCCAGATTGATACTTGGAGGCATCTGGATTAGTGTGAAGCTTGCATCGGCGTAACTCTTTGCGACGAACTCTTTATCACCTCCATAATCGAGAAACATTTCATTAATCATCCAATAACTAAGGATAATTTTTGATCGATGTCCAGTGATCTACTCCTGGATCACTTTTGTACCTTCTTGCCAAACTCATGGTAAGGTACACAACAAGTCTGCTACACAGCATGGCATACTTTATAGAACCTATGACTGAGGCATAGGGAATGACTTTCATTATTTCTTTATCTTTTGCCGAGGTCGGGCTTTGAGTCTTACTCAACTTCATACCTTACAACTCAGGCAAGAACTCCTTCTCTGACTGATCCATTTTGAACTACTTCAAAAACTTGTCAAGGTATGTATTTATTGAAAAACTTTATCAAGCATCTCGATCTATCTCTATAGATCTTGAGGCTCAATATGTAAGCAGCTTTACCGAGGTTTTTCTTTGAAAAAAAACTCCTTTCAAACACTCCTTTATGCTTTCCAGAAAATTTCTACATCATTTCTGATCAACAATATGTCATTCACATATACTTATCAGAAAGGCTATAGTGCTCCTTGTTGGGGAACGTAGCAGAATTCAAAAAAAAATCTACGCTTTCACCAAGATCCAACTAAGGAGACATCTAGCAACGAGCATATTAGAGTGCATCTACATACCCTTTTGTAGATCGCGAGCCGAAGCTTTCGAAGAAGTGTGGATGAAGTAGTCGTACTCTTAGCGTTCTTCGTCACCGATGATCTAGCGCCGAACGGACGGCACCTCCGCGTTCAACACACGTCCGGTACAGCAACGTCACCTCCTTCTTGATCCAACAAGGAGGGAGGAGAGGTTGTCGGAGATCCAGCAGCACGACGACGTGGTGGTGGATGCAGCGGGAAATCCTGCAGGGCTTCGCCGGTGCCCTGCGGAGGAGGAGGAAGGTGTGACGGGAGGGGGAGAGGCGCCAGAGGATTGGGTCCGGCTGCCCTCTCCCCCCCCACATATATATAGGGGGCCAGGGGGTGCGCCAGCCCCTGCAGATCCAATCTGCAAGGGGGGCGGCGGCCTAGGGGGGAGACTTGCCCCCCAAGGCATAGGGGGCGCCTCCCTCCCCTAGGGTTTCAACCCTAGGCGCATGAGGGAGGGCCCAGTAGGGTGCGCCAGCCCACCAGGGGCTGGCCCCTTTCCCCTTGCGGCCTAGGGGCCCCACCGGGATGGGTGGCCCAACCCGATGGACCCCCGGGACCCCTCCGGTGGTCCCGGGACACTCCCGGTGACCCCCGAAGTTCACCCGATGGCCAAAACTGGACTTCCTATATATCATTCTTTACCTCCGGACCATTCCGGAACTCCTCGTCACGTCCGGGATCTCATCCGGGACTCCGAACAACTTTCGGGTTTCCACGTGCATGTATCTCTATGACCCTAGCGTCACCGAACCTTAAGTGTGTAGACCCTACGGGTTCGGGAGACACGTAGACATGACCGAGACCACTCTCCGTTCAATAACCAACAGCGGGATCTGGATACCCATGTTGGTTCCCACGTGTTCCTCGATGATCTTCATCGGATGAACCACTGTGTCAAGGATTCACTCAATCCCGTAGTTATTCCCTTTGTCCATCGGTACGGTACTTGCCCGAGATTCGATCGTCGGTATTCCCGATACCTTGTTCAATCTCGTCATGGCAAGTCTCTTTACTCGATCCGTAATCCATCATCCCGTGACCAACTCCTTAGTCACCTTGAGCTCATTATGATGATGTCTTACCGAGTGGGCCCAGAGGTACCTCTCTGTCATACGGAGTGACAACATCCCAGTCTCGGTTCGTATCAACTCAACAGATACTTTCGGAGATACCCGATGCGTACCTTTATAGCCACCCAGTTACGTTGTGACGTTTGGCACACCCAAAGTGTTCCTACGGCATCCGGGAGTTGTACAACCTCATGGTCTAAGGAATAAATACTTGACACCGAAAAGCTTATGCATTACGAACTATACGATCTCGTGCTATGCTCGGGATTGGGTCTTGTCCATCACATCATTCTCCTAATGATGTGATCCCGTTATCACTGACATCCTATGTCCATGGTCAGGAAACCGTGACCATCTATTGATCAACGAGCTGGCTACTAGAGGCCTACCAGGGACTCATTGTGGTCTATATATTCACACATGTATCGCTGTTTTCGTACAATACAATTCAAGCATGAATAACAGACGATTATCATGAACAAGGAAATATAATAATAATACTTTTATTATTGCCTCTAGGGCATATTTCCAACAGTCTCCCACTTGCACTAGAGTCAATAATCTAGTTACATTGTGATGAATCGAACACCCATAGAGTTCTGGTGTTGATCATGTTTTGCCCGTGGAAGAGGTTTAGTCAACGGGTCTGCAACATTCAGATCCGTATGCACTTTACAAATATCTATGTCTCCATCTTGAACATAATTCCGGATGGAGTTGAAACGGCGCTTGATGTGCTTGGTCTTCTTGTGAAACCTGGGCTCCTTGGTAATAGCAATAGCACCAATGTTGTCACAGAAGAGAGTCATCGGGCTTGACGCGCTTGGAATGACTCCTAGGTCGGTGATGAACTCCTTCATCCAGACTCCTTCCTGCGCTGCTTCGCAAGCAGCTATGTACTCCGCTTCACATGTAGAATGCGCCACCACGCTCTGCTTGCAACTGCACCAGCTGACTGCCCCACCATTCAAATAATACACGTATCCGGTTTGTGACTTCGAGTCATCCAGATCTGTGTCGAAGCTAGCATCGACGTAACCCTTTATGACGAGCTCTTCGTCGCCTCCATAAACGAGAAACATATCCTTAGTCCTCTTCAGGTACTTTAGGATGTTCTTGACCGCTGTCCAGTGTTCCATACCGGGATCACTTTGGTACCTCCCTACCAAACTTATGACAAGGTTCACATCAGGTCTCGTACACAACATGGCATACATGATAGAACCTATGGTCGAGGCATAGGGTATGACACTCATCTTTTCTCTATCTTCTGCCGTTGTCGGCGACTGAGCCTTGCTCAATCTCATACCTTGCAAAACAGGCAAGAACCCCTTCTTGGACTGATCCATATTGAACTTCTTCAATATCTTGTCAAGGTATGTACTTTGTGAAAGACCGATGAGGCGTCTTGATCTATCTCTATAGATTTTGATGCCTAATATGTAAGCTGCTTCTCCAAGGTCCTTCATTGAAAAACTTTTATTCAAGTAGGCCTTTACAGTTTCCAAGAATTCTATATCATTTCCCATCAGCAATATGTCATCCACATATAATATGAGAAATGCTACAGAGCTCCCACTCACTTTCTTGTAAATACAGGCTTCTCCATAAGTCTGTATAAAGCCAAACGCTTTGATCACATCATTAAAGCGAATATTCCAACTCTGAGATGCTTGCACCAGCCCGTAAATCGAGCGTTGGAACTTGCATACCTTGTTAGCATTCTCTGGATCGACAAAAGCTTCCGGCTGCATCATATACAACTCTTCCTTGAGGAAGCCATTAAGGAATGCCGTTTTGACGTCCATTTGCCATAGCTCATAATCATAGAATGCGGCAATAGCTAACATGATTATGACTGACTTCAGCATCGCTACGGGAGAGAAAGTCTCGTCGTAGTCAATCCCTTGAACTTGTCGATAACCTTTAGCGACAAGCCGAGCCTTATAGATGGTCACATTACCATCCGCGTCTGTCTTCTTCTTAAATATCCATTTATTTTCTATGGCGTGCCTATCATCAGGCAAGTCCACCAAAGTCCATACTTTGTTTTCATACATGGATTCTATCTCAGATTTCATGGCTCCAAGCCATTTATTGGAATTCGGTCCCGCCATCGCTTCTTCATAGTTCGAAGGTTCACCGTTGTCTAACATGATTCCCATGACAGGGTTGCCGTACCATTCTGGTGCGGAACGTGCCCTTGTGGACCTTCAAAG
Organism: Secale cereale; assembly: GCA_902687465.1. Taxonomy (NCBI): domain Eukaryota; kingdom Viridiplantae; phylum Streptophyta; class Magnoliopsida; order Poales; family Poaceae; genus Secale; species Secale cereale. The sequence goes on from LR738710.1 coordinate 251,605,465, forward strand.
TTCAGTAGTAACTTGATCTGTTTCTTCATGATCATCATCATCAACTTCCTCTCTTGTCGGTGCAGGCACCTCAGGAACAATTTCCTGCGCTGCGCTACTTTCCGGTTCGGGAGGGGTGACTCTCACCTCATCAAGTTGTACTTTCCTCCCACTCACTTCTTTCGAGAGAAACTCTTTCTCCAGAAAGGATCCATTCTTGGCAACGAAGACTTTGCCTTCGGATCTGTGGTAGAAGGTGTACCCAATCGTTTCCTTTGGGTATCCTATGAAGACGCATTTTTCCGATTTGGGTTCGAGCTTTTCAGGTTGAAGTTTCTTGACATAAGCATCGCAACCCCAAGCTTTCAGAAACGATAACTTCGGTTTCTTGCCAAACCAAAGTTCATACGGTGTCGTCTCAACGGATTTCGACGGAGCCCTATTTAAAGTGAATCCGGCAGTCTCTAAAGCATAACCCCAAAAAGATAGCGGTAAATCGGTAAGGGACATCATAGATCGCACCATGTCCAACAGAGAACGATTTCGACGTTCGGACACACCGTTATGTTGAGGTGTTCCGGGCGGTGTCAATTGTGAAACAATTCCACATTTCCTAAGGTGCGTGCCAAATTCATGACTCAAATATTCACCCCCACAATCCGATCGCAAGAACTTTATTTTCTTGTCTCGTTGATTCTCAACCTCATTCTGAAATACCTTGAACTTTTCAAAAGTCTCAGACTTGTGCTTCATCAAGTAGATATACCCATATCTACTCAAATCATCCGTGAGGGTGAGAACATAACGATAGCCTCCGCGAGCCTCAACACTCATTGGACCGCACACATCGGTATGTATGATTTCCAATAAGTTGGTTGCTCGCTCTATTGTTCCGGAGAACGGAGTCTTGGTCATCTTGCCCATGAGGCATGGTTCGCACGTGTCAAATGATTCATAATCAAGCAACTCCAGAAGTCCATCAGCATGAAGCTTCTTCATACGTTTGACACCAATATGACCAAGGCGGCAATGCCACAAGTATGTGGGACTATCATTATCAACTTTACATCTTTTGGCATTCACACTATGAATATGTGTATCATCACGATCGAGATTCATCAAAAATAAACCATTGACCAGCGGGGAATGACCATAAAACATATCTCTCAAATAAATAGAACAACCATTATTCTCGGATTTAAATGAGTAGCCATCTCGCATAAGACGAGATCCAGATACAATGTTCATGCTCAAAGTGTTGGAAATATGCCCTAGAGGCAATAATAAATTGGTTATTATTATGTTTCCTTGTTCACGATAATCGTTTATTATCCATGCTAGAATTGTATTGAAAGGAAACTCAGATACATGTGTGGATACATAGACAAACACCATGTCCCTAGTGAGCCTCTAGACGACTAGCTCGTTGATCAATAGATGGTTACGGTTTCCTAACCATGGACATTGGATGTCGTTGATAACGGGATCACATCATTAGGAGAATGATGTGATGGACAAGACCCAATCCTAAGCCTAGCACAGATCGTGTAGTTCGTATGCTAAAGCTTTTCTATATGTCAAGTATCTTTTCCTTAGACCATGAGATTGTGCAACTCCCGGATACCGTAGGAATGCTTTGGGTGTACCAAACGTCACAACGTAACTGGGTGGCTATAAAGGTGCACTACAGGTATCTCCGAAAGTGTCTGTTGGGTTGGCGCGAATCGAGACTGGGATTTGTCACTCCGTATGACGGAGAGGTATCTCTGGGCCCACTCGGTAGGACATCATCATAATGTGCACAATATGTGATCAAGGAGTTGATCACGGGATGATGTGTTACGGAACGAGTAAAGAGACTTGCCGGTAACGAGATTGAGCAAGGTATCGGTATACCGACGATCGAATCTCGGGCAAGTGCTATACCGAAAGACAAAGGGAATCGTATACGGGATTGATTGAATCCTTGACATCGTGGTTCATCCGATGAGATCATCGTGGAACATGTGGGAGCCAACATGGGTATCCAGATCCCGCTGTTGGTTATTGGCCGGAGAGTTGTCTCGGTCATGTCTACATGGTTCCCGAACCCGTAGGGTCTACACACTTAAGGTTCGATGACGCTAGGGTTATAGGGAAAGTATGTACGCGGTTACCGAATGTTGTTCGGAGTCCCGGATGAGATCCCGGACGTCACGAGGAGTTCCGGAATGGTCCGGAGGTAAAGATTCATATATGGGAAGTCCTGTTTTGGTCACCGGAAAAGTTTCGGGCGATATCGGTAATGTACCGGGACCACCGGGAGGGTCCCGGGGGTCCACCAGGTGGGGCCACCAACCCCAGGTGGCTGCGTGGGCTAAGTGTGGGAGGGGACCAGCCCCAAGGGGGCTGGTGCGCCCCCCCACCAAGTCTCTAGGCGCATGGAGAGGGGAGGGGGGCAAACCCTAGGTCCAGATGGGCCTTAAGGCCCACCCTAGGGCGCCCCCTCTCTCTCCCCCCCTTGGCCGCACCCTAGATGGGTTCTGGGGGGCTGCCGCCACCCCTAGGGAGGAAACCCTAGATGGGGGCGCAGCCCCTACCTCCCCCCTATATATATGTGAAGTTTAGGGCTGCCCAGAACAAGTTTTGACCTCGGTCGATTGGCGCAGCCCTACCTCTCTCCCTCCTCGACATGATTTTGAAGGAGTTCAAAATAGATCAGTGAAAGAAGGAGTTCTTACCTGAGTTGTAAGGTGTGAAGTTGAGTAAGACTCAAAACTTGACCACGGCAGAAGGAAGAGGAAGGACGAAGGTCGTCCCCTATGCTTTTGTCATAGGCTCTGTACGGTATGCCATGCTAAGTACCGCACCTGATGTGTGCCTTGCCACATGTCTGGCAAGAGGGTACAAAGGTGATCCAGGAGTGGATTACTAGATAGTGGAGGAGTAAGGAAATGTTTCTCGGTTATGGAGGTGATAAAGAGTTCGACGTAAAGAGTTACGTCGATGCAAGCTTAACACCTATCCGGATAACTCTAAGTGGAGATACCGGATACGTATAATGGAGCAACAGTCTGGAATAGCTCCAAGTGGAACGTGGTAGCAGCATCTACGATATGACATAAAGTTTTGCGAAGTACATAGGGATCTGAATGTTGCAGACCCGTTGACTACAACCTTTCTCACAAGCATAACATGATCAAACACAGAACTCATTGAGTGTTAATCACATATTGATGTGAACTAGATTACTGACTCTAGTGAACTCTTTGGATGTTGGTCACATGGCGATGTGACCTGTGAGTGTTAATCACATGGCGATGTGAACTAGATTATTGACTCTAGTGCAAGTGGGAGACTGTTGGAAATATGCCCTAGAGACAATAATAAATTGGTTATTATTATATTTCCTTGTTCACGATAATCGTTTATTATCCATGCTAGAATTGTATTGATAGGAAACTCAGATACATGTGTGGATACATAGACAAACACCATGTCCCTAGTAAGCCTCTAGATGACTAGCTCGTTGATCAATAGATGGTTACGGTTTCCTGACCATGGACATTGGATGTCGTTGATAACGGGATCACATCATTAGGAGAATGATGTGATGGACAAGACCCAATCCTAAGCCTAGCACAGATCGTGTAGTTCGTATGCTAAAGCTTTTCTATATGTCAAGTATCTTTTCCATAGACCATGAGATTGTGCAACTCCCGGATACCGTAGGAATGCTTTGGGTGTACCAAACGTCACAACGTAACTGGGTGGCTATAAAGGTGCACTACAGGTATCTCCGAAAGTGTCTGTTGGGTTGGCACGAATCGAGACTGGGATTTGTCACTCCGTATGACGGAGAGGTATCTCTGGGCCCACTCGGTAGGACATCATCATAATGTGCACAATATGTGATCAAGGAGTTGATCACGGGATGATGTGTTACGGAACGAGTAAAGAGACTTGCCGGTAACGAGATTGAGCAAGGTATCGGTATACCGACGATCGAATCTCGGGCAAGTGCTATACCGATAGACAAAGGGAATCGTATACGGGATTGATTGAATCCTTGACATCGTGGTTCATCCGATGAGATCATCGTGGAACATGTGGGAGCCAACATGGGTATCCAGATCCCGCTATCGGTTATTGGCCGGAGAGTTGTCTCGGTCATGTCTACATGGTTCCCGAGCCCGTAGGGTCTACACACTTAAGGTTCGATGACGCTAGGGTTATAGGGAAAGTATGTACGCGGTTACCGAATGTTGTTCGGAGTCCCGGATGAGATCCCGGACGTCACGAGGAGTTCCGGAATGGTCCGGAGGTAAAGATTCATATATGGGAAGTCCCGTTTTGGTCACCGGAAAAGTTTCGGGCGATATCGGTAATGTACCGGGACCACCGGGAGGGTCCCGGGGGTCCACCAGGTGGGGCCACCAGCCCCAGAAGGCTGCGTGGACTAAGTGTGGGAGGGGACCAGCCCCAAGGGGGCTGGTGCGCCCCCCCACCAAGTCCCAAGGCGCATGGAGAGTGGAGGGGGGCAAACCCTAGGTCCAGATGGGCCTTAAGGCCCACCCTAGGGCGCCCCCTCTCTCTCCCCCCCCCCCTTGGCCGCACCCTAGATGGGTCTGGGGGCTGCCGCCACCCCTAGGGAGGAAACCCTAGATGGGGGCGCAGCCCCTCCCCTTCCCCTATATATAGTGGGGGTTTTGGGGCTGCTAGACACACGAGAACGTCTCCCTCTTGGCGCAGCCCTACCCCTCTCCCTCCTCGTCTCTTGCAGCGCTTGGCGAAGCCCTGCTGGAGTCCCGCGCTCCTCCACCACCACCACGCCGTCGTGCTGCTGTTGGATGGAGTCTTCCCTAACCTCTCCCTCTCTCCTTGCTGGATCAAGGCGTGGGAGACGTCACCGGGCTGCACGTGTGTTGAACGCGGAGGCGCCGTTGTTCGGCGCTTAGATCGGAATCAACCGCGATCTGAATCGCAGCGAGTACGACTCCTTCATCCGCGTTCTTGCAACGCTTCCGCATCGCGATCTACAAGGGTATGTAGATCCATTCTCCTTTATGCTCGTTGCTAGATTACTCCATAGATAGATCTTGGTGACGCGTAGGAAAATTTTTGATTTTCTGCTACGATCCCCAACAGTGGCATCATGAGCTAGGTCTATGCGTAGTATCTTGCACGAGTAGAACACAAAGTAGTTGTGGGCGTTGATCATGTCAATTCTCTTGCCGTTACTAGTCTTATCTTGATTCGGCGGCATCGTGGGATGAAGCGGCCCGGACCGACCTTACACGTACTCTTACGTGAGACAGGTTCCACCGACTGACATGCACTAGTTGCATAAGGTGGCTAGCGGGTGTCTGTCTCTCCCACTTTAGTCGGATCGGATTCGATGAAAAGGGTCCTTATGAAGGGTAAATAGAAATTGGCATATCACGTTGTGGTTTTGGCGTAGGTAAGAAACGTTCTTGCTAGAAACCTATAGCAGCCACGTAAAAACTTGCAACAACAATTAGAGGACGTCTAACTTGTTCTTGCAGCATGTGCCGTGTGATGTGATATGGCCAAAAGGATGTGATGAATGATATATATGTGATGTATGAGATTGATCATGTTCTTGTAATAGGAATCACGACTTGCATGTCGATGAGTATGACAACCGGCAGGAGCCATAGGAGTTGTCTTATTTATTGTATGACCTGCGTGTCACTGAATAACGCCATGTAATTACTTTACTTTATTGCTAAACGTTAGCCATAGTAGTAGAAGTAATGTTTGGCGAGACGACTTCATGAAGACACGATGATGGAGATCATGGTGTCATGCCGGTGACGATGATGATCATGGAGCCCCGAAGATGAAGATCAAAGGAGCAAGATGATATTGGCCATATCATGTCACTATTTGATTGCATGTGATGTTTATCATGTTTTACATCTTATTTGCTTAGAACGACAGTAGTGAATAAGATGATCTCTCACTAAAATTTCAAGAATTGTGTTCCCCCTAACTGTGCACCGTTGCTAAGGTTCGTTGTTCCGAAGCACCACGTGATGATCGGGTGTGATAGGTTCTAACGTTCGCATACAACGGGTGTAAGCCAGATTTACACACGCGATACACTTAGGGTTGACTTGACGAGCCTAGCATGTACAGACATGGCCTCGGAACACGGAAGACCGAAAGGTCGAACATGAGTCGTATAGAAGATACGATCAACATGAAGATGTTCACCGTTGATGACTAGTCCGTCTCACGTGATGATCGGACACGGCCTAGTCGATTCGGATCATGTATCACTTAGATGACTAGAGAGATGTCTATCTGAGTGGGAGTTCATTAGATGAACTTCATTGTCATGAACAATAGTCTAAGTTGTTTTTGCAAATTATGTAGTAGACCAATAAATGCGTTGTAGCTCCCTGTTTAATACGATCCTAGAGAAAGACTAAGTTGAAAGATATTGTAAGCAATGATGCGGACTGGGTCCGTAGTCCGAGGAGTGTCCTCACTGCTACACAGAAAGCTTACGTCTTTGATGCACCGCTCGATGTGCAAACCCCTACAACGTTGTCTGTGGATGTTGTGAACACCTGACAGACACGTCCTAATGACTACTTGATAGTTCAGTGCACCATACTTTACGGCTTAGAATCGGGATTCCAATGACGTTTTGAACGCCATAGAACATATGAGATGTTCTAAGAGCTGAAATTGGGATTTCAGGCTCATGCCCGTGTTGAGAGGTATGAGACCTCTGACAAGTTCTTTTGCCAAAAAGATGGAGGAGAATGGCTCAACTAGTGAGCATGTGCTCAGAATGTCTGGGTGCTAAAATCACTTGAACCAAGTGGGAGTTAATCTTCCAGGTGAGATAGTGGTTGACAAAATTCTCTAGACACTATCACCAAGCTACTAGAACTTCGTGATGAACTATGACATGCAAAGGATGGAGATGATCCCGGAGCTATTAGCGGTTCTTAAGACCGCAAAAGGTAGAAATCAAGAAGAAGCATCAAGTGTTGATGGTTTAACAAGACCACTGGTTTCAAAAGGGCAAGGGCTAGAAGGGAAACTTCATGGATGGCAAACCAGTTGTCGCTCTGATGAAGGAACCTATGGTTAAACCCAAACCTCGAGACTAAGTGCTTCTATTGTACGGGGAACGGTCACATGATAGCGGAACTACCCCAAATACATGGTAGATATGATAGCTGGAAACTTCAACAAAGTATATTGTTATTGATGTGTACCTTACTAGTACTCCTTGTAGCACCTGGGTATTGGATACCGGTTCAGTTGCTATTATTAGTGACTTGAAGCAAAAGCTACGGACTGAACGGAGACTAGCTAAGGGTGAGGTGACGATGTGTATTGGAAGTGTTTCCAAGGTTGATAAGATCACCATCGCACACTCCCTCTATTTTCAAGATTAGTGTTGAACCTAGATAAATGTTATCGGGTGTCTACGTTGAGCATGAATATGATTAGATCATGTTCATTGCAATACGGTTATTCATTTAAGTTAGAGAATAATGGTTATTCTGTTTACATGAATAATACCTTTATGGTCATGCACCCAATGATTTATTGAATCTCGATCATAGTAATACACATGATGACAATATTAACGCCAAAAGATGTAGAGTTAATGATGATAGTACCACTTTCTTGTGGCACTGCCGCTTAGGTCATTTTGGCATAAAATGCATGAATAAACTCCATGTTGATGGACGTTTGGAGTCACTTGGTTTTGAATCGCTTGACACATGCGAGCCATGCCTCATGGGCAGGATGACTGAGATCCCGTTTTCAGGTACAATGAAACGGGCAAGTGACTTGTTGGAAATCATACATACTGATGTGTGTGATCCAATGAGAATTAAGGTGTGTAGTGGATATCGTTATTTTCTCATCTTCACTGACAATTTGAGTAGATATGGGTATATTTACTTAATGAAGCAAAAGTCTGAAATGTTTGAAAAGTTCAAGGCAATTTCAGAGTGAAGATTAAGAGTCATCATAACAAGAAGATCATGTTCCTACGATCTGATCGAGGGGAGATTTTCTGAATTATGAGTTTGGCAATCACTTAAGGCATTGTGGAAATGTTTCACAGTTGAAGCCACCTGGAACACCACAGCGTAATGGTGTGTCCGGACATCGTAATCGAACCTTATGAGATATGGTGCGATCTATGATGTATCTTACCGATCTACCGCTATTGTTTTGAGGTTATGCATTAGAGATAGCTGCATTCACTTTATATAGGGCACCATCTAAAGTCCGTTGAGACAACGCCGTATGAACTGAGGTTTGGCAAGAAACCAAAGTTGTCGTTTCTCAATGTTTGGGGCTGCGATGCTTACGGCTTCAGCCGGGAAAAGCTCGAACCCAAAGCGGACAAATACATCTTCATAGGATACCCAAAGGTAACAGTTGGGTATACCTCCTATCTCAGATCCAAGGGCAAAAATGTTTGTCCCTAAGAATGGGTCCTTTCTCGAGAAGGAGTTTCTCTCGAAAGAATTGAGTGGGAGGAAGATAGAACTTGATGAGGTTGTCAAACCCTCACTTCAACCGGATAGTAGTGCAACACAGAAAGATGTTTCTGTGGAACCTACGACAGTTGAAGAGGAAACTAATGATAGTGATCATGAAGCTCCAGATCAAGTTGCTATCGATCCTCGTAGGTCGACAAGGATATGTACTACTCCTGAGTGGTACGGTGATCCTGTCTTAGAGGTCATGTTGTTGGACAACGATGAACCTACGAACTATGGAGAAGCGATGGTGGGCCCATATTCCGACAAATGGTTAGAAACCGAGAAATCCGAGATAGGATCCATGTATCAAAACAAAGTATGGACTTTGGTGGACTTGCCTGATGATTGACAAGCTATTGAGATAAATGGATCTTTAAGAAGAAGACAGACGTGGACGGTAATGTCACCGTCTATGAAGCTCGACTTGTGGCAAAGAGTTTTTCACAAGTTCAAGGAGTTGACTACGATGAGATTTTCTCACCCGTAGCGATGCTTAAGTCCGTCGGAATCATGTTAGCATTAGCTGCATTTATGAAATCTGGCAGATGGATGACAAAACAAGTTTCCTTATCAGTTTTGTAAGGAAAGGTTGTATATGATACAATCAGAAAGGTTTTGTCGATCCCAAGGATGCTAAAAGATATGCTAGCTCCAGCGATCCTTCTATGGACTAGAGCAAGCATCTCGGAGTCGGAATATATGCTTTGATGGAGTGATCAAAGTTTTTGGGTATACAAAGTTTGTTAGAAACTTGTATTTGCAATAAAGTGAGTGGGAGCACTACAACGTTTCTGATAAGTGTATGTGAATGACATATGATTGATCCGAAATGATGTAGAATTTCTGGAAAGCATAAAGGGTTGTTTGAAATAAGTTTTTCAAAGGAAGACCTAGATAAAGCTGCTTACATATTGGGCATCAAGATCTATACAGATAGATCAAGACGCCTGATGATACTTTCAAAGGAACACACACCTTTGACATGATTTTGAAGGAGTTCAAAATAGGTCAGTTAAAGAAGGAGTTCTTACCTGAGTTGTAAGGTGTGAAGTTGAGTAAGACTCAAAACTTGACCACGGCAGAAGGAAGAGGAAGGACGAAGGTCGTCCCCTATGCTTTTGTCATAGGCTCTATACGGTATGCCATGATGAGTACCGCACCTGATGTGTGCCTTGCCACATGTCTGGCAAGAGGGTACAAAGGTGATCCAGGAGTGGATCACTAGATAGTGGTCAAAATTATCCTTAGAGGAATAAGGAAATGTTTCTCGGTTATGGAGGTGATAAAGAGTTCGACGTAAAGAGTTACGTCTATGCAAGCTTAACACCTATCCGGATAACTCTAAGTGGAGATACCAGATACGTATAATGGAGCAACAGTTTGGAATAGTTCCAAGTGGAACGTGGTAGCAGCATCTACGATATGACATAAAGTTTTGCGAAGTACATAGGGATCTGAATGTTGCAGACCCATTGACTACAACCTCTCTCACGAGCATAACATGATCAAACCCAGAACTCATTGAGTGTTAATCACATATTGATGTGAACTAGATTACTGACTCTAGTGAACTCTTTGGATGTTAGTCACATGGCGATGTGACCTGTGAGTGTTAATCACATGGCAATGTGAACTAGATTATTGACTCTAGTGCAAGTGGGAGACTGTTGGAAATATGCCCTAGAGGCAATAATAAATTGGTTATTATTATATTTCCTTGTTCACGATAATCGTTTATTATCCATGCTAGAATTGTATTGAAAGGAAACTCAGATACATGTGTGGATACATAGACAAACACCATGTCCCTAGTGAGCCTCTAGACGACTAGCTCGTTGATCAATAGATGGTTACGGTTTCCTAACCATGGACATTGGATGTCGTTGATAACGGGATCACATCATTAGGAGAATGATGTGATGGACAAGACCCAATCCTAAGCCTAGCACAGATCGTGTAGTTCGTATGCTAAAGCTTTTCTATATGTCAAGTATCTTTTCCTTAGACCATGAGATTGTGCAACTCCCGGATATCGTAGGAATGCTTTGGGTGTACCAAACATCACAACGTAACTGGGTGGCTATAAAGGTGCACTACATGTATCTCCGAAAGTGTCTGTTGGGTTGGCACGAATCGAGACTGGGATTTGTCACTCCGTATGACGGAGAGGTATCTCTGGGCCCACTCGGTAGGACATCATCATAATGTGCACAATATGTGATCAAGGAGTTGATCACGGGATGATGTGTTACGGAACGAGTAAAGAGACTTGCCGGTAACGAGATTGAGCAAGGTATCGGTATACCGACGATCGAATCTCGGGCAAGTGCTATACCGATAGACAAAGGGAATCGTATACGGGATTGATTGAATCCTTGACATCGTGGTTCATCCGATGAGATCATCGTGGAACATGTGGGAGCCAACATGGGTATCCAGATCCCGCTGTCGGTTATTGGCCGGAGAGTTGTCTCGGTCATGTCTACATGGTTCCCGAGCCCGTAGGGTCTACACACTTAAGGTTCGATGACGCTAGGGTTATAGGGAAAGTATGTACGCGGTTACCGAATGTTGTTCGGAGTCCCGGATGAGATCCCGGATGTCACGAGGAGTTCCGGAATGGTCCGGAGGTAAAGATTCATATATGGGAAGTCCCGTTTTGGTCACCGGAAAAGTTTCGGGCGATATCGGTAATGTACCGGGACCACCGGGAGGGTCCCGGGGGTCCACCAGGTGGGGCCACCAGCCCCAGAAGGCTGCGTGAACTAAGTGTGGGAGGGGACCAGCCCCAAGGGGGCTGGTGCGCCCCCCCCCCACCAAGTCCCAAGGCGCATGGAGAGTGGAGGGGGGCAAACCCTAGGTCCAGATGGGCCTTAAGGCCCACCCTAGGGCGCCCCCTCTCTCTCCCCCCCCCCTTGGCCGCACCCTAGATGGGTCTGGGGGCTGCCGCCACCCCTAGGGAGGAAACCCTAGATGGGGGCGCAGCCCCTCCCCTTCCCCTATATATAGTGGGGGTTTTGGGGCTGCTAGACACACGAGAACGTCTCCCTCTTGGCGCAGCCCTACCCCTCTCCCTCCTCGTCTCTTGCAGCGCTTGGCGAAGCCCTGCTGGAGTCCCGCGCTCCTCCACCACCACCACGCCGTCGTGCTGCTGTTGGATGGAGTCTTCCCCAACCTCTCCCTCTCTCCTTGCTGGATCAAGGCGTGGGAGACGTCACCGGGCTGCACGTGTGTTGAACGCGGAGGCGCCGTTGTTCGGCGCTTAGATCGGAATCAACCGCGATCTGAATCGCAGCGAGTACGACTCCTTCATCCGCGTTCTTGCAACGCTTCTGCATCGCGATCTACAAGGGTATGTAGATCCATTCTCCTTTATGCTCGTTGCTAGATTACTCCATAGATAGATCTTGGTGACGCGTAGGAAAATTTTTGATTTTCTGCTACGATCCCCAACACAAAGCTGGTACCAAATAACAATTATTAAGGTTTAAAACTAATCCCGAGGGTAGATGTAGAGGCAGCGTGCCAACGGCGATCACATCGACCTTGGAACCATTCCCGACGCGCATCGTCACCTCGTCCTTCGCCAGTCTCCGCTTATTCAGCAACTCCTGCTTAGAGTTACAAATATGAGCAACTGCACAAGTATCGAATACCCAGGAGCTACTACGAGCGCTGGTAAGGTACACATCAATAACATGTATATCACATATACCTTTGACATTGCCGGCCTTCTTGTCCGCTAAGTATTTGGGGCAGTTCCGCTTCCAGTGACCCGTTCCCTTGCAATAAAAGCACTCTGTCTCAGGCTTGGGTCCATACTTTGGCTTCTTCCCGGCAACGGGCTTACCGGGCGCGTCAACTCCCTTGCCGTCCTTCTTGAAGTTCTTCTTACCCTTGCCCTTCTTGAACTTAGTGGTTTTATTGACCATCAACACTTGATGTTCTTTCTTGATATCCACCTCCGCTGATTTCAGCATCGAATACACCTCGGGAATGGACTTCTCCATCCCCTGCATATTGAAGTTCAACACGAAGCTCTTGTAGCTTGGTGGGAGCGACTGGAGGATTCTGTCTACGACCGCTTCGTCTGGGAGATTCATTCCCAACTGAGACAAGCGGTTGTGCAATCCAGAAATCTTGAGGATGTGCTCACTGACAGAACTGTTTTCCTCCATCTTATAGTTGTAGAATGCGTCGGAGACGTCATATCTCTCGACTCGGGCATGAGCTTGGAAAACCATTTTCAGCTCTTGGAACATCTCATATGCCCCGTGGTTCTCAAAACGCTTTTGGAGCCCCGATTCTAAACTGTAAAGCATGCCGCACTGAACCAGGGAGTAATCATCACAACGCGACTGCCAAGCGTTCATAACATCTTGGTTTGCCGGGGCGGGAGCGTCACCTAGCGGTGCATCTAGGACATAAGTTTTCTTGGCAGCTATGAGGATGATCCTCAGGTTACGGACCCAGTCCGTGTAGTTGCTACCATCGTCTTTCAGCTTGGATTTCTCTAGGAACGCGTTGAAGTTGAGGGTGACATGAGCGTGGGCCATTTAATCTACAAGAGATATTGTAAAGAATTTAGACTATGTTCATGATAATTAAGTTCATCTAATCAAATTTTAATGAACTCCCACTCAGATTGACATCTCTCTAGTCATCTAAGTGATACACGATCCAAATCGACTAGCCCGTGTTCGATCATCACGTGAGACGGACTAGTCATCAACGGTGAACATCTTCATGTTGATCTTATCTTCTATACGACTCGTGTTCGACCTTTCGGTCTTCCGTGTTCCGAGGCCATGTCTGTACATGCTAGGCTCGTCAAGTGAACCCTAAGTGTATTGCTTGTGTAAATCTGGCTTACACCCGTTGTATGCGAACGTTGGAACCTATCACACCCGATCATCACATGGTGCTTCGGAACAACGATCCTTAGCAACGGTGCACAGTTAGGGGGAACACAATTCTTGAAATTTTAGTGAGAGATCATCTTATTTACTACCGTCGTTCTAAGTAAACAAGATGCATAAACATGATAAACATCACATGCAATCAATTAAAGTGACATGATATGGCCAATATCATCTTGCTCCTTGGATCTCCATCTTGGGGGCACCATGATCATCTTTGTCACCGGCTCGACACCATGATCTCCATCATCATGATCACCATCATCGTGTCTTCTTGAAGTTGTCACGCCAACTATTACTTCTACTACTATGGCTAACGTTTAGCAATAAAGTAAAGTAATTACATGGCGTTATTCAGTGACACGCATGTCATACAATAATAAAGTCAACTCCTATGGCTCCTGCCGGTTGTCAAGTTCATCGACATGCAAGTCGTGATCCTTATTACAAGAACATGAGCAATCTCATACATCACATATATCATTCATCACATCTTCTTGGCCATACCATATCACATAGCACATGCTGCAAAAACAAGTTAGACGACCTCTAATTGTTGTTGCAAGTATTACGTGGCTTCTATAGGTTTTCTAGCAAGAACGTTTCTTACCTACGCCAAAACCACAACGTGATTTGTCAATTTCTATTTACCCTTCATAAGGACCCTGTTCATCGAATCCGATCCGACTAAAGTAGGAGAGACAGACACCCGCCAGCCACCTTATGCATCTAGTGCATGTCTGTCGGTGGAACCAGTCTCACGTAAGCGTACGTGTAAGGTCGGTCCGGGCCGCTTCATCCCACAATACCGCCGAATCAAGATTAGACTAGTAACGGTAAGAAAATTGAACAAAGTCAACGCCCACAACTGCTTTGTGTTCTACTCGTGCAAGATGCTACGCAAAAGACCTAGCTCAGATGCCACTGTTGGGGAACGTAGAAGAATTCAAAAAATTTCTATGCTTTCACCAAGATCCAACTAAGGAGACATCTAGCAACGAGCATATTAGAGTGCATCTACATACCCTTGTGTAGATCGCGAGCGGAAGCTTTCGAAGAAGTGTGGATGAAGTAGTCGTACTCTTCACGTTCTTCGTCACCGATGATCTAGCGCCGAACGGACAGCACCTCCGCGTTCAACACACGTCCGGTACAGCAACATCACCTCCTTCTTGATCCAGCAAGGGGGGAGGAGAGGTCGTCGGAGATCCAGCAGCACGACGACGTGGTGGTGGATGCAGCGGGAAATCCTGCAGGGCTTCGTCGGTGCCCTGCGGAGGAGGAGGAAGGTCTGACGGGAGGGGGAGAGGCGCCAGAGGATTGGGTCCGGCTGCCCTCTCCCCCCACATATATATAGGGGGCCAGGGGGGTGCGCCAGCCCCTGCAGATCCAATCTGCAAGGGGGGCGGCGGCCTAGGGTGGAGACTTGCCCCCCAAGGCATAGGGGGCGCCTCCCTCCCCTAGGGTTTCAACTCTAGGCGCATGAGGGAGGGCCCAGTAGGGTGCGCCAGCCCACCAGGGGCTGGCCCCTTTCCCCTTGCGGCCTAGGGGCCCCACCGGGATGGGTGGACCCCCGGGACCCCTCCGGTGGTCCCGGGACACTCCCGGTGACCCCCGAAGTTCACCCGATGGCCGAAACTGGACTTCCTATATATCATTCTTTACCTCCAGACCATTCCGGAACTCCTCGTCACGTCCGGGATCTCATCCGGGACACCGAACAACTTTCGGGTTTCCACGTGCATGTATCTCTATGACCCTAGCGTCACCGAACCTTAAGTGTGTAGACCCTACGGGTTCGGGAGACACGTAGACATGACCGAGACCACTCTCCGGTCAATAACCAACAGCGGGATCTGGATACCCATGTTGGTTCCCATGTGTTCCTTGATGATCTTCATCGGATGAACCATTGTGTCAAGGATTCACTCAATCTCGTAGTTATTCCCTTTGTCCATCGGTACGGTACTTGCCCGAGATTCGATCGTCGGTATTCCCGATACCTTGTTCAATCTCGTCATGGCAAGTCTCTTTACTCGATCCGTAATCCATCATCCCGTGACCAATTCCTTAGTCACCTTGAGCTCATTATGATGATGTCTTACCGAGTGGGCCCAGAGGTACCTCTCCGTCATACGGAGTGACAACATCCCAGTCTCGGTTCGTATCAACTCAACAGACACTTTCGGAGATACCCGATGCATACCTTTATAGCCACCCAGTTACATTTTGACGTTTGGCACACCCAAAGTATTCCTACGGCATCCGGGAGTTGTACAACCTCATGGTCTAAGGAATAAATACTTGACACCGAAAAGCTTATGCATTACGAACTATACGATCTCGTGCTATGCTCAGGATTGGGTCTTGTCCATCACATCATTCTCCTAATGATGTGATCCCGTTATCACTGACATCCTATGTCCATGGTCAGGAAACCGTGACCATCTGTTGATCAACGAGCTGGCAACTAGAGGCCTACCAGGGACTCATTGTGGTCTATATATTCACATATGTATCGTTGTTTCCGTACAATACAATTCAAGCATGAATAACAGACGATTATCATGAACAAGGAAATATAATAATAATACTTTTTTATTGCCTCTAGGGCATATTTCCAACACTCCTACTCACTTTCTTGTAAATACAGGCTTCACCGCAAGTCTGTATAAAACTATATGCTTTGATCAACTTATCAAAGCGTATATTCCAACTCTGAGATGCTTGCACCAGTCCATAGATGGATCGCTGGAGCTTGCACACTTTGTCAGCACCTTTAGGATCGACAAAACCTTCTGGTTGCATCATATACAACTCTTCTTTAAGATATCCATTCAGGAATGCAGTTTTGACATCCATTTGCCAGATTTCATAACCATAAAATGCGGCCATTGCTAACATGATTCAGACAGACTTAAGCATCGCTACGGGTGAGAAAATCTCATCGTAGTCAACTCCTTGAACTTGTCGAAAACCTTTCACAACAAGTCAAGCTTTGTAAACAGTAACATTATTGTCAGCGTCGGTCTTCCTCTTTTAGATCCATTTATTTTCGATGGTTTGCCGATCATCGGGCAAGTCAACCAAAGTCCACACTTTGTTCTCATCAATGGATCCCATCTCAGATTTCATGGCCTCAAGCCATTTTGCGGAATCTGGGCTCATCATTGCTTCCTCATAGTTTGTAGGTTCATCATGGTCTAGTAACATGACTTCCAGAACCGGGTTGCCGTACCACTCTGGCGCGGAACGTACTCTGGTTGATCTACGAGTTCAGTAGTAACTTGATCCAAAGTTTCATAATCATCATCATTAGCTTCCTCACTAATTGGTGTAGGAATCACTGAAACTAGTTTCTGTGATGTACTACTTTGCAATTCGGGAGAAGGTACAATTACCTCATCAAGTTCCACTTTCCTCCCACTCACTTCTTTCGAGAGAAACTCCTTCTTTAGAAAGGATCCATTCTTAGCAACGAATATCTTGCCTTCGGATCTGTGATAGAAGGTGTACCCAACAATCTCCTTTGGGTATCCTATGAAGACACATTTCTCCGACTTGGGTTCGAGCTTATCAGGTTGAAGCTTTTTCACATAAGCATTGCAGCCCCAAACTTCAAGAAACGACAACTTTGGTTTCTTGCCAAACCACAGTTCATAAGGTGTCGTCTCAACAGATTTAGATATTGCCCTATTGAACGTGAATGCAGCTGTCTCTGATGCATAACCCAAAACGATAGTGGTAAATCGGTAAGAGACATCATAGAGCGCACCATATCCAATAAAGTACGGTTACGACGTTCGGACACACCATTGCGCTGTGGTGTTCCGGGTGGCGTGAGTTGTGAAACTATTCCACATTGTTTCAAATGAAGACCAAACTCGTAACTCAAATATTCTCCTCCACGGTCAGATCGTAGAAACTTTATTTTCTTGTTACGATGATTCTCTACTTCACTCTGAAATTCTTTGAACTTTTTAAATGTTTCAGACTTGTGCTTCATTAAGTAGATATACCCATATCTGCTCAAATCATCAGTGAAGGTCAAAAAATAACGATACTCGCCACGAACTTCAACACTCATCGGTCCACATACATCAGTATGTATGATTTCCAACAAATCTGTTGCTCGCTCCATTGTTCCGGAGAACGGAGTTTTAGTCATCTTGCCCATGAGGCATGGTTCGCAAGCACCAAGTGATTCATAATCAAGTGATTCCAAAAGTCCATCACTATGGAGTTTCTTTATGTGCTTTATACCAATATGACCTAAACGGCAGTGCCACAAATAAGTTGCACTATCATTATTAACCTTGCATCTTTTGGCTTCAATATTATGAATATGTGTATCACTACGATCGAGGTCCAACAAACTATTTTCATTGGGTGTATGACCATCGAAGGCTTTATTCATGTAAACAGAATAACAATTATTCTATGACTTTAAATGAATAAACGTATTGCAACAAACATGATCAAATCATATTCATGCTTAACGCAAATGCCAAATAATATTTATTTAGGTTCTACACTAATCCCGAAAGTATAGGGAGTGTGCGATGATGATCATATCAATCTTGGAACCACTTCCAACACACATCGTCACTTCACCTTTAACTAGTCTCTGTTCATTCTGCAACTCTTGTTTCGACTTACTAATTTTAGCAACTGAACTGGTATCAAATACCCAGGGGTTGCTATGAACACTAGTAAAGTACACATCAATAATCTGTATATCAAATATACCTTTGTTCACTTTGCCATCCTTCTTATCCACCAAGTATCTAGGGCAGTTCCACTTCCAGTGACCATTTCCTTTGCAGTAGAAGCACTTAGTTTTAGGCTTGAGTTTAGCTTTGGGTTTCTTCACGGGAGTGACAACTTGCTTGTCATTCTTCTTGAAGTTCCCCTTCTATCCATTTGCCCTTTACTTGAAACAAGTGGTCTTGTTAACCATCAACACTTGATGCTCTTTCTTGATTTCTACCTTCGCTGATTTCAGCATCGCGAAGAGATCGGGAATTACTTTCGTCATCCCTTGCATATTATAGTTCATCACGAAGTTCTACTAACTTGGTGATAGTGTCTAGAGAACTTTGTCAATTACTATCTTATCTGGAAGATTAACTCCCACTTGATTCAAGCAATTGTAGTACCCACACAATCTGAGCACGTGCTCACTGGTTGAGCTATTCTCCTCCATCTTGTAGGCAAAGTACTGTCAGAGGTCTTATACCTTCTCGACACGGGCATGAGTATGAAATACTAATTTCAACTCTTGGAACATCTCATATGCTCCGTGGCGTTTCAAAAACTTTTTTGAAGTCCCATTTATAAGCCGTAAAGCATGGTGCACTTAAACTATCAAGTAGTCATCATACATAGCTTTTGTCAAAACGTTCATAACGTCTACATCTACTCCTGCAATAGGTTTGTCACCTAGCGGTGCATCAAGGACATAATTCTTCTGTGCAGCAATGAGGATAATCCTCAGATCATGGAACGATTTCGCATCATTGCTACTAACATCTTTCAACTTAGTTTTCTCTAGGAACATATAAAAAATGAGGAGCAACATCGTGAGCTATTGATCTACATAGATATGCTAATACTACCAGGACTAAGTTCATGATAAATTAAAGTTCAATTAATCATATTACTTGAAGAACTCCCACTTAGATAGACATCCCTCTGGTCATCTAAATGATCACGTGATTTAAATCAACTAAACCATGTCCGATCATCACGTGAGATGGAGTAGTTTTCAATGGTGAGCATCTTATGTTGATCATATCTACTATATGATTCACGCTCGACCTTTCGGTCTCCAGTGTTCCGAGGCCATATCTGCATATGCTAGGCTCGTCAAGTTTAACCCGAGTATTCTGCGTGTGCAAAACTGGCTTACACCCTTTGTATTTGAACGTAGAGCTTATCACACCCGATCATCACGTGGTGTCTCGGCACGACGAACTTTCGCAACGGTGCATACTCAGGGAGAACACTTATACCTTGAAATTTTGTAAAGGATCATCTTATAATGCTACCGTCGTTCTAAGCAAAATAAGAAGCATAATAAGATAAACATCACATGTAATCAAAATATGTGACATGATATGGCCATCATCATCTTGTGCTTTTGATCTCTATCTCCAAAGCACCGTCATGATCACCTCTGTCACCGGTGCGACACCTTGATCTCCATCGTAGCATCGTTGTCGTCTCGCCAACTATTGCTTCTACGACTATCGCTACCGCTTAGTGATAAAGTAAAGCAATTACATGGCGATTGCATTTCATACAATAAAGCGACAACCATATGGCTCCTGCCAGTTGCCGATAACTTTACAAAACATGATCATCTCATACAAAACTGTATATCTCATCATGTCTTGACCATATCACATCACAACATGCCCTGCAAAAACAAGTTAGACGCCCTCTACTTTGTTGTTGCAAGTTTTACGTGGCTACTACGGGCTTAGCAAGAACCGTTCTTACCTACACATACAAAAACCACAACGATGTTTCGTCAAGTATGTGTTGTTTTTGAAGGAAATATGCCCTAGAGGCAATAATAAAGATGTTATTTGTATTTCCTTATATCATGATAAATGTCTTTTATTCATGCTAGAATTGTATTAACCGGAAACTTAGTACATGTGTGGATACATAGACAAAACAGTATGTCCCTAGTATGCCTCTACTAGACTAGCTCATTGATCAAAGATGGTTATGTTTCCTAGCCATAGACATGAGTTGTCATTTGATCAACGGGATCACATCATTAGGAGAATGATGTGATGGACAAGACCCATCCGTTAGCATAGCACTATGATCGTTTAGTTTAACTGCTATTGCTTTCTTCATGACTTATACATGTTCCTATGACTATGACATTATGCAACTCCCGAATACCGTAGGAACACCTTGTGTGCTATCAAACGTCACAACGTAACTGGGTGATCATAAAGATGCTCTACAGGTGTCTCCGAAAGTATTCGTGGTGTTGGCATAGATCAAGATTAGGATTTGTCACTCCGAGTGTCGGAGAGGTATCTCTGGGCCCTCTCGGTAACACACATCACAATAAGCCTTGCAAGCAAAAGACTAATGAGTTAGTCACGAGATGATGTGTTACGGAACGAGTAAAGAGACTTGCCGGTAAACGAGATTGAACTAGGTATAAAGATACCGACGATCGAATCTCGGGCAAGTAACATACCGTTTGACAAAAGGAACAACGTATGTTGTTATGCGGTTCTGACCGATAAAAGATCTTCGTAGAATATGTAGGAGCCAATATGAACATCCAGGTTCCGCTATTGGTTATTGACCGGAGATGAGTCTCGGTCATGTCTACATAGTTCTCGAACCCGTAGGGTCCGCACGCTTAACGTTTGATGACGATCGGTATTATGAGTTTTGAGTATTGATGTACCGAAGGTAGTTCGGAGTCCCGGATGAGATCACGGACATGACGAGGAGTCTCGGAATGTCCGAGACATAAAGATTGATATATTGGACGGCTATATTCGGACACCGGAAGTATACCGGAAAAGTTTCGGATTTATCGGGAATGCCGGAGGGGGTTACCGGAACCCCCTACGAGAGGGGATGGTCCATAGTGGGCCTAAAGGGTGAGAGAGAGGCAGCCCATAGGGCTGGCCGGCGCCCCCACCTAGGAATCCTAGTTGGACTAGGATTGGGGGGGCGCCACCTCTCCTATTCCTTTCCCCCTTCTTCCTTTCGGTGAATCCTACTAGGAATAGGATTGCAATCCTATTCCTAGTAGGAATCCCTTCCCTAGCCGCACCAGGAGAGTTGGCCGGCCCCTCCTCCCTTGCTCCTTTATATACGGGGGCAGGGGGGCACCCAAAGACACACAAGTTGAATTGTTTTAGCCGTGTGCGGTGCCCCCCTCCACAGAATCACACCTCGGTCGTACCGTCGCGGAGCTTAGGCGAAGCCCTGCGCCGGTGAACACATAATATCCGTCACCACGCCATCGTGCTGACGAAACTCTCCCGTGAAGCTCAACTGGATCAAGAGCTCGTGGGACGTCATCAAGCTGAACGTGTGCTGAACGCGGAGGTGCCGTACGTTCGGTGCTTGATCGGTTGGATCGTGAAGAAGTTCGACAACATCAACTGCGTCACTTGACGCTTCCGCTCCCGGTCTACGAGGGTACGTAGACACACTCTCCCCTCTCGTTGCTATGCATCTGGTAGATAGATCTTGCATGATCGTAGGAAAATTTTGAAATACTACGTTCCCCAACAGTGGCATCATGAGCCAGGTCTATGCGTAGATGATATGCACGAGTAGAACACAATGAGATTGTGGACGATACTAGTCATACTACTTACCAGCATGTCATACTTTGCTTCGGCGGTATTGTGAGATGAAGCAGCCCGGACCGACATTACGCGTACGCTTACGCGAGACTGGTTTCACCGTTACGAGCACTCGTTGCTTAAAGGTGACTGGCGGGTGTCTGTCTCTCTCACTTTAGCTGAATCAAGTGTGGCTACGCCCGGTCCTTGTGAAGGTTAAAACAGCACATACTTGATGAAACATCGTTGTGGTTTTGTATGCGTAGGTAAGAACGGTTCTTGCTAAGCCCGTAGCAGCCACGTAAAACTTGCAACAAACAAAGTAGAGGACGTCTAACTTGTTTTTGCAGGGCATGTTGTGATGTGATATGGTCAAGACATGATGAGTTATACGGTTTTGTATGAGATGATCATGTTTTGTAAAGTTATCGGCAACTGGCAGGAGCCATATGGTTGTCGCTTTATTGTATGAAATGCAATCGCCATGTAATTGCTTTACTTTATCACTAAGCGATAGCGATAGTCGTGGAAGCAATAGTTGGCGAGACGACAACGATGCTACGATGAAGATCAAGGTGTCAAGCCGGTGACGAAGGTGATCATGACGGTGCTTTGAAGATGGAGATCAAAAGCACAAGATGATGATGGCCATATCATGTCACATATTTTGATTGCATGTGATGTTTATCTTATTATGCTTCTTATTTTGCTTAGAACGACGGTAGCATTATAAGATGATCCCTTACTAAATTTCAAGGTATAAGTGTTCTCCCTGAGTATGCACCGTTGCGAAAGTTCGTCGTGCCGAGACACCACGTGATGATCGGGTGTGATAAGCTCTACGTCCAAATACAACGGGTGTAAGCCAGTTTTGCACACGCAGAATACTCGGGTTAAACTTGACGAGCCTAGCATATACAGATATGGCCTCGGAACACTGGAGACCGAAAGGTCGAGCGTGAATCATATAGTAGATATGATCAACATAAGATGTTCACCATTGAAAACTACTCCATCTCACGTGATGATCGGACATGGTTTAGTTGATTTGGATCACGTGATCATTTAGATGACCAGAGGGATGTCTATCTAAGTGGGAGTTCTTTAAATTAATATGATTAAATTGAACTTTAATTTATCATGAACTTAGTCCTGATAGTTTTGCATATCTATGTCGTTGTAGATCAATGGCCCGTGCTACCGTTCCTTTGAATTTTAATGCATTCCTAGAGAAAGCTAAGTTGAAAGATGATGGTAGCAATTACACGGACTGGGTCCGTAACCTGAGGATTATCCTCATTGCTGCACAGAAGAATTATGTCCTTGAAGCACCGCTAGGTGACAAGCCCCCTTCCGCTGATGCAGACGCTTTGAACGTCTGGCGGTCGCGGTCTGATGACTACACGATAGTTCAGTGTGCCATGCTTTACGGCTTAGAACCGGGACTTCAACGACGTTTTGAACGTCATGGAGCATATGAAATGTTCCAGGAGTTGAAGTTAATATTTCAAGCAAATGCCCGAATTGAGAAATATGAGATTTCCAATAAGTTCTACAGCTGCAAAATGGAGGAGAATAGTTCTATCAGTGAACACTTGCTCAGAATGTCTGGGTACTACAATCATATGACTCAACTTGGTTGCAAAGTTGACGAGGATAGTGTTATTGATAAGGTTCTTCAATCACTGCCACCAAGCTATAAAGGCTTCGTGATGAACTATAACATGCAAGGGATGCAAAAGACAATTCCCGAGCTCTTCGCTATGCTCAAAGCTGCGGAGGTAGAAATCAAAAAGGAGCATCAAGTGTTGATGGTTAACAAGACCACTAGTTTCAAGAAAAAGGGCAAGGGAAAGAAAGGGAACTTCAAAAAAAAAGAATAGCAAGTCAGTTGCTACTTCAACGAAGAAACCCAAATCTGGAGCCAAGCCTGAAACTGAGTGCTTCTACTGCAAGGGGACTGGACACTGGAAGCGGAACTGCCCCAAGTATTTGGCGGATAAGAAGGATGGCAAGATGAACAAAGGTATATGTGATATACATGTTATTGATGTGTACCTTACTAATGCTCGTAGTAGTACCTGGGTATTTGATACCGGTTCGGTTGCTAATATTTGTAACTCGAAACAGGGACTACGGATTAAACGAAGATTAGCTAAGGACGAGGTGACGATGCGCGTGGGAAACGGTTCCAAAGTCGATGTGATCGCCGTCGGCACGCTACCTCTACATCTACCTTCGGGATTAGTTTTAGACCTAAATAATTGTTATTTGGTGCCAGCGTTGAGCATGAACATTATATCTGGATCTTGTTTATTGGGAGACGGTTATTCAGTTAAATCAGAGAATAATGGTTGTTCCATTTTGATGAATAATATCTTTTATGGTCATGCACCCTTAAAGAGTGGTCTATTCTTACTGGATCTCGATTGTAATGATACACATATTCATAATATTGAAACCAAAAGATGCAAGGTTAATAATGATAGTGCAACTTATTTGTGGCACTGCCGTTTAGGTCATATTGGTGTAAAACGCATGAAGAAACTCCATAAAGATGGACTTTTGGAATCACTTGATTATGAATCACTTGGTGCTTGCGAACCATGCCTCATGGGCAAGATGACTAAAACTCCGTTCTCCGGAACTATGGAGCGAGCAACAGATTTGTTGGAAATCATACATACTGATGTATGTGGACCAATGAGTGTTGATGCTCGCGGCGGGTATCGTTATTTTCTGACCTTCACTGATGATTTGAGCAGATATGGGTATATCTACTTAATGAAACACAAGTCTGAAACATTTGAAAAGTTCAAAGAATTTCAGAGTGAAGTAGAGAATCATCGTAACAAGAAAATAAAGTTCCTACGATCTGATCGTGGAGGAGAATATTTGAGTTACGAGTTTGGTCTTCATTTGAAACAATGTGGAATAGTTTCACAACTCACGCCACCTGGAACACCACAACGTAATGGTGTGTCCGAACGTCGTAACCGTACTTTATTGGATATGGTGCGATCTATGATGTCTCTTACCGATTTACCACTATCGTTTTGGGGTTATGCTTTAGAGACAGCTGCATTCACGTTAAATAGGGCACCATCTAAATCCGTTGATAAGACGCCTTATGAACTATGGTTTGGCAAGAAACCAAAGTTGTCGTTTCTTAAAATTTGGGGCTGCGATGCTTATGTGAAAACACTTCAACCTGATAAGCTCGATCCCAAGTCGGAAAAATGTGTCTTCATAGAATACCCAAAAGAGACTGTTGGGTACACCTTCTATCACAGATCCGAAGGCAAAATATTCGTTGCTAAGAACGGATCCTTTCTAGAAAAAGAGTTTCTCTCGAAAGAAGTGAGTGGGAGGAAAGTAGAACTTGATGAGGTAATTGTACCTTCTCCCATATTGGAAAGTAGTACATCACAGGAAATTGTTCCAGTGATTCCTACACCAATTAGTGAGGAAGTTGATGATAATGATCATGAAACTTCGGATCAAGTTTCTACTGAACGTCGTAGATCAACCAGAGTATGTTCCGCACCAGAGTGGTACGGCAACCCAGTTCTGGAAATCATGTTACTAGACCATGATGAACCTACGAACTATGAGGAAGCGATGATGAGCCCAGATTCCGCAAAATGGCTTGAAGCCATGAAATCTGAGATGGGATCCATGTATGAGAACAAAGTATGGACTTTGGTTGACTTGCCCGATGATCGGCAGGCCATCGAAAATAAATGGATCTTCAAGAGGAAGACCGACGCAGACGGTAATATTACTGTTTACAAAGCTCGACTTGTTGCGAAAGGTTTTCGACAAGTTCAAGGAGTTGACTACGATGAGACTTTCTCACCTGTAGCGATGCTTAAGTCAGTCCGAATCATGTTAGCAATTGTCGTATTTTATGATTATGAAATCTGGCAAATGGATGTCAAAACTGCATTCCTAAATGGATATCTCAAAGAAGAGTTGTATATGATGCAACCAGAAGGTTTTGTCGATCCAAAAGGTGCTAACAAAGTATGCAAACTCCAGCGATCCATCTATGGACTGGTGCAAGCATCTCGGAGTTGGAATATACGCTTTGATGAGGTGATCAAAGCATATGGTTTTATACAGACTTTTGGAGAAGCCTGTATTTACAAGAAAGTGAGTGGGAGCTCTGTAGCATTTCTAATATTATATGTAGACGACATATTGTTAATTGGAAATGATACATAATTTCTGGATAGCATAAAAGGATACTTGAATAAAAGTTTTTCAATGAAAGACCTCGGAGAAGCTGCTTACATATTAGGCATCAAGATCTATAGAGATAGATCAAGACGCTTAATTGGACTTTCACAAAGCACATACCTTGATAAGATTTTGAAAAGGTTCAAAATGGATCAGTCAAAGAAAGGATTCTTGCCTGTTTTACAAGGTATGAAGTTGAGTAAGACTCAATGCCCGACCACTGCAGAAGATAGAGAGAAAATGAAAGTCATTCCCTATGCCTCAGCCATAGGATCTATCATGTATGCAATGTTGTGTACCAGACCTGATGTGTGCCTTGCTATAAGTCTAGCAGGGAGGTACCAAAGTAATCCAGGAGTGGATCACTGGACAGCGGTCAAAAACATCCTAAAGTATCTGAAAAGAACAAAGGATATGTTTCTCGTATATGGAGGTGACAAAGAGCTCGTCGTAAACGGTTACGTCGATTCTAGCTTTGACACTGATCCGGATGACTCTAAGTCACAAACCGGATATGTATTTTTATTGAACGGTGGAGCTGTCAGCTGGTGCAGTTCCAAGCAGAGCGTCGTGGCGGGATCTACGTGTGAAGCGGAATACATAGCTGCTTCGGAAGCAGCAAATGAAGGAATCCAGGTTTCACAAGAGAACAAAGCACATCAAAAGACGCTTCAATTCCATCCGCGATCTAGTCAAGGAGGGAGACATAGAGATTTGCAAAATACATACGGATCTGAATGTTGCAGACCCGTTGACTAAGCCTCTTCCACAGGCAAAACATGATCAGCACCAAGACTCCATGGGTGTGAGGATCATCACTTTGTAATCTAGATTATTGACTCTAGTTCAAGTGGGAGACTGAAGGAAATATGCCCTAGAGGCAATAATAAAGATGTTATTTGTATTTCCTTATATCATGATAAATGTCTTTTATTCATGCTAGAATTGTATTAACCGGAAACTTAGTACATGTGTGGATACATAGACAAAACAGTATGTCCCTAGTATGCCTCTACTAGACTAGCTCATTGATCAAAGATGGTTATGTTTCCTAGCCATAGACATGAGTTGTCATTTGATCAACGGGATCACATCATTAGGATAATGATGTGATGGACAAGACCCATCCGTTAGCATAGCACTATGATCGTTTAGTTTAACTGCTATTGCTTTCTTCATGACTTATACATGTTCCTATGACTATGAGATTATGCAACTCCCGAATACCGTAGGAACACCTTGTGTGTTATCAAACGTCACAACGTAACTGGGTGATCATAAAGATGCTCTACAGGTGTCTCCGAAAGTATTCGTGGTGTTGGCATAGATCAAGATTAGGATTTGTCACTCCGAGTGTCGGAGAGGTATCTCTGGGCCCTCTCGGTAACACACATCACAATAAGCCTTGCAAGCAAAAGACTAATGAGTTAGTCACGAGATGATGTGTTACGGAACGAGTAAAGAGACTTGCCGGTAAATGAGATTGAACTAGGTATAAAGATACCGACGATCGAATCTCGGGCAAGTAACATACCGTTTGACAAAAGGAACAACGTATGTTGTTATGCGGTTCTGACCGATAAAAGATCTTCGTAGAATATGTAGGAGCCAATATGAACATCCAGGTTCCGCTATTGGTTATTGACCAGAGATGAGTCTCGGTCATGTCTACATAGTTCTCGAACCCGTAGGGTCCGCACGCTTAACGTTTGATGACGATCAGTATTATGAGTTTTTGAGTATTGATGTACCGAAGGTAGTTCGGAGTCCCGGATGAGATCACGGACATGATGAGGAGTCTCGGAATGTCCGAGACATAAAGATTGATATATTGGACGGCTATATTCGGACACCGGAAGTATACCGGAAAAGTTTCGGATTTATCGGGAATGCCGGAGGGGGTTACCGGAACCCCCTACGAGAGGGGATGGTCCATAGTGGGCCTAAAGGGTGAGAGAGAGGCAGCCCATAGGGCTGGCCGGCGCCCCCACCTAGGAATCCTAGTTGGACTAGGATTGGGGGGGCGCCACCTCTCCTATTCCTTTCCCCCTTCTTCCTTTCGGTGAATCCTACTAGGAATAGGATTGCAATCCTATTCCTAGTAGGAATCCCTTCCCTAGCCGCACCAGGAGAGTTGGCCGGCCCCTCCTCCCTTGCTCCTTTATATACGGGGGCAGGGGGGCACCCAAAGACACACAAGTTGAATTGTTTTAGCCATGTGCGGTGCCCCCCTCCACAGAATCACACCTCGGTCGTACCGTCGTGGAGCTTAGGCGAAGCCCTGCGCCGGTGAACACATCATATCCGTCACCACGCCATCGTGCTGACGAAACTCTCCCGTGAAGCTCAACTAGATCAAGAGCTCGTGGGACGTCATCAAGCTGAACGTGTGCTGAACGCGGAGGTGTCGTACGTTCGGTGCTTGATCGGTTGGATCGTGAAGAAGTTCGACAACATCAACCGCGTCACTTGACGCTTCCGCTCCCGGTCTACGAGGGTACGTAGACACACTCTCCCCTCTCGTTGCTATGCATCTGGTAGATAGATCTTGCGTGATCGTAGGAAAATTTTAAAATACTACGTTCCCCAACAGTTTTAACCTTCACAAGGACCGGGCGTAGCCACACTTGATTCAGCTAGAGTGAGAGAGACAGACACCCGCCAGTCACCTTTAAGCAACGAGTGCTCATAATGGTGAAACCAGTCTCGCGTAAGCGTACGCGTAATGTCGGTCCGGGCCGCTTCATCTCACAATACCGCCGAAGCAAAGTATGACATGCTGGTAAGCAGTATGACTAGTATCGCCCACAACTCATTGTGTTCTACTCGTGCATACCATCTACGCATAGACCTGGCTCTGATACCACTGTTGGGGAACATAGTATTTTAAAATTTTCCTACGATCACGCAAGATCTATCTACCAGATGCATAGCAACGAGAGGGGAGAGTGTGTCTACGTACCCTCGTAGACCGAAAGCGGAAGCGTTAGAACAACGCGGTTGATGTAGTCGTACGTCTTCACGGCCCGACTGATCAAGCACCGAAACTACGACACCTCCGAGTTCTAGCACACGTTCAACTCGATGACGTCCCTCGAACTCTGATCCAGCCGAGTGTCGAGGGAGAGTTCCGTCAGCACGACGGCGTGGTGACGATCTTGATATTCTACCGTCACAGGGCTTCGCCTTAGCACCGCTATAATATTATCGAGGAGAACTATGGTGGAGGGGGGCACCGCACACGGATAAGAGATCAAGAGATCAATTGTTGTGTCTAGAGGTGCCCCCTTGCCCCCGTATATAAAGGAGGAAGGGAGAGGCCTGCCCTAGAGGGGGCGCGCCAAGTGTGGGGAGTCCTACTAGGACTCCCAAGTCCTAGTAGGATTCCCCTTTCCTTTCCGGAGTAGGAGAGAAGGAAAGAGGGGGAGAGGGAGAAGGAAAAGGGGGCTGCACCCCTTGTCCAATTCGGACCAGAAGGGGGCGCGCGCCTCCTTCCTTTTGGCCTCTCTCTTCTATTCCCGTAACTCCCTGGTACTCCAAAAATACCCGAATCACTCGGAACCTTTCCGATGTCCGAATATAGTCGTCCAATATATCGATTTTTACGTCTCGACCATTTCGAGACTCCTCGTCATGTCCCCGATCTCATCCGGGACTCCAAACTCCTTCGGTACATCAAAACTCATAAACTCATAATAAAACTGTCATCGAAACCTTAAGCGTGCGGACCCTACGGGTTCGAGAACTATGTAGACATGACCGAGACACGTCTCCGGTCAATAACCAATAGCGGAACCTAGATGCTCATATTGGCTCCCACATATTCTACGAATATCTTTATCGATCAAACCGCATAACAACATACGTTGTTCCCTTTGTCATCGGTGTGTTACTTGCCCGAGATTCGATCGTCGGTATCTCAATACCTAGTTGAATCTCGTTACCGGCAAGTCTCTTTACTCGTTCCGTAATACATCATCCCGCAACTAACTCATTAGCTGCAATGCTTGCAAGGCTTATAGTGATGTGCATTACCGAGTGGGCCCAGAGATACCTCTCCGACAATCGGAGTGACAAATCCTAATCTCGAAATACGCCAACCCAACAAGTGCCTTCGGAGACACCTGTAGAGTACCTTTATAATCACCCAGTTACGTTGTGACGTTTGGTAGCACACAAAGTGTTCCTCCGGTATTCGGGAGTTGCATAATCTCATAGTCATAGGAATATGTATAAGTCATGAAGAAAGCAATAGCAGTAAAACTTAAACGATCATAGTGCTAAGCTAACAGATGGGTCTTGTCCATCACATCATTCTCCTAATGATGTGATCCCGTTGATCAAATGACAACTCATGTCTATGGCTAGGAAACATAACCATCTTTGATCAATGAGCTAGTCTAGTAGAGGCATACTAGGGACACTCTGTTTTGTCTATGTATTCACACATGTACTAAGTTTCCGGTTAATATAATTCTAGCATGAATAATAAATATTTATCATGATATAAGGAAATAAATAATAACTTTATTATTGCCTCTAGGGCATATTTTCTTCAGAAAGATCATAGGTTTTCATCCTAGAGAAAGACCGAGCTCTCGAACCATACCTTCGGCAAGGCAATTGCCAGACACAACCAATGAAGATTAGGCCTTAGGTTTTGACCCTGAAACTCACGACTCAGCACCCAAGGAGCGCCACAAAAGTGAAATCCTTTAGTGTTGCTACCCCCACTTGTCACTCATACTTCTGAAAGTTATTAAACACATGGCTGACTTCATCGCCTTCAAGGCCCCCTCCGCCATGTTGATCCTTCGATCTCAGCCATTGTAACTTTTTCCGCCGCTGTTTGTGTCATGGAAATCAAGATAATCGACATTTCTCATGGTGTCAACAACCAACAGAGCTTCACACTGCGCCCTCATGGAGTTACGTTGGCTGATATAGACGTGCACAACCGGATTCTATCCGATCTAGATATCCTTGGGAAAGATCTCCGGTTGTAGTTTTGGAACACGTCGAGGAGGACCGGTCATGCAGATCGTTGTTGTGATGTGATAAGAGCTCAAGGACCGCCAGCACACCGTTTCCTCCACCACGTCGACGCCATCGCCACCACGGCGGAGGACACCGACCCGAGCTGCCGACAGCCCGAGCACCACCCCCCGACGGTTCTAGTGGCAAGCCATCAGATCCACAATGGTCAGCCCAGCACCGCCCTGACCAATCCCGGTGGAGGGAGGAGGGGAAGGCGCTGCCACCCTGCCCGCGAGGCGCGACCGCCGCACAAGAGGTCAAATCCACGCAGATCTGACCCCCTAGGGACAGGCAGCAGCCAGCACCAGTGTCCCAGGCTGAGAAGCCGCAGGTCGCCGATGCCCAAGACGCGAGAGACGCGACGCGGCTCCTGCCGTCACCCTCCGCCTGACGCCGTGCCGCCAGGAGTTCCCCTGCTCATGGAAGACGTCGTCCGCTGCAGAAGGAGCCCCGCCGCCGCTCCACGCGAGCTTTGCACGCGGGAGGCACAGGCGACGGTGAGGGTGGATGGAAAGAGGAGAGGCAGCCGGAGTCCTGGCGATCTGGTGGCCGTCCAAGTCGCCCCTGGAGAGGGAGCGACGCAAGGGCCAGACTAAGCTCACATCAATGAAAAAAATCATATCTGATGCATCTATTTGACTATACGAAGTGAGTTACATGTCGTTTCGTTTCTTATGATTTTCCTATTTTTTACGATATTGAACCAAAGGAGGCCTAAATTATTTGACAAGAATGTAAACAAAAACGGAAGGAAAAGAAACTACAGTATTTATAAAGTTGCATACCGG
Source organism: Secale cereale (assembly GCA_902687465.1). NCBI lineage: Eukaryota > Viridiplantae > Streptophyta > Magnoliopsida > Poales > Poaceae > Secale > Secale cereale. The sequence goes on from LR738710.1 coordinate 251,637,300, forward strand.
AAATTAATTTACTAGCCAGTTCATACAAGTGTATGACTTATCTGATTCTCTCTGTAAAAGAGAATATGCACACCACCGTCCTTGGTCGCACTGCTCTCGTCTCTCTCTCCTCCCGCTTCTTCCTCATCCTCCCATTTCAGCCGGAAGACGAGAAAAGAAAGAGGGCGCGAGCGAAAAGAATTCGCTGGCCCCGGCTCTAGATCACGCCCAAATTCGTGGCTTGTCCAGCCGCGAATTTGGCGGTGCCTTGTATTGGTGCATTTTCCTAGACCTGTTCTTTCTGTGATTCCTTTTAATCCCTCCCGTGTTCTTGCGGCTGATTTCTCGACGGATTGAAGCGTCAGCGGATTTCTCCGGCCGCGTCTCCGGATTTCCTCGATCTGGGGGCAATGCGGCTGCGGATTCGGTTCTCTGTCTCGGAAGCCCCCCAAATCCCCCACCGTTGGTGATTACCTCTGAGCTTTCTCGCCTTAAAATCGGCGCGTTTCTCGGAGCACCTCGAGGCATCTGATTTCAGAAGGTCATTGCCGCGATTTTACGCGAACTTGCGCGGGCCATTTCGGAAATAAGCTTCCAAGAAGGCGGGGTATTTCGTCAGCCAATTGCTTCAGGGAGCTCGCGGATTCGTGTCCGTCGCACAAACCTCCCGCCGGTAAGCCGGAGGAGGAATCACATTGCGATGGTCGGGTCGGTGTAGGAAAGAGCAGGCAAAAGATGAGGCTCTGCAGGGGAGAATGGCTCCTCGTGCCGTGCATCATCTCCGTGCTGCTCTTTGTACCAATGGCCTGCGGACGATTGCTTATTGGCGCAAACGATATGTCGCCGCCTGCGCTGACACCATCCTTCATCAAGCAAGTAGACGACTGGGTGAGTAGATTTTCCATGTATTTCATGTAGTAACATCTGTAGTGAGATGGCGTCATTCCATAGTTTGTGATCAAGAGCAAAGTAGTTTAGTTTGGGTCATCTTAAGAAGTGGGAATTAACTTATTATAAGTACTTCCTCCGTCTGGAATTACGTGTCGCTCAAAGGGATGTATCTAGACGTATTTTAGTGCTAGATCGGGATGTATCTAGACATACTTTAGTGCTACATCATCCCTTTGAGCGACGGAGGGAGTATCAATCTTTTTGCAAGAGAAAAAACCGGTTCAGGAAGGCAGAATTGCCAGTTTGCCACCATCGAGATCATAGAATAATATAATTACAAGGATTGCCCGGCTATATTTCTGATATGGTGTTAGGTTGGTGCCCTCGCTCTATCAACACATAGGGTCAACATGTATGAGAACACGATGCTGACATTCACAATTGTCATGTGGTGCTCTTCAAATTACCTGTGACAGAAGAGATAAAAACCCTGCAAAGCTGAATTTCTAGGGGTTCCCAGAGGCCAAAGCTGTTTATGAGAACACGATCACTGAATTTCTAGGGGTTCCCAGAGGCCAAAGCTGTTTATGATTTTACTGCATTGAAAATACTGACCATCAGATTAAAACCCTGCAAGCAAAAGCAGAGATTTTGAAACAAATTATTAATGTTCCCTCCTGTTAGGTACACATCACTGCAGTAGAATATCTTTATGACCTAATGATATCTTAATTTTCAATTATTACTGCGTATTTAACGAGTAGCATGTGTCGGATTAATTCTGTTCTTATTGGTATGATGCATGTAGTCTTAAGTAAGGAATGTGATGATAATATGATATTTAATCCAACATACTAGTAACGTTTTACAACAGGTAATCTTCAGCGTCGAATTTGATGGGATAATAATTTGTACTCCCTTCGTTCACAAATATAATATTTTCTAGCTTTTTTCTGAATTGGATGTATATAGACATGTTTTAGTATGTTTGTTCACTAATTTCAGTCTGTATGTACTATGTAGTCCATTTTGAAATATCCAAAACATCTTATGTTTGTGAATGGAGGGAATAGTTTCTAACTGCTGACTGTCGCTGGTACTTCATGGTAGTTTATATTTTTAATGGTCTAGTTTATCATATTATTATTCTGAAAAGGATGCACACCCAGTTTATTCCATTAGCATCTGTTACTGATTAATTTTCATGTACTGACAAGTGCGGCCACTCATTACGATATCTATAGGTGGAACACGCGTGGCTCAAATGTGGATTGGACAAGAAAAGCCTTCAAGATGTTAGAAACTACTACAACTACAACCATGTACTTGATATCATCCATAGGATATCTGACAATAAGGGCACTTCCCCTGTCATTGAAAAAGGCGCCAGCCCATTGACACCAGAAATCAAGCAAACTTTGCTGATCTGCTTAAGCAAACAGAGTTTTGAGGTTGCTAAAAACCTACCCGATGGTTATATCAAAACACTTATCGCCTCGATAAGAGGAGAGCTGACTCTGGGACCTGCTCCTGCAAATGAAGCAGTAAAACCTTCGCCAGGGAAACCAGCCGATGGTGCTCCGTCAGAAGCAACTACAAAAAAGGCAGTGCCTGCAACTAAATCGGTAGAAAAAAAGGACAGCGATGGCATGCCTACTACCACTGTCATTGGTGTGTCCTTGGTTGTTATAGCACTTTTAGCTCTTCTCTGCGTTGCCTGCTGCATGTATCGTGAAAACCAGAGTTCTGCAGCTCCTGCCTATGATAATAAGCAACTCATAAATCTAAGTAATGTCTCGTATCATCAATTTTACTCCAAGTCAAAGTCTTTTTTTCTTCTACCACTGACTTTTATGCTTTCATTTGCAGCGGATTCTTGCAAGTCTTCCAGTGTAAATCTAATAGATATCACTAAGCTGGGAGCATTGCCATTGCAGTCAGAGGCTGGCCAAAATGGCCATGTGAATCAAAGTTCACAGGAAGGCCCAAACACTGATCAAATTGGCTATGTGAGACTAAGTTCACAGGAAGGCCCAAACACTGATCAAACTGACCATGTGAAACTAAGCTCGCAGGAAGGCCCAAACACTGGTCAAATTAGCTATGTGAAACTAAGCTCACAGGAAGACCCAGCCACTGGTCAGAATAGCTATGTGAAACTAAGCCCACAGGAAGACCCAAGCACTGGCCAAAATAGCCATGTGAAGCTAACTTCGCAGGAAAGTGCAAACACTGATCCAGCAATCCACAGCAATTCCGCCGAGCCAATGGCTGCTTCTGTTGGTTCTGTGCAAGGATCAACACCAATGCCTCAACCAATGATGCCACCTCCAGCACATCCTCAAGTACTTGCGCCTCAACCAAAGGCTCCTCCTCCACCACCAGCTCCTCAAGCACTTGCGTCGCTTCCAAATGCTTCTTCAGTTCTTTCCTCTGGACCCTCACCACCACCAGCTCCGAAAGCCTCCCCGCCTCCCCCCTCAGGACCCTCACCACCTACTGCTCCAAAAGCTGCACCTCCACCACCACCATCAAAATCTGGTGGACCTCTCCCGCCACCACCAGCGCTGCCTGGTTCTTCCAAAACACGTCCACCACCACCTATGAAGAAGTCAGGCAATAAGGCAGACACAGATGCAGATTCTAGTGAAGCTAAAACAAAGCTTAAGCCCTTCTTTTGGGATAAAGTAACAGCAAATGCTAATAAATCAATGGTGTGGGATAACCTTAAATCTGGATCATTCAAGTAAGTTGGTAGAGATAGCTGAGCTATATATCTACTATTGTAAGATCGCACCATTTTATAACTAAATGATACTTCTTCACAGGTTTAGTGAGGCCGCTATTGAAACACTTTTTGGTTATAATGCTGACAAGAGTGGTGATGCCAAAAAAGATTTAGCATCAAAGGAAGCTGCCCAAGTTGTGAGGATACTTGATCCTAAAAAGGCACAGAACCTGGCCATATCGTTGAAGGCGTTGAGTGTTTCAGCAGAGGAAGTTTCTTGTGCAGTTAAGGAAGGTAAAGTGTATTGTCACTCGTCTATACTATGCAAGTGCATAGCTCTTCCTGGATGAAATACGGCTTCTAATTCTTGCCAGTCTTGTAGATACAGTTATTTTATTTTACTTTTGGGCAGAGCCCCAGTTTTTTTTAAGTTGCAGTGATACATCAAATAGTCATCCAGCTTCTGGTCTGTAACTCCATGCAATAATGCATCAGTTGCGTATATCAATTGTTTCTTCACAATCAGGACTTACGCTACTCTTCTGTGCTAAGGGCAATAATCACTTGATTTCATCTGTTTCTTCTATTTTTCAAAGCAAACAGTACACATTTCTGCTAAACTGATGTCAGTCTAGTCTTCTAGGTTAACTCTAATTCTTGAACTAATAACAAAGTCAGCAAGATTATGTAACACGCAAGCGATGTCAAATGCTCAAATCGGCATTTGGTTCTAGAGTTAACCACATTTGTGTACATCTGGCATCCATATTTTGGAATGGACGCCTCAAGCATGGGTTCATGTGCTTCTGACTATTCTATTTGGACATTTAGAACAAAGAGCATGTTGATTAAATCCTATTTCCTGATAAAATCATTTGCCTTATCAATTCCCCTCGATAATTTGTAGGAAATGAACTTCCATCCGACTTGATACAGACCTTAATTAGATGGGTCCCGAGTAGTGATGAGGAGCTCAGACTTCGACTATATACTGGGGAACTCTCACAGCTTGGTCCTGCAGAGCAGTTCTTAAAAACAATCATCGACATTTCTTATATCTATGAGCGCCTGGATGCATTGCTTTTCATGGCTAGTTTACCAGAGGAAGCTTCAAATGTAAAGCAATCTTTTGCCACCTTAGAGGTAATAGCATAACCATTATAACTTATTTGTATGACTTGTATCAGTCTTGTTTAATGCTCTCTAGTCCCTTTACTGATGAACATTTTTGTCAAGTAATAATAGAGATTATCATAGTGTATATGTTACCACTCTTCCTGCACCTTGATGTTTTTACCAATCTTATCTCTGCTATCTTGGCATTTAAATCCTGATCAGGCGGCTTGTAAGGAGCTTAAAAACAGCCGTCTATTCTTGAAGTTACTAGAAGCTGTACTTAAAACAGGGAACCGGATGAATGTTGGCACGTTCCGTGGAGGAGCTCAAGCGTTCAAACTAGACACCCTCCTCAAGCTTTCTGACGTCAAAGGAACTGATGGAAAGACAACGCTGCTGCATTTTGTTGTACAAGAGATAATCCATTCTGAAGGTGTCCGTTCTGCACGGGCTGCAAAAGAGCAGACAGGCAACGTATCCAGTGTGGACAACAATGATCTTATTGAAGACGAATACAAACAACTAGGTCTGCAGGTTGTGTCCAGTTTAGGAGATGAACTTCAAAATGTCAGGAAGGCAGCAATCCTTGATGCTGATCAGTTGACTATGTCGGTAGCAAGTGTTGGCCACAGGCTTGGCAAAACCAAAGAATTCTTGAACACAAGCATGAAAAGTCTGGATGAAGATAGTGGGTTTCACCACAAGCTTGTGTGTTTCATGGAGCAGTCTCAAACTGATGTTGCTTTCTTGCTAGAGGAAGAGAAGAAAATACGGTCCTTGGTAAAAAGCACTGTTGATTATTTCCATGGCAGTACAGGGAAGGATGAGGGCCTTCGGTTATTTGTCGTAGTGCGAGATTTCCTTGCAATGCTTGACAAGGTGTGCAAGGAGGTGAAAGAAGCATCAAAAGTAGCTCCAAAGAAAACGAAGACTGAAGTTACTCTGCCTTCCCGCACACCCAGGTCTTTTCAAGATCCCCGGCGTAACCTTTTTCCGGCAATTCAAGACCGGAGGGCAAATAGTTCAAGCTCTAGTTCTGACGAGGAAAGTTGACTCTAAACGAAGGTACTCTGCCTATCTTCTCCTTCAGGCGCTTGGAGGATGGCCCTTTGAAAACATTAGTAAGAGTTGGAAAATTGGAGCTCAAAAAAGAAGCAAGAGATGGAAAATCAACGATAATGCCTGGCTGTGGTCACTTGTTGCAGCAACAGAATCAGATTGCTGAAGCTAGGCAATCATCTTCATAACGTCCTTGTCAGGTAATTGTTGCACTTTGGCTCCTGTCAAACAAACAAAGGTGATACTCACAGTCAAGACGGGGAAGTCGAAACGAAAGCCGAAATTGGCCGTCGAAAGGGGTGGCGAAGAAAACTGACCCCTTAGTTAGGGCGTGCATAACAGGGAGGAAGAAGCAGCAGGCTGGCTGACTGACTGACACTGCCTGCTGTTTTTTCGCTAAACATTTGTACCATCACAGAAAGGAGAGGAATAAATACAGTATTACTAGAAAGAAAGAGATGCACCACACATTGGATTCTTTTGCTTGCGCTTGACAATACTTTTGCAAAGAGCAAAGCTGTAAATTGTCATGCTTTTAACTGAAACATCCTGTGTGTTCGCGACATGTGGTACTACGTACTAGATTCGCACTGCTGTGCTGTCGTCGCTTCCTTTACTCGAGCTGTGTACCTGTCGTTTCTGCACCGTCTGGATAGTCAGGGCACTCAAAAAATGTGCACCGCTGCTATATGTGGACTGAATTGTTTCATCTCCGGTGCCATTTCTTTACGGAATCCGTTTTTATCCCAGCTGGTGTTAGATAGCAAGTATTTCCCGCCTAAGCAATGTTTCCAAATATCTTGGCTCGTGAAAAACTTCGCCTTACAAAATCACCACTACTCGCCGCCAAAACTCCATTATCCCTAACTCAAACTGTATAAGTAACCCTACGGATTGTAAAGAAGAGCACATCCGTAGTCCAAGTTTCCAACCGCAGCACCCTTCGGCCCAACCGACGACTTCTTCCGACCGCGCTTGGTGGTGGGCGGCTGCGGCGGGGTGAGTTCAGGTGGGGCGAGGGAGGAGGCGGGGGCCGGGGCGACTGCGGGCTGCGGAGGGACGACGTGCTGGCCAGCACGCCGTCGCTCGGCGCCGACGACGTGGGTGGCGGCGACCACCGACGCGACCTGCGCCTGACTCGGGACGGACGGCTGCTGGGCCGACGCGGGAATCGCAAAGGCGGCGATTGGGGGCGGGGCAAGGGAGGGGGCGGCGGCTACATGACGCGCGGCGGCCGACGGCTTGGGAGGAGGCGGGAGGTCGGGAACGGGATTTTTCCCTCCCGCGCAACGTGGGAAGAGGTGTGTGGGTTGGGGTCGAGTGCCCCACTTCAACACAACGTGGGAAGAGGAGTGTGGGTTGGGGTCGAGTGCCCCTCTTCAACCCTCACTTCTACAGGTTGGAATTGGAACCTTACTTTTTTTTAAGGGTTCGAGGGTTTTAGTCTTTGTTTTTTTTTTCCAACCCGGAAAAAAGCAGTTATTTCTGAGAGTTTGAGGGTACTACTACACATTGCTCTAATCCCAGTAATCGAACAGTTAGTAAGATCAATGCCAAAGTGCGGCTTCAGAGATCAATTTTAGTAGGGATTTCACAGCTATGTGAATTTCACCATGAACGACCGGGAACATAGTAGAAATTGACAAGTAATCCATAGATGCAACTTTATAGAACGTAGCAACGAATTACAGAGGATGTAACCATTGTCCACACCTAGTTTAGTACCGGTACAAGCACACAGATTCATCAGAAACTAATAGTACTAACATCCTAGTAGTAAAAACGCAACACCTAGGCAACATTTAACTGAACAAGCTACTACACAGAACTGGATACAGCCGAGCACGCACGACCACTGAGGAGTCATCGTCGTCGTCGTCTAGCTATCGTCGTCGGCAGCCACAGCCTTGCTGCCTCCCGCCTTCTTGGGGAGCAGAAGGTTGTGGATGTTGGGCATGACACCGCCGCTAGCGATGGTGACCATGCCGAGCAGGCGGGAGAGCTCCTCGTCGTTGCGGACGGCGAGCTGGATGTGGCGCGGCACGATGCGGGTCTTCTTGTTGTCCCTCGCGGCGTTCCCGGCCAACTCGAGAACCTGCACAGGCAAGGGAATCGCAACGGTGACTTCCAAAATTCCAAAAAGTTTCGAGCACAATTAGCAAGCAGAACCACATAGGCCCAAACAAATCTGAGAGCCGGCAACGGCAAGTATTATCCTCGTCCGAAACCCTAGAAATATTCCCCAATTTGTCAAACCAACCACCGATGGACGAGACACCAACCGCTCGAATTCACCACATAAAACAGCAGAATCAGGCATCGGATAACAAAATCCCACTAACCTCGGCGGCGAGATACTCCAGCACAGCGGCGAGGTAGACGGGGGCGCCGGCGCCGACCCTCTCGGCGTACTTGCCGGCCTTGAGGAACCGCGCGATCCTGCCGACGGGGAACTGGAGCCCGGCCTTGGAGCTCCTGGAGATGGCCTTCTTGGCGGCGCCCGAGCCGATCGCCTTGCCCCTTCCGGCCATGTCTACAGTACTCCGAGGGGATCCGCGGTTGTGAAATGGAGGGGATCCGCGGTTGTGAAATGGAAAGCGAGGCGCAAGGACGAAGTGCTGAGGCGGTGTGGTGTGGGTATACGGCTGGTAGGCAGGAGCGGTGGGTGGGGATTGGGTTATATAGGCGAGGGAATCCAATGCGAGGGGAGTGCGCGGATCGGTGACGTGGCGGACATGACGTGCGCCGAGCGGCGAGATCCTGTCCGTCAGATGGGAAGAGCCGTGGGCGGTTGGTTTTTGGTTTGCCGCCTCGGATTTTCGCCGTTTCAGTGACCTTGTGGGTTCAGTGACCTTGTGAATTTTATTCATAGGGTTGGTACACGTTTCGTCTCGACTCTCCGATAGAAACTTTAAGGCACTCTTTAAAGTTCTTTGTGTTGATTTGAATAGATGAATTTGAGATTGTGTGATGCATGTCGTATAATCAAACTCGCGGATACTTGTGGTGACATGGGAGTATCTAGGTGACATTAGGGTTTTGGTTGATGTGTGTCTTAAAGAGTTATTTTAGTACGAACTCTAGGGCTATTTGTGACACTTATAGGAATAGCCTAATAGATCGATCAGAAAAAATAACCTTGAGGTGGTTTCGTACCCTACAATAATCTCTTCGTTTGTTATCTGCTATCAGTGACTTTGGAGTGACTCGTTGTTGCATGTTGAGGGATTGTTATATGATCTAATTATGTTATCATTGTTGAGAGAACTTGCACTAGTGAAAGTATGAACCCTGGGACTTGTTTCCTAGCATTGCAATATCGTTTGTGCTCACTTTTATCATTAGTTACCTCGCTGTTTTTATATTTTCAGGCTACAAAAACCTATATCTACCATCCATATTACACTTGTATCATCATCTCTTCGTCAAACTAGTGCACCTATACAATTTACCATTGTATTGGGTGTGTTGGGGACATAAGAGACTCTTTGTTATTTGGTTGCAAGGTTGCTTGAGACAGACCATCTTCATCCTACGCCTCCCACGGATTGATAAACCTTAAGTCATCCACTTGAGGGGAAATTGCTACTGTCCTACAAAACTCTACGCTTGGAGGCACAGCACGAGTCTACAAGAAGAAGGTTGTGTAGTAGACATCATGGAGGCTATCATTTGAAGAACAAGAGCATGGAGTCCATCATCAACACACCGTCTATTACCTTTTGGAGAGTGGTGTCTCCTAGATTGGTTAGGTGTTGCTTGGGAGCCTCCGACATGATGTGGAGTTGAACCAAGAATTTTGTAAGGGCAAGGACATCGCCTACTTCGTGAAGTTCTACCTGAATGAGGCAAGTCCTTCGTGGACGATGGCCATGGTGGGATAGACAGGGTTGCTTCTTCGTGGACCCTTTGTGGGTGGAGCCCTCTATGGGCTCGCACGGTCGTTACCCTTCGTGGGTTGAAGTCTCCATCAATGTGGACATACGATAACATCACCTATTGGAACTACGCCAAAATTCACCATCTCCCCATTGCGTTTGCCTTCTCCAAACCCCTCTTTACTTACATGTGCAATGTCTTACTTTCCGCTGGTATACTCTTAGAATTGCATGTTTGGGGTGATGATTGACTTTGTCATAATTGCTAAAATCTACCTGCAACTAAATTGGGAAAAGGTTAGGTTTTATTTGGTCAAGTAGTCTAATCATCCCTTCTAGACATACTTTCGATATTATAAGTGGTATCAGAGCTTTCGTCTCCATAAGCCCTGGTTTCCATTGCTTTGGTCTCCATAGCCTTGGTTTCACAACCTAGGATAGTAAGGCATCTAGTGAGGGTAATTATCACCATGGAGGGCCTTACTTTGATGGTAGAAATTTTGCTAGTTGGAAGCATAAGTTGAAAATGCATATTCTTGGTCATAACCCCGCCGTTTGGGATGTTGTTCGTATTGGCTTGCAAGGTAAATTCTTTGAAGATGGTAGAGAACCAGGTCGTGAAGCGGCCATGAAAAAACCGAAGATGTTCCGATACAATTCTCAAGCCCGTGATATTCTTTTCAATGGTTTGTGACCCGAGGAATTCAACAAAATCAGTCGTCTTGAGAACGCGAAGGAAATTTGGGATACTTTGGTTGATATGCACGAAGGTACCGAGTCCGTCAAGGAATCCAAGTTGGACGTGCTTCAAAGTCAACTCGACGATTAAAGATGAAGGATGCTGATGGAGTCGCTGAAATGTACTCTAGGCTTGCTCTCATCACGAATGAGATTGCCAGCTTAGGAAGTGAAGAGATGACCGACAAGTTCATCATCAAGAAGATCCTTATATCCTTGGATGGAAAATATGATACAATGTGCACATTGATCCTAATGATGCCCAACTACAAAGATCTCAAGCCCACTAAAGTCATTGGAAGAATTGTCGCTCATCAGATGTCACTCAAGGATAAGGAGGAGCTCCACATCAAGTCAAGTGGTGCTTACAAAGCTTCAAGTGATGCTCCTACAACATCAAGTGACAAGCTAGCCTCCAATGAGGAAATAAGTCTAATGATGAAGAACTTTAACAAATCTTACAATAGTCAAAACAAATATAGAAGCTTGAAGTCAAGATCCTCCAATGAGAAAAATATCTTCTAGTCGTGACCGAAATTGCTACAATTGTGGAAGACCCGGACAATACTCCAACGAGTGTACGACACCCCACAAGAAAAGAGAAGACTCGCCCAAAAGGAGAAGTAGAAGATATGCATCACCTCATAGAGAGAGAGAAGGAGTAGAGGTGATCGTTATTAACGAAGACCCTCTCGAAGAATCAAGGATTCAGAAAGGAAAGACAAATCATCAAAGAGCTACACAAGACAAAGACATAAGCTCATGTTGGCTAGTAGGTTTTCGGCTCTGACTTCGACACTCACTCCGAGAGAAGTTATCACTCTGACTCCGACTATAGTCAAGATGAAGGTGTTGTAGGACTTTCTCTAGTGTCATCCAACTCCTTTGACATATTTTATTCACCAAATGAAGGAATTGGAAGATGCTTCATGGCTAAAGGCCCCAAGGTATCACACCGAGAGTATCTTGATTTCAATAGTTATGAAGATGATTTGCTAGGTGATGATGATTTGCTTGTTGATAAAGGTAGTGATGTGAGCTATAATGAACTTGCCAGTAATCATGATAGTCAAGATGAAACGAATGAATGCTAAGAAGGAGATTGAGCGTCTAACTAAAGAACTAAACACTCTTAAGTTAGCTCGTGAAACAACTCAAGAAGATCATAGAGAGCTCCTAAGAACTCATGAGAAGCTACGCTTAGAGAAGCTAAATTTAGAGTAAGAGCATGAGTTTATAAAAGCAATCCATGGCGATCTTCAAAAGAAGAGTTCTTCTTACATTGCCAAGCATCTCCTCTTGTCTATTTACATGCCACAAGTTAAACCTAGTAACAATAGTAAGAAAGGTTCTTTTTCTAGTAGTAACAATAACAAAGCTAAATCCAATATTGTTGCTTCTAGTAATTCTTTTGATTCCACTACTTATTCTCTTAGCCAAGTTACACTTGAGCAATAAAATAGCTTATTGAAGGGAATTATAGAGAAATGTGTTTAAGAACCTTGCTGCAAGTGAGAAGTTCAAGGAGATTGTACGCAAGAAAGGAAGACACCAGAAGAATCAAGGTGTTGGTTTTGAACGAAAGTTCAATGCCAATGGAGTTAAATGGGAAGAAGATCAATACCCCAAGATGAAGTTTGTTCCTCAACAAGAGAAGTATTGCCCCACTTCTTTTGAGGGATCGCAAACTCAAGATGATCTTCCACCATAAGACCACAAGCTAAAAGGTAAGGACAAGCTTCAAGAAGAGATTGGCTCATTTGAAGAAGAACCTCAAGCCATGATCAAGTGGGTTCCCAAGACATCATAAAGCTTTACTTCATCATGTTCAACTACAACTCCAAGGATTCCCATCATATTGATGTGGGTACTAAAGAAGAATAACTAGAGTGTTCTTGAGGGTGACTCTGCCAACATATTTCACTCATATTAATTTTGGCAAGAACTTGTGCAACCAACTTCCACATCTTGCACTAGTTCATGGAGTCACAAACCCTCTTGTTGGTAAGTCAAGGGACAAGGTAACTCAATGCATTCATGGACATCATCATATGTGCAATTCACTTTATATAAATATGTTATATATATTATTGTGTTTAAATATATATTTAGGAATTTTCCTGTACTTTTTTAGCTTTGTCTTTTTGCAACTGTTATTAAAAAAAGAAGCAACGCGCAACATCGCCGCTGTCACTTTTGGCCCACGACCTAGCATCCCAGCCGCCGTAGACCACCAACGCGCCACGCTGCAGCCCAGTCCACTCGCTCGCTCGCTCGCAGCCACTGACAGCGGGCCCCGCGCCCTATTCGTCCCCTTCCCGGATCCAGACACAACCTCGTTGTGCTGCACGTGCACTAGAGACCGAGACAGATTTATCTCAAGCGCCTAGCCGCCAAAGTGTACCCTGGGACTCCACGGTCGAACAAGTCCCTCGAGGAACCATACCGCTCGCCTTTCCCCACCCATCCTTGACAGCATGCCTCCCTGGGGAAATTTCGATCTCGCCGGGAGCTCCGAAGTCGTCGCCATAAGGACCCGCAGAGCCGCACCGCCTGCTCCACTCATTTTGCCTCTCGAAGCGGCACTCATTTGACACCTTAGGGTAACCTAAAGAGCACGAGAATGACCTCGATGCCGGCCCGACTTCGCCGGAGCCGAGCCGCCGCCCGCGCTCGACCGCCGTAGTCATTCTCTGTTGCTGGTGAGCACGCACAAAGTGAATCACCTGGGCCAATCCTCATGCGACATGTGGCCAACCTCTACAGTAAACACTATAGCGATCGCTGCAGTATTTCCAGAATAGTTTTTCTTTTCGGATTTCACCTAAAACTTTGATTAATTATATCTATTAATTCATATACCCGATTTAGGTGATTGTTTTTCCTATGCACTCACAATGACCAGCAGATTATGACATAACCAAAATTTTGCATGTTTGCACTTTTCAGTTTTCAATTCGTTCAAATTTAAAATTAAGCTTTAGGAGGCCATAACTTTCAAACCGTTTGACGGATTTGAGTGATTACTTTTGCGTTCTGGTCGTAGTGCAATGTACTCCCTTTGTCCCATAATGTAAGACATTTTTTTGATACTAGTGTAGTGTCAAAAAAGTCTTACATTATGGGACGGAGGGAGTAGATGTTTTGTACATGTTGTTATTGTTGGAAATATGCCCTAGAGGCAATAATAAAATGGTTATTATTATATTTCCTTGTTCATGATAATTGTCTATTATTCATGCTATAATTGTATTAATCAGAAACTGTAATACATGTGTGAATACATAGACCACAATATGTCCCTAGTGAGCCTCTAGTTGACTAGCTCGTTGATCAATAGATGGTTATGGTTTCCTGACCATGGACATTGGATGTCATTGATAATGGGGTCACATCATTGGGAGAATGATGTGATGGACAAGACCCAATCCTAAGCATAGCACAAGATCGTGTAGTTCGTTTGCTAAGAGCTTTTCTAATGTCAAGTGTCATTTCCTTAGACCATAAGATTGTGCAACTCCCGGATACCGTAGGGATACTTTGGGTGTATCAAACGTCACAACGTAACTGGGTGGCTATAAAGGTGCACTACCGGTATCTCCGAAAGTGTCTGTTGGGTTGGCACAAATCGAGACTGGGATTTGTCACTCCGTATGACGGAGAGGTATCTCTGGGCCCACTCGGTAATGCATCATCATAATGAGCTCATTGTGACTAAGGAGTTAGCCACGGGATCATGCGTTACGGAACGAGTAAAAAGACTTGCCGGTATCGAGATTGAACGAGGTATGGGGATACCGACGATCGAATCTCGGGCAAGTAACATACCGATGGACAAAGGGAATTGTATATGGGATTGATTGAATCCCCGACATCGTGGTTCATCCAATGAGATCATCGTGGAACATGTGGGAGACAATATGGGTATCCAGATCCCGCTATTGGTTATTAGCCGGAGAGGTATCTCGGTCATGTCTGCATGGTTCCCGAACCCGTAGGGTCTACACACCTAAGGTTTGGTGATGCTAGAGTTGTTATGAGAATAATATGCAGTTACCGAAGGATGTTCGGAGTCCCGGATGAGATCCCGGACGTGACGAGAAACTCTGAAATGGTCTGGGGGCGAAGATCAATATATTGGACGAAGGGTATTGGAGTCCGGAATTGTTCTGGGCATACCGGTTGACGACCAGCGTGTCCGAAAGAGGTTTCGGAGGCCCCGACAAGCGTTGGGGGGCCTTATGGGCCAAGGGGAGGGGCACACCTACCCACTAAGGGGCTGTGCACCCCTCCCACCCTATCTCACGTAACGTGGAGAGGTGGGGGCGCCTCCCCTAGGGGAGCCGCACCTCCCGGCTTGGGGGTAAGTTTCCTAGGGGTGGGGGCGCCCAAACCCATCTAGGGTTTCCCCTATGGTCGCCGCCCCTCCCCTAGGGAAACCCTAGGGCGCCTCCTCCTTCCCCTTACCCCTATATATAGTGAGGGAGAGAGAGAGGGAATCCGCACCCCTTCCCTGGCGCAGCTCTCCCCCATCCCAACTCCTCCTCTTCCTCCGTAGAGCTTGGCGAAGCCTTGCCGGAGAACTGCAAGCTCCACCACCGCGCCGTCGTGTTAATGGAGCTCTTCCCCAACTTCTCCCCCCTTGCTGGATCAAGAAGGAGGAGACGTCCCCGAGTTGTACGTGTGTTGAACGTGGTGGCGCCGTTGTTCAGCGCTTGGATCGGAATCGACCGCGATCTGAATCGTTGCGTGTACGACTACACCAACCGCGTTCTAGTAACGCTTCCGTTTTGAGATCTTCAAGGGTATGAAGGTGCAATCCCCCTTCTTGTTGCTAGTCTCTCCACAGATTGATCTTGGTGATGCGTAGAATTTTTTTGATTTCTGCAATGATCCCCAACAGTGGCATCATGAGCTAGGTCTATGCGTAGTTTCTGTGCACGATTAGAACACAAGTTGTTGTGGGCGTCGATTTTGTCAATTTGCTTGCCGTTACTAGTCTTATATTGATTCGGCGGCATCGTGGGATGAAGCGGATCAGACCAACCTTACACGTACGCTTACGTGAGACTGGTTCCACCAAAGATGCACTAGTTCATAAGGTGGCTGGCGGGTGTCTGTCTCTCCCACTTTAGTCGGATCGGATTCAATGAAAAGGGTCCTTATGAAGGGTAAATAGAAATTGGCATATCACGTTGTGGTTTTGGCGTAGGTAAGAAATGTTCTTGCTAGAAACCTATAGGAGCCACGTAAAAACTTGCAACAACAATTAGAGAACGTCTAACTTGTTCTTGCAGCATATGCCGTGTGATGTGATATGGCCAAAAAGATGTGATGAATGATATATGTGATGTATGAGATTGATCATGTTCCTATAATAGGAATCACGACTTGCATGTCAATGAGTATGACAACCGGCAGGAGCCATAGGAGTTGTCTTAATTTATTGTATGACATGCGTGTCAATGAAAACGCCATGCAATTACTTTACTTTATTGCTAACTGTTAGCCATAGTAGTAGAAGTAACAGTTGGCGAGACAACTTCATGGAGACACGATGATGGAGACCATGATGATGGAGATCATGGTGTCATGCCAGTGACGATCATGATCATGGTGCCCCGAAGATGGAGATCAAAGGAGCAAAATGATATTGGCCATATCATGTCACTATTTGATTGCATGTGATGTTTATCATGTTTTACATCTTATTTGCTTAGAACGACGGTAGCTTAAATAAGACGATCTCTCACTAAAATTTCAAGAATTGTGTTCCCCCTAACTGTGCACCGTTGGTAAGGTTCATTGTTCCGAAGCACCACGTGATGATCGGGTGTGATAGGCTCTAACATTCGCATACAACGGGTGTAAGCCAGATGTACACACACAATACACTTAGGTTGACTTGACGAGCCTAGCATGTACAGACATGGCCTCGGAACACGGAAGATCAAAAGGTCGAACATGAGTCGTATAGAAGATACGATCAACATGGAGATGTTCATCGTTGATGACTAGTCCGTCTCACGTGATGATCGGACACGGCCTAGTTGATTCGGATCATGTATCACTTAGATGACTAGAGAGATGTATATCTGAGTGGGAGTTCATTAAATATTTTGATTAGTTGAACTCATTATCATGAACATAGTCTAAATTGTATTTGCAAATTATGTTGTAGATCAATAGCTCGTGCTTTAGCCCCCTGTTTTAATACGTTCCTAGAGAAATACTAAGTTGAAAGATATTGTGAGCAATTGTGCGGACTAGGGCCGTAACCCGAGGATTGTCCTCATTGCTACACAGAAGGCTTTTGTCCTTGATGCACCGCTCGGTGTGCCAACCCTTCTAGCATCGTCTGTGGATGTTGTGAACGCCTGGCAGACACGTTCTGATGACTACTTGATAGTTTAGTGCACCATGCTTTACAGCTTAGAATCAGGTCTCCAAAGGCGTTTTGAACGCCATGGAACATATGAGATGTTCCAAGAGCTGAAATTGGTATTTCAAGCTCATTCCCATGTTGAGATGTTTGAGACCTCTGACCAGATCTTTGCCTACAGGATGGAGGAGAATAGCTCAGCCAGTGAGCATGTGCTTAGAATGTCTGGGTACTTCAATCGCTTGAATCAAGTGGGAGTTAATCTTCCAGATAAGAGATTAATTGAAAAAAGTTCTCCAATCACTATCACCAAGCTACTAGAACTTTGTGATGAACTATAACATGCAAGGGATGGAAATGATCCCGAAGCAGTTCGCGGTAGGCCGTGGAAGTAGAAATCAAGAAGGAGCATCAAGTGTTGATGGTTAACAAGACCACTGGTTTCAAGAAGGGCGAGGGCAAGAAGGGAAACTTCATGAATGGCAAGCCAGTTGCCGCTCCAATGAAGAAACCCAAGGTTTAACCCAAACCCGAGACTAAGTGCTTATATTGCAAGGGGAACGGTCACTTGTAGTGGAACTACCTCAAATACTTGGTAGGTAATAAGGCTGGCAACTTCAACAAAAGTATATTTGATATATGTGTTATTGATGTGTATCTTACTAGTACTCCTAGTAGCACATGGGTATTAGATACTGGTTCAGTTGCTAATATTGGTAACTCGAAACAAAAGCTACAGAATAAACGGAGACTAGCCAAGGGCAAGGTGACGATGTAAGTGTTTCCAAGGTTGATGTGATCACCATTGCACACTCCCTCTACCTTCGGGGTTAGTGTTGAACCTAGATAAATGTTGTTTGCATTAGTGTCTGCGTTGAGCATGAACATGATTAGATCATGTTTATTGCAATACAATTATTCATTCAAGTCAAAGAATAATGGTTATTCTGTTTACATGAATAACACCTTCTATGGTCATGCACCCAATGTAAATGGTTTATTGAATCTCAGTCATAGTGATACACATGTTCATAACATTGATGCCAAAAGATGTAGAGTTGATAATGATAGTGCCACTTTCTTGTGGCACTGCCGCTTAGGTCATATTGGTGTAAAGCGCATGAAGAACCTCCATGTCGATGGACTTTTGAAGTCACTTGATTTTGAATCACTTGACACATGCGAACCATGCCTCATTGGCAAGATGACTAAAACTCCGTTCTTTGGAACAATGGAACGGGCAAGTGACTTGTTGGAAATCATACATGCTGATGTATGCGGTCCGATGAGTGTTGACATGTGCATTGGATATCGTTATTTTCTCACCTTCACCGATGAATTGAGTAGATATGGGCATGTTTACTCAATGAAGCATAAGTCTGAAACATTTGAAAAGTTCAAGCAATTTCAAAGTGAAGTTGAGAATCATCATAACAAGAAGATCAAGTTCCTACGATATGATCAAGGGAAGAGTATCTGAGTTATGAGTTTGGCAATCACTTAAGACAAAGTGGAATCGTTTCAAGTTGACGCCACCTGGAATACCATAGCGTAATGGTGTGTCCAAACGTCGTAATTGCACTCTATTGGATATGGTGCGATCTATGATGTCCCTACCGATCTACCGCTATCATTTTGGGGTTATGCATTGGAGACGACCACATTCACTTTAAATAGGGCACCATCTAAGTCCGTGGAGACGACATCGTATGAACTATGGTTTGGCAAGAAACCTAAGTTGTTGTTTCTTAAGGTTCGGGGCTGCGATGCTTATGTCGATAGGCTTCGGCCAGAAAAGCTCGAACCCAAAGCGGACAATTATGTATTCTTAGAGTACCCAAAGAAGACAATTGGGCATACCTTCTATCTTAGATCCGAGGGCAAAGTGTTTGTCGCTAAGAACAAGTCCTTTCTCGAGAAAGAGTTTCTCTCGAAAGAATTGAGTGGGAGGAAGATAGAACTTGATGAGGTTGTCGAACCTTTACTTCAACCAGAGAGTAGTGCAGCACAGAAAGATATTTCTGTGGCACCTACCTCAGTTGAAAGAGAAAGCTAATGATGATGATCATAGAGCTTCAGATCAAGTTACTATCGAACCTCGTAGGTCGACAAGGGTGTGTACAACTTCTGAGTGGTAACCCTGTCTTAAAGGTCACGTTGTTGGACAACGATGAACCTATGAGCTATGAAGAAGCGATGGTGGGCCCGGATTCCAACAAATGGCTAGGAGCCATGAAATCCGAGATAGAATCCATGTATAAGAACAAAGTATGGACTTTGGTGGACTCGCCCGATGATCTTCAAGCCATTTAGAATAAATGGATATATAAGAAGAAGACATACGCTGATGGTAATGTCACCATTTATGAAGCTCGACTTGTCTCAAAGAAGTTTCCGACAAGTTCAAGGAGTTGACTGTGATGAGACTTTCTCAATCATAGCGATGCTAAAGTCTGTTAGAATTATGTTAGAAATTGTTGCATTTTTCATTTATGAAATCTGGCAGATGGATGTCAAAACAAAGTTTCCTTTATGGTTTCCGTGAGGAAAGGCTGTATGTGATATAACCAGGGGGTTTTGTCGATCCTAAGGATGCTAAAAGGTATGCAAACTCCAGCGATCCTTCTATGGACTGGAGCAAGTATCTCGGAGTAGGGACATACGCTTTGATGAGGTGATCAAAGCGTTTGGGTTTATACAAAGTTTGCAAGAAACTTGTATTTGCAAGTAAATGAGTGGGAGCACTACAACATTTTGATAAGTATATGTGGATGGCATATTGTTGATCAGAAATGATGTAGAATTTCTGGAAAGCATAAAGGGTTGTTTGAATGGAGTTTTTCAAAGGAAGACCCGTGTAAAACTGCTTACATGTTGGGTATCAGGATCTATAGAGATAGATCAAGACGCCTGATAAGACTTTCACAGAGCATATACCTTGACATGATCTTGAAGGAGTTCAAGATGGATCGGTCAAAGAATGAGTTCTTGCCTCAGTTGTAAGGTGTGAAGTTAAGACTTGAAGCTCGACCACGACACAAGAAAGAGAAAGGATGAAAGTCATCCCCTATGCCTTAGCCATAGGCTCTATACGATATGCCATGTTGTGTACCGCGATGTGCCTTGCCACGTGTCTGGCAAAGGGGTATAAGAGTGATCCAGGAATGGATCATTGGACAACGGTCAAAATTGTCCTTAGAGGAATAAGGAAATGTTTCTCGGTTATGGAGGTGATACAGAGTTCGGCGTAAAGGGTTACATCGATGCAAGCTTCAACACCTATCCGGATGACTCTAAGTAGCAAACCGGATACATATAGTGGAGCAACCATTTGGGATAGCTCCAAGTGGAGCGTGGAAGCAGCATCTACGATATGACATAGATATTTGCGAAGTACATACGGATCTGAATGTTGTAGACCCCGTTGACAAAAAACCTCTCTCACAAGCATAACATGATCAAACCCTAGAACTCATTGAGTCTTAATCACATGGTGATGTGAACTAGATTATTGACTCTATAAATTCTTGGTGTTAGTCACATGGCAATGTGAACTATGAGTGTTAATCACATGGCGATGTGAACTAGATTATTGACTCTAGTGCTAGTGGGAGACTGTTGGAACTATGCCCTAGAGGCAATAATAAAATGGTTATTATTATATTTCCTTGTTCATGATAATTGTCTATTATTCATGCTATAATTGTATTAATCAGAAACTGTAATACATGTGTGAATACATAGACCACAATATGTCCCTAGTGAGCCTCTAGTTGACTAGCTCGTTGATCAATAGATGGTTACGGTTTCCTGACCATGGACATTGGATGTCATTGATAACGGGGTCACATCATTGGGAGAATGATGTGATGGACAATACCCAATCCTAAGCATAGCACAAGATCGTGTAGTTCGTTTGCCAAGAGCTTTTCTAATGTCAAGTATCATTTCCTTAGGCCATAAGATTGTGCAACTCCCGAATACCGTAGGGATACTTTGGGTGTATCAAATGTCACAACGTAACTGGGTGGCAATAAAGGTGCACTACCGATATCTCCGAAAGTGTCTGTTGGGTTGGCACGAATCGAGACTGGGATTTGTCACTCCGTATGATGGAGAGGTATCTCTAGGCCCACTCGGTAATGCATCATCATAATGAGCTCAATGTGACTAAGGAGTTAGCCACGGGATCATGCGTTACAGAACGAGTAAAGAGACTTGCCGGTACCAAGATTGAACGAGGTATGGGGATACCAACGATCGAATCTCGGGCAAGTAACATACCGATGGACAAAGGGAATTGTATACGGGATTGATTGAATCCCCGACATCGTAGTTCATCCGATCATATCATCGTGGAACATGTGGGAGCCAATGTAATGCCCAGGATGGGACTATACCTCCTACGTGTCGAGGCATGACTTAAAGGTATAAGCCCATCCTAGAATGATCTGAAGTTTGGTATCTTTGCACGACTCATGTAAAAGAGGGATTAAATTGCAAAAGAAGATAGTTGGCTTACACTCGCCACTTCACACAATACAATACATAAGCAATTCATCATTCAAAACATCACAACCCGACTACGGGTGAAGATCCAAAAGAAAGATACCAAAACAACATAAAGCCACAGGTCAAGATCGAATCCTAGTAGAAACCACTACTGATCGTCGAAAACGTCACAAGCATACGGCCACACTCTTCATCGGGCTCCCAGTGAAGTACTTGAACCATCTCCTGCATCATTCTCGGTTGAACCTGCATCTGGTGTTGTAGTATCTGTGAGCCATGAGGACTCAGCAATCCCATAACCATGGGTATCAAGACTAGCCAAGCTTATGGGTAGGAGGAGGTAAAGTGGTGAGGTTGCAGCAGCGGCTAAGCAAAATATGGTGGCTAACTTACGGGTACCAGAATAAGATGAGCATCTACGCAAACGGTCGCAACTAGTAGTGATCGCTAAAGATCCTGAACTACATACGAGTCAAACATAACCCCACCGTGTTCTCTTCTCAAAGTGAAAAGAGACAGTCACGGTTACTCACACAGTTGTGTGTTTTACTTCGGATCCTCTGTCAAGTTCTCTACAACCGCACATTAACAAATTCCAATCTGCCACATAACCGCGGGCACGGCTTTCGAAAGATCATAACCCTGCAGGGGTGTTCCAACTTAGCCCATCACAAGCTCTCACGATTAGCTGAAGTGATAAATATAATATCATCACCCCTTAACTTAGGGAAAACCGATCAGGCTCGGCATCCCGGTAGCACAAGACATTTCGACAATGGTAAAACAAGTCCAGCAAGACCTCCCGGTGTGTCGACACCCTGATAGTAGCCGCGCGTATCTCGTCTCAAGCCACGACCGGATGGGTGATGCTACAGGTAAAACCAAACCTCGAGTTTCCCCGTGGTGGCCCTGCAGGACCCCCGTTTGGGACCAACACCATCAGCACTGGCCCCCCCTGCTATGTAGAAAGAATCCTCGGGTAGCGCTAACTCCCTATGCAATTTAATTAATTAATTAAGTTGTTATTATGAGGAAAATTAAAATCAATGTTGGGCCTTGCTGGAGGAGTTTTATTCAAAGTCGAACTATCAAGGGGTCCCCATCCACCCATCGTGTAAGGAACGCAAAATCAAGGAACATGCATGAGTGGAACAAAACACCGAGCAAAAGGCCAAGCCTTCCACCCATGCCCAGTATATAGGTGTGTTAATAATAATTATAGATATTGTGATATAACAACAACAAGTTCCCTCCTGGAACAAACTTCATCTTCACCTGCAACTAACAACGCTATAAGAGGGGCTGAGCAAGCGGGTAACATAGCCAAACAGTGGTTTTGCTAGGAAGGTTTCAAAGGTTAGAGGTTTCATGGCAACAAGGAGAGGCTGACATAAAGATGGGTAGCGCGACATGTAACGATAGCATCGAGACAACTAAGCATGGCAATGGTAGTAAAGGTATCCAAGGGTATGATCATCTTGCCTGGGATTCCACAAGGGAGAAGAATGGATCCATGAAGAAGACGGAGCAATAGTCGAGCGAATCCTCACAACTCCGGAACGAAACCGAAGCTAACAAGAGAAGCAACCGGAAAGAAGCAAACAACACGGTAAACACACAAGCATAAACATGGCATACGATGCACATCCAAGTATGATGCATGTCCGGTTTAAATATGCATGGCAAAGCAAAGTGCACAAACAAAACTACAAGTTAAGTGGAGCTCAATATGCAACGAGTTGCATATTGACAAAACACCACAATTAATTATTTAATTGACTCTCGTTTATTTACAAGACAAGAATAAATGTTTTTAACATGGCAAGAGGTGAAGCAAAAATAAACTACCTATTTAGGCATTTTAAATGAGGCCGAAGAACAACAACAATTCCGGAAAATCCCCATGAGCATGTTTAGCAATTTTAAGCAACAACAATTCACACATATTAATGTTGTTAACATGATGCGGATGACATGATCAAGTTTATGCAATTTATTACTTAAAGGTTAACATGAAGAAGATATGAAGTATTTGTCACCGTGGTGGAAAGAAAGGGTGCCACGGCAACAATTCCGAAAATGATGCCACGACAACATATCGGTTCCGGTAACTTGTTGAGAGACCGGTGCAAAAGCAAAAGGTGGAGTGAACGAGTCGAACGAGATGAAAGGTGGGGTGATCCTGTCACCGGGTTCCCACGAGTCGGCGACGAGGCAACCGAGGAGCACGACGAAAGATGAAACGGTCACGGAGCACACAAGGGAAAACATTTCATACAACACAACATTCATCCACGGGTCATCCTCTCGGGGTTATACCTTCGGAGAGATCGTTCTCGGAGGGGTTCGAGATCGTAGAGGAAGAAGGCGTTCACGTTCGGAGAGGAAGTAGCCGTTCACGAGGTCGCCAACGAGTAGTCGCTCCGTAGAGGGAAGTAGTTGTTCCGGCGACGGTAGTTGTTCACGTTCGTAGATGTACCCGTTCCGTTCGTAGATGAACTTGATGGTCATCTTGTAGCCGTTCGGTCGTCGTGGCACTTGGTCGTGGTACTTGTCGGGGCCGTGGTCTTGGTTCTTGTGACGTAGTGGAACTTGGTGCATCTCGGAGGTCCAAACGCAGCAACACAAAGCACACAAACAAAACAGCAGCACGGGTGACGAGGCCATGGCAGCGGCAGTCGGGCCGGCGAGGAAGAGATGCACAGCAACACGGTCTTGGCGCGGTCGAGGTGGCGAGGTACACGGGGCTTGCAGGGCGCGCCGCTGGACGCTGCGGTGCTCGGCGCACCGGTGGCCAGGAGGACGGGGCCGCAAGGAGCTGCGGTGGCCCGGAGGCTGGGGCCTGCGAGGCCTCGTCGCACGAGGCGATGGAGGAGGGCCTGAGGCGCAGGGCCATGGCGCACTGGACTGCTGCTGGCGCGAAGGAGGGAGCCTAGCCGCGACGCCGGCGCGGGGTAGGCGGAGGCCCGATGGCGAGGGAGGCCGGGGCGCGGGCGCTGTCGCTTGGAGAGGAGGGGAGCCGCCGGAGGCTCCGGTCTCTGGCGACGCAGCGGCGCTGCATCTGCTGGAGGGAGAAGTGCGCAGGGGACCGGCTGGAAGAGACGAGGCCGCGGCTGCTGCCTGGCCGACGCGGGCGCTGAGGGAACGGAGGAGATCGAGCACGGGGTCTCGGGGAGAGCGGCGCAGAGAAGAGCGATGAATGTGGATCGAGGGAAACGGGGGATCGGGTCGGGCGCTGCGTGCGATGGGTGGCGGCGCTCAAGCGGAAAGAAAGGGGCGAGGGGAGAGGAGCGATGCGGTGCGGTGCGGGCTAGGGTTCGGCCTTGAGTGGGCCAGGAGAGGAGGGATGGGCCGTGGTGGCTTGGCTGGGTCGCAGGGAGGCCCAGTACAGCGGCAAGGTAAGGCCTTTCCCGTCTTAAATTCTTTCTGCA
The DNA here is from genome assembly GCA_902687465.1 of Secale cereale. NCBI lineage: Eukaryota > Viridiplantae > Streptophyta > Magnoliopsida > Poales > Poaceae > Secale > Secale cereale. Next base: position 251,662,014 of record LR738710.1, read on the forward strand.
AATAAACAATCCACAGAATATAAGACGGAAAAAGGCCAGGGGTTCACGGGATGAATTTGAAAGAAGTAACAATACTTCTGGACTCCTGGAATTATGCACCATCTAAATAAAATACTCTGGCATTATTTAGAGATAGAAAAATAATTCAAGTTTGAATTTGGTTCAAACTAGAGCCATTTTGAATCTGACCAGAGCATATCTGAAAAGGATGAAATTTGGAGGAGGGGCATATGGCATGGTCTAGAATTTTTAGGAAAAGAATGAACATTAATGGAGGTAGCAAAGAACTCACTTGCATGATGAAGTAAAAGAATAAGAGGAAGAAGAAGAAGGATGGGTGTTGCATGGGACATATGCAAGTGTGTTGGGTTAATTCCAACGAATGGAATATTTATTATAATAGCTCCCTAATTATTGGGAGGATATGTTATAAAGAGAAGACAACCTTCCCTTGATTTAAATGGACCGAAGGTCCACACAATTTATTTAGGTTGAGATGCAAAGAAAAATATGACATGATGGCATGATGACATGATGCAATGCAAAAATAAATAACACAGCACAAAAGAAACACACGGGAGACTCGGAACATCTGGAATCTTTTGGAATCTTCTGGGACGTCGGTCTTCGGGCGTCACAACTCTCCCACACTAACAGAGGATCTCGACCCGAGATCCTAGAGATAGCACCGGGTAAAAAACGGAAGAGGAAGAGGTAAAACAAAGTTGCTTCTTTGACAGACGAGTGAAACCAAAGAACCTTGAGAGGTTGAACAAACTTGAAAGAAAGAATACAATAGAGATGAACGAAGTTGAGAGCACTCCGGTAAAAGGAGGAACAAGGAACATTATGAGAACTTAAATAGGTTGAAAGACATGAAACAAGAGCTTACGAACCAAAAGAATAAGAAACCGCAATGGTATAGCGAAGGAATAAGAATGACAGAATTTGGACAGCACTCCGACTGAAAATGGAAGGAATTGAACATTAGCTTGAGAAGATGGATGATCTTGATGAAATCAGCAACACATTGCCTCTGAAACAATTGAAAGGATGGCACAAGTGGTAAGAAGGATTCAGACAGCACTCCGGTTGAAAAGAGAGGGAAAACTTGATGAGATGAGAGAATTAGAATGTAGATGACAACATTCCGGTTAAATGATAAGCAAGGGAAAGAACATGATCTCGATACAACGAGATGATGGTTTGGAGAGAGCAACATAACAATATCTCCGGAATGAAAGAATAGCATATAAATCAATGAAAGACTTGAACGGAGAAGAAAATGACAACTTCTCCCACGAATGAATATGAAAAACATCCTTACGAAGAAGGGCTGAACAGAGTTGTTGGGAAATCAACAACGAAAAGAATAAGCTCGTTGTGGGCTTATGGAAAACATCTCAAAATTAAGAGGTGACAACCAGCCACTGACGAAAAACATTTAATTGGATTGAGATCAACAAGGAGATGAAAAACTTATTTCGCCGGAATGATAAATGAAGAACTTGGGTCAATTATAAGCACCATAATAGCAACAATTCTCAAGGAAAGCTTTTAGGTGAAATACAACCCAAGCTAAAACCAACGAATAAATTGAAGGTGTGGGAAAGATCCCCTGAACAAGAAAATGATGGTTTTAAATATCTCATTCTTGATAACTCGTGAATCATGAAACATGAAGGAATTGTCAAGAATGACATAACACCATCTGAAAGATAAGGTAAAACGGATTGCAATTGGAAAGCATGATGAAGAATGCTTGAGCTCCAACAAGAATCTTGATGAAGACTTCGAGGATGAATTAAAACATGATGAACCACCATGAAAACTCCGGTAATGAGAAGAATTAAAGCATGAGAAGTGAAAGATGAAAAGAATAAGACTCAAGGCCTGCGATGAATTAGATGGAGCTTTGCAATGATATAATTGAATAACATGGAGCTCCGGAAAACAAGATGAAAAACTTAGAACCAAGGATATGATATGATGAACAAGCTCCGAAAAAAAAGAGATTAATCACTTGGAAGAAACTAGAATAAGATTTATGTTATGCATATCCTTCACCAATTTAAATTGATGACAACCAAAGGATTTGGCATAATACTTATTCTCGTTGGAAATGATTAAGAGAGATCTAGCCAAACTTGGATAATTATTCAACGAACCACCGGTAGAATTGTGAAAAGAACAAATGAATTAAAACGATAACAACGGAACGTTAATCTTGAACGAACCACCGTAAGAATAGGGAGACGAACGAAGAGACATCAATGAAGAATATTTAGAGGACGAAGTTGAAAACTGAGAACGAAGAAATCTTCTGAAATGATGGCCTTCGGAGGATCACAATGGCAAGAATTCATGAAATGCTTTGGATGGTATAAAAGAATTCCTCACAATCGGAACAACTATGAGGATGACATGAAGCTAGAACCACGAATCTTGAGAGAACGGGCCAAGATTTAAGAGAAACACTTCTCCGGTCTTCAAATGTTGAGAATGAAGATGAGAAATGCCATAAGAATTGTTGAGCACTCCGGAATGAATAATTAAAAGGTTGAAACAATGATGAACAAGAATTTGAAAGCGATCTTGGAGAAGGCATGTGACTGATGGAAATCATTCTTACGTCACACTTTGAAAAGAATTTCAAAATAACTCCGGAAAAAAATTAGAAGAGTCAGGTAAGATCCTGGGAAAGACCTGTGGGTTAGGGCCCACTCAAAGAAATCACCGTTGGAAAAAGATTTCTTAAGAGATATTGCACCGGTTGAATTAAATGGCTTGAATAAGATAACAATCTCAAAATAGCTTGAATGGATTAAGAATGGAAACACGAATCTTCAGCACTACGGATATGAATAGCAAGAGGAGAATGATTAATTGGTGCACCGAAATAAGAAAGCATTGTGAAATGAGGAAAAGGATAAGATCAACACCGAAAACTTGAATTACATCCACCGGCAGAATTGAGAACAAAAGAATGATGAACTTGAAGCTCTTGAACATCTTCACGATAAATCACCGGATAAGAACATTGAAGGAAAAGAATGAAGAAATATCACATGAATAAAATGGATATTTCATTTAGAATTCTGGTTTAATGAAAGGGGTGGGAGGGTGGGTAAAAACAAAGACAACTTGGGATGAATGAAACAGACAAATCGTCAGATTTCTCAACGACGTCCGTAAGGAATAACTTGAAGAGAAGGCACACCGGTTGAAAAAGGATTAACATGAAGATCTCGATGGTCAAGAAGAATTAGCACTCCCATAGAAATATGAGAACACCGATTAGGAAAGGTATGGAATCAACATTTGACATCGAAGCAACTCGAATACCAGAATCAAATCAAAACAAAGGATAGATATGTTTATGAAGAAGATTATGTTGCAACATATCTATCCGAACAGAGAATTGAACGAATGAATTACGCAGGTACATCAACTTGACGAGAAGAGACTTGGAGAACAAAATGTAAGTAAAAAGGAACAAGGAACAGATAGAACAAATACAAGATAGAAGCTTCGTCCGACATATTCGTGCTGAAAGCTCATGGAACGTGTTACAAAAGGGTTTTGCAATCCCCGGATCAGCATAGCCATGGACCCTTTAAGATGCAACTCCCGATCAGAACAAGCCCATAAAACCACTTCACTCAATGTAGAACCCCGAACTTCGTATCGTGCACTCGTTGGAAGAATGCCTAGAACTACTGGATGAACCCACCTATTAATTTCCGAAAGTTTCCAGTTATGCAATCAGATGTTGGGGATACAGGGGAAGCACCGCGCAATCAACTCTAATCCTACATCCAGCTGTATCCATCCTTCAACACATAACCAGTTGTTCTCGGAAACCGTTTACCTCAGACCTTCGAAACGCATCTACTATACAAGCTATGGCAATACTCCCGAACTACCTTCCCAGTACTGGGTGATGTCGGGGTTATCTTGCCACTAACCGCATAGGAGAGTTTTCGATGTCGGCCGTCTTAAGTATTCTAGTAATGCCGCGATGGATTTGTGATGACAACACCTCGGAGCTCAACTCCCCGGGACATTGCCACATCCCCTAAATGACAGGAGGCATCGAGAACAATGTTCTCGTCACAAAGACATCGGAACAATCCAAACAATACTCGCGAGATCCTAAAAAAAATTTGGTGCGATTTTTGAAAGTAGAAGAGACAAGAGTAATCGTCAGGAGTCCTCACCAGAGTGAAAAGAGATGAGGAGCAAAAGAAATCCTACTCTCCGATATGTATATAGGACTCAAAACATTTTCAGTGTGTGCCTAGACTCAACCATCAACGATTCGATCAATCAGTGGGGGCTTCTAGGTCGGAGAAGGCTCTGAATACCAACTTGTAATGCCCAGGATGGGACTATACCTCCTACGTGTCGAGGCACGACTTAAAGGTATAAACCCATCCTAGAATGATCTGAAGTTTGGTATCTTTGCACGACTCATGTAAAAGAGGGATTAAATTGCAAAAGAAGATAGTTGGCTTACACTCGCCACTTCACACAATACAATACATAAGCAATTCATCATTCAAAACATCACAACCCGACTACGGGTGAAGATCCAAAAGTAAGATACCAAAACAACATAAAGCCATAGGTCAAGATCGAATCCTAGTAGAAACCACTACTGATCGTCGAAAACGTCACAAGCATACGGCCACACTCTTCATCGGGCTCCCAGTGAAGTACTTGAACCATCTCCTGCATCATTCTTGGCTGAACCTGCATCTGGTGTTGTAGTATCTGTGAGCCACGAGGACTCAGCAATCCCATAACCATGGGTATCAAGACTAGCCAAGCTTATGGGTAGGAGGAGGTAAAGTGGTGAGGTTGCAGCAGTGGCTAAGCAAAATATGGTGGCTAACTTACGAGTACCAGAATAAGATGAGCATCTACGCAAACGGTCGCAACTAGTAGTGATCGCTAAAGATCCTGAACTACATACAAGTCAAACATAACCCCACCGTGTTCTCTTCTCAAAGTGAAAAGAGACAGTCACGGTTACTCACACAGTTGTGTGTTTTACTTCGGATCCTCTGTCAAGTTCTCTACAACCGCACATTAACAAATTCCAATCCGCCACATAACCGCGGGCACGGCTTTCGAAAGATCATAACCCTGCAGGGGTGTTCCAACTTAGCCCATCACAAGCTCTCACGATTAGCTGAAGTGATAAATATAATATCATCACCCCTTATCTTAGGGAAAACCGATCAGGCTCGGCATCCCGGTAGCACAAGACATTTCGACAATGGTAAAACAAGTCCAGCAAGACCTCCCGGTGTGTCGACACCCTGATAGTAGCCGCGCGTATCTCGTCTCAGGCCACGACCGGATGGGTGATGCTACAGGTAAAACCAAACCTCGAGTTTCCCCGTGGTGGCCCTGCAGGACCCCCGTTTGGGACCAACACCATCAGCACTGGCCCCCCCTGCTATGTAGAAAGAATCCTCGGGTAGCGCTAACTCCCTATGCAATTTATTTAATTAATTAAGTTGTTATTATGAGGCAAATTAAAATCAATGTTGGGCCTTGCTGGAGGAGTTTTATTCAAAGTCGAACTGTCAAGGGGTCCCCATCCACCCATCGTGTAAGGAACGCAAAATCAAGGAACATAATGCCGGTTTATCGGCGCCTAGGGTGGCATGAGTGGAACAAAACACCGAGCAAAACCCAGTATATAGGTGTGTTAATAATAATTATAGATATTGTGATATAACAACAACAAGTTCCCTACTGGAACGAACTTCATATTCACCTGCAACTAACAACGCTATAAGAGGGGCTGAGCAAGCGGGTAACATAGCCAAACAGTGGTTTTGCTAGGAAGGTTTCAAAGGTTAGAGGTTTCATGGCAACAAGGAGAGGCTGACATAAAGATGGGTAGCGCGACATGTAACGATAGCATCGAGACAACTAAGCATGGCAATGGTAGTAAAGGTATCCAAGGGTATGATCATCTTGCATGGGATTCCACAAGGGAGAAGAAGATCCATGAAGAAGACGGAGCAACAGTCGAGCGAATCCTCACAACTCCGGAACGAAACCGAAGCTAACAAGAGAAGCAACCGGAAAGAAGCAAACAACACGGTAAACACACAAGCATAAAGATGGCATACGATGCACATCCAAGTATGATGCATGTCCGGTTTAAATATGCATGGCAAAGCAAAGTGCACAAACAAAACTACAAGTTAAGTGGAGCTCAATATGCAACGAGTTGCATATTGACAAAACACCACAATTAATTATTTAATTGACTCTCGTTTATTTACAAGACAAGAATAAATGTTTTTAACATGGCAAGAGGTGAAGCAAAAATAAACTACCTATTTAGGCATTTTAAATGAGGCCGAAGAACAACAACAATTCCGGAAAATCCCCATGAGCATGTTTAGCAATTTTAAGCAACAACAATTCACACATATTAATGTTGTTAACATGATGCGGATGGCATGATCAAGTTTATGCAATTTATTACTTAAAGGTTAACATGAAGAAGATATGAAGTATTTGTCACCGTGGTGGAAAGAAAGGGTGCCACGGCAACAATTCCGAAAATGATGCCACGGCAACATATCGGTTCCGGTAACTTGTTGAGAGACCGGTGCAAAAGCAAAAGGTGGAGTGAACGAGTCGAACAAGATGAAAGGTGGGGTGATCCCGTCACCGGGTTCCCACGAGTCGGCGACGAGGCAACCGAGGAGCACGACGAAAGATGAAACGGTCACGGAGCACACAAGGAAAAACATTTCATACAACACAACATTCATCCACGGGTCATCGTCTCGGGGTTATACCTTCGGAGCGATCGTTCTCGGAGGGGTTCGAGATCGTAGAGGAAGAAGGCGTTCACGTTCGGAGAGGAAGTAGCCGTTCACGAGGTTGCCAACGAGTAGTCGTTCCGTAGAGGGAAGTAGTTGTTCCGGCGACGATAGTTGTTCACGTTCGTAGATGTACTCGTTCCGTTCGTAGATGAACTCGTTCCGTTCGTAGATGAACTTGATGGTCATCTTGTAGCCGTTCGGTCGTCGTGGCACTTGGTCGTGGTACTTGTCGGGGCCGTGGTCTTGGCTCTTGTGACGTAGTGGAACTTGGTGCATCTCGGAGGTCCAAACGCAGCAACACAAAGCACACAAACAAAACAGCAGCACGTGTGACGAAGCCATGGCAGTGGCAGTCGGGCCGGCGAGGAAGAGATGCACAGCAACACGGTCTTGGCGCGATCGAGTTGGCGAGGTACACGGGGCTTGCAGGGCGCGCTGCTGGACGCTGCGGTGCTCGGCGCACCGGTGGCCAGGAGGACGGGGCTGCAAGGAGCTGCGGTGGCCCGGAGGCTGGGGCCTGCGAGGCCTCGTCGCGCGAGGCGATGGAGGAGGGCCTGAGGCGCAGGGCCATGGAGCACTGGACTGCTGCTGGCGCGAAGGAGGGAGCCTGGCCGCGGCGCCGGCGCGGGGTAGGCGGAGGCCTGATGGCGAGGGAGGCCGGGGCGCGGGCGCTGTCGCCTGGAGAGGAGGGGAGCCGCGCGGAGGCTCCGGTCTCTGGCGACGCAGCGGCGCTGCATCTGCTGGAGGGAGAAGGGCGCAGGGGACCGGCTGGAAGAGGCGAGGCCGCGACTGCTGCCTGGCCGGCGCGGGCGCTGAGGGAACGGAGGAGATCGAGCACGGGGTCTCGGGGAGAGCGGGGCAGAGAAGAGCGATGAGTGGGGATCGAGGGAAACGGGGGATCGGGTTGGGCGCTGCATGCGATGGGTGGCGGCGCTCGAGCGGAAAGAAAGGGGCGAGGGGAGAGGAGCGATGCGGTGCGGTGCGGGCTAGGGTTCGGCCTTGAGTGGGCCATGAGAGGAGGGATGGGCCGCGGTGGCTTGGCTGGGTCGCAGGGAGGCCAAGTACAGTGGCAAGGTAAGGCCTTTCCCGTCTTAAATTCTTTCTGCAAATAAACAATCCACAAAATATAAGACGGAAAAAGGCCAGGGGTTCACAGGATGAATTTGAAAGAAGTAACAATACTTCTGGACTCCTGGAATTATGCACCATCTAAATAAAATACTCTGGCATTATTTAGAGATAGAAAAATAATTCAAGTTTGAATTTAGTTCAAACTAGAGCCATTTTGAATCTGACCAGAGCATATCTGAAAAGGATGAAATTTGGAGGAGGGGCATATGGCATGGTCTAGAATTTTTAGGAAAAGAATGAACATTAATGGAGGTAGCGAAGAACTCACTTGCATGATGAAGTAAAAGAATAAGAGGAAGAAGAAGAAGAAGGATGGGTGTTGCATGGGACATATGCAAGTGTGTTGGGTTAATTCCAACGAATGGAATATTTATTATAATAGCTCCCTAATTATTGGGAGGATATGTTATAAAGAGAAGACAACCTTCCCTCGATTTAAATGGACCGAAGGTCCACACAATTTATTTAGGTTGAGATGCAAAGAAAAATATGACATGATGGCATGATGACATGATGCAATGCAAAAATAAATAACACAGCACAAAAGAAACACACGGGAGACTCGGAACATCTGGAATCTTCTGGAATCTTCTGGGTCGTCGGTCTTCGGGCGTCACAACCAATATGGGTATCCAGATCCCGCTATTGGTTATTGGCCGGAGATGTATCTCGGTCATGTCTGCATGGTTCTCGAACCCGTAGGGTCTACACACTTAAGGTTCGATGACGCTAGAGTTGTTATGAGAATAGTATGTGGTTACCGAAGGTTGTTTGGAGTCCCGGATGAGATCCGGGACGCGACGAGGAACTCCGGAATGGTCCGGAGGCGAAGATCGATATATTGGACGAAGGGTATTGGAGTCCGAAATTGTTCTGGGCATACCGGGTGACGACGAGCGTGACCAAAAGAGGTTTCGGAGGCCCCGACAAGCGTTGGGGGGGGCTTATGGGCCAAGAGGAGGGGGCACACCAGCCCACTAAGGGGCTATGCGCCCCTCCCACCCCATCTCACGTAAGGTGGGGATGTGGGGGTGCCTCCCCTAGGGCAGCCGCACCTCCCGGCTTGGGGGGCAAGTTTCCTAGGGGCGGGGACGCCCAAACCCATCTAGGGTTTCCCCTGTGGCCGCCGCCCCTCCCCTAGGGAAAGCCTAGGGCACCTCCTCCTCCCCCTTCCCCCTATATATAGTGAGGGAGAGAGAGAGAGGGCAGTCGCTCCCCTTCCCTGGTGCAGCTCTCCCCCCTCCCAACTCCTCCTCTTCCTTCGTAGAGCTTGGCAAAGCCCTGCTGGAGAACTGCTAGTTCCACCACTGCGCCGTCGTGCTCCCGGAGATCTTCCCCAACTTCTCCTCCCCCTTGCTGGATCAAGAAGGAGGATACGTCCTCGGGTTGTACGTGTGTTGAACGCGGAGGCGTCGTTGTTCGGTGCTTGGATCGGAATCGATCGCGATCTGAATCGCTGCGTGTACGACTACACCAACCGCGTTCTAGTAACGCTTCTGCTTTGCGATCTTCAAGGGTATGAAGGTGCACTCCCCCTTCTCATTGCTGGTCTCTCCATAGATTGATCTTGGTGATGCGTAGAATTGTTTTAATTTCTGCAACGATCCCCAACAGTTATGACACTGTTCTTAAATTTTAAAATGATTTTCTTGTTGTCGATTTTATTTTGGTTTTATTGGAGTTTCGATGATTGATTTGTTGATTGTGTGAAACGTGTAGATTATCTGGAGTGCGACGTGAACTATTGTCAGGAGTGTGACATTTTGAACCAGAACCAAGGCAAGTTACATATTCATCATCCTTTACCTATTGTTTACTATGCATGTAGTCTATATAACACTATAAATTTATGCGTGTATAGGAATACTATATAATTGTCCTGTGCTATTGAGCTATCTCCCGTCAATGCATATCGTGGTAGTTGTAGTTTTGCTATGCTTGTAGACGAGGTTGGTTTGTGTGTACATTGAACTTATGTGAGGATTATATATATATATATATATATATATATATATATATATATATATATATATATATATATATATATATATATATATATATATATATATAAGGATTTAATTCACCTCTGGGCGGAATTGGTATTGTTGGGTGGTTTCAAGAACATCATGGTTTATCCCCTCTGAATGTAAGTGGACTGTCGCCCAGGTTCAAAAAGACCAAACAAACTTAGTGACTAGTAGCTTCCATGCGCAACCACTAGCTAAATGAGCTTTGGCTTAGTGGATTAGGTTGTGGGATCCTCGCCCAGGCAAGCTAGCATATGTAGATATGAGTAGGTGTATCGGGTGCCAGTGGGTGGAGGCGACTACTTATACAGACTTTATCTCAATCTTTGGGTTGAGTCTAGTGGGTAAAGTGTGAGAAAACTCTACAAGATATTTAAAACTAATCATGATTAGCCGTGTCCTCGATTATGGACAAATTTGAGCAACTATGCCATTACAGTTGTTGGATGATCTTGACAGATGTGACACTTAATAAATTAGCTGGGAAACTTAATAATGGGTAGGTTAGAGTTGGACTTGTCAATTCAACCTGGTGTATTTAATTGCAGTAAAAAAAATTAAATAAAAAATTGACTATTGGGTATTTATGAGGATAAAAATCAACTTTCTGCAAAATAACCATCACACCTTTCTTTTGTTGTACTATGCATATACATGGACGTCTGCTTTATTATTACTCATGTGTAACTTGCCAATACATTTAATGTATTGATCTATACGGCTGCAACGTCTCATGTTGCAATATATTCAAACGAATAGTAAGGTACCGTTACGGTCACGAGTCTGGACTCAACATTGCTAGTGGGCTATGATGGGTCTCATCATTATTTTCTGCTACTTTTCGTTGTTTGATTGAATAAAGGTAGCTATGTGTTATGCAGATTGTTTTATTTCATAAATTCAGGATAATATGTTATAATAAATGATGCATTTTTTATTCTGGTATTCATCTATACTGTGTGTGCTAGCGAGTCGACCCAGGGACTAGCACGGTAAGCACAGAGACTCAAATCCTTCGAGGTTTGGTTGTTACACCTAGCTATATGGCTATAAAGAAAGCACTGCCTAGGAGGTAACCCGGAGGTCCATAGGCGTCTTTCTTGATTTTGTGACTTGAGTCTAGATGCATTCATGCTCGGATTGACACTTTTTATTTTCGTTTTGAGTAGTTGCTATCTGAGTTGGTTTCATGTAGTTTTCATTGGTAAAAATTCTTGCATGTCGGTATCCTATTTTTGTCCCATACATCTTATTACTTTTATTGCAATATTGCTATGTGCCTAATGTGAGGAGGGAGCACAAAATGTTCCATGTAGTTCAACAGCTCCAGGAGAAAAGACGATGTTCCATACGATCGTCCTGGTCACATAAGAGCCTGTATGAGCTTGTGGCCGCAAGTTAGAACAAGACCAAAGCAAAAGACGGCCTACCATGCGAGTTCTCGCGCTTGTACGAGCGGTCGTATCACCTGGTGGCCACAAACGAGCATCTCCACAAAGCAAATGATGGTGTACCGTGCGAGCGCTCACGCTTGTATATGCGCCCGTATGCCAAGCCCACCCCAACAATCAGATTTCCCAAAGTAAAAGACGGTGTTTCGTACGAGCACACCCGCTCGTACGGGCGCTCGTATCCAAGGGTGGCGTTGGCCACACATCAACAGAACGAACGATCGCATATCATATGACTATTGATGGTCGTTTGCGCGCTCACATGAGGGCAAATATACATGCATTTGATTTATTTTTGACATCTGAGGTTACCGAGGTATTTTTAAACATATTATTTGATTTCCAATAACTGTTAGTTACCTCTGAAACTGTGTAGGCAATAATTATCTTTAGCAACTACATTTTCTTTTATTTCTTTTTGTCAATTGGGTATACGAATTTCGTTCGTATACCGAATCGATGTTTTTTATTTTGTGTGTTATTTTTGCAAGGGCGTGGACCTTAGTGACATGTACAATATGGTGCCAACCATATAAAAGACCCACACAAGCCACTTGGTTGCTTCAACATGACAAACTTCACCAACAAGTGCCCTATAAAGTTTTTTAATACGAACCTCGCTTAAATAAAAGTTGCTTAGTTTCGAGCTTCTCACCTTAAGTGAGGATCCCTATTTTTAATTAGGCACCTAGGAGTTGCACACATGTGTCTATTCTTTGTCTCACACACTGGCGTGGAATTAACATGGCAGATGTCCCAGGGTAAGGACTTAGTCGTGAGGCCGCGCATCTATGTAGTAGCTTGAGAGGGGTTGAACGGGATCGAGAGACGCAATGCAAGACAAGGATTTAGACAGCTTCGGGCCCCGGGAAACATCATCCGGTAATAACCCTACATGCTGTTTGAGGCTAGATCTCATTATGACCCTCATGGAGTCGCCGGTAAACCAGCGCTCCTTTCGTTGTGTCTAGCCCTAAAGAATATGGCGCCTCTAACTTGTGAGAACTTCTCCCCCTTTGGGGAGCCCTGCCCCTCCTTATATATGTTGAAGGGGCGGGTTACATGACTAGTCCTAGTAGGATTAGGACTACTCTATTACAAGGAGTCCTAGTCTTGCTTCCTTCGTAGGAAAATATTCCTTGTTCTTTCTTCATAAACCGGCCAACCATAACATGAACCGGCCTTCTGGGCCTTGTCATCCATCTAAAACACCCACCGGATTTCACCTGATTTGGTCGGACGTCAAAAAACTCCCGCAGACAAACTCGCGATGGTATGACTCATCTAATGTAAACATTTGACGATCAGCGGTTGCATGCAATTGATGTAGCATCTTCAGTAGGGTACCACTTGCCCATAAAGTTTGGGACGTGCATGTCCCCCTTCTGCAATGACCTATCAATCACGTGCGTAGGATTATTTTTTGTATCATCTCCATCTTGTTAACTTGTCTTTAGTATCACACATGCATGATCCTTACGAGGCCACAACGGACCAATGAAAAACTTGTCTTGCTTGATGGAGGTAGCAGAAACGAGCATGGCATCTTGACAGCGCGAGGAGATGGCACGAGGCGCGGCGTCAAACTCGGCGACTTGAAACAAGGCTGAGTAAGGCACATCGGAGTCGGCCGGCGGGGCGACTCAATCCAGGCGCGCGGACAGCGGGCCGAAAAGGGACGTCGTAATGGGTTAGAACCAGCTGGGCGAGGGCCTCGGTGGCGGCATGAAGCGTCATATAGCGTAGCAGCAGAATCGGCCGGCGGCTCGACGGGTCAGGCACGCGTCGAGGGCGGCGACTCGGCGATGAAGCGGCGCTGGTGAGACCCAGCAGCTTGCTCGAGGCGACTTGTAGTGCGGACGAGGCCGACCCCCCGGTGGAGCTGTGCGAGGCAGAAACAAAGGCGGCTGGACGACGGAAACACACGAGGCCATGATGACAGTGACTGAGAATTGAGGCGGCTTGAAGCGGCGGCAAAACAGTAGGCGGGTCAGAGTTGCGGCTGTCACAGGCCGACGGAAACGACCTCGGCGACTGCTGCTCGGAGGCGGAAACGAGCTCGGCGACGGCAGCTCAGAGGCGGATGCCGCGGCGGCTCAGCAGGGACGATGGCTTGAGGTCGATATTGCAACTGCGAAGGGGCGCCGGCGGCTCGGAATTGGTGATTCGAGGCCGCAGTAGCGCGGTGGCTCTCCGCATGGATAAGACTGTGGCAGAGGCGCAAAACACCGGACAGCTCAACAAGACAACTTGATACGGTCGAGTCATGGAGAAGCTCATCAGGTGCAGAGAGGCGGCTCATCAGGTGCGGGAGCCGGCGGGTTAATTCAGAGACGGAGACGAGCCCTGGTGGAGATGGAGTGAGGCGGCCGCAGCTGCGGCGTGAGGCCGAGCGGTGGCGGCTCGGAGGTGCGAGGCCACGGACGAGGCGTGCTTTGGGCGGCTCTGCGAGGCGAGCTGGAGGCAACTGAATCCGGGTCGTAGGTAGACCGCGGCCGTGGCGTGATGGGTTAGCGGTCACGAGGCAACCAAATCCGGGTCATACCTTTTTTTCTTTAGCTCGGAGTTGACTCTGCCCGTGGTTTGTTTGTAGTTGCTGTTGGTCTGGGCGCCATACGATAATAGCAGCGGAAATATCTCCAATTCGGTTTAGACGACTTGCAGCGCGTCGGCCGTAACCCTAATTCTTCTCTGTATTAAGTCTCATGGATTGTAAAATATGTACTGATGAACTCGAAGCTAACCCGTATCCTTCCAAACTGGCTCTTCTTCATCCGAAAAAATTGTGGACTTCTCAATCCCTGCGAGAGATCCCTTCAAGAACTCAACACCACCGTGCGCAGGCCCCACGGTGGGCGCCAACTGTCGTGGAATTAACACGGCAGATGTCCTAGGGTAAGGACTTAGTCGTGAGGCCGCGCATCTATGTAGTAGCTTGAGAGGGGTTGAACGGGACCGAGAGACACAACGCAAGACATGGATTTAGACAGCTTCGGGCCCCGGGAAACATCATCCGGTAATAACCCTACATGCTGTTTGAGGCTAGATCTCATTATGACCCTCATGGAGTCGCCAGTAAACCGGCGCTCCCTTAGTTGTGTCTAGCCCTAAAGAATATGGCACCTCTAACTTGTGAGAACTTCTCCCCCTTTGGGGAGCCCTGCCCCTCCTTATATATGTTGAAGGGGCGGGTTACATGACTAGTCCTAGTAGGATTAGGACTACTCTATTACAAGGAGTCCTAGTCTTGCTTCCTTCGTAGGAAAATATTCCTTGTGCTTTCTTCATAAACCGTCCAACCATAACATGAACCGGCCTTCTGGGCCTTGGGCCTTGTCATCCATCTAAAACACCCACCGGATCACCAATGAGTAGTCAGGCTCGTGAATCGTCAGACCAGTGAACCGCCAGACTCATAAGTCGCCAATCCTCCAGCGGGTTACTAATGAAACGCCAAGTCCGACCGGATTATACTTCCGGCCGGGTTACACCGCGGGGTATATCCCCGACACACACACTTCATTCAAATCTAGGGGTACATAGGACTTCTAGACATAGTTTGTTGACTTAAGCGTGGTGCTTATGTTAATAAACCGATCATTGTGAGGCTTATGCTTTATCACATGTGTTGTTAATCCTTTGTGCTACAAAAAAAAGTGAACACAAAAGCATAAAATATTTTGTTTTCTTTTTAGTTCGTCTTCAGCGGATTCTATTGGAGGGCAACCACCGGGCCACAACAAGGAGATCAATTGAAGCAAGGTCCATGCCTATTAGAAGAAAGGTCATATGCACCTCAACAGTAAATCTAACCCATTTCTTAACTAAGCTTAGGGGAGGTAACCACTTCTGAAGCTCTCTTTTAATAACTTCGTTTTCTTTTTTACTTTCGTAATTTTCCCTAGTTTAGTTCTAAGTGTGGGGAGGTTACTTTTGCATGTGTAGCGTCTTGTGTAATGCTCCTCATCATATGGTTTTTCTGCATTAGTGTGTCCTACTTTTTGGCATGTTTGCTTTGCATTTGTTTAACTTAGCTTGCGAGAATCTTGTTATCTTCTGAAAAACTTTGCCATGTTCTTTTATCAAAAACCCAATAAGGGAGTCCTTTGAACTATTGCCTCATATAATTACATAAGTTGGGGACTCTAGTGGTGGCTTGATTAGCGACTGAATTGTATAGGCTTTTTGCTGATGAACATAGTAGCTTTGGTTGATCCGGGACATGCAACGGGGTTTATCTCCATAAAACTATCCCCCGGGGTACTTAGATTTTGAGTCTTATGCAACACGACACCGCAATACTCTTGTGTAGTGTTTGAGTTCTTTATGTCTAAGGGAAGTTTGAAACCTTTGCACTTCCGTTCATCTTATTTTGCTAGCCTCACGGTACCGCACATTGCTCACTCTCACATTGATAGTTGGTGCATACTTTGCAGGTACATGCAAACCCGTGGGAGGACTTCCTCTTGTTATCCTACATATAAAACACCCCATCACCACGAAACAACCACCATACCTACCTACATGGTATTTTCATAGCCATTCCGATCATATCGCCATGCAGTACCATCATTTTAATTACATGACTAGAGACATCTTTTCATTTGCCTTGCATCATCATAGTATGGCTAGCTCGACATTTTCACGGCTTGTCTTTTTTTTATGTCTATGCTATGCCGCATCATTGCACATATGGGTATACCGCCAGAGGCATTTATCATATATAGTTTCTCTCATGTTTGCAGTTTTGAGTTATGAAACCATTCATTCAAAGTGAGATAATATGGAAGTGTGATGATCATCATTATTAGAGCATGCCCAGTGACGAAAACAATGGTGGAGACTAACACTGGTACGCGTCGATGCTATACAAACGGTTTTTAACCCCTTTCCGCGACG
Organism: Secale cereale; assembly: GCA_902687465.1. Taxonomy (NCBI): domain Eukaryota; kingdom Viridiplantae; phylum Streptophyta; class Magnoliopsida; order Poales; family Poaceae; genus Secale; species Secale cereale. The sequence goes on from LR738710.1 coordinate 251,678,382, forward strand.
GCATTTGGGACTGTCGCCAAGTGAGTGTGGGCGATAGGGGGTCCTTCCCACACGACCCAGAAACTGTCGGGGATATGGAGCAATGATCCAGAGGCCTTCCAAAATGTAATCATGTGTGATGCAACACACACTAAATTCTTTCGCACGTGTGATATCGGTGATTAAACGTTTTTAATGATGAAGTGAAACCAAATGGTGGGTCGTAATGAACCGTTTGGGAAACAGTATGTAAGGCACACGGGCCCGCATATGAACTATGTGCGATTTGTGCCCCGTTGCACACGAGTTTTTTGCGTAACCCGTCTGCCATGCAAGACTCCACCGCACACGTTTCCCAACAATTATCGTCTAAGATAATGTTCTATCACAAATGGTTCAGGAGCGCCTTTGAACACATACAAGTGTTGCAGACCGTTTGCGATTTGTTGTGTATCACCGACGGTTGCAGCAAGAGTGACGTGTGCTTTTCGTTTGGGATCCCACACGTTTCCTGGAAAAATTATGACTGGGATTGTATTGTACATTGGGCACAGTTTACACGAGTTCTCGTGTGCAATAACGCGATATCACAAACGGTTCCGGAGACCCTACGCACATGTAGTAGTGCTGCAAATCGTTTGCGATATGTTGTGTATCACCGATGGTTCCACTACGATTGATGTATGCTTTCTGATGTGAATCGCACACACTCATTTAGTTGAACCGTGTGCGGAGCAATTGCCAGGTTAAAACAAAAATATCCAATTTTGAATCGGAATGCAAAAAGCAATTTCGCGAAATTATTAAATTGAACAAATAAACAAAAATATCCCATTTTGAATCGGCACGCAAGAAGCAAATTCACCACAATGTTCAATTGAACAAATAAACAAAAATATCCCATTTTGAATCTGCACGCAAAAAGCAAATTCGCCGCAATATTCAATTGAACAAATAGTGTCCACATGAAGAACATTCATCAGATTTCGCAATAATTGTAATTGAACATATGGTAGCTAAATTCCAATGATTTTTCCACACATATATGTATTACATAATTAATCATTATACGGAATACGAAGACCTCATTAGATGGAAAACAATGGATCCATGCGTATATGTTTAGTGGCTAACTCTTACTCAATGTTTCAGGAGAACACATGCTGAAATATTCATTATCACCAGTGGGATTGATGTAGTGATTCAGGAATAAGTCACTGATAAATCTCCGAACCATCATCAATTCACCAGCCGGGAGCGGTTCAGGGTCCTCGGTTTTAAGATGAGCTGCAGTATTTTTAAGATCAGAATGTGCCATGTGAGTGGAGTAGAAGATATTAATTAAGATAGACTTACTGGTACTAATTCGCGAGGATCGTCAACTATCAGCAGATTTGCAGATGGAGATCATGTGTCTGCAAACATAGTATCCACAAAGGTTGGTCCCTACTTCTTGCTGAGGACACATAATTTTTTGTACATAATTAGTCATCTATTTGTCCTGTTAGGAACAACCTAACCAGTGTTAGATGTATTTTTTTCTTTGGACAAAATATAAGAGGTTTATTTAGAAGCTTGAACATTTGACTAGCGTAAGAAAAGGTATTTGCAGATTGTTGGATAAATTTTTCCAAAAATAACGGATTTCAGTGTGTTACCGGAGAAACGATCTCGTGTTGCAGAGGTAGTTCCCTCTTGAACACTGCAGATGAAGATGAATTTTGACAACATCAATTATTGAACCAGACATGAATGCAAATTAATTTCAAGATCATAGAATTCAATACCTATCAATGAATTGCTGAAGATGCGTCAGATCCTGAGCGTTTGTTGACTCTCTGAGAGAATCGATGTAGTAAACTGTGTTCTTGTTTGGAATAATGAATACCAATATCCAGTGATTGCTACATATTAAGAAAGCCATGAACTTACGAATTATGTCGAAATCTGAAAGACAATCAGTGTATGCGTGGTTGTTTACTTGACTTACCGTTCATGATATGGCCCGAGAAATGATTATGCATGGGACATGTTTTCGAAGAGACGAACGAGCGTGTTAACGGCCCAGTCCCGCAGGTCCTTACCATGTATTGTTGTGCCATTTGCTAATGCATGATCTATGAAATACACACTCTCCATTTTTCTTCTCTGCGCATTCAATCCCCTGAGAGGAATAAAATGTAGTTAGTTGTTTATCATTTACAGCCTTGTATGGAGAAGTTGATCAGCGTTTGTTAAGTACTTACAAAACCAGGCATCTAACAAGAGTGGCATCGAGCTCGTTGAAGTTGAAGAAGAGATGTAAGTCCTCAAAACTCACATTGATGGAACCAGCATCGTGTCAGAAATGATCTCTGTTGTAGTGGACTAGCAAACCATGATGACCTACTGACATTTGATCCATGCAATATTGATGTAACTCGCGGCAACTGGAGCTCCACTCATAAAAGCATTCGCCAACAAGAAATGGCTGGCCATGGACGTAATTGCGTGCTTCAAGTACGCCCGCTTTACTTTTAGCAAGCTGCAAAGCTATTTCTTCATCATCCATGCCGTCAGAAATAATATTACTCCTTGATTCAAACAAGCTGATGTTAATTTGGTTCTAGGCGATGAGTGATTTAAGTAAGAGGCAATTGTTCTCTTTCCTCTTCACTCTCCCACTGCGCTTCCTCGTGGGTGTACCCTTTTTGTCCACTTCCTTCTTGGTACTTGCAGCATTTCTGCCAGAACGTCTGGTTGGCTGCAAGGTAGACTACCGAGAAGATGGTGAAGCTTCGACAGATTGCTTAGCAGACGGTTTATCTATGCCGGACCGCTCAGCTGGCGGTGCTGCTGTGACGAACTTCTGGGTTGTAGGAGCAGAGGCATCAAACTGCTGACCATGCGTTGAAGCTATGTCGGGTTTCTGCGTAGGTGGTGCCAACTTGTCGGTGTGCTGAGGAGGCCGTGCCAACGCATTGGTTTGCCGAGCAGGAAGTGCTGACGCATTGGTATGCTGATCACGTGGCTGCGGACCAACGGACTGATGAGCAGTCCATTCCGGACCTACAGACTGCTTAGTAGGCGGTTCTAAAGCATCAGACTGCTTAGCCGTCTGTTCCACCAGGTTGGTCTGCTGAGCATGTGTTGCAGCTGGGTCTCCCCCCGCTGCTTCAGTGACCGGCATCTGAACCGGTGGTGCGTCTTCAGCAGTTGTAGGCCTTGCCACTGGCTTCTTTGGGGCGGAGGATGACATGTCCTGTACGCCCCAAAGTCGGGCTGGCTAATCACAGGTTGATGCATCAACTGTCGGATTATGAGTATTATGTTCTTTGGGGGAAGCACGCGAGAGCTGATGTGGCAAGGACAACGTCACCGGTTGAGGGGCGACATTGGTTACTCTTGGCGGGGCTTCAGGGATCTCATCGATGAACTCTATTTCCTTTCGTGGCCACTGGATGTGATGTAACAGTGTTTCTCCCAAGGTCCTTTGCTCATCGAAGTCTCCTAGGACATTCTTCAGGGCAAATTCATTGAATCCGGGCTTTACTTAAGTCACGTAGCACTTCACACAGCCCGACTTCAATGGCACATTGTCAAACAAGAGGCCATCTTCCAAGAAGGGTGGGCAAACCCAGATTGTTGCACATTTTAATGTACCTTCATAATGTGTAAGCATGCCCTTCAGTTTACCTTTCTTTCCAGATAGATCAGATATAGCATCATCACGAGCACCTGCAGTCTCAGTGTCGCTGGGGTCAGCTGATGCACAGCTACTCTCGTGCAGTGTTGCCACGCAATAAGAATCATCTTCCATGCTCGCCTCCCCTCCCATCTGCTGGCTACCTGTCAGCATTAGAGTCTTCTGCATCATCATTGACTCCTCAACATCCTTTCGAACAGCCGGATACATCTCCTTCCTCAACCTTTCATACAATGCATTGCTTCATTTCACTCCTCGCTTTTTTCATGCTGAGCCTCTCTTCTTTGCTGAGTGTGAAAGCCCTCTTGTGCGGGACATTAACACCTATACCCCTTGCACGGTCAGGGGGCTCTTTTGTTTCCAGAGCAACAGATAGAATGTCACATGGCCCTGAGTTCCTGTAGAACTTTCCAGGGATCTTGGAAGTCTCTAACATCACGTGATACAGTTCTTCGTCATGTGAGTTTTTAAAGTACTAAGTTCCGTCATCACGCCTCCTTGCATGTGCCCGCAAGTAGTCTCTGGCGCGTTGGCCCCTGATTTCACTAAATGTCAGATTCCCACCCGCCGCTACTGCTTCTTTGTCCTCCCGGTCTCGTATCAGTTTCATGTCGTAGTATCCTACCACACCCAGACGGTGGGGGTGTATGTTCTTCTTCTGAAGTTCCGATTGCTTGAAACTCTTCTCAGCAAACTCTTGAGTTGCCCTGACCCTTTTGAATTCTGCCCAGTCTGCCTTTGTAATTTGGGGGTATGTGGGGATTGGGTCCTTGCCTTCACTCAAGTACTTCTTGTACAACACGTGCTTCCAATTTCTCCAAGCATCCCTAGCCTTCTTCAGTGCAGCGTGTTCCACCTGCATTCTCCACTGCTCTGGAACATTGAAGTTATCCATGATCTCCCGGACTATCCTTCGCCGTGTTTCTGTGTCAGCCTTCCGAAACCCGGGCAGATTAATGTTGAGCCTTGCCCCACCAACAAATCCACACACACTCTTGAACCTCGTGTGTGCTTTATCTGGTTTAGTTGGAGCCCAAGACTTTAAATCAATCTCGGTTACTTCATATACACCTTTAGGCTGGTGTGTGGGCTTCCTCGGAGCATTCCTCCGTGTCCTAACCGGAAGGGTAATTGCTGCAACTCTATCCCGTTCAAGATTACTTGATCCCTCACAATCTGCTAAAGACCTAGGGTTGTCGGAATCATATGAAGATACATCGCCTGAAGCATGAGTGTTGTCGCTGCTACTCGACATCTACAGAGAACACATGCAAAACTAAGGAAATGAGGATAATCATAAAACTAACAACTTGGTATCAAGCTTTCTAAACATGTCATGCAATAATTTAGAAAATGAACGACTAATTTGTTAAGTTTGTGTGACTCGAGCGCCCGCAATTTGTAAATAGGCAGTAACTTATTGGAACAAATACAACTTATATGTAGTTAGGAAGGTAGGTAATGAACGTATATACACTCTCTATTATTTTATAGCCAATTTGGGAACATATATAACAAAATAGAAAGAGGGATTGCAAATAAATATGCCTCACCGCGATGGAGAGCAGTAACTAACAGACTTCTTAATGCAAACCCGGCCAGACCACAGGAGAGGCGAGGGTTACATCATCGATATGCTCGAGGGTGGCTAGCGATCAAACGAAGATGGCGAGGCATGATACGTCTCCAACGTATCTATAATTTTTGATTGTTCCATGTTGTTATATTATCATTCTTGGATGTTTTACAATCATTTTATAGTCATTTTATTTTTTGGGTACTAACCTATTGACATAGTGCCAAGTGCTAGTTGTTGTTTTCTGCATGTTTTTTACATCGCAGGAAATCAATATCAAATGAAGTCCAAACACCGCGAAACTTTTTGGAGATTTTTATGGGCCAGAAAACACCCAATGGGCTAGAGCTGCACCTGGGGGTGCCCCGAGGGGGTCACAACCCACCAGGGCGCGCCAGGCCCCCCTAGCGCACCCAAGTGGGTTGTGCGCACCTCGGTGACCCCCGCACCGTCTCTTTGCTCTATAAATACTCAGATATTCCAGAAACCCTAGAGAAGTGGACGAAATTCTATTCCAGCCACCACAAAGTCCAGAACCACCAGATCCAATCTAGACACCATCACGGAGGGGTTCGCCATCTCCATTGGTGCCTCTCTGATGATGCGTGAGTAGTTCCTTGTAGACCTACGGGTCCTTAGTTAGTAGGTAGATGGCTTCATCTCTCTCTTTTGATTATCAATACAATGGTCTCTTGGAGATCCATATGATGTAACTCTTTTGCGGTGTGTTTTTTGGGATCTTATGAACTTTGAGTTTATGATCAGATCTATCCTTTTATATCCATGAAATTTATTTGAGTCTTCTTTGTTCTCTTACATGCATGATTTCTTATAGCCTCGTATTTCTTCTCCGATATTTGGGTTTTGTTTGGCCAACTTGATATATTTATATTGTAATGGGAAGAGGTGCTTTGTAGTGGGTTCGATCTTACAGTGCTTGATCCCAGTGACAGAAAGGGAACCGACACGTATGTATCGTTGCTACTAAGGGTAAAACAATGGGGTCTATTTCTACATAAATAGATCTTGTCTACATCATGTCATCTTTCTTATTGCATTACCCTGTTTCTCCATGAACTTAATACACTAGATGCATGATCGATAGCGGTCGATGTGGGGAGTAATAGTAGTAGATGCAGGCATGAGTCGGTCTACTAATCTTGGATGTGATGCCTATATAATGATCATTGCCTCGATATCGTCATGATTATTTGAAGTTCTATCAAGTGCCCAATAGTAATTGTTTTCCCACCGTTTGCTATTTTCTAGAGAGAAGCCACTAGTGAAATCTACGGCCCCGGGTCTCTTTCTCATATTATTTGCCTTTGCAATCTATTTTCCTTTGCTTTTATTTTCAGATCTATTAAACCCAAAACCCAAAAATACCTTGCTGCAATTTATCTTATTTGGCGTCCGATCTATCAATATTTACAACTCTATCACATCTGTTACCCGAAAGGGATTGACATCCCCTTTTACACGTCGGGTTGCGAGTATTAGTTATTTGTGTGCAGGTGCTGTTTACGTTGTGTTGCTTGGTTCTCCTACTGGTTCGATAACCTTTTTCTAATCATTGAGGGAAACACCTACCGCTGCTATACTGCATCATCCCTTCCTCTTTGGGGAAATACCAACGTAGTTCTAGCAGACATCAAAATGAATTTTCTGGCGTCGTTGCCGGGGAAGATCTTCAACATATACCAGGTACCTAATCACAAATCTCATCTCCTCACAATTTACATTATTTGCCACTTGCCTCTCGTTTTCATCTCCCCCACTTCACAAAAATTTGTCATTTCTATTCGCCCTCTTTTTCATTCACCGTTTTCTCGTCAAATATGTTTTCGTTTGCCCTTATGTCTTACTTGGTTACTTTGCTTGGTTGTTTGGTATAATTGGGTGTTTTATTGAAATCAGAAGGAAAGTGTTTATGGATCCTCATCCACTTGCTAACCTTTTTAAAAGATCTAATTATGATGAACTAATTTCTAGTGAGTTGAGTGCACTAGGTTATCTTTATGAAGTTTTGCTTGAGATTCATGAATCTGAAAAAAATTGTGATGAAGTGATAAAAGAAGAAATTTATGAAGTGATTCATGATAGCTCCTTGAATGAAAAGCATGATTGCAATGGTGTTATGGTAAAAAAAATTAATGTCAATTATTCTAATAATATGCAAAACCCTAAGCTTGGGGATGCTAATTTTGATATGTCCTCTACACATTGCAACGATCATGATTGGGGTGATTGTTCTTACGATCTTGAAAATTTATTTAAGCCTCATGATGAATATGTTTGCAATAATATTGAAAGTGGGTTTGGAGAGGTCGTGACTTTATTTTATGATAAGCCCACTATTTTGGAAGAGTGTCAACTTTCTATGCATGCGGATCATGACGATAAAATTTTATGTGATAGCTGTATTATTGAATTTGAGTATGATCCTACATGTAATTATTATGAGAGAGGAAAATATGGCTGTAGAAATTTTCATATTACTAAATTACCTCTCGTTATGTTAAGATTGCTATTGTTTCTTTGTTCTTCCTTTCATATGCTAGATGTTTCTCGTCTTCATAATTTGGTTGCCTACAAAATGCCTAAGCATAGGAAGTATGTTAGACTTAAATGTGTTTGTCACGTGCTTCATGATGCTCTTTTTGTGCTTCAACTCTTGTCTTTCATGTGAGCATCATTGAAATCTCAAGCCTATCTTAATGGATATAAAGAAAGAGTTTGTTGGGAGGCGACACAACAAATAAAATAGTTTTTTCTTTTTATTTTCTGTTCTTGTGTGAATACCCTTTAAGACCTATCTTTAGATGTATTTTTGTGGTTTGAATAAATGTTTGTGCCAAGCAAAGCCTTAGGATCATGTTGGGTGTTAGTGGATTTGATCTTGCTGAAAAACATAAACTTTTTGGCTCACAAGAAAAATTCTCATTTTTAACAGAAGAGTGCTTTTGGGTTGATTCTTTTTGCAATAGATTAATATACAAATTGTCCACGTGGCCCTATTTTTTTTCAAGATTTTTAGAGTTACATAAGTATTCGAAACTTCCAGATTACTATAGACTGTTCTGTTTTTGACAAATTCTGTTTTTATTGTGTTATGTGCTTGTTTTGATGATTCTATGGTTTTCTTTGATGAGTTTTTGCCATAGAAAAGTTAGAATATAGTAGATATAATAAAAATACATAATATGAATTGGTTATCTACATCACTTATAGTAGTGATTTGTTTTCTTATACTATCAGATCTCACGAAAGTTTTGTTGAGTTTCGTGTGATTGAAGTTTTCAAGTTTTGGGTTATCTTACAATGGATTAAGGAATAAGGAGTAAGAAGAGCCTAAGGTTGGGGATTTCCCGACATCCCAAGCCATTATCTAAAAGAGAAGCAAGCAACTAAGCTTGGGGATGCCCCCCGAGTGGCATCCCGTCTTTCTTCTAACGACCATCGGTATTTTACTCGAAACTATATTTTTATTCATCACATGATATGTGTTTTGCTTGGAGTGTCTTGTATGATATGAGTCTTTGCTTGTTTTGTTTCGCTTTTTAAGTTATCAATCCTTGTTGTACCACCTATTAGAGAGAGCCAAAATTATTCCATGACTTGTTAGAATATCTCTCTATGCTTCACTTAAATTTTTATGAGCTATGGATTTGCTCTAGTGCTTCACTTATATCTTTGTGAGCACAGTGTGCTTTAGTATTTTTGAATAAATAATCTCTTTCTTCACTTAGATTTATTTGAGAGTTAGTAAATTTTTAAGAAATTCTCTCTTGCTTCACTTAAATTATTTTGAGAAAAAAATTGTGCTCATGATCTTCACTTATATTTGTTTGAGCTTATCAAAAGCAACACATAAAAATTAGTTCCAAAGTGATAGATATCCAAGAAGGATCTAATAAAAACTTTCATGAAGATCATTGGACAAAATAAACTTAATTCCTCGTATAGTTTTGAGACATGATGATGTGATATGTGAGTTATGTTAATGAGTAATTATGCTTTAGTAAGAATATTAGTGTTAAAGTTTGTGATTCCTTATGCAAGCATGAAAGTCAATAATCGTGCAATGAAATTACATCATACTTGTGGTGCATTATTCGGTGTTATTTATGCTCAATGCTCGCTTATGAGATTATTCGTTTCATGGTTGGTCGCTTCCCAGTCTTTTGCTAGCCTTCATTTTGCACTAAGTATGATCACTACTTGTGCATCCAAAATCCTTTATCCCAGTTTTGCCACATGAGTCCACCATACCTACCTATATGTGGTATTCCCTTGCCGTTCTAAGAAAAATTGTATGTGCCATCTCTAATTTTCAAAATAAATTTCCCTTTTGTGTGCCCGTACCGCTCGCGAGGCGGTGATGTGTGGCCAATATTTTCCGTGCTAGATGTGTTATTCTCACGATGAGTGTTTATTCACTTTTCATTGCACAAGAGTAAGGCAAAGATATTAGGGATGCCCAGTCCCAAAATAAAAAATGAATTTACTTTATGTTGTCAAATAATAAATTCATTGGAAAGTGTTAGTATGGAAGGCAACCGTGGATTCGGCTAGCCATGGCTTGTGAAAGTTTGGTGAAAAAGGAATAGGCTTTATTTTATGTTTGGGAACCGCCTATGATATATCTAGCATGGAAAGTGTTGGGAACCTTAACTCGTTTTCGTTGGTGGGAAAAGTATACCTCCCAAAACAATTTTATCTCTCAATTTAAGCTTTGAGCTCTGGCACCTCTACAAATCCCTACTTCCCTCTGCGAAGGTCCTTTCTTTTACTTATGCAATTTTTATTTCTGAATCTCCATCTTCTCTTATAAATCACCAACTAGGAAACACTATGATCGTACTTGAGCATTGGGTGTAACTACTATGCGAATGTGTTTCATGAATGGATCAATGGTTGAGCATGATGGGTGCTACTTCTCGAGTTTGCGTTGTATTCCCTCGAAGAGGAAAGGGTGATGCAGCACAGTAGCGTAAGTATTTCCCTCAATTTTTGAGAACCAAGGTATCAATCCAGTAGGAGACCACGCGCGAGTCCCTCGCACCTGCACAAACAATTAAGAACTTCGCAGCCAACATGATAAGGGGTTGTCAATCCCTTCACGGTCACTTACGAAAGTGAGATATGATAGATATGATAGTATAATATTTTTGGTATTTTTGATATAAGAACAGAAAGTAAATAAAGCAAATAAGCAAGGACAACAGAAATTGAAGGACAGTAATATGATAAAGATAGACCAGGGGGCCATAGGTTTCACTAGTGGCTTCTCTCATGAAAGTAGAATTCTACGATGGGTGAACAAATTATTGTCGAGCAATTGATAGAAAAGCGCATAGTTATGAGAATATCTTGGCATGATCATTATATATAGGCATCACGTCCGTGACAAGTAGACCGAAACGATTCTGCATCTACTACTATTACTCCACACATCGACCGTTATCCAGCATGCATCTAGAGTATTAAGTTCATAAGAACAGAGTAATGCTTTAAGCAAGATGACATGATGTAGAGGGATAAACTCAAGCAATATGATATAAACCCCATCTTTTTATCCTTGATGGCAACAATACAATACGTGCCTTGCTGCCCCTGCTGTCACTGGGAAAGGACACCGCAAGATTGAACCCAAAGCCAAGCACTTCTCCCATTGCAAGAACTATAAATCTAGTAGGCCAAACCAAACCAATAATTCAAAGAGACTTGCAAGTATATTATAATCATACATAAAAGATTTAAGAAAAGAATCAAATATTGTTCATAGATAATCTTGATCATAAACCCACAATTCATCGGATCTCGACAAACACACCGCAAAAAGATTACATCGAATAGATCTCCTCGAAGATCGAGGAGAACTTTGTATTGAGATCCAAAAAGAGAGAAGAAGCCATCTAGCTAATAACTATGGACCCGAAGGTCTGTGGTAAACTACTCACAACTCATTGGTGAGGCTATGGTGTTGATGTACAAGCACTCCGTGGTAGATCCCCCCTCCGACGGAGCTCCGAAATAGGCCTCAAGATGGGATCTCATGGGAACAGAAGGTTGCGGTGGTGGAATTAGGGTTTTCTCTGTTGCCTCGATGTTTTCAGGGTACGTGGACATATATATGAGGAAGAAGTACGTCAGTGGAGCAACCTGGGGCCCACAAGGGTGGGGGGCATGCCTGCCTCCCCTGGGAGCGCCCTGCCCCCTCGTGGGCACCTCGTTTCTTCTCTGACTTGATCCTCAAGTCTCTCGTGAAGATATCGTTCCAAAAATAACTCTCCAGAAGGTTTCATTCCGTTTGGACTCCGTTTGATATCCCTTTTCTACGAAACACTGAAATAGGCAAAAAACAACAATTTGCACTAGGCCTTGGGTTAGTAGGTTAGTCCCAAAAATAATATAAAAGTGTATAATAAAGCCCATTAAACATCCAAAACAGAATATATAATAGCATGGAACAATAAAAAATTATAGATACGTTAGAGACGTATCAAGCATCTCCAAGCTTAATTCCTGCTCGTCCTCGAGTAGGTAAGTGATAAAAATAGAATTTTTGACGTGGAATGCTAACCAACATAATTCTCAATGTAATTCTTTTATTGTGGCATGAATGTTCAGATCTGAAAGATTCAAGACAAAAGTCTATATTGACATAAGAATAATAATACTTCAAGCATACTAACAAAGCAATCATGTCTTCTCAAAATAACATGGCCAAAGAAAGTTATCCCTACAAAATCATATAGTGTGGCTATGCTCCCTCTTCATCACACAAAATATTCATATCATGCACAATCCCGGTTTCAGCCAAGCAATTGTTTTCATACTCAAATTTTTTCAAACCTTTCAACTTTCACGCAATACATGAGCGTGAGCCATGGATATAACACTATAGGTAGAATAGAGTGGTGGTTGTGGAGAAGACAAAAAGGAGGAAGCTAGTCCCACATCAACTAGGCGTATCAATGGGCTATGGAGATGCCCATCAATAGATATCAATGTGAGTGAGTAGGGATTGCCATGCAACGGATGCACTAGAGCTATAAGTGTATGAAAGCTCATCAAAAGAAACTAAGTGGGTGTGCATCCAACTTGCTTGCTCATGAAGACATAGGGCATTTGAGGAAGCCCATCGTTGGAATATACAAGCCAAGTTCTATAATGAAAATTCCCACAAGTATATGAAAGTGACAAAACAAGAGACTCTCTATCATGAAGATCATGGTGCTACTTTGAAGCACAAGTGTGGAAAAGGATAGTAGCATTGTCCCTTCTCTCTTTTCTCTCTTTTTTTGGAGGGGCTTTCTCTTTTTTTATTAGCCTCTCTCTATTTTTTTGGGCCATCTTTTTTATTTGGCCTTTCCTCACATGGGACAATGCTCTAATAATGAAGATCATCACACTTTTATTGACTTACAACTCAAAGATTACAACTCGAAGCTAGAACAAAATATGACTCTATGTGAATGATGATGAAGCATCTCATATGAACGGAACGGTGGAAAGTGCATAGCAATATATCTTGGAATGGCTATGGAAATGCCATGATAGGTAGGTATGGTTGCTGTTTTGAGGAAGGTATATGGTGGGTGTATGGTACCGGCGAAAGTTGTGCGGTACAAGAGAGGCTAGCAATGGTGGAAGGGTGAGAGTGCGTATAATCCATGGACTCAACATTAGTCATAAAGAACTCATATACTTATTGCAAAAATCTATGAGTCATCAAAACAAAGTATTAAACGCATGCTCCTAGGGGAAGGGTTGGTAGGAGCTAACCATCGCGCGATCCCGACCTCCACACAAAGGATGACACTCAATAAATACCTCATGCTCTAACTACGTCACATAGCGGTTCACCATACGTGCATGCTATGGGAATCACAAACTTTAACACAAGTATTTCTCAAATTCAAAATTACTCCACTAGCATGATTCTAATATCACCATCCTCATATCTCAAAACAATCATCAGGTATCAAACTTCTCATCATATTCAATGCACTTTATATGAAAGTTTTTACTATACTCATCTTGGATGCCTTCATATTAGGACTAGTTTTATAACCAAAGCACATTACCATGCTGTTCTAAAGGACTCTCAGAAGGATATAAGTGAAGCATGAGAGATAAAAAATTCTACAAAATAAAACCATCACCGTGCTCTAAAAGATATAAGTGAAGCACTAGAGCAAAACTATCTAGCTCAAAAGATATAAGTGAAGCACATAGAGTATTCTAATAAATTCTAAACCATATTTATCTCTCTCACAAGGTGTGTCCAGCAAGGATGATTGTGGAAAACTAAAAAGCAAAGACTCAAATCATACATGACGCTCCAAGCAAAACACATATCATGTGGTGAATAAAAATATAGCCCCAAGTATAGTTACCGATAGATGAAGACGAAAGAGGGGATGCCTTCCCGGGGCATCCCCAAGCTTAGGCTTTTGGTTGTCCTTGAATTTTACCTTGGGGTGCCTTGGTAATCCCCAAGCTTAGGCTCTTGCCACTCTTTGTTCCATATTCCATCAAAGCCATACTCAAAACTTGAAAACTTCACAACACAAAACTTAGCCAAAAATCTCGTGAGCTTCGTTAGTATAAGAAAACAAACCACCACTCAAAGGTACTTTAATGAACTCATTCTTTGTTTATATTGGTGTTAAACCTACTGTATTCCAACTTCTCCATGATCCATACCCCCGATACTACTCATAGATTCATCGAAATAAGCAAAAAACACACGAAAAACAGAATCTGTCAAAAACATAATAGTCTGTAGTTATCTATAACTTTCGAATACTTCTGTAACTCCAATTTTTTTGAAATAAATTGGTAAACGTGAGGAATTTGTCTATTAATCATCTGCAAAAATAATCAACTAAATATCACTCACCAGTAAAAAGTTACAGCCAAACTCGTGAGCGCTAAAGTTTATGTTTTTTACAGCATGATCATATAAACTTCACACAAGTCTTCCCAAAGGTTCTACTTGGCACAAACACTAATTAAAACACAAAACCACATCTAAACAGAAGCTGGATGAAATATTTATTCCTAAACAGAAGCAAAAACAAAGAAAATAAAATTGTGTTGCCTCCCAACAAGCGCTATCGTTTAACGCCCCTAGCTAGGCACGATACAAGGATAGATCTGGGTATTGCCATCTTTGGTAGGCAATCGATAAGCGGCTCTCATAATAGATTCATAAGGTAATTTGATTTTCTTTCTAGGAAAGTGTTCCATGCCTTTCCTTAATGGAAATTGGAATCTAATATTTCCTTCCTTCATATCAATAATTGCACCAATCGTTCTAAGGAAACGTCTAGCAAGAATAATAGGACATGAAGGATTGCAATCTATATCAAGAACAATGAAATCTATGGGCACATAATTCCTATTGGCAACAATAAGAACATCATTAATCCTTCCCATAGGTTTATTAATGGTAGAATCTGCAAGATGCAAATTTAAAGAACAATCATCAAGCTCATGGAAACCTAACAAATCACACAAAGTTTTTGGGATTGTAGAAACACTTGCACCCAAATCGCACAAAGCAAAGCATTCATGATCTTTAATTTTAATTTTAATAGTAGGTTCCCACTCATCATAAAGCTTTCTAGGGATAGAAACTTCTAATTCAATTGTTTCTTCATAAGATTGCATCAAAGCATCACAGCCTTATTTTGACTATAAGCATGCGGAGAATTTAGTATAGATTGCAACAAGGAAATACAATTTATTAAAGAGCAATTATCATAATTGAATCCCTTGAAATCCAAAATAGTGGGTTCATCACTATGCAAAGTTTTAATCTCTTCAATCCCACTTTTAACAATTCTAGCATCAAGATCTAAAAACTCCGAATCATTGGGATGCCTTTTAACTAAAGTCGACTCATCTCCAGTCCCATCGTTATCAAGATTTATACTAGAAAACTGTTGGGAACATAGTATTTCAAAAAAAAAAATCCTACGATCACGCAAGATCTATCTACTAGATGCATAGCAACGAGAGGGGAGAGTGTGTCTACGTACCCTCGTAGACCAAAAGCGGAAGCGTCTAGTGACGCAGTTGATGTAGTCGAACGTCTTCGCGATCCAACCGATCAAGCACCGAACGTACGGCACCTCCGCGTTCAGCACACGTACATCTTGATGACGTCCCACGATCTCTTGATCCATTTGAGCTTCACGGGAGAGTTTTGTCAGCACGACGGCGTGGTGACCGAGATGATGAAGCTACCGGCGCAGGGCTTCGCCTAAGCACCGCAACGGTATGACCGAGGTGTGTTTCTTTGGAGGAGGGCACCGCACACGGCTAGAACAATGTTTCTTGTGTGTCTTTGGGTGCCCCTGCCCCCGTATATAAAGGAGCAAGGGGGAGGTGCGGCTGGCCAAGGGAGTAGGATTCCTACTCCTAGTAGGAATAGGAACCCCCTTTCCTATTCCTACTAGGAGTAGGAAAGGAAGGGGGAGAGGAGAAGGAAAGGAGAGGGGGCGCCTAACCCCTTTTCCTAGTCCAACTAGGAACCCTAGGGGGTGCGGCCAACCCTATGGGCTGCCCCTCTCTTTCCCTCATTGGCCCACTATGGCCCATACTCCCTCGGGGGGGTTCCAGTAAACCCCTCTGGCACTCCGGTTTTACTCGATAACACCCGGAACACTTTTGGTGTACGAATATAGTCGTCCAATATATTAATCTTTATGTCTCAGACATTTCGAGACTCCTCGTCATGTCCGTGATCTCATCCGGGACTCCAAACTACCTTCGATACATCAAAACTCATAAACTCATAATACCGATCGTCATCAAACGTTAAGCGTGGGGACCCTACGGGTTCGAGAACTATGTAGACATGACCGAGAAACATCTCCGATCAATAACCAATAGCCGAACCTGGATGCTCATATTGGCTTCTACATATTCTACGAAGATCTTTATTGGTCAAACCGCATAACAACATACGTTGTTCCCTTTGTCATGGGTGTGTTATTGTCCCGAGATTCGATCGTCGGTATCTCAATACCGAGTTCAATCTCGTTACTGGCAAGTCTCTTTACTCGTTCCATAATACATCATCTCGTGACTAACTCATTAGTCATTTGCTTGCAAGGCTTATTATGATGTGTATTCCCGAGAGGGCCCACAGATACCTCTCCGACACTCGGAGTGACAAATCCTATTCTTGTTCTATGCCAACACCACGAACACCTTCGGAGACACCTGTAGAGCATCTTTATAATCACCCAGTTACGTTGTGACCTTTGATAGCACACAAGGTGTTCCTTGATACGTGTCCAACGTATCTATAATTTTTAATCGTTCCATGCTATTATTTATGATGTTTTGGATGTTTAATGGGCTTTGTTATACACTTTTATATTATTTTTGGGACTAACCTATTAACCAAAGGCCTAGTCTAGATTGCTGTTTTTTGCCTATTTCAGGGTTTTATAGAAAAGGAATATCAAATGGAGTCCAAACGGAATGAAACCTTCGGGAGAGTTATTTTTGGAGCGATATCTTCACGGGAGACTTGAGAACCATGGAATAGGGCACACATGGCGTCCACGAGGGTGCGGGCGCGCCCCCTGCCTCGTGGGCCCCACGTTTGTCCCCCGATGCCCTCCTTCTTCCTATATATACCCATGTACCCCAAAAACATCAGAAGAGGAGAAAAAACCCTAATTCCACCGCCGCAACCTTCTGTTCCTGTGGGATCCCATCTTGGGTCCTGTTCCGGATCTCCGCCGGAGGGGGGATCTACCATGGAGTGCTTCTACATCAACACCATCGCCTCACCATGAGTTGTGAGTAGTTTACCACAGACCTTCGGGTCCATAGTTAGTACCTAGATGGCTTCTTCTCTCTCTTTGGATCTCAATACCAAGTTCTCCTCGATCTTCGAGGAGATCTATTCGATGTAATCTCTTTTTGCGGTGTGTTTGTCGAGATCCGATGAATTGTGGGTTTATGATCAAGATTATCTATGAGAAATATTTGGTTCTTTTCTGAATTCTTTTATGTATGATTATAATATCCTTGCAAGTCTCTTCGGATTATTGGTTTGGTTTGGCCTACTAGATCTATAGTTCTTGCAATGGGAGAAGTGCTTGGCTTTGGGTTAAATCTTGTTGTGTCCTTTCCCAGTGATAGTAGGGGCAGCAAGGCACATATTGTATTGTTGCCATCGAGGATAAAAAGATGGGGTTTATATCATATTGCTTGAGTTTATCTCTCTACATCATGTCATCTTGCTTAAGGCGTTACTCTGTTCTTATGAACTTAATACTCTAGATGCATGTTGGATAGCGGTCGATGTGTGGAGTAATAGTAGTAGATGCAGAATCAGTTCAGTCTACTTGTCACGGATGTGATGCCTATATTCATGGTCATGCCTAGATATTCTCATAAGTATTCTCTTTTCTATCAATTGCTTGACAGTAATTTTTTCACCCACCATAGAATTCTGCTTTCATGAGAGAAGCCACTAGTGAAACCTATGGCCCCTAGGTCTATTCTCACCATATCAATCTACAAGCTACTTTACTTTACTATTTTTACTATCTGTTCTTATATCCAAAAATAGCAAAAATTGTCAAACTATCATATCTATCATATCTCACTTTCGTAAGTGACTGTAAAGGGATTGACAACCCCTTATCCCCTTGGCTGCGAAGTTCTTATTTGTTTGTGCAGGTGCGAGGGACTCGCGCGTGGTCTCCTACTGGATTGATACCTTGGTTCTCAAAAACTGAGGGAAATACTTACGCTACTGTGCTGCATCACCCTTTCCTCTTCGAGGGAATACAACGCAAGCTCGAGAAGTAGCAAGAAGAATTTCTGGTGCCGTTGCCGGGGAGGCTTATGCAAAAGTCATATACCAAGTACCTATCACAAACCCTTATCCTTCGCATTACATTTATTTGCCTCTCGTTTTCCTCTCCCCCACTTCACCCTTGCCGTTTTATTTGCGCTTCTTTTTGCCGTGTGTTTTCCGTTCGCTTGCTTCTTGTTTGCTTGTGTGTTGGATTGCTTGCTTGTCACTATGGCTCAGAATAATACCAAATTGTGTGACTTCTCCAATACCAACAATAATGATTTTATTAGCACTCCGATTGCCCTATTACCGATGCTGAATCTTGTGAGATCAATGTTGCTCTGTTGAATCTTGTTATGAAAGATCAATTTTCTGGCCTTCCTAGGGAAGATGCCGCTACCCATCTAAACAACTTTGTTGATTTGTGTGATATGCAAAAGAAGAGGGATACGGATAATGATATTGTTAAATTGAAGTTATTTCCGTTTTCACTTAGTGATCGTGCTAAAACTTGGTTTTCCTCTTTGCCTAGAAATAGTATTGATTCGTGGAATAAGTGCAAAGATGCTTTTATCTCTAAGTATTTCCCTCCTGCTAAGATCATCTCTCTTAGAAACGATATTATGAATTCTAAGCAACTAGATCATGAGCATGTTGCACAAGCTTGGGAGAGAATGAAATTAATGATACATAATTGCCCTACACATGGTTTGAACTTATGGATGATTATTCAAAACTTTATGCTGTCTTGAATTTTTCTTCTAGAAATCTTTTAGATTAGGCCGCAGGAGGCACTTTCATGGAAACTACCTTAGGAGAAGCTACCAAACTCCTAGATAATATTATGGTTAATTATTCTCAATGGCACACCGAAAGATCTACTAGTAAAAAAGTGCATGCTATTGAAGAGATTAGTGTTTTGAGTGGAAAGATGGATGAACTTATGAAATTATTTGCTGCTAAGAGTGCTTCTTCTGATCCTAATGATATGCCTTTATCCACGTTGATTGAAAATAACAATGAATCTTTGGATGTGAATTTTGTTGGTAGGAATAATTTTGGTAACAATGCGTATAGAGGAAACTTTAATCCTAGGCCTTTTCCTAGTAATTCCTCTAACAATTATGGTAATTCCTACAATAACCCTTATGGAAAGATGCCTTCTGAATTTGAAACCAGTGTTAAGGAGTTTATGAATTCGCAAAAGAATTTCAATGCTTTGCTTGAAGAAAAAATGCTTAAGATTGATGAATTGGCTAGAAGTGTGGATAGAATTACTCTTGATGTTGATTCTTTGAAACTTAGATCTATTCCGCCTAAGCATGATATCAATGAGTCTCTCAAAGCCATGATAATTTCCATTGATGAATGCAAAGAAAGAACCGCTAGGATGCGTGCTAAAAAAGAGAGTTATATAAAAGCGTGTTCTTCTAGTTATCATGAAAATAAAGATGAAGATCTGAAAGTTATTGATGTGTCTCCAATTAGATCCTTGTTTTCTAGTATGAATCTTGATAAAGATGGGATTGGAGATGAGTCTACTTTAATTAAAAGGTGTCCCAATGATTCGGAGTTTTTAGATCTTGATGCTAAAATTGTTAAAAGTGGGATTGAAGAGATTAAAACTTTGCATAGTGATGAACCCACTACTTTGGATTTCAAGGGATTCAATTATGATAATTGTTCTTTGATTGATTGTATTTCCTTGTTGCAATCTGTACTAAACTCTCCACATGCTTATAGTCAAAATAAAGATTTTACCAAACACATAGTTGATGCTTTGATGCAATCTTATGAGAAAAACTTGAATTAGAACATTCTATCCCTAGAAAGCTTTATGATGAGTGGGAACCTACTATTAAAATTAAAATTGAAGATCATGAATGCTTTGCTTTGTGTGATTTGGGTGCAAGTGTTTCCACTATCCCAAAAACTTTGTGTGATTTGTTAGGTTTCCATGAGCTTGATGATTGTTCTTTAAATTTGCATCTTGCGGATTCTACCATTAAGAAACCTATGGAAAGGATTAATGATGTTCTTATTGTTGCCAATAGGAATTATGT
The DNA here is from genome assembly GCA_902687465.1 of Secale cereale. Lineage (NCBI taxonomy): Eukaryota > Viridiplantae > Streptophyta > Magnoliopsida > Poales > Poaceae > Secale > Secale cereale. The sequence continues at coordinate 251,698,526 of LR738710.1, forward strand.
GCCAGTAGATTTCATTGTTCTTGATATAGATTGCAATCCTTCATGTCCTATTATTCTTGATAGACCTTTCCTTAGAACGATTGGTGCAATTATTGATATGAAGGAAGGAAATGTTAGATTCCAGTTCCCGTTAAGGAAAGGCATGGAACACTTTCCTAGAAAGAAAATTAAATTACCTTATGAATCTATTATGAGAGCCACTTATGGATTGCCTTCCAAAGATGGCAATACCTAGATCTATCCTTGTATCGTGCCTAGCTAGGGGCGTTAAACGATAGCGCTTGTTGGGAGGCAAACCAATTTTATATTTTTTGTTTTTGCTTTTGTTTAGGAATAAATATCGCATCTAGCTTCTGTTTATATGTGGTTTTGTGTTATAGTTAGTGTTTGTGCCAAGTAGAACCTTTGGGAAGACTTGTGTGAAGTTTATATGATCTTGCTGTAAAAAATAGAATCGTTAGCACTCACTAGAATGGTCACCAGATTTTACTGGAGTGTGCTATTTAGTTGATTATTTTTGCAGATGATTAATAGACAAATTCCCCACGTTTACCAATTTATTTCATTTTTTTTGGAGTTACAGAAGTATGCGAAAGTTACAGATTACTACAGACTGTTCTGTTTCTGATAAATTCTATTTTTCGTGTGTTGTTCGCTTATTTTGAGGAATCTATGAGTAGTATTGGAGGATATGAATCATAGAGAAGTTGGAATACAGTAGGTTTAGCACCATTATAAACAAAGAATAAGTTCATTACAGTACCTTTGAGTGGTGGTTTGTTTTCTTATACTAACGGAGCACATGAGATTTTTGTCTAAGTTTTGTGTTGTGAAGTTTTCAAGTTTTGAGTATTGCTTTGATGGACTACGGAACAAAGAGTGGCAAGAGCCTAAGCTTGGGGATGACCAAGGTACCCCAAGGTAAAATTCAAGGACAACCAAAAGCCTAAGTTTGGGGATGCCCCGGGAAGGCATCCCCTCTTTCGTCTTCATCTATCGGTAACTATACTCGGGACTATATTTTTATTCACCACATGATATGTGTTTTACTTGAAGCGTCATGTATTATTTGAGTCTTTGCTTGTTAGTTTGCCACAATTATCCTTGCTGGACACACCTTTTTGAGAGAGATAAATATGTCCTAGGAATTGTTAGAACACTCTATGTGCTTCACTTATATCTTTTGAGCTAAATAGTTTGCTCTAGTGCTTCACTTATATATTTTTGAGCACGGTGGTAATTTTATTTTGAAGAAATTGTTGATCTATCATGCTTCACTTATATCCTTTTGAGAGTATATTAGAACAACATGTTAATATGTGTCGGGGGAAACTGTCCACCACGAGCACCTATGGGACCGGAGCCCCTTGTTCGTGCGGTAAGGGAGCGGAGGGAGCACAAAGAGCAGATCGTAGAGCACACGCGGGCAGTTTACCCAGGTTCGGGCCGCGATTGAGGCGTAAAACCCTACTCCTGCTTAGATTGTCTTGAGTGTTGGAGCTCGGGAGCTTGAAGAACTAGCTACACCGAGCGAATGAGCGGTCTAGGTTCCGAACCCCTTTTACGTTGTGCATGGGCCTCCTTTTATAGCTCAAGGGGTCACCGACAGGTGTCAACGTAGGAGAAAGGGGTAAAAATGTAATTGTGGTGGTAGTTGTAACAGTGCGGGAACAGTGGACGAACAGTGGTCATCACCTACTTTGATAGTGGGGGACAAGAGCATTAAATGCCCATCGCCGTCGACCCCAAAAGCGCCCGCCCTTGCGTCTCCGTTCGCCACGCGATAGCTCCTTCACCGTGGAGTGCCACCGTGTCCCCCAGGCTGCACAGCCATCCGCCACGCGTCCCTGGAAGGGCTCCAGGACGACGCGTGGGCCGATGAGCTGGAGCGCGGGCACACAGTGTGAGTTCCCCCGGCAAGCACCTTGCCGGGGTCCTGATCTTGTCGGGCCGGGAAGCTTGTCGCTCCCCGGGTCTTGCCGGGGCGCAAGGTGCGTCGAGGCGTGTCTTTTAAGATGCAGTCTTCTGGTCTTCCTGGCAAGCTCCTCTTGCCAGGGCCTTGAGTTAAATGAGGTAATCTTGAGCCTGGAACGGCCTTCCCGGCAAGCTCCACTTGCCGGGGCCTTGATCTTCTGTCTTGTATACTTTGTTTTTGAATGGCTTAATAAGGACCAGAGAGGTTTCCGGCAAGCACGTGGTAGACCCTGCCGCGGGAAGCTGCTACTGCCCGTGCACAAGTTGGGGTACTAAGATACCCCTATCTTAGTACACCGACAGGAGCCCCCGGGCCTGGGCCACACACGGTGCCGAGCGCTGTTGGGCCAGGCCCAAAACAGTGCACGGGCACACATGGCCTACGGCGAGCCGTAATTCCCCTTCCGCATCCGCCGCGTCCCTCCCTAACGGCACGCGTCGATTGCGGCGTCGTGGGAGGGAACGTGGCCACGTTCTTTAATGGGAAATGCGGAGCGTCCCCCACTTCCCCCTTAAAAGCAGAGGAAGCAGGGGCCGTTACCTTACTTCGTCTTCATTGCTTCTTCCACCTCCAGAACCCCCCCTCTGCGCTCCGCCTCCTCACCTCCTCCGCCGTCTTCCGCATCTGCGGCGCCGCCGGACTCCTCGTCCCCTTCCCTCGCCGCCTCCGCCATGGCCCCGAAGACCGAGAAGGCGAAGGCGGAGAAGACCAAGAAAGAGAAATCCGAGCAGGCGGCGAAGCTTGCTCTCCTGCGGAAGAGGAATGTCGTCTTCGCGCCAAGGCTCAGCGCGCGGGAGCTCTGGAACAAATACTACCTGTTCTGGGCCAAGAAGACCAAGGCGCATCCCCGCACCCGAGTCTACCCGGCCGCCGCCAGAGATCTGTACCCCAGCGGGTATTTCTTCTTCGCTGCCTTCTTCCACTGCGGCCTTTGTCCTCCATTCTCTGAATTTTTCTGCGACATCATGAACACCTACAACCTCCATCTTTTAGACTTCACCCCCAACGCCATCCTCACGATGGCGGTTTTCGCACATCTGTGCGAAAACTACATAGGGATATATCCAAACGTAGCACTTTTTAGGCACTTCTTTATGCCTAGAGTAGAGGCCGGCGCCCCCCTCTCCGGGGGGATCTCTTGGATCTTCCGCTTGAACAAGAAGGAATCCTATCTGAAAGGGGAGCTCCGCGGCAAGTGGGAGGAGTGGCGCGCGGACTGGTGCTGGATAGTGGAGGACGAGCCGCAACCTTTTACAGCGCCGCGCACAACTGCTATAGTGCGTGGTAGAGATTGGAGTGATTTGGCCGCCGACGACATCAAGCTCAACGTCGCCCTTGTCAGAATCCTTCGCCTCCGGGTAGCCAAGTTGACCATCGGAGAGGTAGGAGCAGACTTTCTCCGCCGCCGCATTGCTCCTTTACAGGAAAGGAAAAGGCCAGCATGGGAGTTTGGCAATGCGGCGGACATAATGAGGTTGCGCCCGGGGCTGAATTACAACTTCACGGCGCTGGAGCTGAAGGGAATGCTTCGGGAGCTTTTCAAGCACGACCCAGCTCACCCCGAGTGGTTTAGATCTCCCCGGGGAGTAGTTCCTTTATGCAACAGCATCGCCCGGGACGCCTTGCGGGCGATGATGCCCGCATGTGACTCACATGGCGTCGACCCAACATGGATAGTACCCACGCCGGACGCCATTATGAGCTTCTTCGATAACTTGGTTGAGGTGCCGAAGAACACCGATGAGATCAAGGGTCTTACCCGGGCCACCACGGAGCGGGAGATAGCTTATATTGCTACCCGGGTAGAAGAGGCCGCCGCAGCCGCAGCGGCAGGGGAATTTGGGTTCACCGTCGACGAGGCAGAGGCCGAGGAGGCGTCGTGCCAGGCCGAGGAGGCAGAGATCCGGAGACTTCTTAATCTACCGGCCGACGAGCTTGCCGGGGTCCCCTCTCTGAGGCATGCCGGGATCCCCGGAGTGGTGAGCGAGGCTGCGGCAAGAGGCGAGGTTGCCGGAGGAAGCAGAGGTGCCGGAGGGGGCGGAGTTGCCGGAAGGAGCAAGGCCGCGGGGCAGGGTGCTGGGCCCAGTGAGCCCACCGAGGAGGAGGAGGAGGAGGACGCCGGAGCCGACGAGGATACCGGCGGGTCTCTGGGGCTCGACGATGACATCTCCTCGTCCTCGGAGAGCTCCCCGCCCCGGGCAAGTCCCAAGCGAACTCCGCCGAAGCGCCTCCGCAAGGCGGCTACGGCGACGAGGACGCAGGCGCCCCGACAGCAGCCCGCTCGCCAGGCGACGCGCGCCACCAGGGCGAGCCAAACCGCGACGGAGGCGCCCCGCGCACCAGCGCCAAGCGGAGGAGGAGCCTCCCAGAGCGGAGCGGCTGCTCCGCCTGCCCCCCGGGCCTCGCCGCCAACAGAGGCTGGGGCCTCGCAGCCCCCAGCCCCGGGGACCGCCAAGCGCCCGAGGGAGCCTTCTCCTCCCGCTCCTCGCGCGGACGCGCCTCAGGTGGAGTTCGACTTCTCCGCCCTGAGCGACAACGACGACGAGGAACAGGAGTAAGGACTTGTATTCTGTAGCTTCTTCAATTCTGTCTTGATTCTTTCGTTGACGATTCTGATCTTGCTTCTTGCTTTGATTTCAGGACCCTGGCCCAGCGAGCGGCGAAGAAGGCCAAGGTTCCCGTAGTCGAAGTCGAGGACGACTCGCCCGTCGCGGCGACAGGGGACGCGCCGGCGACGAGCTTGCCGGACCCAAGCGCTGCTCCGAGGAGCAGCCCCCAGCGCAGCCCCCAGCGTAAGTCTGGTCTTGAACTTTCCGCTCGTCGGGCGCGCCTGGAGTTTTTGCCTTGTACTAACATCTTGTTGCTCTGTTCGTCTTGTTTGTCTTGTGCAGAAACGGAGCCGCAGCCGCAGGAGTGCCCGGAGACCACTCCCGAGGAGCCGCAGGCCCCGCCGTCCCCGCCAAGGACGAACTCTCCGGCGAGGGAGAGCGCTCCGCCAAGGGCGGGTACTCCGCCAAGGGCGAGTACCCCGCCAAGGGCGAGCAGCCCGGCGAGGGCGGCCACCCCGCCAAGGGAGAGCTCCCCGGCGAGGGAGCCTGTCGTCGACGAGGTCCGTGAAGGCAAGTCTTGTAACTTCGTCTTCTTGGATTCGTCTTTTTTGAATATTTGCTTGAACTTTTTCTTTTCTTCTTCTTCTAGACCCTCCCGCGCCGGACCGGATGGAGACCGAGGTCGTCGGCGAGGAGGGCGCGCAGGGCGACGGCGGCAACGCCCCTGTCGTCGAAGACGTGGCAGGAGCCGACGAGCCTGCGGTCGAGGAGACTGCTCCGGCTGCGGACGCAGCGGCCGGGGAGGCGGACGGCGGCCACACTGCCGGCCCGGAGGCGGCAGGAGCGTCCAGCACTGCGCCGGCCGCCGATCCCTCCACCGAGAAGGAGCAGTCTGCCTTCTACCTTGAGGCTCCCAACGGCGTCTTCATACAGGTGCCGTGGGGATCCTCGTCGCGAGCCCCCGGGGAGGGAGAGACCTTCGATGGGGAGGTCCTCGCCTCCGCGGGGCTGAAGATCGTCGAGGTGCCGGGCGGGAGCGACGAGCCCGAGGAGGAGAAGCTGCTTCACCGGCTCTTGGCCCTTTATCGGGCCAGGCAGGCGAAACTTGAGTCTCGAGAGGCCCTCACCGCCAAGGCCGCAGCAGATATGGAGAAACGCGCCGCGGAGCTCCGCTCCGCCAACCAGGAGGCCCTCCGCAACTTGGCGGAGGAGCGCGAGAGGCTTGCTGGAGAATATCAAGAGTGGCTCCTGGAGAAGGCTGAGGCCGAGGAGCAGCAGCGACTCGCCGGAGAAGCGCTATCCCAGCGAGAAGGAGCGCTCAACCAGCGGAAGGTCGACCTCGATTCACACGAGGACGACCTTGCCGCCCGGGAGCAGGCCCTTGGCGGAGAGCTGAAGGAAGCAAAGGCCGCCGCCGCCACCGCGGAGACCGCCAAGAAGGACCTCGAGGCGAAGGTGGCGCAACTGGAGGAGTACCTGAAGGCGAGCTCGGAGAGGGTCACCGCGCTCAACATAGAGCGCGAGAAGGACGCCCACACCAATTCGGAACTCCAGGTACGCCTCTCCAAGCAAGGCGACGAGCTGAAGGCCGCCAAGGACTCGATTGCAGATCTGGAGCTGAAAGTCTCTACGCTGAAGGATTCACTCGACGCCGTCCGGGACCGTGAAACCAAGCTGAAGGACGAGCTCCGCAAGGAGCGAGGCCTGGTGGAGAGCGCCGCCACTTCAGCTGAGAACTTCCGCCGGACCATCGAAGTATGGACTGAAGATCTGGTGGCTTCCGCAGCTAGCATCGACAAGGAGCTGATGGCGCTGAGGGTTGAGCATCTCATATACTCTCCGGATCCAAATCTTCCCCACAGCGCCAAGCTCAGTCTCTTCTTCAGAGGGGTCGCGCCGGCACTCGTAAGTCTTCAGAAGAAACTCCCCGCGCAGCTGGCCGAGGAGTCGCGCCAACTCTGCGCGGGAACCCTGGAGCGCGTCCTGACGAAGATCGTCTACCGCAACCCTGGTATAAATCTCGTCAACGTTCTCCGCAGCTTGCCGGCCGACGCAGATATGGAGGCACTGAAGGCGCAGGTCGCCCACATCATCGCCAAGGTGAACAAGATCTCCAGGCGCGAGGGCGACCGCGTGGATTAGGCCTCCTCCCTTTTTATTTCTTTTGTTGCTGCAAAGTGTGTCGTGAACATGAAACTATTAGTCATTGCGACAAGCTATCTCTGTAATATATTTATCTTATTTTCGAGCAATTGATGCAGTGTTATTTCCCTTGTTTTGGTCCTTCACTTTGTATGCTTTTAACCCTACGCTTCTAGGGGACTTGCCGGCAAGGAGCCTTTGCCGCGAGCGCTGAGTGCTGGACTCTGAGCGGCCTGCTGGCCAAGGTCTTACCGGCAAGTAACCTTGCCGCAGCTAGTCGCGACGCACTTAGCTTGCTGAGCGAACTCGAAAACGAAGCAAGGGCGCGACACTTGTCGCAGCTCACTTAAGTCGTTGAGCGTACTCGAAAACAAGATAAGGGTGCGGCTAGCCACGGGTAGGTTCCTCCGCGCACAGGTTTTCCATACAAAGTGTGGTTGTTCAAGGAAGATAACTAAAATTTAAAAATTTGAACTGCTCAAATTCTGGTAACTTAGCTTACATAGTCTATTTGTTCTCCGGTAAGTTTCTCTTTCTTGAACAGCACTTGGTTCATCCTCCATCTCCTTCCCCCCCGGCAAACTTGTGCGCGAGGAACATTCCTTCTGCTAAAGAGGAAAGAAAAAGAGGAGGGAAAACAAGTATAGGGCCTTTCGGCGTGGTAATGCTTACCGGACATGTGTGTTGCACAAAATGCCAAATAATGCACGCAAATAATAAAGAAAAGCTCGAGAATGGCAAATGTTGCGAAAACACAAAGCTTTACTGATGCACGGGATCTGCGCCCGGCTTTGTACAAAGGTTTACATGCGACAGCGGCAAGACTCGTACAAAACGTGGTTGCCGGAGCGGATCACGGCAACCGCGCCTTATGGGTGAAACTTTCGAAGATGCTCTATGTTCCAGGAGTTGCTCACCGGTAAGCCTTCTTCGGTCTCAAGGCGGACAGTGCCGGGCCTTGTGACTTGTCTCACCCGATAAGGGCCTTCCCACTTCGGCGTCAACTTGTTGGAATTCTTGGCGGACTGAACACGCCGAAGAACAAGGTCGCCTTCCTCGAGACTCCTGGCCTTAACCTTGCGGCTATGATAGCGACGCAAGGCTTGCTGGTATCGAGCAGCTCGTACAGCAGCCTGGAGACGTTCCTCCTCGAGGAGCAATGCATCGTCTTGTCGCAGTTGCTCTTGCTCGAGCTCATCATAAGCGAGCACTCGAGGAGATCCGTATATGAGTTCCGTGGGGAGAACTGCCTCTGCCCCATAGACAAGAGCAAAGGGTGTCTGTCCGGTGGCTCGACTTGGTGTCGTCCTGATTGACCAAAGAGCCGTCGGTAGCTCCTCTATCCAGTTTCTTCCGCACTTGCGCAGCCTGTCAAAGGTCCTTGTCTTGAGTCCGCGTAGCACTTCAGCATTTGCCCTCTCCGCTTGACCGTTGCTCCTCGGGTGAGCAATAGAAGCGAAGCAGACCTTGGCGCCAAGGTCTTGGACGCACTGCATGAAGGTGCGACTAGTGAATTGTGTGCCGTTGTCGGTTATGATCCTGTTAGGGATTCCGAAACGGCAAACAATCGACCTGAAGAACCTGACTGCTGACTGTGCTGTCACCTTTCTCACCGGTTCCACTTCTGGCCACTTTGTGAACTTGTCGATTGCAACGTACAAGTACTCAAAGCCCCCGACAGCTCGGGGGAAAGGGCCGAGGATATCGAGCCCCCAGACCGAGAAGGGCCAGGACAAAGGGATCGTCTGGAGAGCTTGAGCTGGCTGATAAATTTGTTTGGCATGGAACTGGCACGCTTCACACTTGGTTACTTGTGCAGTTGCATCTTGGAGGGCTTCTTGCCAAAAGAACCCTTGCCGGAATGCCTTTCCGGCAAGTGCCCTTGCGCCAATGTGGTGGCCACATATGCCTCCATGTATTTCTGCCAACAGCTTCTGTCCGTCTTCTCTGGAAATGCACTTCAACCTTACACCATTGAGTCTTCTTCTGTACAGTTCATTGTCCACGAACTGGTACATACTTGACTGCCTGGTTATCTTTTCTATCTCTGCTGGGTCGTCGGGAAGTTCTCCAGTTTGCAAAAAACGGACGATCTGCTGTGCCCATGCCGGAGCCCGAGGCTCAACGGCAAGGACTAAAGGCATGAGGGCCGCTGCGGGAACCCCAGCTTCTACGGCAAGAACCTCTGGTTCTGCCGGAGCTGATGGTCCCCCGGCAAGCTCGGTGGGGCGAGGCTTGTCGGGAACGATTGCTTCAACTGTACAGACCCTTGGGTCCGCAGGAGCAAACTGTTCCTCAGCGTTCTGGTTGTTGATCTTGGGGACCTTGGCGGCGGCCTCGGGGAGATCCGCCGGCAAGTAGTCGCCGGAGACCAACTTTCTCTTCTTAGGCTGCCCAATTGATGGTGTAACGGATGGTTGAGTCAGCTTGAGCAGGAAGGTCCCTTGTTCCACAGGTAACTTTGAAAGGCCATCTGCTATATCGTTCTAAGCTCTCGGGACGTGCTCCATTTGCAAACCTTCAAAGTGTTCTTCAAGCTTTCTCACTTCATCTACATAAGCTTCCATCAAAGGGCTCTGATAACTCTTGTTGACTTGTCGGACCACCAACTGAGAATCTCCCCGTACAATCAGCTTCTTAATCCCCAGTTCAGCTGCAATTCTGAGGCCGGCAAGCAGGCCCTCATATTCTGCAGTGTTGTTTGTCGCTTGTTCTCTGGGAAAGTGCATCTGGATAACATACTTGAGGTGCTCTCCGGTGGGTGCTATGAGTACCACACCGGCTCCAGCGCCTTGCAGCGAGAAGGCACCATCAAAGTACATCACCCATTCGCTTGTCGCTTCTTGTACGGGTACGCTTGTCTCTGGAACTTCCTCATCGGGCGTTGGGGTCCACTCAGCTATAAATTCTGCCAAAGCTCTGCTCTGTATAGTTGAAGTACTCTCAAACTTGAGACCAAAGCTTGACAGCTCTAGTGCCCACTCGACGATCCTGCCTGTTGCTTCTGGATTCTGCAGTATCCTCTTCAACGGAAAGCGAGTGACCACTGTTATCTCGTGGGCTTGGAAGTAATGGCGCAGCTTTCTCGAGGCCATGAGAAGACCGAAAAGCAACTTTTGCACCCCGGAGTATCTTGATCTAGCTCCCTGCAAGAGGGAACTCACAAAATACACCGGGCGCTGCACCATCTTCTTCCGCACCTCTCCTTGCTCCTGCGCAGAGTTGTCCTTGTCGGGGCCAGAGCTTGTCGGAGCAGCCCCCTGCTTGTCGCTGGATTCGCTTGCCGGTGGTGTAGACTCCTCATCGGCCTCCCTCTCCGCTACTAACGCAGCACTAGCCACTTGATTGGTTGCTGCTAGGTATAGCAGCAACTTCTCTTGTGGCCTAGGTGCGACAAGTATTGGAGTGGAGGATAGGTATCCTTTCAAGTCTTGCAGTGCTGCCTCCGCTTCCGGAGTCCATTTCATAGGACCTGCCTTCTTCAAAATCTTGAAGAAAAGCAGGGCGCGCTCTGCAGACTTTGAAATGAACCTACTGAGAGCAGCCACACAACCTGCAAGTCTCCTTACGTCCTTGACGCGCTTCGGGGCTTCGATCTGCTCAATGGCTTTAATCTTGTCGGGATTAGCTTCAATCCCCTTTGAGACACAAAGAACCCGAGAAGCTTGCCGGAGGGGACTCCAAAGACGCACTTCTCGGGGTTCAACTTGAGTTGAATCTTGCGCAGATTTGCAAAAGTTTCTTCTAAATCTTGGATAAGGGTATCCTTGCTCTTGCTCTTCACCACTATATCATCCATGTAAGCTTCTACATTTCTGTGGATCTGTGGCTCAAAAGCAGTGTGCACTACCCTTGCGAATGTTGAGCCTGCATTCTTCAATCCGAAAGGCATGCGAATGAAGCAATATGTGCCACATGGAGTAATGAATGCAGTCTTCTCTTCATCTTCCTTGGCCATAAAAATCTGGTGGTAGCCTGAATATGCATCAAGAAAGGAGAGCAGCTCACATCCAGCAGTGGAGTCAACAATCTGGTCAATGCGCGGCAAGGGAAATGGATCCTTGGGACATGCTTTATTCACATCGGTGAAGTCTATACACAGTCTCCAATTCCCGTTAGCCTTACGCACGACAACTGGGTTTGCTAACCACGTCGGATGGATCACGCCTCTAACTAGGCCCGCTGCTTCTAACTTCTTGATTTCTTCGGCAATGAATTCTTGGCGCTCCACGGCTTGCTTCCTCACTTTCTGCTTGATGGGCCGCGCATGAGGGCAAACAGCAAGCTTGTGCTCAATTACCTTCCTGGGAACACCGGGGATGTCAGATGGTTGCCAGGCAAACACATCGACATTCGCCCGCAGGAAGGCAACGAGCGCGTTTTCCTATTTGCTATCAAGTGTGGCACTGATGGTGAAGGTACCACCAGTGCCGTCCTCCTTGGCGGACACCTTCTTGGTTGCCGGTGGAGCGGCCATTCCTTTCTTGTTCTTGCCGGTGGAGCTCGATGGAACATCCTCGACGGCAGCGCAGCACTCCGAAGAGGTGCGTTTGTCGGATTGGGCCCCAGAGCACTTGTCGGACTTGGTCTTGGTCTTCTTCCCCCCGGGAGCTTCAGCGGCAAGTGTGTTGCTCTCCGCTGCGGCTGCCGCATCCCGGTAGATTTTGTCGGCGCAGATAAGCGCGTCCTTCTTGTCGCCATGGACAGAGATGACGCTTATCGGCCCCGGCATCTTGAGCACGTTGTAGGCGTAGTGGGAAGCCGCCATGAACTTGGCGAGGGCAGGACGTCCAAGTATCCCATTGTATGGCAATGGGATATCGGCAACATCGAAGGTTATCCTCTCCGTCCTGAAGTTCAGCTCCCCGCCAAAGGTCACTGGCAGAGTTATCTTCCCCTTGGGCTTGCTCCTCCCCGGGTTTATTCCTTGGAAAGAACCGGTCTCTTCGAGCTCGCCGTCTGGGATTTGGAGTTTCTTGATCACAGCAGAGGAGATCAAGTTTAGGCCAGCCCCGCCGTCAACCAATATTTTGGTGACCTTGAGGTTGCGGATGGTTGGTGAGACCAACATCGGCAAGCACCCGACCGTAGTGGTGCGGTCAGGGTGATCCTCAAGATCGAAAATGATGGGCGTGCTGGACCATTTGAGGAGCCTGCGCGACTCCACGGGCGGCTCTGCTGCATTTACTTCCCGCACCCACTGCTTGAGTTGGCGGTGGGAAGTATGCAGAGAGGCGCCGCCGTCGACGCACAGGACTTCCGTGGCCTTCTGGAACTCCTGCTCACTGTTATCTTCTTCCTCCATGTCATCGTCGTCGTCTTCTTCATCCTTGTCGCGGCCCCGGGGAGGTCAGTCACCTTGCCGCTGCTTGGCCTTGCCGCGGCGTCCTCCCCGACCATTAAATGGCCGCTTCTTGCTGGGCTCTCCTCCGCCACCTTGGGCCTTCTCCTTGTCGCGCCGCTCGTACTCAGCTTTCTGCTGCTCGACGAGGTACTCGACGCGTTTGCAATTGGAGAGGTCGTGGCCCTTGGTGCGGTGGATCTTGCAGTATTGCTTGTCGGAGCCGTCCTGCTTGTCGGCAGCCGCTACAGGGGCAGGCTCCTTGCCGGAGCCACCAGCCTGTGTTTGCTTGGCGGGAGCCTCCTTGCCGGACTTCTCGACGGCAAGCACTTCCTTGCTCTTCTTCTTCCTATTGTTCCGCCGCCGGCTCTTCTTTGCCGGGGCGGCATCCTCGCTGTCGCTTCCTCCTGCGCCAGCATCCTCTCCGGGGAGTCTCCTCCCCTCTTAGGCGCCCGCGCACTTGTCAGCCAGAGCATAGAGCTCGCTGACATCCCGTATTTTAGTCATGGCCATCTCCTCACGCATGCGGCGGTTACGCACGTTCTGGTGGAACGCGCTGATAACCGCAGCAGGGTGGACGTCGGGGATATTGTGTTGCACGCGACTGAAGCGCTGGATGTACTTGCGCAGGGGTTCTCCTTCCTTCTGGGCCAAGATGTGGAGATCGCTCTCCTGGCCGTGGGGTTTGTGGCCGCCCGTGAAGGCGCCAACAAACTGGTGGCACAGGTCTGCCCAAGAAGAAATGGAGCCTTCCGGCAAGTGCATAAGCCAAGAACGGACATTTGGCTTAAGCACCAGCGGGAAGTAGTTCGCCAGTATCTTCTCGTCGCGCCCCCCGGCAGCCTGCACCGCGATGGTGTAAATGATGAGGAATTCTGAGGGGTGCGTCTTGCCGTCGTACTTCTCCGGTACGTCGGGCTTGAAGTTCTTCATGCTGGGCCACTGGACACGCCGCAGCTCACGGGTCAACGCAGGGCAACCTGCCGCGTACGGCAAGTCGCCTGGCTCACCGGGCGCGTGTGTGTCAACAGCGGTCCCAGCTCGCTGATCTGATTGTCGCCGGGCTTCTCGGCGGCGCTCGATCGTCGTTCGAGCGTCTTCTTGTCGCCGATCATCGAGGACCTGGCGCTGATCCCGACGGGCCCGCGGATCCGACGACGCCGTGGAGTCGTCGTCGACGTTAATCCGGCGGGGCGGCGTCTTCTGCTTCCGCGGCGGGGAGTGCACCGTAGTTGCACCCCCGGCGGTCTTGTCGCCGTCGGCCTTCGTCTTCTCGACTTGCCGCGGCCGTGAGGTCGCCGGCTGCTGCGGAGAGTCATTGTTGGCGAAGGCGATCAGGCTCTGGATGGTTGCCCTCCAGTCTTCGGCCTTGTCTGCCGCTGGAGGGAAGTCGAGGAGCAGTTGCGCTCTTGCGAGCACTTCTGCTGGAGAGGAGGGGAGCGGGGGCGAGCGGTGCGAGGAGCGAGATATGCTCGGACCTCTAACGGGGTTAGAAGGAGCAGCTTCCCGCCCCGGCGACCGTGCCTTGCTCGTGCCAGGACGGTGGCTCGGAGCGTCCCGCGAACCTCCGGTTTGCCCTTGTCCCAGCAAGCGGATGGTACCTCCTGTACCACGGCGCTGCTGGGTTGTCGTCTGCTGAGATGGACGTGGCGCATCTACGGAGACCAAGGCTCGGTCGTCCGTCTTGTCCTTGGACTTGGCGGTGCCGCGAGTTTCCTCACCGGCGACCACCCTTCCGCCGGCGTCTCCTCCGCCCACCGTTGGTTCTGGTGGCGGCGGAACAGACGCAGACGGGCCTGCGACCTCCGAAGCCTTCTTCTTCGGGGCCATGTTGCTGTTGCTGATGAAGATGAAGAAGTTGGAGAGGTTGATGAAGAATGCGCCCGCGTGAACGCCGGATCAGGTTCGCACAACCTCGACGCCCCCTACCTGGCGCGCCAAAGATGTCGGGGGAAACTGTCCACCACGAGCACCTATGGGACCGGAGCCCCTTGTTCGTGCGGTAAGGGAGCGGAGGGAGCACAAAGAGCAGATCGTAGAGCACACGCGGGCAGTTTACCCAGGTTCGGGCCGCGATTGATGCGTAAAACCCTACTCCTGCTTAGATTGTCTTGAGTGTTGGAGCTCGGGAGCTTGAAGAACTAGCTACACCGAGCGAATGAGCGGTCTAGGTTCCGAACCCCTTCTACGTTGTGCATGGGCCTCCTTTTATAGCTCAAGGGGTCACCGACAGGTGTCAACGTAGGAGAAAGGGGTAAAAATGTAATTGTGGTGGTAGTTGTAACAGTGCGGGAACAGTGGACGAACAATGGTCATCACCTACTTTGATAGTGGGGGACAAGAGCATTAAATGCCCATCGCCGTCGACCCCAAAAGCGCCCGCCCTTGCGTCTCCGTTCGCCACGGCGATAGCTCCTTCACCGTGGAGTGCCACCGTGTCCCCCAGGCTGCACAGCCATCCGCCACGCGTCCCTGGAAGGGCCCCAGGACGACGCGTGGGCCGATGAGCTGGAGCGCGGGCACACAGTGTGAGTTCCCCCGGCAAGCACCTTGCCGGGGTCCTGATCTTGTCGGGCCGGGAAGCTTGTCGCTCCCCGGGTCTTGCCGGGGCGCAAGGTGCGTCGAGGCGTGTCTTTTAAGATGCAGTCTTCTGGTCTTCCTGGCAAGCTCCTCTTGCCAGGGCCTTGAGTTAAATGAGGTAATCTTGAGCCTGGAACGGCCTTCCCGGCAAGCTCCACTTGCCGGGGCCTTGATCTTCTGTCTTGTATACTTTGTTTTTGAATGGCTTAATAAGGACCAGAGAGGTTTCCGGCAAGCACGTGGTAGACCCTGCCGCGGGAAGCTGCTACTGCCCGTGCACAAGTTGGGGTACTAAGGTACCCCTATCTTAGTACACCGACAATATGCTTTGGCTATAAAAACAAGCCTTCACATGCTAGGCATCCAAGATGAATGTAGTAAAAACTTTCATACAAAGTGCAATGAATATGATGAGAAGTTTGATACTTGATAATTGTCTTGAGATATGAGGATAGTGATATTAGAGTCATGCAAGTGGAGTTATTATGAAATTGAAAAATACTTATGTTCAAGTTTGTGATTCCCGTAGCATGCACGTATGGTGAACCGCTATGTGACGAAGTTAGAGCATGAAGTATTTGTAGAGTGTCATCCTTTGTGTGGAGGTCGGGGGCGCGCGATGGTTAACTCCTACCAACCTCCCCCCCTAGGAGCATGCGTTGATTGCTTTGTTTTGATGACTCGTAAATTTTTGCAATAAGTATATGAGTTCTTTATGACTAATGTTAAGTCCATGGATTATACACGCTCTCACCCTTCCACCATTGCTAGCCTCTCTTGTACCGCGCAACTTTTGCCGGTACCATACACCCACCATATACCTTCCTCAAAACAGCAACCATATCTACCTATCATGGCATTTCCATAGCATTCTGAGATATATTGCCATGCAACTTTCCACCGTTGCGTTCATATGACATGCTTCATATGTCATATTGCCATGCATGATCATGTAGTTGACATCGTATTTGTGGCAAAGCCACCATGCATCATTTTTCATACATGTCACTCCTGATTCATTGCACATCCCGGTACACCGCCGGAGGCATTCATATAGAGTCATACTTTGTTCTAGTATCGAGTTGTAATATCGAGTTGTAAATCAATATAAGTGTGATGATCATCATTATTAGACCATTGTCCCAAAGAAGAAAAAAAGGAAAAAAAAAGAGAAAAAAAGAAGGAAAGGCCAAGAAAAAGAAAGGCCAAAATAAAGAAAAAGAAAAAGGGGCAATTGCTACTATATTTTTCCGCACTTGTGCTTCAAAGTAGCACCATGTTCTTCATGATAGAGAGTCTCATGTTTAGTCACTTTCATATGCTAGTGGGAATTTTCATTATAGAACTTGGATTGTATATTCCAACGACGGGCTCCCTCAAATGCCCTAGGTCTTCGTGAGCAAGCAAGTTGGATGCACACCCACTTAGTTTCTTTTGTTGAGCTTTCATACATTTTTTAGCTCTAGTGCATCCGTTGCATGGCAATCCCCTACTCACTCACATTGATATCTATTGATGGGCATCTCCATAGCCCATTGATACGCCTAGTCGATGTGAGACTATCTCCCTCCTTTTTGTCTTCTCCACAACCACCACTCTATTCCACCCATAGTGCTATATCCAATGGCGCACGCTCATGTATTGCATGAAAGTTGAAAGGTTTGAAAGAATAGAGTATGAAAACAAGTGCTTGGCTGAAACCGGGGTTGTGCATGATATGAATATTTTGTGTGATGAAGAGGGAGCATATCCAGACAATATGATTTTGTAGGGATAACTTTCTTTAGCCACGGTATTTTGAGAAGACATGATTGCTTTGTTAGTATGCTTGAAGTATTATTATTTCTTATGTCAATATAGACTTTTGTCTTGAATCTTTCAGATATGAACATTCATGCCACAATAAAAATAATTACCTTGAAAATTATGTTGGTTAGCAATCCACATCAAAAATTCTGTTTTTATCATTTACCTACTCGAGGACGAGCATGAATTAAGCTTGGGGATGCTTGATACGTCTCCAACGAATCTATAATTTTTGATTGTTCAATGCCATTATTTATGATGTTTTGGATGTTTAATGGGCTTTGTTATACACTTTTGTATTTTTTTGGGACTAATCTATTAACCCAAAGGCCCAGTCCAGATTGCTGTATTTTGCCTATTTCAGGGTTTTACTAAAAAGGAATATCAAACGGAGTCCAAACGGAATGAAACCTCCGGGAGAGATATTTTTGGAGCGATATCTTCACGGAAGACTTGAGAACCACGGAATAGGGCACACGTGGCATCCACGAGGGTGGGGGGCGCGCCCCCCCTACAGGGCACGCCCCCTGCCTCGTGGGCCCCACGTTTGTCCCCCGATGCCCTACTTCCTCCTATATATACCCATGTACCCCAAAACATCAGAAGAGGAGAAAAAACCCTAATTCCACCGCCGCAACCTTCTGTTCCCGAGGGATCCCATCTTGGGGCCTGTTCCGGAGCTCCGCTGGAGGGTGGATCTACCACCATGAGTTGTGAGTAGTTTACCACAGACCTTCGGGTCCATAGTTACTACCTAGATGGCTTCTTCTCTCTCTTTGGATCTCAATACCAACTTCTCCTCGGTCTTCGAGGAGATCTATTCGATGTAATCTCTTTTTGCGGTGTGTTTGTCGAGATCCGATGAATTGCGGGTTTATGATCAAGATTATCTATGAGAAATATTAGGTTCTTTTTTTAATTCATTCATGTATGATTATAATATATCCTTGCAAGTCTCTTCGAATAATTGGTTTGGTTTGGCCTACTAGATCTATAGTTCTTGCAATGGGAGAAGTGCTTGGCTTTGGGTTCAATCTTGCGGTGTCCTTTCCCAGTGACAGTAGGGGCAACAAGATGATATGTAACGCCCGGGTAATCACGCTACAGTAATTCTCTGCTAATGATGCCACGTCATCGTGTTACTGTCGATAACCTCACGTTAATCGAGAACCCCGTCCCCCCGTTCGAAATAAGAACCCGAAAAAGAAATAAACAATATAAGTTTTAAAAATGTTAAATAAAAATGTTCGGGCGGTGCTAAATATCGCAAGATCAATTATGGTGTAGTTATTACAATTTCTAAAATTGCCGAAGTATTTTAAATAAAATAAAACAGGAAAGGAATAATTAAATAAAAGAAAAGGGAAACCAAACAGCAAAAAGATAAAATAAAATCTATCCTACCCTAATCTACTGGGCCTCGGCCCACTACCCCGGCCTATAACTCCCCTCCCCCACTCCCCAAAATATCCCACCCCACCGACACTTTACCCCCCTCTCTCGATTGGATCGGGAGCCTCCGGGGAACCCATCGACGCCTGCGTCGACCTCCTCTGCGGTCGCCGCCGCCTGGAGCTACCGGACCTCGCCGGACTCTCCCTCTTCGTCGCCGTCGTCCACGACCGCCGCCTCGTCCCTCACTGCCCTTTCCCTACAACGCCCATGAGCGCTCCCCTCCTTCCCCTTTTCTCTCTAGCACGGCGCCCCGATCGAGCCCGTCCACGCCGCGGACGCCGGACCCCCCCCTGCGATGCAACGCCCGCGCCCTGCTTCGGCTGGCCACGCGCGCGCCCGCTCCGGCCGCTTCCCTTTCGAGCCGCCGGCGCTCGGCTCGGTCCCCGCCGCGCGCCCGCCCCGGCAACCTCCTGCAGCCGCGCGCGCCCACCAGCGTTCATCGCAGCCGCCCCGCATCCACCGCTCACCGCCGCCGCTGCACGCCACGGCTCAGCCTCTGCTGCTCGCCTGCCGCCCGTCCCTCTGGCGCTGGGCGCCCCTGCTCGCCGCCGCACCGCGCTTGGCGCCGCTCACCCAGCCGCTGCAGCCACGGCCGCCCTCCGGTGGCGCCCAGCTGCGCCCCGGCGGCCTTGCCCCGCCTCTGCCCCGCTGACCGCGCCCCCTCAACGGACGCCGCCCCGCCTCGCCCCCTCAACGGCCTCCGCCCCGCCTCGCCCTTCCAGCCCGCGGCCACCCCCGCCTCCGGCCGGTGGCCGTCGCGCCGCTCGCCGCCCGGCGACCCCGCCCCGGCCCGGGCCTGGGGCCGGCTCCCCGCCGTGGCCACCTCTCGGGTCCGCCCGACGCCCGCATATGCGCTCGACCCGCCCGAGTGCCCGAACCCGCTTGGCCCCTCTGGGCCAATGACAAGGGGGGCCCGCCCCCCAGAAACGTTTTTAAACAAAAAACAAAAAATAATAATAAAATAATAAATAGTTATATTAATTAATTAATTAATTAACAAATTAATTAAGTTAATTAATCACCTTTAGATTATTCTAATCATTAATTAACCTAATCTATATTTAACTAAAACATAATTAACCTAACTAAATTATTAGTTAGATTACAGTCAATGACACACGGGTCCCACGCTTCAGATTGACCAGTCAAACATTCTGTTGACTGCTGGCGTCATGCTGACGTCATGCTGACGTCAGCAGGCACTATTCTGGATAATGTTGATTATTTAATAATTAATAAATTAGAAAATGACATAAAAACTTTAGAAAATCATATCTTTTAAACCGTAACTCGGATGAAAATAATTTATATATGAAAGTTGCTCAGAATTTCGAGACGCATCCGAATACGCAGACCGTTCATCCACCACACATCCCTAGCATACCGAACCCGCAACTTTCCCCCTCCGTTTCATCCGCCCGAAAACGCGAAACACCGGGAATACTTTCCCGGATGTTTCCCCCTTTCGTAAGTATCACCCGATACTGCGTTAGGGCACACTTAGCACCGTTACATGTCATGTCATGCATCGTCATGCATCTGTTTGCATTGTATTCACTCTTTCTTCCCCCTCTTCTCTCCGGTAGACTACGAGACCGACGCTGCTACTGCCCCGATCGACTACGGTGTTGACGACCCCACTTTGGCTGCCGTGCTTCCAGGCAAGCCCCCCCTTTGATCACCAGATATCGCCTACTCTTCTCTCTACTGCTTGCATTAGAGTAGTGTAGCATGTTACTGCATTCGATAATCCTATTCTGCTGCATAGCCTGTCATTGTTGCTACCACTGTTGATACTTTACCTGCAATCCTAAATGCTTAGTATAGGATGCTAGTATTCCATCAGTGGCCCTACACCCTTGTCCGTCTGCCCTGCTATTCTATCGGGCCGTGATCACTTGGGGGTGATCACGGGTATATATTACATACACATATACATGGTACTTGATGTGACTAAAGTCGGGCGGCTCGTTGAGTACCCGCGGTTGATTCACGGATTGGGGGCTGAAAGGACATACTTTCCCGACGGCCCTCAGTGTGGATCTTTGTGGCGGAGCGACAGGGCAGGTTGAGACACCTAGGAGACAGGTGGCCTGGCCCTGGACGTTGTCCACGGTTGTTTCATAATAACACGCTTAACGAGTTTGGATATTTGATCTGAGTCTGGCCATTTGGTCTATACGCACTAACCAGCTGCGTGGGAACAGTTATGGGCACTCGACGTCGTGGTATCAGCCGAAGCCTTCTTGACGTCAGCGACTTAGCGGCGCGCGCCGGATTGGACTGGAAAGCCTACTCTGGTATTAGGAGAGGCTAGGTCTGCTTACCGGCCGCCCTCGCAACATGCAGGTGTGCATTGGGCGATGGGCCCAGACCCCCGTGCGCTTAGGGTTTAGACCGGCGTGCTGACCTCTCTATTGTGCTTAGGTAGGGCTGCGACGTGTTGATCTTCCGAGGCCGGGCATGACCCTGGAAAGTGTGTCCGGCCAAATGGGATCAAGCGTGCTGGGTTATGTGGTGCACCCCTGCAGGGAAGTTAATCTATTCGAATAGCCGTGTCCCTCGGTAAAAGGACGACCCGGAGTTGTATTTCGACCTCATGATAACTAGAACCGGACACTTGATAAAACACACCCAGATGAGTTCCAGATATAACTCGGTGGTTGCTCTCTCATAGGGTGATGTGCGGGAGAATCGCCGAGTAGGATTATGCTATTCGATGTTACTTGGTGAACTTACCATCTATTCTCTTCTACTGCTGCAAGATGGAGGCTGCCAGAAGCGTAGTCTTCGTTCGGATTAGCTATCCCCCTCTTATTCCCGCTTGCTGCAGTTCAGTCCACCGATATTACCCATATCATTGTTACCATTGCATATGTAGTATAGATCCTTGCTTGCGAGTACTTTGGATGAGTACTCACGGTTGCTTTGCTCCCCCTTTTCCCCCTTCTGTTCCTTCTTCTCGGATGATGCAACCAGATGGTGGAGCCCAGGAGCCAGACGCCACCTACGACGACTCCTACGACACCGGAGGCGCCTACTACTACGTGCAGTCTGCCGACGACGACCAGGAGTAGTTTAGGAGGATCCCAGGCAGGAGGCCTGCTCCTCTTTCGATCTGTATCCCAGTTTGTGCTAGCCATCTTATGGCACCTTGTTTAACTTTATGTCTGTACTCAGATATTTGTTGCTTCCGCTGACTTGTCTATGATCGAGCACTTGTATTCGAGCCCTCGAGGCCCCTGGCTTGTAATATGAAGCTTGTATGACTTATTTTACTTTTAGAGTTGTGTTGTGATATCTACCAGTGAGTCCCTGATCTTGGCCATACACATTTGCGTGCATGATTAGTGTACGGACAAATCGGGGGCGTCACAAGTTGGTATCAGAGCCGACTGCCTGTAGGAATCCCCCTTCCACACTCCTTGGCCGAAGTCGAGTCTAGACATTGCAAAACTTTTACTAACATGGCTGTGTGGCTTACGGGCCCACGTCGCCATTTGGGTGGTACTAGATTCTTTTACTCCTCGATCTATACTCCGGGATTCTGAACACTCTCCTATTTCGGGTAAAATGATTTTACTAACTCTAACATTAGGATCCCCGAGACCCCTCACCCCAAAGTTGGATTAGCCATAGTTATTGCTTAGACTAGAATTTTGCATAATCCCCACATTGTCATTTGACTCCTTTGAAACATCTTTGTTTTCAAATGGAACCCACGAGGCAGGTCGTGCGCCACACGCAGGCCTTTGGTGCCTCGGGATCACCTGCTGTGCTAGTTGAGATGATGACCTATCTCGGTTATCGCTGGCACCCTGAGTATACCGTGTACGAGCAGTACCAGGACTTTAACCAGGAGCAGTATCGTGCCATCGTCCGCCTCTACTCGCGAGCAGATTACTCCTCTACTGTGCTGCACACCGCTCATGGTGTTGGAGTGACCGTCGATATGGCAGTTCACGATGCTGCTTACGCTGCTCTGACATGCCTTCGTGGAGAGTATCGGGCGTTGGACACTTCCCCTTTCAGGCACGTTGCTATCGCCTCCGACGATGGAGCGGAGGGATACTACACTGCTGCCTACTCCACCCTCACCCGAGAGCCCTTCCATCATCGGAACCTTGTTCTGCATGCTGATGGGCTGGATCGAGCTAACCGAGCTCTTCGCCACGAGTTGTACACCACCCGTCAGCACCTGTGCCGTGCCTTGACGCTGTTGCACCCCTTTGTCCTATCTGGACAGCTGCCTCCTACTGTGCTCTACCCAGCTAGGACCGTGATGCCTCCTGGTATCGGTTGGCCAGATGTGGGAGGCGACACTCCCGCACCTGGTCATCTGTTGCCACATGGACGTCGGGTCCTGCACCAGAGTATCCACGGCCCTCAGGTTGATGGCGTGGAGGACTTCTCGTTGCAGCACTGGCAGCTGTCAGGCTACCTTTACCTCCACAGTACCGCCTGGGACTGATGTAGTCTTGCTTACTAGTACTAGATGCATTCGCCGCGAGCCTGCGTGCCGCCTATGATGACCTTAGTTATGTACTGAACTCTGTGTACTGAACTCTATGCATGCACCCCTTTTGTAGTATATGCCGACTACTATGTGGTATTTTTACGTGCTCCTTTCATTATGCATGTTTCATTCATGAATGATTCCCGTGTTTGCAAATTGCTCAATGCTGAACTACCCCTGTTATATATTAGCAGGATGGTTAGACCAGCTGGCCGTGGTGGCAATGCCCCACCACCGCCCGAATACATGGCCGGTATGATTCAACAGTTGGAGATGAATCGCCAGTTCATGGAGACTGTCATGGCTCAGTTCCCTCACCCCAACATGGGTCAGCAACAAGGCGTAGTGACACTGAATGACTTCGCTCGCCTCAACCCATCCATTTACCGCAGCTCAACTCAGCCTCTTGATGCTGATGACTGGCTCCGTGACATTGCTTTTGAACTGGAGTCTGCTGGAGTTGCCGCTGCCAACTATGTCACCTTTGCGGCATACTATCTGAAGGGTCCAGCTGCTCAATGGTGGGACAGCCACAGGCGTACACTGCCTGCTGGAACAATCATCACTTGGCCGGAATTCCAAGCTGCCTTCCGTGCCCGCTTCATTCCTCAGGGGATCATGGATAGGAAGAAGCGTGAGTTCCGCAACCTCACCCAGGGCAACAAGACTGTGGATGCTTATCAGCGGGAGTTTCTGGACTTATCCCGCTATGCTGAAGAAGACATTGCCACTGATGCTCGTAGATAGGAAAAGTTCCGTGACGGACTTCAGGCTGACATCAAGCTCGCACTGCTTGTGCATGACTTTGGAGATTTCGCCACCTTGGTGAACAAAGCCATCCAGGTTGAAACTGGTCTGCAGGAACACCATAGCACTATCAGGCGCAACCGTGAACCAAGCTCATCCTCGGGCCCTCCCTCACAGAAGCGTAGGGTCTGGATTCCCAACAATGTGTACCGTCCAGCTGCACCTGCTCCAAGGCAGTCCTATGCTGCACCTCGTCTGCCTCCACCACCTAGGCAGCCAAGACTTCCAGCTGCACCACTCCCAGCTCCTGCTTCTGCTCCCATTGATGGTCTGTGCTTCAGGTGTGGCCACCCAGGTCACCGCGCTAAGGATTGCACTCAGAACAAGAATCAACTGGCACTTCCGGCAACTAGCCGTGGAGACAATCAGTCCCGCAACAGCAACGCCAGGTCTTATGGCCGTGTTCATGCCAACCAGGTTGATCTCAATGAAGCTCAAGACCAACCTTCTACTGTGATGGGTACACTCCTCGTAAATTCAGTACCTGCATCCGTTTTATTTGATTCAGGAGCATCGCATTCATTCATATCAGAAGATTTTGCATACAAGCATGACATTAGAAGTGAGGACATGAAAACTTCGGTATTAGTACACACCCCTGCCGGCCAATGCCGAACCTCCATGGTGTGCCACGACGTCCTCGTGGAAATCGATGGACTGGACTTCTATGCCTCTCCCATTGTATTGGGGTCTTGTAACATCGACCTCATCCTGGGAATGGATTGGCTGAAAGCGCATACCGCTTCTATCGCTTGCGGCACAAAAACCGTCCACCTATTACACCCTTCTAATGAGATAGTAAGCTATCAAGCTTGTCTGGTTCAAAATGCTGAAGCACGTCTTTATGCATTGAATGCATTGAACGCTTCACCACTCGAGGGCATCGAAAACATTCCCATCGTACGCGAGTTCCAGGACGTCTTTCCAGAGGAACTTCCAGGGATTCCCCCTGCTAGAGCTGTCGAGTTTATCATCGACTTGAAACCAGGCACCACTCCTATAGCCAAATGACCCTACAAGATGCCACCTCATGAACTCATTGAGCTTAAGGAGGAAATCGACAAATCTCTCGCTAGTGGTTTCATCCGCCCGAGTTGTTCTCCTTGGGGAGCACCTTCCCTCTTTGTCAGGAAGAAGGATGGGACAAACCGATTGGTCCAAGATTACCGTCCAATCAACCAAGCAACTATTCAGAACAAATATCCGCTTCCTCGGATCAATGATCTGTATGATCAACTGGCTGGTTCATCAGTGTTCTGTAAACTCGACTTGAGGTTGGGTTACCACCAGATCCGTGTTCGTGAAGAGGATATTCCAAAGACCGCCTTTGTAACTCGATACGGTTCGTTTGAGTACACCGTCATGTCATTCGGCTTGACCAATGCTCCAGCTACATTCTCTCGCCTGATGAATTACATATTCATGGAATACCTCGACAAATTCGTCGTGGTTTATCTGGATGATATCCTTGTATTTTCCAAGAATAAGGAAGAACATGCTGAACATCTTCGCCTTGTACTGGAAAAACTTCGAGAGCATCAACTTTATGCTAAGTTTTCCAAGTGCGAGTTCTGGCTTCCTGAAGTAACCTACCTTGGTCATGTCATCTCCAAGGATGGTATTGCCGTCAACCCTGAACGAGTTCAGGCCATTCTCGATTGGACTCCTCCGAAGAATGTCAAGCAAGTCAAAAGTTTTCTCGGTCTCGCCAGCTATTGCCGTCGATTCGTCGAGAACTTCTCCAAGATCGCCAAGCCTCTGACTGGTCTACTTCACAAGGGCGTCAAGTTCGAGTGGACAGACAAATGCCAGGAAAGTTTCCAGGCACTCAAGGACAAGCTGACTTCTGCTCCAGTGCTTGCTCCACCTGATACTAAGAAGGACTTCGTCATTTACTGTGACGCTTCTCGTCAAGGATTAGGCTGTGTCCTAATGCAAGAGCGCAGAGTAATTGCTTATGCCTCTCGTCAATTGCGTCCTCATGAAGAGAACTACCCAGTTCACGACCTTGAGCTTGCTGCTGTCATATACGCGCTAAAACAATGGCGACATTACCTTCTAGGTAATCGTTGCGAGATATTCACCGCCCACCAAAGTCTGAAGTACTTGTTTACTCAACCAGACCTGAACCTCCGTCAACAGAGACGGATGGAGACCGTAGCAGATTTTGACTTGGGTATTTCCTATACCCCGGGCAAGGCTAATGTGATGGCTGATGCCTTAAGCCGCAAGTCATATTGCAACCACCTCCAGGTTCACAAGGTTCAGTCCTCGCTCGTTGAAGAATTCAGAAAGCTGAACCTCCATATTGTTCCTCCTGGGGCACTCGCTCCCCCTCCCCTAGAGTCCCACCAGATGAATCTTCGTGTTGTTCCTCAGGGTTCTCTAAATACCCTGGTTGTCGAACCAGATCTTGTGGACGGTATCAAGACTATTCAAGGTTATGACTCTGAAGTCGAGAAGATTAAACTCTATCTCAAAAGGGGAAAGCCCTCATTTTTCACTATTGCCGATGATGACGCCTTATACTTCAAAGGCCGCTTAGTGGTACCATGTTCGAAGAAAAACCTGGATATGACTCCAAGGGTTATGAAAGAAGCTCATGATACACCTTTGACTATTCATCCCGGTAGTACCAAGATGTACCAGGACATTCGTCAGAGATTCTGGTGGTCTAATATGAAGCAAGACATTGCTCGTTATGTTGCTGAGTGTGACGTATGTCGTCGTATCAAAGCAGAACATCAAAGGCCTGCTGGAACTTTGCAACCTATCCCTATTCCCGAAAGGAAATGGGACCATGTTGAACTGGACTTCGTCACTGGATTTCCCAAATCGCAGAGAGGTAATGATGCAATTCTTGTCATCATTGACCAGCTTTCTAAAGTTGCACATTTTCTGGCAGTCAAAGAAACAATTACTGCTAGTCAGCTGGCAACTCTCTACATGTCTAGAATTGTTTCACTTCACGGTATTCCACTGGTTATCAGTTCAGACCGTGGCAGTTTATTCACTTCAAGATTCTGGGCAAGTTTCCAAGAAGCTATGGGAACACATCTGTCATTCAGTACTGCCTTTCATCCTCAGTCGCAAGGGCAAGTTGAACGCGTCAACCAAGTTCTCGAAGACATGCTTCGAGCTTGTGTTATTTCCTTCGGCAAGAAATGGGAGGAATCTCCCCCGTATGCTGAGTTCTCTTATAATAATAGCTATCAAGCTAGTCTGAAGATGGCTCCCTTCGAAGTGTTATATGGACGGAAATGCCGAACCCCTCTGAACTGGTCAGAAACTGGGGAACGTTCACTCTTCGGTCCGGATATTATTCAACACGCTGAAGAGCAAGTCCGCGTCATTCGCGAGAATCTGAAGACTGCTCAGTCACGTCAGAAAAGTCAGTATGATCGTCATCATTAAGACATGGTCTATCAAACTGGCGAAAAGGCTTATCTTCGAGTTACACCAATGAAGGGTGCTCACCGCTTCGGGATCAAGAGCAAGTTAGCTCCTCGCTATATTGGTCCATTCACTATTCTGGAAAGGCGTGGAAAGGTGGCATATCAACTGGAGCTGCCACCGAACCTTTCTCAGGTTCACAATGTGTTCCACGTGTCTCAACTTCGCCGCTGTTTCAAGGACCCAGTCCGCGCAGTGGATCACGAAGTGCTCGAGTTGCAACAGGACCTCTCCTATAAAGAGCATCCGGTCCGCATTCTCGACCAAGCTGAACGTCGCACACGTCAGAAGGTGATCAAGTTCCTCAAGTCCAGTGGTCGCATCACTCGGAAGACGAAGCCACTTGGGAACGCGAGGATCGTCTTCGTGAAGAATACCCCACACTGTTTCTTTCTACCTCCTAAATCTCGGGACGAGATTTCTTGTAGTGGAGGAGATTTGTAACGCCCGGGTAATCACGCTACAATAATTCTCTGCTAATGATGCCACGTCATCGTGTTACTGTCGATAACCTCACGTTAATCGAGAACCCCGTCC